>CM057455.1:286460000-287660000 GCA_016271365.2 Neoceratodus forsteri | reverse complement strand
ATTTACTTTAAAGCAAGGTCTCAGTCGGTGGTATTTGCTGTGCTCAGGGACCAAAAGGCTCTTCGTGGAGCAAATGCTTTCTAAATGGGACAGCGCTGATATGCAGGTCCCTCCCCTCATTTGCATTGCAGCCCTCCACACTTTGCCCTGGTGCAAACCAGGCATCTGTGAATACCACTTTGGCACAGAACCCGCTTGACCGACAGAACGCTTTTGTGAATCAGGTCCTGGATTCCTTAGTTTACACATGTTGTTGATACTTAATGTTACAAATGAAATCAAGGCAATATATGATGAAGGATTTAAACATTTGCCTGCAAAACACTTTGAAGTTTTTGGAAGAATGTAGTATGGTTATGATGGGAGGCGAGATTGTCAGGATACTCTTGTCCTGTATTTAATTTTGCAGAGGAGTTGTAGGAGAGGGGCTGGATTTATTTTCTTTCAGTATATTTGCATCATATATGCTTTCTTTTATTTATTTTATATGTCTTTTGGATGAGATGAGTTTCTTTTGATTTTATAAAAAAATATTCAGTTTGTACAGATAAATAACCTTTTGTATCAATATAAAACACCCTGCTGTGCTTGATAATTGTCATGGGCTCTTTTACTTCCATCTGAAGTGACCAGAGATGGTCAGAAAGGACTTTGGTTTAATGTCTCATCCGAAGGAGGGATGAACAGTAAAAGCTACTGAAAATGTACTGGTCAAACAATGTTGTTTTTACTATATAGATGTTTGTTGCACCCCACCCATTTGGCAGATTAAATTTTTAGTGCGTCAGTTTTACATACCTTTATTTAAAGTCCTAATTCTGGGATAGCTTTCATCATTTGCGTGTTCTCATTTCCAGCGGAACAATGTTCACATTAATGACAACATCCTTCACTTAGCGTACAAGTACCGGTGTGCAGAAGGTTGTCATGTCTCTCCACCTGCATATTCCCTGACAAGACCACCTACCCCATTAATGAAACCATGGTAAGGGTAGTTTTGGAGCTAATATCATAAAAGTGGTGTAAAACTGAACTATTATGATTGTCATCCTGAAAAGTAGTGCTGTATTGTGTTATAAAATAATTATCCAGAGTAGTCTATCTGAGATACATAATCTCATTTTCATTGCTTCTACCCTTTTTTATTGCTGATGGACTGAAGCACAGGGAGGTCAAGTGAGTTGCTGAGGTCACACACAGTCAGTGTGCTGCATAGGAAAATTGGCTGTGTTGCTGTGCATAAAGGTGCATAGCAACACAACCAGCCCATGACAAATGCCCAGCATTTTGTGCTGTAGACAAGTGCTTTTCAAGGAACTTAATAAAGTGCTTATCTATTGTGCAAAACTTTGGGTGTTTGTCTCAGACAGGTTGTGTTGCTATGCACCTTTGTTTAAGCACTTTATATGAAAACCTAGTGAATTGCAGCCTTTAGCCTGACATCTGCTTTCACTACTTGACTGGAAGGTGAGTGCCTGGTTTTCTGTTTTTGTGGTACTTTAAAGAGGCAGTGTGGTCTAGTGGCTGGAGACTTGGGAACCAGGAGATCCAGGTTCAAATCCCATCAGTCACTTACTGGCTTTGTGACCCTGAGCAAGTCACAGAACCTCTCGGTGCTTTAGGCCATGCAGCTGTAAAAATGTGTAAAAGCAAGACCCCAGTGATTAACCCCTGTTCACCCTGAAAAATGGAATGTTGGTCTCAGGCCTACACTGTTACCAAATTCAAATGAATGAATGAAGCAAGCAGATATTGCATATCAGTTGGGCTGTCCTTAGTAAATAGACTGTAAAACAAATAACAAAAGCTGGTCGGTGTGGTGGAGTTAGGCTACACCCTCGGCTGTGACTGATGGACCATTTTCTATCTCCTTATTTCCTAGCCACCAAAACTTCTGTTGCACAACAGTTAATGCTTTCTCTTTTCCCTCTACCCTAGGTTGGCCACCTATTGTAGCTCTTTACTGTCCTACTAAACTTCCTACAAGTTCTCTCTTTTTGTCCTTTTTCATTTCCATCCATCCAGTCCCTGGAATGATGGCAAACACCTGGAGAGGTGTTGTGTAAGCTACATAAGTGCATTTTGTGTACAAAAAGCATGAAGGCTATTTTAGACAGCAGGAATAAATACAGTTAATAAAGCCCTTTTAAAGAAAAAATATTAGAAGCCATATAAAACAATAATAATTCCATGACTAGCACAATTATAAGAAATCCTTAAGGTATTTTCATAAATTCACACTATAAACCTGTTACTGCATAAAGTTCTATTTGTAAAAGTGCTTAGTCACTATGGATCAGAGATATATGGAGTCAATATCTGTGGAGATATACACTGTACCTTTAACTGAACCAGGAAATCCCTGACACAGCCCTCCCTCCTTTGGTTTTGAAATATGTCCAGACATGTAAGTACAGAAAAGGGCTCAATTGGGTGACCCACCAAAAGATATAAAACCTCTTCAGTGAGTTTACTTCAGTTTAGTCTAGTAGAGTTCAGTCTTGAGGGTGAAGGAGAGGTGCTACTGCAGACAAGCTGTTGAATGCAGATGATAAGGGTCTTAGGAGATCTAAGATCCAGGACTATATTATGTGAAAAACTACTGATGTTAAGTAGTGATTTTCTTCTCAATTTTTTTTGTTTTCATTTATTATTTTTAACTTTTTGAAAAATAAATATCACACCGAGCTGTGTTTTAACTCTCTCAGCCCCATAAGCGCATATGTGTCATCAGGAAAATTCCTCTCATCCCCATAGGCGCATCATCGTCCTGCTTCTTATGCACTTTCTGGATCAACCAGTCAGGGATAAGGTTATTGGAAAGTGCAGGTCGGTAGGAAACATTCCTACCTACCAGAATACTAATGTTATATTGGACACATTTGCTACCTTTCAGATTTTTTAGGTTTTAATTTGTGTTAAAAAGTGAAGAAAATGCTATTTTCTCCATCATGGTACTGTTAAAAAAATTGTAAATGCTAGAAACGTGTGATCCCTGATTTGAAAGCTCTTCATTGTGAAACATTAGTATGCTGGTGTCTGGGAGCTAGGAGGTGTACTTTTTTATTTAGTTTTTGGGGATAAAAAGTGTAAAGATGTGATTTTCCTCCATTTCAGGTACTGTAAAAAAAAAACCCCAAAAACTGTAAATGCTAGAAATGTGTGTGACCCATCATTTGAAAGGCCTCTTTAATGTGAACAATTATCATGCTGGTGTCTGGGGTCTAGGAGGTGTACTTTTTATGCGTAGGTTTTATTTGGGAACAAAATGTAAAAAATGCTCTTTTTATCGTTTCAGGAACTGTAAAAAAAATATCTGCAAATGCCAGTAGCGTGAATGACCCATTATTTTAAAGCTCTTGTTATTGTGAACATTTTCCATGCAGGTGTCTAGGGGCTAGGAGGCATACTTTTTAGTTATCGTGGTTTGTGTGTCATGTGGGCAGTTGTGCAGAGCACTTTTCTGAATTCATTCTGTTTACTGGTGTTATGTGTTGGCACATGCCTTACTTTATGGTCTGTTTTATTATGCAAAACAGCTCAGAATACTCTAAACTGTGGCAGTGTAATGCACAGATGTTAGTGTGATGGAAACCATCATACAACAGACATTGCCACTTTTAAGGTGTTTTTTATTAAAAAATGTAAATTTTCATTGTTACATGCTCCGTAAAAAACAAAGGTTAATGCTACTAACATGTGTGACCCCTCATTTTAAAGATATTTTTACTGTGAACAAACTTTGTGCTGTAAATTTGTGACAGGAGTTATACTTTTTAGTTATTTATACTCCAAATTAGAGTGTTACCATTGTAGTTCGAACATTCTAACTGCTCAGGAAAATAGCCATTTTACAGGAATGCAGCACTCGCTCAAGATTCCATTCTAGAGTTGAGTGAGTTAAACCTTTAAATTTGCCCGTCTGAAGTTTATTCTCATGCTGTGGCAGTCGGGTTTTAGAGTTTTGAATTCCGCTATTCATTGTGGAGCAGTTTTATCTTTTGACGGAAAGAGGGACCTCTGGATATAAAACAATATAGTTTTAATGTATGTCATGCAAAGTACCCGAAACACTAGGTAAAATCAGAAGAAAATATATAATTCTTGGGCGTGGAGATGATATTCTAGCCACACTATCTGGTAGTGTCCTTTCCCATTAAGATGTGCCAGAAAGTCTTAAGCTGGCTCCTCCCACCCACCGGGTGGTATACCTTCAACTCCACCCATGGCCTTGAGATTTTCCTTTCTGCTGGAAGAAGCAGGTTCCCTCCTTACCGCTCCCGCATTGAGTTTGCCCTGGCTCAAATCTTCAGATTTGCTTCGAAACTTAAAACTAGTTTGAGTTTCATCTTCAGCTCAATCTTGATCGCAGCAGCGATGGAGAAGAAGTCCTTGCCCAAATGGATTTGCCAGTGCCATGCGTGGCAGAAGATGTCAGTAACGACCAACACGCCACGCGGCGCTTATGGTCCCGCCACGATCACGATCTCAGGCCTGCAACATTTGTTGGTCGCTTCATGCTGCAGACTCAAGGACTGCACTGCCCGCCTGAAATTGGGCTGCCCAGAAAAACGTTGTCTGCCAGTCAAATCTAGGGATGCCTTTTAAGTGGTCCCCGCTGCCACAGGGTCTGCTAAACAGTTGAGCGCCCACGACCTCGAAGAAGGAGGCTGCCCAGTCAGCTGCGGCACTCCTCTTCCGCTTTTGTTACACTCCAGTTGGGCTCCACTTATTCGGCCTCCTTCAAGGAGTTGTGTTAGTCCCTCATAAGGGGCAAGGTCCTTCCAATTGTACAGTTCCTCGCCATGCAAGGAGGAGTCCAAGAAAGAGAAAGAAGACTCATCGTCAGCGATCCTGGGACCGGGAGGCGTTCTTGCTCTCAGGAATCTCCGGTTTTGACTATGGTCAAACCAACCCCATCAGGCCGGGTTGGCTGGAGATGCCAGCTGAAGATGCAGCCGAGATTTTTCTCGACCCAATCGACTGGTTGTTGGTCTGAAGAGGCTGACAACTCTCTTATTCAGGACTCTGGTCCTGCTGGTGACCACTGAACAGATGGCCTAGCCAGCTGAACCGACCCTCGGTCATCGACCTAGACCAGGAGGGAGCTGCAGGGCTCCCCTGTTCCCTCTGAGGCCCCTCATCGGCAACCCTAACAGCCAAGTCGGGTATAGGTCCTCCTTTTCTCTGGATTGAGCAGGTCCGCCCACAACGGCGGTCTCACCCTTGACATCATGGAAAGTGGTGCCACCACTGTTCATCTTCGTCCTCCTCAGGTAAGGAGAGGATTTGGCGCAAGTTGCATTGATGCTATGAAGACCTTATGTGGCGGCAGCTAGTTTTGATTGGGCTGATGCCAACTCTGGCTACCATCCTGGCCATCACCTGGCTGTCGCCCGACAGGCCGACACGAAGCGGCCCGGTGGGGCCGGTCGACACCGTTCCTTTCCCACAGTGCGGTTCCAGCTGTTTCAGTTTGGCTGAAGCAGGCTTTTCCACTGATTTGTGGTGAAGCCACCACCCAGGCAGCCGGCGACTGGGGGTCCGTCAAGGAGTTTGGCTGGCTAAGGGGCTTCCCCATCGGTTGTCGGTCACTTTCACACCTGACTGCCCGCGGTGGGTTGAGAGTGACTCTGAGGTTGCCTCCTCTGCGCCGACTCCTCATAGTCCAAGATTCCTCATTGCACTCTGTCTGCTCAATGTAGAGTCGATGGTGGGTCTTTTGATGGAGGAAGGCGCTTTCCTTTATGGGCATTCTCCGTGTCATCTCAGAGTCCATGGGGATGAAACTGGAGTCCATTCAAAAGCAGGCTTGCTATCTCCTCACAGAAATTCTGGATAAAGGGACTCTCTGGAGGTTTTCCCAGTGGTTGAGGCCATTGTTGGCCCTGCCCTGGAGCTTTGGCAGCACCCTGCCTCTTGCCCTTCACCCTTGGACGGATGGCCCACAAGTATGCAGTACCCACCAACACCTTTTCAGGGTGCATGGAGCATCCCTCAGCTGAGGGATTGGAGGCTGACCGTGTTTGGCGCTCAGGGAATACAGGGCGTGGATAGACCACCGGACAAGGAGTCGAAGAAACTGGACCACTCTGCCTGCAAGCTCTATGCTGCCTCTTCACTAGGTCTCCACAAGGCAAGCTCTGCCATCCTGTTGGCACACTTATCCCACACCTGCTGGGCTCCCTGGATGAAGTGATTCCTCACCTCCGGCAGACCTCCAGACTACTGTTAAGCAGATCCATGACCAGGGTCAAGCTGTGGCAAACAGCAACTCCAGATGGCTCTGGATGTAGAGAACTCCTGTGCCTGCTTGGTGGTGGCTGCAGTTGCCATGTTCCTTAGGACTTGGCTGTGGATCTCGACCTTCACGGCAGATACCCAGCACAAGCTGGCAGATGTCCCATTTTTATGCACCAGCCTCTTTGGGCCTGATGTGGAGGGTCACCTCCAGCACATTGAAAGTCCAGTGTCTCTGAACTCTGAGACATGCGCTCAGAAGAACCCGAGGGCTCCAAGCAGCAGAAGCGCAAGCCCATTAGGTAGTCTACTCCTGCGCAAAACCAGCCCAGCACCAGTCTGGCCAGCAGGCTCAGCCCTGGCAATTTCAGGCCAAGTCCATGGCCTCGGTGGTGTGAAAGCCCAGAGGGCAGGGTTCGTGGCCTCTCTGCTGGGTCTTCCTCCTCCAAGCCTGCCCAGTGATGAGATGAGGAGTGCCCCCTCATGCCCGTTGCACCTCCCTGGTTCCTTCTGTGGGGAGGGCTGGCTGCCACTTCCTTTCCACCTGGTCTGGCGTTACCACAGACAGGTGGGTTCTGAAATAGTTGGTCAAGGTCTGCCTGTGGAATTCTAGCAATACCCTCTAAGCCGAGCCCACGCCCACGGGAGGACTTGGTATCGGCAGGCACTCGGTCAGCTCTTCAAGATGACATAGCCCAGGTCCTGTACAAGGAGGTCATGTTCAGGGTAGCGGATCCTTTGATAGACCCAGGGATTGTCTCCAGGTACTTCCTGGTGCCAAAGCGAATGGGTGGCTGGCACCTATTCTAGATCTGCATGACCTGAACAAATTTCTTAGGTCCCACACCTTCAGGATGGTAACTCTGTCCCAGATTATACCGTGTCTTGAGTGTAATGTGGTTTTACTCCCTGGATCTTCAGGACGCATTCTTTCACATTCCGATCCGTTCATTCCACTGAAGCTTCCACCACTTCTGGGTAAAGGGAACCCTCTACGAGTTCCAGGCCATGCCATTCGCCGCTCCTTGCCCAGGGTCTCTCACTAAATGCACAGCAGTGGTGGCAGCTTACCTGAGGCACCAAGGAGTCCGGGTGTAGCCCTACTTGGACGACTGGCTGATAGCAGGTCCTTCTAGGCAGGAGGTGGAGCAGTCCATGGACCTAGCCCTCCAGACCTGCATCAACCTTGGCTTCCTGGTCAATGAGGCCAAGTCGAACTCCTGCCTTCGCAGGTGATCAGCTTCATCGTGGCAGTGCTCAACTCTTGCTGAGCCAGCGCATGTCTCCCAGCAGACAGGGTGGAGGTTCTCTCCTCCTTTGCCTGATAGTTTCTGGTTTTGCACTTGCACTTGTGCCATGCCCAGGACTTCCTGCGCCTCTTGGGTTACACGGTTGCCTGCACCAGCGTGGCTCGATGGGCCTGCTGGCATATGTGCTCCTGCAGTGGGATCTGGCCAGTCAGTGGTCTCAGCGCAAAGGTTACTGTGACCCAGAGGATGTGGGACGCTCTCCAGTGGTGGATAGTCCCAGAGCATCTGCAGGAAGGGATCCGTTTGTCCGCCCTGAGTTGGCGGTCATCCTGACGACTGCCTCTCACTGGCTGGGGTGCCCACGGGAACACAGAGTCCACGGGTTCTGGACTCCCAAGTGTCCCATGCCATATCAACCTGTTGGAGCTCCGGTGGTTCGGCTGGCACTGACTGTATTTGCTCCATTTGTTCGGGGTCAAGTGGTCCAGAGTCCAGATGGACAACACTGTCATAGCGCACTCAGCAGGTCAGACCCTCTGCTCCCACAGTGCCAACCACCGAGCGCAGTAATGTGAACAGGTAACAGACAGGGTAACCCTCCAGTCTGCCTGTGGGTCCGAATCACCTTTAGTCTCAAGTGTTGGGAGATTCAAACTGAGAATCTTATGCTAGTGTACCCAAATGTACAGGCTCAGATAATATTCTCTTGGGGGATGCAATATATCTTTCTCCTAAGGACACCTAACCAGGTATCTAAATGAACCCTTTAAAACTCTGTAAAAGATATTAGGTATAATTTTACCTTTTCTCAGTTTAGTAACCATCAAGCTCTTAAACAATTGTCATACTTAACCATCTATACATCACATGCAAAAGAACTGACAGACAACCCAAGGCAGTCTTTCAAATAATATGTTTACTAAAATGGATAAAAATATGTAAAATGCAAACACAGAACACTATATCAAAGAGCATACAATCACATAAAAAAAACAAGAAAACTACTGACAAACTCCTACCAAAGTACATTTAGATCTTTTCTAAGTGCCTAAGTTAGATCTGAGCAGAGTTCTCTCTCTAGTGTCCCAAGATGGAATGTGACTCTCAACAGTTCAGACACAGTGTAGTTTAAACTATCTCTCACAACCCTTATGTGAGTCATCTAGCTCTTCCTTTTAGAATATAAAAATTACAAACAGGGTGTCCTCTCAGGAGGTATATTAAATAAGGTGACATCAGCAAAACTCCATTCCCAAACTGAGTCTTTTGATCCACCAGTTCCCTTGAAGTTTTACAACCCTGCAATCCCTCACCTTTGTGTGAGATAACCATGTCCTGTCCTGTAATAAAATGTATATTTAGCTTCCCAACTTCAAAGCATGTCATAAAGGACATAAAATGCAATTTCAAGGAAGTTAATTATATTACAGAGATTACCTGGTCAGTTATATATCCTGTAGTTTTCACTTAAATGTGGGTGGGTGGGCACCATGGAGCACAGACTCACATACTATATTTTATATTACAAATATCTTAGCAATCATAACCAGTTGGCCAGGCATCACAATACGACCATGTACTACCTCAACAAGCAGGGTGGGCGCACTCCCTGCCTCTGTGCAAGGAAGCTCTCCACATTTGGACTCTTGTGCGCAGCCTGGAGGTGGATCTCCTAGCCATCCATGTGGCAGGAGCCTCCAGTCAGCTGGCGGCCCCTCAGCCAGGTAGGCGAGGGCATCTCATGAGTGGTCTCACCATCTAGAGGTAGTTCACAGCCTGTTCTCCCAGTGGGGCACCCCTCAGGTGGACCTGTTCGCCTCCAAGGAGGAATGCAAAGCTGAGGCTGTTTTGGCCTGCCCACCCCCAGCAGGCGCCTGCAGGGGATGCCTCTCAAGGCCATGGACCCGGACCTCTTTTATGCCTTCCCTCTACTTCCTTTGATCCACAAGGTGCTACTGAAGATCAAGAGGGACAAGGCACAGGTGATCCTGGTGGCTCCGGACTGGCCCCGCCAGGTTTGGTACCCGATCTCCTCAGCCTCAGCAACAGGTTCCTGAGGCATTTCCCACATGCCGGACCTGCTTTCCATCAGTCTGGGGAAGGTACTCCACCCAGACCTTCAATCACTGCACCTGACATCCTGGGTCCTGAATGGCTACAGTTCCAGGCTTTAGGTCTCTCCAAAGATGCCCTCACTGTAGTTGAGGCATCTAGAATGGAATTGACGGAAGTGCTATGCCTTCAAATGGAAGAGATTTTCCATTTGGTATCAGAACAAGGGTTGGACCCTTTGTCTTGTGCAATGGCTAGCATTTTGAATTATCTATGGTCTCTCTCCAAAGGGGACTTTGGTTGGCATTATAAGGTTCACCTGGCAGCCATCTCTGCTTACTAGGCAGGGCTGGTCAGCTGTCTGTGGCACAGGAGAAGGTGGCCTGGCGCTTTTCAAGGCCTTGAGCACATTTTCCCCCGGTCGTGGAACCACCACGCTGTGGGACTTGCTGCTGGTTTTGCAAGCTCATGGGCAAGCCATTGAACCGATGCGCGGTGTGAGATGTCTCACCTGTCATGGAAGACCACCTTCCTGGTGGCTGTTACATCAGCCAGAAGGATCAGTGAGCTCCAGGCACTCTTGGTGGAGTCTCCTTACCTGGTCTTCCACAGGGACAAGGTTGTCCTGTGCCCCAACCGAAGTTCCTCCCAAAGGTTGTGTCAGAGATTCACCTGAATAAGGTGATGACTGTTCTGGTGTTCTCCCGAATCACACCTCAGAGGCTGAACAGAGACTCCTTACTCTGGACCTGAGTGAGCACTCGCTTATTACAAAGAGTACATGGCTGGAGTTTAGGGAGGTTCACCAGCTGTTTGTCAGCTGTGCTGAAGGGTGCGTGGCAGACCTGCAGCCAAACAGATGAATGGCAGGTGGATCACCTCCTGCATTGATCTCTGCTGTAGGCTGGCGGGTGGGGAGCCTCCTGGAGGGCTCACAGGCTCATTCTACCCACCATACACTGCAACAGTGGTTGCTTCTAAGGACATCCTGTCCAGGAAATCTGCAGGGCTGCTACCTGGAAGTTGGCACACCTTCATTTCTCATTATCACATTGACCTCAGGTTATGCTGGGATACTGGTTTTGGGGCCTCAGTTCTCCAATCTCTGTTTTCTAAATAGGTTGTGTGTGACTTGCCTCCCTCCTCCTGGAGAACTGCTAGGAGTCTGCCAGATAGTGTGGAGAGAACAACAACCACTTCCCTAGAAACACAGGTTACTCATCTGTAACAGTAGCTCTTCTACGGAATGATCTCTTGCAGTAGGTTATTACTCTTGTGGAGGGGTTCAGCAGAGGGGCACTGTCACATGGCAGCTTCTTCAGCAGTCTTTTACCAGGGACCACCCGCTGACATCATCTCCATAAAGTGTGGTGGTCCCTGGTATCTCTGATCATTTACTCACGGCTTCACTCACACAGCAGCTAGACTCAATCTTCTGTGTAGCAGTCATTGTGAGACTTGAACAAACAATGTCTAAGAAAGGATCTACAAACAAGCACGCCTTAGTTCGTTCCTGCCCTTGTGGCAGGAAGATTTTCAAGCTTGACAATCATTTATATTGTGTTAGTGTCTGGGACCCACACAGCACACCACTTCTGTATTTTCTGCAAAGAATTTAACCAGGTAAATCGTCTGCTGACAGTTGCAAGCAATTAATAATTTACTCATGGAGCATCAGGTTTCCCTGTTTGAACAGACCCAGGGGCTCATTCCAAGGGTTCCCCAGCTTCAGGGTCTCGATCTAAGCATAAAGGAGAAGGAGAAACCCTCCTCTTACTCCCTACCACGATGCCGTCAAGGTGACTTCTGCAACTTGTGCACCGTCGGCGTAATTATCGTCGGAGCACTTCTCCCATCAACAGAGCGTTCTTTTGTGCCTTCTTTGTGAATGGGCGGTTCTCTCATCGGCGAACTTGCCCAGGCACTCAGGGCAGTGCTTTCCACTGTTCCTCCATTGACGAGGCTTCTTTCTGTTTGTCGATGGCCACTGTATGTCATGCAGCCAAGCCAATGGGAGCCCCTTTCCCATCTACATCTTTTGTACCATACAGTGCTCATTCTTCTCCTGCCTTGTCATCGACGGAAGTTCCTAAAGGCAAACCACCGTCTTCTGCCATGCTTAACACCCCTCCATCTTCTCAGGTGCCTTCCTGTAGGGGTGCGGCTGACCTACAGAGAGACCCAGGACTATATTTTTCCTGTGCTCGTCCGGATACCTCCCTTAGCCTATATCCTCTCTGACACCTTTTACTACAAATAGCCAGCCTCGGACAGTGGATATTCCGTCACAGATACCCAATATTGAATGCATTGTACACAGTACTGCAATACATGGGATATAGCCAGATCATACTTAGGAAACAGCTCTTGCAGCAGGTATTACACCATTAGGACTGAAGCCGGCAGGCGCCAGGACCCCATGGAGAATTTTCTAGCTAGCAGTATTCGGTAGGGTCCGGCTCGGCGTCAGGCGTAGTACACATATGGAGGTGCCCCATAATCCTCAGTTCTTTTCCACCAGCATCGGCCTCTTGGTCTCTTTCTAGCGCATACTACAGAACTTTCGGCAAATTTTTCTCTGCACAACTGATGTCCTCTCCAACTCCATCACTTGAGAGTCACCTTTCAAAGTGTGCCTCGGAAAACAGATCCTTTCAAGGATCCTCACTCTTCCTGTGTGCGTTGCCTAAGCCTGGAGTGCGACACCAAGGCCTGCACCTTTGCCAGGGTTTCAATAGCCGCACCAGGATCGCCGTCAGAAGGCACTTCAAGCATATCTCCTCGAAGAGAAACTAAAAGGATGGACCAAGAACCTTCCTCCAGGGGAGAATCTTCTTCAAAATCCCACAAACACGGGACAAGCAACGGGAGAAGGTGAGGTCTAGGTCCCAACTCGGCCACGGACTCCTGCAGCTCCAGCTCCAGATCAGACCGCTCAACCTCCAGGGCTCGGTGCAGCCCCAGTTAAGGTCAGGTCTTCAGGTGGCTCTTTCGCTCCAGTTGATTAAGACCTCGAGGCCTCTGCTTCCTCAACCCCATCCAAGGCCTCTTGAAGTCTTCTGGCGCCATAAGTCATCTTCCACCTGACACTCGGGACACCGATGCCAGGTCGGTCTGCCAACCGCCCAAAGGTCCTGATCCTGCACCCAGAAAGACCAAGGACTTGACGTCCCTGAAGCGGGCATTGACCCGACGTCGGCTCACCACCGATGTCGGCCAAACATTCAAATCGGCTTGGCGCTCACAGGGCCGACAATGCCTGCTAGACACCAGTTGCCAGCCAGGCGTTTGCCAGGTCAAGGCGTCGGCCAGGGGACCGACGGCATCCCAAGAGCGGAAGACCGCCCATCCCATCACGGGCGGACGCCGGTCGAGGGAATGGACAGAGGAGGACACCCACAGCCCAAAGACCAGGCGGGCGACACTGAGGATGCGGGCTCCACGGGAACCCTCCCGGACCGGGAGACACCCTGGGACACGACGCCCAACCCGCGACAGATCACTGGCGCCAGGCCCATCATCGGGCATGAATATCGCAGAAATGAGGGCTCTTTACCTTTTGATGTTACACCATCAGGAAGGATGTGTTTCCGCCGTCCCTCCTCCTCCTCCTCCTCCTACTCCTCCTCCTCCCCACCCTTCACCTCCTACACCCCTCCTCCACCTAAGGGACCAGTAGGATGACCACCAACCTCAAGAAACAGACTCCATCTCCTGGGGCAGATCTACAGACAGAGAAGCCTCCTCCAGATCTCCATCAGGGTCGCCCAGCCCCAGACGGCCGGTATACTCCGGGGAGGATTCAAGATCGGACACTTAGGAATGCTCCAGATCTCCTTCTCTGCTCAGCATCTCTCTCCTGACCCACGCTGACCTCCCCAGGTCTCCACTGGATGATCGCTGTTTCGCCAAGATCATGAGGCACATCCAGGACAACATGGGGTGGGATGCTGAAGACCTTGACCCCAAGCGAAAGTGCTTTGCCTGCTACCTTGACAGAAAAGACCCAAAGCCTGTGGTAGTGCCACCCTTGGTGGACATCACCAAGGCTCCTTGGAAGCGTCCGCACTTTACCTCAGCAGTGCCAAGAAGGCTGACCGCCTGTACAAAGCTCCAGAGAAAAACAGTACTTGCAAGCAACCCTGGCAGATTCCCTGGTCATCACGGCCTCACATGACCGGTCTCAAGGGCCCCAGCATATGAGCACTCAGCCACCGGACCAGGAATTCAAGCAATTGGATGCCTGGGAGGCGCATGTCTGTAGCTGCTACATGTGCCATCAGGTCTCTGAACTACCTTACCCGTATGGTACAGTTCCAGAACGCCTGTGGGAACAGGCCAGGACCTGATTGAAAAGCTTCCTGGCGGCACCAGAAAGATGAGCTCCTCAGCTTACTCCACACCGGGTCAGATGTGGGGACCCAAGTGCTTAGAGCGCATACAATTCGCTGGACTCTTGGCCAGAGCTGCAGCTTCAGGTGTTTGTCTTCGGTGACACTCCTGGCTCCATGTCTCCGGCTTCACCACGGATGTACAGAAGAATATTCTAGATGTCCCGTACAATGGCGAGGGTACTCTTTGGTGAATCCTTGAGAAGGTCATCACCAAGCTCCAGGACACAGGAAGGCAGTCCGATCTGTACAGGTCATCTACAGATCCAGGCCTAGTTCCTTCGTAGGAACCAGAGCTGTTTCATGACCGGCAACAAAGGCAGCAACAGCGTTCGGCCAGCAGAAAGAACTTGCACATGCGCAAGGCCCAAGCCAAGTCATTCCCAGGCAGAAGCCAACATTACGAAGTCGGCCCAGCCGCAGGGACTAATGCTGCCACAGCATGACTCCTTCCGGCCCCGCTCTTCCTCTAGATCAACGGGCAAGGAAGGTCGGGGTCGCATCGCCGCCACTTTTAGGGTGGCAATCGATCACCAACAGGTGGGTTCTCCAGTTGGTCAAGAAAGGCCATTGCATAGAGTTTCTAGATGACCCACCTACAAGACCTCCCTGCTCTCCTGTTACTCAGGTCAGCATGCCCTACTCATACAGCAGGAGGAGTGCTCGCACTTCTGGAAAAGAAGCTATAGAACACGTACCAAGGAACCAGAGGGACTAGGATATTATTCTCACTTCTTTCTGGTTCCAAAGAAAACAGGGGACCTCCGTCCAGTACTGGACCTCAAGCGACCTCAACGTCTCGGTCTTGTACAAGCTTCTGCATGGTGACCCTTCCGGGTCTGATTGCCATGTCTGAGAGACAGGCCACTACGTGTTCTCCTACCTGGACAATTGGCTTCTCATGGCCCCTCCCGGGAGGCCCTGATGTCTGCCATTCACTGCACTCAGTCTCTGTTCGAGACGTTGGGCATCATCATCAATTACAAGAAGTCACGCCTGGTTCTGTCCCAGACTCTGCAATTCATAGGAGCAGTTCTGCACACTGTCCAAGGAAGCTTTCCTCCCCGGACAGAGTGGAACACATCAGATCCTCATAAGGGACATTTCGGCGAAGACCATTCCTGCCAGACTGGTCCTTTGCCTGCTCGGACACATGGCTGCAGCCATTGCAACAGTCCCGCTAGCCCGTCTCCACATGTGGATAACTCCAGTGGATGTTCGCGTACAATGGGACCAAAGGCAAGACCATCTGCAGCATCCAATCCGGATCACGAATGCTGTAATTCGAGATTGGCAATGGTGGCTAGATCGAGGAATCCTGGTGGAGTCCCCTTCACTGCTGCCGTCCCGACTGTGACACTCTCCACGGATGCCTCAGGGCTAGGTGAGGAGCACACTCGATGGTGTCAGTCTCGGGGCCTATGGACAGACCAAGAGTCTCATCTTCACATAAACATCCTGGAAATGAGGGCAGTTCTTTACGCCCTGCTGGCCTTCCAGTCGGAGATTCCAGAGGTACACTTCTGTTACAAACAGCCAATTCCACGGTGATGTATTACCTCAACAAACAAGGAGGCACCCATTTCTACCCGCTTTGCAGGAGGCCATGAGAGTGTGGGATTGGGTCTTACGACATGGCGCAAACCTTATTGCCGTTCATGTTCTGGGAGTGGACAACGTCATATGAGACAGCCTGAGCCGCCTCAGGCCAGAGTCCACGAATGGGAACTACTGCAAGAAGTGGCAGAGGATCTGTTTCTCAGATGGGGTTCTCCAGAGCTAGACCTTTGGCGTCCCCATCCAACTCAAAACTGCCCAATATTTGCTTGCTAGATCCAGGGCCTGGTGTTTTCTGGCGAGGCCATTGTCCCTCTCCTGGGCGACAGATTCCTCTATGCCTTTCCCCTTTCTATTGATCAAGAGAGTTCTTCTAAAACTTAGCAGGGAACAAGCGACACTTATACTGATCGGCGCCTTTTGGCCCAGACAGATCTAGTTCCCTCTCTTGCATCAGCTATCCCGGAGACCTCAGTGCCTTTACCAATCAGCTCCCATTTGCTGTCTCAGGAGGCGGGTTCCTTAGTCCATCCGGACCTACCTTCCCGAATCTGCATGCTTGGCTCCTAGAGACATAGCCATGATGTGACATGGGGTCTTGCAAGAGGTGGCAGACGTCTCATTGCCGCCAGGAAACCAGCTATCCACGCGACTCACGCCATTAAGTGCCAGGTTTTGCTTGTGGGTTCAAGCGTGTGATTTATCGCCTTTGGACTGCCCAGAGAAGCTGGTATTGGATTACCTGCTGTCCCTTTTCCACTCCGTTTGGCTTACTCCTCGATTAAGGTACACCTCTGTGCCATTTCAGCCTATCACGTCCCTAGAAGCCACGCACTATAGCTCAACTGGACACGACACGTTGCCTTCCTGAGGGTGTCCGCCATCTTGGGCCCCGATTAAGGATCCGATCCCTCCATGGGATCTACCCTTTGTCTTGAAGCAGCTCACGGTGCCACCTTTGAACCAGCCGCAGATTGCAAGCTACATTTCTCTCTTGGAAACGTTATTTTTAGTTGCCATTTCCTCGACCAGAAGAATTTCTGAAATGCACACCCTTATGTGCAAAGAACCTTATTTGGTTTTCCACCAAGACAGGGTATCACTAAGGACTAATCCTAAATTACTGCCTAAGGTGGTCTCAGCTCTCACCCTTAATCAGGACATCGATCTACCAGTGTATTTCCCAAAATACTAATCGAGGAGAAGCCCTTCTGCACACTCCAGATGTGCACAGGTGTCTCAGATACTACCTGACCAGAACCAAACACCACAGAAAATCGGACCAACTCCATCTCCCTTTGCCCACAGGATGATGGGAACTCCTGTTTCAAAACAGTCGCTGTCCAGGTTGCTCAATAAGTGCATTCGTTCTGTTACCAGAAGCGCAACAAACCCTTACCGCCGTGGTTAAGGTCATTCCACCAGAGGGTGGCTACGCTTTTAGGCTTTAAAGAACGTATCCACCTCAGCTATTTGTGCTGCAGCTACTTGGAGCTCCATACACACTTTCACAGGCATTACAGCCTAGACATTGCATCGAGGCAAGAGCAGGGTTTGGTCTAGCAGTCCTTCAGGGACTTCTGTCCTAGGCTCGATGTAATTCAAGATTTATACCTTTCCTCCTCCTGATGGTGTGTGATTTCCAGTACTGCTTAGGGAATCAGTCCTAATGGTGCAACTTGCTGCAAGAGCTGTTTCTCAAAGTAAGATGGTACAGTTACGTAAGAACTTACCGTAACAGTAGATCTTCGAGAACAGCTCTTGCAGCAGATACTTCCCTCCCACCATCCCGCTGGAGGTAGGTTGCAGTCACAACATCCTTCTCCTAGGATAAGGCATTTACAGCCTCTTTGTTTGCCGCTTGATGGTGGATCCTCGGTCTCCTCTTCTGATGTCATCCAGCAGCCGGGAGTCTCCGCGGGAGAAATGAGGATTATGGGGACCGCCTCCATATGTACTACGCCTGACATCGGGGGACCGACGTCGGAGGTGGTCCCGCTGAATACTGCTAGCTATAAAATTTCCGTGGGGTCCTGGCCTGCTGGCTTCAGTCCTAATGGTGTAACCTGCTGCAAGAGCTGTTCTGAAGGTCTACTGTTACGGTAAGTTCTTACATAACTGTACTTTTCTACCCGGATGCTGGCTCATCTTTCCCAGTGTTCTACCTTTCCTCCGCCCAAATAGCTCCATACCGTCTAGGATGTTCCACCTGGTCTCCCCACCCCTCTTTTAGAGGGTTACCTGTCGGATGAACCCAACCTGGTGGGGGACCTCCCGGAGGGTATTTATGAAGTGGAATTTCCAACTATAGATTTTCTGGACCCGGACACTCAGTAGTCCATGGTCTCCTCCCTGAATGAGGATATACCAGCCCTTGGGCTGTTTCTCTCTGGATGACCCTCTTTCAATGATATGATGATAGAGATTCAGAAAGTCATGGGGTTCTCCACTACTGAACAGGACAAACAGCGATGGGACATGGCTGACTACCTTGAGCTACCGAGGAACCTGTCCTGGTCATTCCTCCATTATACCTGCTTATCAAAATGCCATTTCTGATGCATGGCGTCAGCCTTTGGCTGTAACGGCTCTCCTCGTAAGGCTGACCGGCTATACCAAGCCCCTTTGGAGCATCCATATTGTCCACAATTCCTGCTGCCGATTCAGTGGTCATAGCAGGCGCTTGCGACCGCACTGAAAAGCCTAAACATATGAATTCTTTACCTCCAGATAAGAATCCAGCGACCTGATTATCTGGGCAAGAAGGTCTTCGCCTCTGGCACCATGAATATAAGAATCCTAAACCATATGGGCCACATGGTGAAATACCAGCTCACCTGTCCTCGACCATAGACCTCTTTAACAAATTACCTCCTTCCCAGGAAAAGGAGAAATTGCTACAAACCATGTCAACCATTACGCCCATTTCGCCATCTTCTTAGGTGGGGCTACGATGTGGTGGATACTTCTCATTGGCTCTCTGCCACTGGCATCTGCTCAGCTGTCATGCCCAGCCGGGTATCTGGCCTGGCGCCAGATGTCCAACACAAAGTAGTCAATGCAACTTTCTGTGGCGAAAAAACTGTTTGGTCCTGGTACCAGATAATTTTGGATGACCTCCAAGCCTCTGGATGCACCCTCTGAGCGGTTCAGGAGTGCGTACCATCGCCAGACAACCAATACTCATACTGTAACTAAAGAGGTAACGTTACAAGTCCTCTCACCGAGGTACTTTTGGGGCGCTGTCAAAACACAGACAGTTCAACAGCCATCGTCCCTTCCTTACCCATCCCTCTGGATGGGCGGCAACTCAGTTCTCAATGACTTCCTAGGGCTTTCCCTTGTCTCCATGTCCAAGCCTCAGAGACGGTAGGGGGTCATTTTGCCTTCATTTGGAGGTTTGGCAGCAAATAACATGAGATGCATGGGTACTCCAGATTATTCAAACTGGACATACAGTGGAACTAATTTCAGTACCACCTCCACTTCTCGGCAGGTTCAGTATCCTCAGGCACACCTTCCTATACTCCAGGAGGAACTTACGCCCTACTCTCCAAGCAGGCCATTGTTCTTGTGCCATTGTCACTAACAACAGGGTTTTATTCCCATTTCTTTCTGGTACACAAGAAAACTGGAGACCTCAGACCAGTACTGGATTTGAGAAACCTAAATCAGTACATCCAGTACAACGTTTTCAGATGGTTACCTTGATGTCCATCCTGCCTCTCCTGTGACAAGGAGATTGGATGTCGCACTGGTTATGAAGGGTGCATATCTGCATATACCATTCATCCAGCCCATCAGCAATACCTCGGTTCCATCTGCTGAGCTAGAATTACCAATTTCAGGCTCTGCCTTTTGGCCTTTCAGCCCAGGGTTTCACCAACTGCTTGCCCGTGGTTGCAGGAACTTGAGAAAAAGGCACTTCATCTTCCCTGTTTGGACAATTGGCTAATAAAATCAGACACCAAGGAACATCTGCTGTCCTCCCTCTGGAGACCCTTGGTTGTTCCACGATCTGGGATTATAGTAAACTGGCCCAAGTCCAGCCCTCATCTGACCCCATTGCTCCAGCATATTGGGGCTATACTGGACTGCGACTGTAACCAAGGCCTATCTGTCCCTGCTCATCAGGATACCCTCATTGGCCTGGCCTCACAGATTCAATCACAAAGATGGTAACTGCCCGACTCATGTTACACCTCCTTGGGCACATGGCTGCGGCCATTCAAACCATGGAGTTTGCGACTTTGGATGCATCCTATCCAGTGGGTTGTACAAGAGTAGTGGTGCCAGAAAACAGGGCAATTTGAAGACCCGTCAAGTAACTCCAACCCTGAGTATGCTCTTACATGGTGGACACTCCGCTCCAATCTCAATCGGGGCATGCCCTTTTTGCGCCTCTCCTCCTCACCAAGTCCTGGTAACAGGTGCCTCCCTAGAAGGTTGGGGTGCCCAACTCAGTTCCTACCATACTCAAGGCACGTGGCCTTTAGGTCACTCTCGTTACCATATCAATCTTCTGGAAATGCGGGACAGTCCTCCTGGCACTGCACGCCTTCAGTCTACATTTGACCCCAGGTCATGTACTGGTTCAGTCGGACAACATGACGGTTGTCTGTTACCTCAACAGACAAGGAGGGACACACTCCCTCCCTTTGCATGGAAGTGATCAAGGTGTGGCGCAGCGACCAAACAACAGTTGATGCTCACAGGCGCTCATCTTCCAGGCTGTCACAGTCAGTTAGCAGACCTTCTGAGTCGCCAGTTCTTGGCTCACGAATGGACACTGCTCGACTCAGCCCTCACGAGTTCCTTCATCTCTGGGGCACTCCACAAACAGATCTGTTTGCATCCCCAGAAAACCACAAACTCTCCAAATACATTATACATACATGTCTATTATCCGAACACAAGGGACACTCTACAGATGCCCCTGTCCCAACCTTAGACAGGACTCTTCTCATATGCCTTCCTCCCACTCCCTCTCCTGCTCCACACTTTAATGAAACTACAGATGGAGCCTGCCAGATGCTCCTCATAGCTGCCATGTGGCCTCGATAAGTATGGTTCCCACTTCTGCAACAGCTATCAATTGCAGAACCTGTTCTGTTGCCATTCAGGCCGGACCTCTTGACGCAGTGCCAAGGCTCCATCCTGCATCCCAGTCTGAAGACCATCCACCTTCATGCTTGGCTCCTGAAGGCGTCTTCATAAATAGACTACAAGTCTCTTCTCAGGTAGCTGATGTTCTGCTTGCCACCCGAAGCAGACTACCAGGGATACTTAAAATTGTAAGTGGAAACATTTCTCCGTTTGGTCCGCTTCTCAATCACTGGACCTACTCTTGCCCTCTTATGAAGGTCTTGGAGTACTTGGCCTCTTTGTTCTTGGAGGCCTTGGCTATTCTTCTATAAAGTCCACTTGGCTGCCATCTCTGCCTTCCATGATCCATTAGCTGCGGCTTTTATATCAACACCATCTGACTAAGATGTTCTTGAAGGGCATATTACATCTGAAGCCTCCTATTCGCGTCCCATTCCTCCATGGGTTCTGAATTTCATGATTGAAAAACTAACAGTGGACCCCTTTGAACGGCTGCCACTTGTGACCTGCGTTTCCTCTCCTGGAAGACGCTATTCCTGGTGGCTGTCACTCGGTTTGATGAATTTCCAAGCTTCATGTCCTTATGTATGAGAACCTTATCTTATCTTTCATAAGGATTGGGTCATGCTTTACTAACCCTTCCTTTCTGCCTAAAGTAGTTTCTGAACAAACCTTGAATCAGTCCCTGGAGTTACCATTTTTACCCTTAGTACTCCAATCTGGGTGAACATCTTTTGCATGCGATGGATGTCCATTGCATCCTTCATTAATATACTGATCAGGCGACATCCTTTGCAAAACCTCATAACTGTTTGTCACCTTTGCCCCAGGTCATAAGGGCCTTCCAGTTGCAAAATGCACCTCTCTTGCTGGCTAGCCAATTGCATTACTTTTGCTACAAAATGCAATAAGCCCTTACCGGGCCATGTCCAAACCCATTCCACTAGGGCTGTAGCGGCCACAGCAGCTTGTTTCAAGGTGCCTCCATTACTGATATTTGCAATACAGCCACCTAGTCTACCATCCATACCTTTACCAGGCATTACAATCTGGATGTTGCCTCGAGGATGCAGAATGGTCTTTGGCTGAGCCGTCCTACAGGGCATCCTGTCATAACTGTCCTTCCACATGAACATAACTGCTGGGAACACTCCCAAGAGTAATAACCTACTGCGAGACCATTCCGTAGAAGATAGTGCAGTTACGTGAGAACTTATTGTAACAGTTGATCTTGAGAAATGTCTCTTGCATGAAGTCCAGTCCTGCCCTCCATCCCCTACCTTCTCTAACAGGAAAATCCTGCTCTGAGGACTTAGGGTTGGGACTCACTAGTATCTTGGTTTCCCTCTGTCCTCACTTTTGCTAGCTGAAACCGTGGGGAACAGAGGATACAGAGACTGTCCACACTTATAGGGAGCAAGGAGATGATGTCATGTGTGGCGGTTCCTGGTAAAGACTGCTGAAAAAGCTGTTGTGTGACAGCGCCCTCTGCTGGACCCTACCAAGAGTAATAACCTACTGCAGGAGACATTCCTCAAGTTCTATTGTTATGGTAAGTTCTTACGTGACCGCTCTTTCTAGAGTAGTATATCTTCCCTTGTCAATCTTCACCATTCATTACTTCCTGGGTGTGCGGCGAGGCGCATTGTCCACGAGGAGCTTTTTTTTTTTTTTTAAGAAAGTTTGCTTTACTTGGCACCGCCCTCGAGAGTGGCGTCATCGCAGCGGCGGCCGTTAGTAGCGACCGACTCCTCCTCCAACTCAGTTCTGTTTCTCCGCCGTCGAGGCAGCACCTGCTGCAGGCAGAGCATCTTTTCCCTCCATGAGTTGGGACGACTCCTTTTCGCCTCGGCGCCTTTCTGGTAAGACTGTTCCTTTTCTTTCATACGGCATCGGGTGTTTTTCCTACTGTGTTTTGCCTTAATAGTTTCGCGTGATGTCCGGTTCTGGAGCTAAAGCGCTTTTCAAGATGGGTCGCGCCCCTATGCGTCGGTGCTCCTGTGGCGGCATTTCTCTGTCTCGGACCGGCATGGCGTTTGCCTTCGTTGCCTGGGACCCAACCATGACTATGGATTAAATCGGCGCCTGTTTCTCATGGACCGCCGTGTCTCGAATCGCGCGTTCAAGCTCGGCAGGCCCACGACCTTCGGGGACAACGCCGCTCAAGGGACTCTCAGGTAAGGTCTCTAGGCCCTCCCCGGGTCCCTCCGGGCCTATCACGGTCCGAGGAGGAGGGTCTCCCTCGTCTTTTCTTGCCGAGGAGGCCCTTCTGCGGTGTCGGGGCGTCGTAGTCCCTTCCGGGGCGCGGCGGCGCCGACACTGCCTCGGCAGTCACCTCCCTGAGGTGCAGGCTCCCCGTGTCGAGGCCCTCGGCTCTTGGGCCTGGCACAGGTGGACCCTGCGCGCCTTTCGCGCTGTTTTGGATCCGGCGCCGTTTGTGGCGCCGGTGATCAAGCGGTGCCATTGGCGGCGCGCTTGGATCGCGGCCCGGTGATCAGGCGGGCGCGTTGGCGGTGCTGCTTGTGGCCTTGTGCGTCAGTGCGCCGATGGTCATCGCGGCGTATCAGCGGTGCCGCCGCCTCCGGCGCCGCTGGCGGCGCCGTGGGCCTAATCTCAGCCTCGCGGCGCTGGTCGGTTTCTGGCACCGGGAGCGGTGCCGCTTGTCCTTCCAGCGCCGTAGGGGTTGGGAGTCGAGCCTGGCTGCTGCCAGCGCTGGGGAGGCAGCGGTGCCGCCATTGGTACGGGGCGTTATGGCACCGTGGCCTCTGGGACCCCTAGGGTGGCCAGCATTGAGGTCCTGCTGGTCTTGTCTTCCTCGGAGGACGATGACTCGGATGTGGACCCATTCTGGCACCCCACTCTTCGGGTCGGGGTCTCCTGTGGCTAGAGGTACCAGGCGCTGCGCAGCGCCCTCCTCTGTCCCCCTTCCGCGTCTCCTGAGGGCTCCCGGCTGGGGTGGCCTGGGGGTCCCAGGGGCAGGTGTGGGAGGCGACGAGCGGGAGGCTCCCTCTCTGGAGGGCTGGTGACAGCTACCCCGGTGCTGTTGCCCCTCTGAGGCAGAGGCAGCTGCTGTCGAGGAGGAGGGCCTCTCAGAGTCTGAGGGGTTGAGGGCAGAGGGTCTGGCTCTCGGTCTTCTTTGGCCACCTCGGGGTGGTGGCCAGGAGCCGCAGTGCAGAACCCGGCTCCTCCCTCCAGGCTCTAGGGTGCCCTCGTCGCGTTCTTCTTGGACTGCCCTTCTGGATCCATGCAGTCCGGCGTCGTCACAGGAGGTTCTCCCCTGGGCTCTTCCAGGCTCCGCTTCCCCAGAGTTCCGTTCTGTGGCCTGGTCTGTTGTCCGGGATCCCTCCAGCTAGGGTTCCGTTCCCGGATTCCAGAGCCCTGGCAGAGAGCTGTTGCCTCCTCGGAGGTGCCCATCTCCCATCTCTCTGCCTTCACCACCCCGCCTCCCAGGCCATGTCGGTCCCTACAGGGCCCGTTATCCTGGGAGCAGTTCCAGGGGTTCTCTGGTGCCTTCCCCTCCTATGTTAGATACATGCATGGCGGGTCTTCGACTCTCCCCACCGCTGCAAGAGTCCTCTGGACAATCCAGCTCCCCATCATCCTCGGCTCCCTCCTCTGAGGAGAGGAACCTGCTCATCTTTCCTCCGATGCTGATTTCACTGAATATCAGCGTTTCCTGTCGAGGATGGTCAGGATCTTAGTTTCTATGTTGGAGAACAATACCCGAGCAGAGCCGCGAGAATTCCTTGGCAATTCAGTGCCAGCATTTGGTGGTACCTTCTAGCCCATTCCCTTCCAGGAGGCGTCTATCCGGTCCTGGCAGTCTCCAGCGCTTCTTCTCAGCCCGGCTGACTGTCGGCGTGGGTAACGCGCACCCTCAGAGTCTCTAGGTACCCTTCCAACTCCCCTCTGGTTTGGTCTACCTAGACACTCCTTCGGGCGCCGCTGCCTGGCGCACGACCGCCCACAGTTCGGACTCTGTCCGGTTCGACCGTTGGGGGTGAAGAGTGTTCTCTTCTTCTCGTGCGGTTGCCTGTATTGCATCTCATCAGGGTCACCACGCTGCCTATAACTGGCATTTGTGGTCGATGATGTCTCAGCTGTTGGCATCAATGCCTGACACGAGCAAACCAGACAAGCCGTTGTCCTCTCAGGTGGGCCTGGAGCTGGCAAGACACCAGGCAAGGGCATCTTCAGCGCCAATGAGGTGGCTTCCAGGCTTGCGGGGACAGCGATCTGCATTAGGCGAGATGACATGGCCGCTCTCTAGGTTGTCACCCTGGCCCGGCGTGGGTGATTAAGCTCCGCCTTCCGGGGGACCGCCTTTTCTCCTCTAGAGCTAGGAGACTTTTGCAGGGCTCCCTCCGTCTCCTCGTCCTCGGAAGGCACCTCCTAGCTCTTCCCCACTTAGGCTTTCAGATTAAGCCAGGGTCTTCTCCTTCTGTTTCTCACCAACAGGAGGCTGGGGTCTTGTTCCCTCAGGGTATTTTACCTCTTCCCTTCCCGGGAAGAGGGCTTAATACTCACAGGAAGTAATGAATGGTGAAGATTGACAAGGAAGATATGAAAATTACTGCCTACCGTAATTCTTGATCTTCTCTTGTATCTTCACCATTCATTACCACCCTCCCTCCACCATCCCTCAGTGGCCTCCTCCTGGCTTCTCCCCTCCCGTCTCCTTCCTCTCTCTGCAAAAAAAAAAATATAAAAAAAAAGGGGGAGGGAAGATTCTCCTCCCCCAACCCAAAAAAAGAGTTTGTTTTTCTTTAGACCTATTCCTAAAGGGGATCCTTATTCTTCCATAAAATTATTTACTCTAAGATTCTTGGGCGTTTTTGCCAGGAATTGCGTTATGGTGATCAAACTGCACAACTATCTCTTGCCATTCCTTCTGGCAGATACTTCTGGGGTTTTAGCCTGTCTCTGGCTATACAGTTTTGATCTTGCAATTCCCTGCTATCAGCGTCTTGGCTAAATCTCGAACCCTCCTTTTATTCTTGCTTGCAGAGCAGAGGAGCGGATCGACTATTTTTCTTTTAAAAAAAAAAAGAAGAAAAGGAGAAAACTGAGGGAACTCTTTCCGACTGCTGTAAGGCAATCTCTAAATTTAAGGTCATGCTCCTAGCCTGCAAGTTATGCTCTGAAAAAAATAATGCGAAAACAAGGGCAAAGAAAATTCTTCTTGTAATGCCTTGATGATTGGTTTTTCCTCGAGTGTCCTCCGGGACAGTTTTGCAGAAAGCAGTGCTAACCATGACCAATCTTAGCCAGCCTAAGCCTCTGGCCTGCCTTGCAAGTCCGACTGAGTTCCACTTCTATAACTATAAACCACCTTAAAGGCCTAGATTTTCCTTTCTAATCCCTTGAGCAGCTCTCTCAGGCTGCCTGGGATTTATCCTTTCCTCCTTGGGTGTCCTCGAAGTTAAAGGCCTTCCTCGGCCAGGAGCCCGAAGTGGGGATCAAGGACCATGGCCTGTTGAAGATGAGGACTGTGCCCTTCTGAGTCTGTCTAGCGGGTTCGGTGAACCTTCTCTTCAACTCTATCACGAGAGTTCTTGCTTCCCTGTTAGTCGAGCCTTTAGCTTTCAGCTAACTACGCTCGTTGGCATTCTGGTCCCTTCAACATCCCATCTTTCTCTTCTCTTCTTCCTCTTTCTTCCTTATTACCTTCCTTCTCCCTCCTCCTAGAGTTGCCCAGGTAAGGAGGCCCTGCGGTCCCTAGTTAGGGATACTCTTATCTCTCTGTCTTTTCTCCATCGGCTTATTCCTTTTCAGTTCATTCTTCCTTACTTTGCTATCCCTTGGCTATCTTGCCTGCTATCTCTATTCTATGTTTTCACTTTTGCCTCTCCGACTCCACAGAACTGAGTTGGAGGAGGAGTGTTACGCCTGCGGCCCTCATGGCGCATGAGCGTCACTCTCAGGTGGTGCAGATTAAAGCAAACTTTAAAAAAAGCTCCCGTGGCAGTAAAGCGCCTCCGCTTACACCCAGGAAGTAATGAATGGTGAAGATACAAGAGAAGATCAAGAATTACGGTAGGTACATAATTTTCATATGTTGTTCATCCACATGGACCCACCGACCTCCCAGGCTAAGGTGCACAACCTCTGCTTCCAGCAGGCAAGATCTGGCGTCATGGGGGCGGAGCCATGGGGTATACCACCTGGGTGGGTGGGACGAGCCAGTTTGAAGACTTTCTGGCACATCTTAAAGAGAAAGGACATTGCCAGACAGCGTGAATAAACAAACATATATACCACTCCTGGAACTGTTGTTACAGGTGAGTAACCTGTGTTTGTGTTCTGTAAGAGCAATAAATAAAGGGAGAACACAGAGAGTGTATTTGGATACAAATTGTGACATAGAGTAACTGAGGAAATATAAAAAAAACAAAAAACTATGGCACTGCATGTCAGAAAACAGTGCTTTTAAGGAATCGTTGAACAGAAATGTCAGAGAGAGAACAGGTGGGAAATTTGTGACTCATAAGTTCAAGTTCATTTGCAGGAAAACTCCATTGAGCACACTCATTTACAAGGAGGTCCTGGTAGGACAGCTTGGTACAAAGTATACAAAATAGTACAGTCCAATACAGTTAGGTTACATCAAGTCTGAACAGTAATAAGACATTTCATTTTAATTTTTCATGCTTATTAGCAAGATGAGTAAATTGCCCATTTTGACAAGCTGCAGGTTTTCATAAAAACATACAACTAAACAGGACATTCTATAAAAACAGTATACAAATCAAACATAATTACTTACATAGTACATTAAATGGACATCTATTGAAAGCAAGTACAGTCAGTTTCAGAATCAAGCCCTTGTATAAGCTTATATTTAAAGGACCTTATAGTTCTACATTTAATTTAAGGCTGAATGGATGCTGTTAAAAGTTATAGCCCTATAGACCACAGATTTCTGACCAAATAGTCTTTCTAAAGTAAGGGACCCTAAGCAATCCTCGTGACTGGGACCTTGTACTATGGGGATTTTGTAATTTAATGAAAACATGACTGAATATTAAGGGAAAGGGCCTGTGATTCCCTTAAAAACAAAAGTACCCATCTTTATGGTAACCCTGTTTATCAGGAAGGACAGTTGCTTCCTCAATAGTACACAGTGATGGTTCCGAGAGGAGACCTGTAGTAAATCAAGGATGTGTTACAGATTGCTTGACGCTTATGAAACATTTTTCACTAGTTCCAGAGTAGACCATTAAACCGCAGTCAAATGCACTAAGAAAAAACACATGCCAAAAGTCTTTGAGACTTGGGAATAAAAAATATCTAACTCTAAACAACATTCCTAACTTTTGACAGACTTTTTAATTGTTTTACTAACATGAAGATCAAATGATAAATGGCAATTAAGGGTGACCCCTAAATAATTAAAGCTATCTACTAACTTAATTCTGTTATCCCTAAGGTTAGGTATTGGGACATTAATGTCCGAGCGATCTAGGACCAGTGAAGACCATAGCTTTTGTTTTCCGTGTATTAAGAACGAACTCACGAGAAAGCAGCCACCTCTGAAACAATTCAGACTGTTGTTGGACCTGATTTAAAGCTTGATGTGGGTTGGTCCAGATTTAAAAATTACCACGTCATCCATGTATAAGATCATTTTAGACCCAAGACAAGAATTTTGCATTCATAAATAGGAAGAATAAAGCGGGCCCAAAATTGAGCCCTGTAGTACTCTCCACAGGTGCCAGGGTGGAGGTTAGAACATTTTGAGCTATCACAGTATTGTGCTCTCTCTGAGGTAAGTACCCTCCAGCCAAGTTATAACTTCCCCAGAAAAATAAACTTCTCTTAGGGCTTCTAACAACACAGAATGATTAACAAGATTAAAGGCATTGGTGAAGTCCACGAACACAGCTGCAGTGGAGTGCCCCAAATCTAGGCACCCTGTACACAACTTGTGAACCCCACCAATGCCGTCTCTGTGATGACCTAAAGTCATGCTGGGAGCTTGTCAACAAATCATACTTTGATAAATGGTCCTGAATCTGCAGAAGTATTTTGGATAAAGGAGCTAGCAATGATATTGGTCTATAGTTTGAAACAGAATTCCTGTTTCCTGACTTAAATATAGGTTTTATAAGGGTTAACTTCCACATTAGGGAAAAACACCATTACAGAATGAATAATTGTATAGAGTTGTTAGGGTATGGATAGTACATCTAGTCCCAGTTTCAGTAACCTAAAATCCATTCCATCTAGCCCTTCATTAGGTTTTGATTTTAATATTTCAGAACATAATCCCTGACCGACTCTGGGAAGCAATATTAAAATAAAATCGGGAATGGTTATCATTGTGGTCCCTATTTGAAAATACCTTTTATTCATAGCCTCATCACTAATCTGAAACTTTGTGAGATCACCAAAATAATCTTTAAACAACTTGGACACTTGACTGGGCTCGCTCACCAATTGATCCCCATCTTGAAGGGTA
Source organism: Neoceratodus forsteri (assembly GCA_016271365.2). NCBI lineage: Eukaryota > Metazoa > Chordata > Ceratodontiformes > Ceratodontidae > Neoceratodus > Neoceratodus forsteri. The sequence goes on along the minus strand of CM057455.1, from coordinate 287,630,943 downwards.
ATTAATGTATCAGTCGCCTTTCCTACAATTAAGTTATTAGCGTCCAGCAAGTGTCTTTTAGGTTACCTAAAGAGTACAATTGTATATTTTAAGAAAGTCAACTTTAGCCTTCCTAATTTGAGTCTTACACTTATTCCTGAGCATTTTATAATGAAGCAATGAATTAAGGTCACAATTTTTCCTAAATATATTCCAGGTTCTATCCCTGTGTTTCATAATGGCCAGTAACTCTCTGGTTACCCATTCATTTTGTTGCACATATTCTCATTTTTTAGTGGAGCTATTTTATTTACAATTTGATTAAATAATCCACCAAAAATATCTAACAATACATTAATGTCTTGTATATACTCTAGACATACCCAGTTCACTTCCTCACAAGCTATATTCATAGCATCAGTAGTCAGTTTATGTTTCTAGTCTCTATATATAGTGAGGAGTACTCTGTATTTATTTTGTTGACCATTCAAAAAATACAGAGCAATGATCACTACACCATTAGGCAACACCCCAGAATTTAGTATCCTAATGGGGTGGGTCACCACAACCCAGTCTAAGATAGAACCTCCTCCAGTCTTATAATTAAACTTCGTTGTCTGTGTGATTAATTGTTGAACACCTAATTCTTGAAACCGTTCCAACACATTAGTGGTCTGATCTATACCCCAGTTTATATTAACATCACCCATCAGAATCCACTCCTATTTAAAGGAAGAGTTTTTTAAAGGCTGATATCGATTCCAAACCCTGCTGAGGGATAAACCTTGTGGAAAATAAACCATGGTAACCAAAGTTGGTTGTTAGATCCCAACACTAGACCAATTGAAACATCATCAGCCAGTATTGAAAGGCTGAGGCGCTATTTCAGAGACCCTAAACTTAGACTTTGTATAAATTGCAACCCCACCCATCTCTTGCGGTTCTATCTTGTCTAAAAATAACACAATTGGGAGAAAAATTTCATTATCTTGGATTTTACTAGTCAGCCAAGTTTCTGACAATGTTATGACATCAGTCATGATGGTTTCCCCAAGTTTCAATTGGGACCATTTGGCAACCAGACTATGTATGTTAAGATGAACAATTTTAATTAATGAAACCTTACCCCAGTCATTCCCGAACATTGGGATAGGCATACTCCTCATGAGTTACCAATTTGAAGTTCAGGGTGTGGGTCAGCCGAGCCAGATATCAAGAGAAGGAGCAAGATTATTTTTCTAACAGACCTCTTAAGCACTTTTGTGCATTTATGATAACCTTATATCTAGTAGGAATACAAAACAAGAAATTAACAAAGTGTCTATCTGTGGCCAGTTGAAAGTTACATAATTATAGGCAATCGACCAACACGGAGCTGACTTTGAGGATAAGGTGTGAGGTATATGAGAGGCTTCTCAGTGAGTACCTGTAGTACACAGTGGCAGACACTCAGTGATAGTACTGTGGAAGTTTTGATTGAGCTCTGAAAGATCCAGAATGCAGCGTTTTCTGCCTTCTAAATTTCAGGGGCGACCACCCAACCTGGGAGTAGAGGGTACAATGATGGGTGGTCTACAGAGCTCCAGTGATAAATCTTATAGCCGGTGATAGAGGTGTCAAGTTTGGATAACAGAGAGCTGGGACCATGTCCATAAATGAAGTCTGCATGATCCAAAAGTGGAATAAATGTGCTTTGCACTAGCCTGGTTTTGAATCCTGAGTGAGTAGGGTGTGCCAACACAAGGTCGACACCACCACAGCGAACACCAGCACAGCAGAAATCGCCTGTCTGCAGCGAGTTACTGCGCTGGTGTGTAGTAGACACCAGCTGTGCATTTCCTGGTGCTGCTTCCCACCCCCCACGGTCCAGCTCACTTGGAAGTTTGAATCCTAGAGACCAGGGATGTGGGGGCTCAGAGGCACATCCCCGAGGAGAAAGCACCAACATCCCGAAGCTACAGTGCTGACAGTCAGCATGGTAGCTGTCACTGTAGGGGATGTCGGTGCTAGTGCTGTAAGCGCTATGCTAAATCCTGTGAGTAGATACTTGAGCCAGTAGAAAGACCAAGTCTTTGTTTGAGTTTTTCAAAGTTCTTCAGTTTGGTCAGCAAGGGAGAGTTTATGGTCAATCCAGAACCCAAGGTATTTGAATTTCGCTATGAATTTTAAGGATTTGCCTAGAAGCGTGGTTATTTGTGGAACTAGACCAGGGGTATAGGGATTGGGTACGTTGAAAACTGGAGAGAAAAACATAGCCTTGTTTTTGACATTTAATAATAGTTTTTAGTTCAGGAGGTTTAGCTGGCGATTGAAGTCTGGTTGGAGGTCCATACTGGCAGGTTCAGAACAGGCCTGTCAATATGGAGAACCATATTGTCAGTGACGAGATGGATGTTAGCTGACTTGATGCCTGAGTCAGTATTGTTAATGTCACGACCACGAAGAGCAGAGCCCCCAGGATGGAACACTGTGGCATACCTCTCTGGAGAATTTTTAGAGAAGAAAGATCTCCGTCCACTTTGACCTGCTGTAATCATTCTGTGAGATAGCAGGAAAACCATTTAATGCCACAGGACCCAGACCAATGTTTCTAAGCATGACCAGGAGATAGGGTCACCACCTTTGGATGAGGTAAAAACTGGATCGAAACCACACCCAAACTCCTTCTCTGGCTCCACCCCTTTTTGATGACTGGCAGTGTATCCTCCTCCTCCAAAGCCATTTGTAATGTTGGAATAGACATTACTAGTGATAGGAAATCATTTTATACTGTTATTTATTTGATTTATTTATTCGGTTAATTATTTTTATTCTTTGGCAACCAGGTTACCTCCATAGGCCACATAGCCCATTTTACAGGAGTGACCCAGGAGTACAGGAAGGTTAAGTGACTTGCTTAGGGTCACACAGTATTTAAGTGGAGGTTGTGAGAATCAAACTCAGGTCTGCTGGATGTGCTAAGCTCAGCCACAGCTTATTGCTCAGCCCTCTGTTAAACACTCTTCCTTTTTCCTTTCCATGTCAGTCATGTATTCTGATTCTTTGACCAATTTTGATAACTAATTATCAGTGCTTGTGGTACCCTTAATACTGCACTGTGTTCCCTTTACCTCAGCAGCTACTGCTGTTTCTTTTCATATTTCTAAGACATTCCACAATTTCAGATACACCATTCTATGCTGTTTATCTGAATGACCTGTCAAAGTATAGCTAATATCATGGAATGTTCAGGTAATACAAAAAATTAGAGCAAATGTAATGATAAAAGCAATAAAAGTTAGATTATTCATTTAACAAAAATGGGTCTAAAACTTACCATAATATAGAACAAACAAAAGAAACACATGACCCATACATAACTGATGTAAAAGCTATTTCCTGTCTTAGAAGTAAAAGACCATACTTAAAATTCAGAGTGGAAAAGATTAGGTTAATTTACTGCTAATGATCTTAATGGCTATACTTTACACCTCTCATACAGTCTGGTTTTACAAACAAAGGCAGGTCTGAATGACTGTGACACAGCAAACGTCTTTGTAACCTGGACATGTAATGCAGCCAAAACAGTGGTGATTTGATACATCAGTTTTAAGAGTATATGAGCACTCAAAATGGCCCCAAAACCGGACTGCATGTACCCAAAACGGATGACGGATAAGGACCATAAAAACTGGATTATCCGGTCAAAAACGGATAGTGGCAACCCTGCCAGGAGAAGGTCATGATCCACAGTGTCGACGCCTTACTCAAGTCGAGAAAATAAGGCACACCACGAAGCTTCTGGCATCTAATGCCTTCTGCCAGTCATTAGTGACTTTTAAGGGAGGCGGATATAGTGCTGCGACATGGCCTAAAACCCGATTGTGCTGGATTCAGTAGATTGAAGGTCTCCAAAGTTCCTTAGTTGAGATTAACTAATTTCTCTAGCATTTTAGAGATAGGAAGCAAAGATATTAACCTGTAGTTATTTAGATCACTATAGTCGCTGGACTTGAATAGTGGAATGCGTGGGCAGCTTTCAAATTGCTGGAAGGACACCCTGTGTCAATGATAAATTGAAAAGGTGGGTAATAGGACCAGTCAAGACATGGTAACTAAGTTCTAAAAAATATGGATCAATCATATCAGCACCCATGCTCTTTCTGGTGTCCAGTTCCAGTAGTAAGTCTTCTACTTGTTTCATAGAGACAGGACTGAAAGTGGCCCACCTGGGGCTTGCACCTCACCACCAGAGGAAAAGCTACAAGCCTGTCCTGGGAAGCAACCCACGATTCTGCTACTGTAAATTAGCAGACCCTGAGGCCTTCCTCCCTGTTGAAACTGCTGCCGGGATCCCCGAACTCCGGCTCGTTGCAGGGCCCAGAAATCTACAGAAACAGCCAAAAGCCGTATACCCCTCAGGTACATTGGTATTTGGTGCCTTTGGACATTCTGAATTTTCAGCGCCAACACTCTAATTGAAGGATCTCGGCCTCACTGTCTTCCTCCTTCTGGTCTCCATTTTACCTTGCTTCATTAGAGATGTTTATCAGCGCTGCTGACCCTGGGACTGTCCTTTTTGTAAAGCAAGAATTTCATTTTCTCATTTGAAAATTATACTACATAGCTACAAGAGGGCTACAACAGCTGTCTTTTCTGCTAAAGAGGAAAAACATTATATTTTCTACTTCCTCTTCTGCTCTAGTGGACCTGGGATACCTCTCTTTCTGAGGACAATCCTTGGTGGTTTTCTGCCTGTTTCTTAGTCTGAACCATGTTCATCCACTAAGGCTGCAAGACTTGAATGCCTTTTCCACTCCCATTCTGTACTGGTGGAGCAGGGCCAGAAACAGAAACAAAAGTTACAGACCAATCTTGCCACACCAGATTGCAGCCTTGAACCACCTCACTGGCTCAGCTGCAAATAGAGTTGCTCCACAGAATGCGTTCAGCGCCAAAACCGCCTCTCAGCCAACAAAGGATTTTGAACTTATGACACCTGATCGCCGATTGGTCTAGGCTTCTAGTGACTTTTACTGCTGGCTGTTGTGGAGTCTAGATCTATCATGGGAAGTTACAGCTGGTTCCTCATGTGTCACTAGCTTTACTAGCGCTCAGGTTAATTCTTCAGAACCCTCATCCCTCCCTAAAGTGGAATGACCCTTGAGCTTCTCCCTGTCCTCGTCCAACAGCTCCTTTCAGGTAGCCATTCTGGACTGTTGGGCTTCTCAGCTGTCTCTGCTGGGGAGTAGGACATCTCTCGAGTTGCCTCTGCAGATTACTCCCCATCCAGACTCGAGACTTCCTACTCATGGCAAATTCCTGCCAGGACACTAGTAGCTGCAACACTAGGCCAGTATAACACCAGGAGTGGGTACAGGCCTACCTATCAACACCGCCTCCCCTATCGCCCCAAAATAGTGTTTACAAATTACAGTTCGCTGTCTTAAAAGAATCCTGCTTCTTTTACTAGTGTGCTCAGGCAGGTGTACACAACCCAGGACCATTAGACACCCTTGCTTCTCCATCAGACCTGGCAGGTATCAAAGGAATGTCTTTTATGCATCTTAATGCCTGTAGTTTGCTGAAAAGTTCACCAGTATCCAGGCTTGGGTGAGCCACACTACCTGATGTACTAGTGATCACTGAGACCCGGCTTAGGCCAGCCACCCCAGACAGTGAAATCAATATCCCAAATTATTTACTCTTCCGAGCTGATAGGCAATCAAGAGGAGGTGGGGTGGCAGTTTATGTAAGGACAGATACTCAGTCGCATGCATAGACCCATCATCCTCCCCAAAGAATTTGAGTGCTTGACCCTAAAGATTGAACTTTCTCCTTCCAGTGCATTCTGTGTGATAGGCTGGTACAGGCCCCCTTTGCTGGGCCTCATCTCCTGTCTCACCTCAGTTCCGTGCAGGGCTCAGTTCCTTGGAAACCATTATTCTTGGCGACCTGAACTACGATTGGCTTTTAAGTGCATCAGCTCCTTGAAACTTTTGTGACACTCTAGGGCTGGGTGCAACTCATAAGCAGCCTACCGCCCAAATAAAAGAACTTAACAACAGCTCCTCTTAGATGTAATTTTGGTTAGCAAGCCACACCTGTTCTCTCATGTCGGAACATTTTCTCAGACATTAGCGATCATTGTATAATCACCACCATTAGATCCGTGCACAAACCCACAATCTGTGGCAAAGTTCTCTATCAAGAGTGCAAACGCAACTCGATTTGTTTGCATATGTCCACGATTTGAAACATTCACTGCGATGGCAGGAATTCTTCCTAGCCAAAACGGTTAACAGGGTATATACTGTTTTTACATATTTTAAGTGAGGCTTTAAATAAGCATGCACCTTGGTTAAAAGTAGGTCAGAGCAGCACCTGCCGTTGGTTCTCACCTGAGATCAAAGCTTCCTGTTAGAAAGGATACTTTATGGAAAAAGCCCAAGAAGCAAGAACGACTCGGATTGGTGTCTTTTAAAGAGCACATAACAAGTGCACCAAGTTGGTCAGAGCAGCCAAGGCTGCCTACTATCGATCGAGCTAGCCTCTCTCGAAAATCCTTCAAAGCTCTGGAAAACATTAAAAGACATATCTGGACACACACCTGGTAATTCTATTCCAGCAAAATTAAGTCCGATAGGCAGCGTTGTCTCTAACCGATCGGAGATATTGGAAGTCCTCAATAACCATTTTGCAATGGTAGGGCTAGCATTTGATACTTTCCTGCCAATGACCTCCGCTTAGCTCGGGGCCCACCATCCTATGAGTCCCCCACCCGAGGAAGCCTTCTCCCTCCTGCCTGTCTCTCTAAAGAGGTTGAAGACCTACTGCTGCAACTGGACACCAGGAAGGGCAGGCTCCGACTCATAGAAACCATAATATCTGAAATGTGCCTACCATCTGCTTGCAGTGCCAGTCCCCACTTATTCATTATGTCACTCTCCCAGGGTAGCCTCACCCCTCAATGGAAAATAGCCCATGTCATCCCTCTATTAAAAGCAGGTGACCCCTGCGATCTAAATAACTACAGTCCATCCCTCCTCCCCATCCTGTCTAAATTACTAGAAAAAATAGTGTGTGGCCAGCTAGGGGTATATTTAGAATCCAGAAGCCTATTAAACCCGGTTCAGTTTGAATTCAGAGCAAAGCACAGCACCATAACAGCTCTAGCTAAGGTGCCCAATGATTGGCTCCTAGACCTTGACAACAAGAAGCATGCCTGTGCCATTTTCTTGGATCTTAGTAAGGCATTCGACACAGTCAATCACAGCTTGCTTCTTTCCTCCCTAAGCACCTTAGCCCTGGACCATAAATCTATGTGCTGGTTTGCAGACTACCTCAGAGAACGGAAACAGCAGGTTAAAGCTGAAGGTGATCATTCTTCATTAAAACCTAATCTGAGGGCTCTGTCCTTGGTCCCTTCTTTTGCAGTTTACATTAACAACATCAATGACCCCATCAAAAAGCCAACATCCAATTATTCATGGATGACACTGTACTGTACTTGAGTCGTCCCAAGCCGGAAGCAATCTGTGAATACCTCCAAGCTGAATTTAACCTTCTACAATACCAGCTCATAAACAAAAAGCATTTGCTCAATGCGAAAAGACAAAAGCCATGCTCTTCTCCCTCCTTGCATGCGGCAATTCCTGCTGGGGGCTATCCCAAAATTACCACTGTTCTTGGAGAAACACTAGAGTATGTAGCTAAATTCAAATATCTAGGAGTTTGGCTCAATCATAAACTATCCTTCACGACCATCTTGAAGAACTACAGAAGAAACTAAGGCAAAGATTAGCACTATTCTACAGAATTAACCACCTGCTCACAAAGGAGGCCAAGCTTCAACTGGTTCAAGCTACCTTCCTATCTTTAAGAATGGAAATACATTAGGGGCAATGCAAATTTCTTTGGGACTAGATATATTAGGAGTGGCCAATATAGTTGAATGGGGTAGGGGCAAGACGACGGAAGAACAAGCCACTGATGCAGCACTGGAATACAAGGAAGGGCTGCATTATGAAAGTCTAGGAGATGAGAATAAATCATTTGCACTAAGCAGGGCAAGAGCACTGATAGACAAAGTTCTATAGTGCCTTCTGAAAAGAGGACTAAATCGGAGTCACGACAGAGCTCAGCAGGGCAAGTGCAACGAGTGGCAAGGTTCTGTAGTGCCTTCTGAAGGCAGAATAAATCATAGGGATGCAAGGTGTATCTAAGAGGAGGATGGGAATCGAAAATCTAGAAAACCAAGGTCAGATTTGGAGCGCAAGCTGCGCTCCTAAGTGGGTCAGGCTAAATCCACCAATGGGAGGAAAGTAGAGTATTTAAAGAGGGGTGGGGAGGGTCGGCAGGAGAAGATTCTTCAAGTTAAGAAGAGGATGAGGGTCTAAGAGAGCAGAGAAGGTAAGGGTAATGCTGCAAAGACAAGGCTGTGGAATCCAAGCTGAAGTCATCTGGACCAATCTGCAGGCAAGCCACAACTCTTTTAGCCAATCACAAGCTGACACAGGCAGCTGCAGCCAATCAGTGGTCCGAGCTGTGGCCCTGGGCAGAATGTGAGCGTACCTTGGAGAGAGCTTTGGAGGTGTGCTGGAGAAGTGGCGCAGCCGGTTGGCTTCTCCAGCCGATCCGCTAGTTCAGTGGGAGCAGCTTAGCCCAATCAGGAGCAAACCTGGAAGGAAGAGCAAAGGGAGGCATTAGTTATTGGGCAGAGTACGAGAGGGTGATGAAGAGTTAAGTGATGGGCAAGGAACAGGAGCGGGGTTGCAGGTTAATCGGTGGGCTGGGAAGCTAGAATGACAGAGCACTTAACAGAGAGGAGGAGGTGGGGCGATTAAGCTGGTGCCAACTAAAATTGTTAGCCACAGCAGGAGTAAGAAACAAAGTAACAGAGGAAATTCAGGTTTGTGGGCAGATTAGGTGGTGAAAGCAGAGATCAGGTTAGAAACAGTAGGGACAGCAGTAGTTAAAATGCAATAAATTCACATTCCCAGTGGCAGTTTAAAAATACAGTAATTACACAGTCCTTTGGAGTAGCTGTAGCAGTACTAGACATTACATTACTCGGTCCCCAAAGATTACTATAGGCGCTTTAACATACAGATCCTAAACTCAGTCCCCACAGATAACTGTAGTAGTGCTTTATCATACAGTTCCCAAAATTCTTCAAGTTAAGAGGAGGATAGGGGTCTAGAGAGCAGGCTGAGGAAGCTGCAAGGAAAAGTTGTGGAATCCAAGCTGAAATCAGCCAGACCAATCTGCAGCAAGTCGTAACGGTCTCAGCCAATCACGAGCTGACACAGAGGGCTGCAGCCAATGGAGGTCTGAACTTCAGCTCTGGGAAAGTCTGAAGTCGTACCTGGAGGATAGTTTTGGAGATGGGCTGGAAGTAGCACAGCCAGCTGGCTTCTCCAGCCGAGCTGCTAGTTCCACGGGAGCAGCTTGTGCCCGATCTGGGTCGGACTTGGAGGAGAGGTTTCGGAGGCGGGCAGGAGAAGTGGCATGGATAGCTGGCTTCTCCAGACGAGCTGCTAGTTCAGCAGGGGCAGCTTGTGCCCGATCAGGGGCAAACCTGGAGGAGAACTTGGAGGTGGGCAAGAGAGTGGTGTGGCTGGCTGGCTTCTCCAGCCAAGCCGCAAGTTCAGTGGGAGTAGCTTGCACCCAATCAGGGGAAACCTGGAGGAGAGCTATGGAGGCGGGCCGAGTGGCGAGGCCGGCTGGCTTCTCCAGCCGAGCTGCTAGTTCAGCAGGAGCAGCTTTTGCCTGATCAGGGGCAAACCTGGAAGAAGAGACTACAGTAACAGACTCGAATTAAATATTAATACCTAAAAACAAAATAGTATAAAATATACTGTAGTATGTTCTGACCCATGTATTGAGTGTTTACTAGTTATCTTTTAAAATACAATTTATATCGTAATAAGAGAGACCTAAAAGCCCCAATAATAACCTGTGAAAAGAGGCTTAATAATACTTGAGACAGTGTGTGGAAAAGGGCTGCTCCTGCAGTACTTCAACCAAACACACGAACTATAATATTATAATGAACATACCTTTCATTCTTTAAGAAAGTCATGGAAATTGATCTCCTCCCAGACCTTTACCAGATAAACACTATGGAAGATAGAAGCTTTATAAATTAAAATTTCTTCTCATGCCCAAGGTCTCACACTTTGGGCTGTCAGGAGCCTTTAAAGTGCACAGCCCTGCCCCTTCTTGTTACCAACTGGCTGCGCTCGCTGCTGAGCCCCTGTCCACGCTTAGTACAGCAGCCAAATCGGTGCACAGGGAAAGTCAGATGTTAAAAGTCACAGAGGCAGCAGTTCTTGTGGCAGTTCTCTGGTAGGTAGTTCCTTTGTGGCAGCAGCCAACTGAAACTGCAGTGAGAGGGCAGAATGCTGGATTCCACTCGGGCCAGCAGGAGCCTTTCAAAGTACAGTTTGACCCGTTTTGCTACCGATTGACTGTCAAGCCGCTACTGAGCCCCTCTCCATGCTAGTACAGCAGCCAAAATTGGTGCGCAGGGGAAAAGTCAGATGTTAAAAGTCACAGAGGCAGCAGTTGTTCTTGGTGGCAGTTCTGTGGTAGGTAATTCTTTTGTGGCAGCAGCCAGCGGAACAGCAGGAGAGTGGCAGAATGCTGATTCCATGTAAACAGTATACAAAAAGAGGAGAGAAATATGGCTAAATGTTATACAAATCTGGGATTAAGCTAACAGGCAGTGAAGGAGAAGAGGAAACATGAAAGGAGTTTATAATTCAAGTGCTTAATGAGTCTGTAGTGGTTTTGCTGTTGAGAGGACTGCTAGATGTTTTGGCAGTGGCAAGTTTCCGTAAGTACTTTGTTGGCCAGGGTTTTAAATGGATTTAAGGAGACCAATTTGGGGAGTTTTAATGTGGCGAAGTTATTCTAGGTGGATGGGATGACATGGCTAATACAGCTTTACCATAAAGCGTGTGGAATTTGGGTACTTCTAGTAATATGGAATCCTTTTCCTAAGGGCATAGGAGCTACAGTATGGTGACAATGAAGAGGGAGGTGATATAGGAAGGAACTTTGTTGTGAGCGTTTTGAGAGTCCATATACTAATGTGGAGCATCCTTCTTAGGACCAGGGAAGCCCAGCCTACTGCTGAATATAGGGCACAGGGATGGGTTCTGTAGGGTGTATTAGTAATAAAGCGAATAGCACGGTGAAATAGAATATCTAGCTTATGAAGGTTGGTTGCTCTGCTGCTGTTATAAATGATATCTGTGTAGTCGAGTAGGGGAAGAAAGATGGCTCGAACCAGCATTTTCTAATCTCTAAAGGAAAAAGGGATTTGTTTCTATAGGAAAAAAACAAAGTGGGGAAAAGAGGTGGATTTTGAGACAGGATTCGAAGAATGAAGGGGAATTGGTGAAAGGAGAGAGGGAGACTGTGCTACAGTATGCAGCACTGTTCTAGAGTATGCCAGCACCTGTTGAAGGGTACTTATAAAAGGAACAAGGGCTGCCACTTGCAATACTGGTGATCGGGTCCAGGAACAAGCCTGAGCTGGGGCGAAGATTGAGCATCCCAGGGACGTTCTCCTCTGAGAGGGATGCTGCATCTGCTGCAGTACAGCCACCTGGGTTGACCACAGGTGGTAGTGCAGCAAAGGCAGTTTGGGTGGCGGGCACCAGCCATGTTCAGAATGTGCATGTTGCTGTCGCGCGTGTCTCTGTGAGCACATGCATGCTAGTGTCCAGTGGGACAGGGAGGGCGCTGAGAAAAGCTGGCAAAAGCCTATGCTGGCAGGATGGCATCTGACAAACTAGAGCTCTGGGTAGCTGCCTGTCACCTCCTATCATGGAATCAGAGTTTGAAGGAAGGTAAGCCTCTCTGACCCATCCCCAGGGTGTGGAAACAGCCGGGGATTATGGAGCTACACATTGGAGTGATGGGGCTGGGTGGTCCCCTTGGAAGGTTGGAGGAAGATGGCGATCAATTGGGATAAACAGCAAGTAAAATCAATAAATAAAATAATAGTTGAAGGAATTATGTGGATACTACATGTTATCACTATAGTCTGTTCTTTTCTTCCTTTTAAGATCCATAATGGACCCCCACACAGTTCCAATTTTGGGTATTCCTATGCCAAGAGAATGATTGATGTACAAAACAGGTACAGTACTATTAGTGGCTGCAGTGAGCCATTGCAGCTGTTCTTCTGACATTTCTTGTAAAGCACTGCTTTCTTATCAATTAATATCCACTATACTTTATTGTCCAAACAGTAGCTGTCTGCTGGCCAGCTTTGAAATTCTCCGCTAGTATCTTCAAGATGAAGACACATTTCCCATTTAGTTTGCGTTTTTTACACACTGTATTCCAAAACACTTAAGGGAACTGTCAGCAATAAGAGCCTCACACTCATGTGTGAGACTGGTCCTAATTAGCCCTTTGTGTGCAGAAACACTTTATTTAACTTACTGATTAGTGCAGTGTAATAAATTGTATCAGGCTAATTTCATTGACTTGTAAGCTGACATTTCCTATAACCAGAAAAGCCAGACTCTCCTGCAGCTGACATCAGAGGAGAGCTGTAGCAGTGTGAGATTCAATAGCCTGCAGTGAATGTCAGAGTTTTGTATGAACTGTAATCTTCTGTTTGCTGGTCTGCTGTTCTTCTGGGGCTAGGTGCAGTCACAGGGGACTATACTAAAAGCCTCATGAGCACAGCAGGATCAGCAAACATCTGCTTTTAGCTTACAAAATCTTCTTGTGTAGACTGTGGACTGTTGCATGCGATTGAATCTCCCTGCTCTGCAGCCCTCTGATGTCAGCTGCAGGAGATTCTGGGATGTCTGATTACATGAAGTGGCATATTAGAAGTCTGTAAAATTAGCCTAATACATTCTACTGTGCTGCAGTAATACAGTAAGTAAAAAATGTTTTTGTACACAAAGTGCAATTGAGATCAGCCTCACACTTTGGTATGAGGCTCTTATTGCTGACAGTTCCTTTTAACATGCAATTAGACTGTTAATGATGTGACTGCAAACATGCAGTGGCAGCCATTTCAAGCGTCAACACTTAAACATAGCCTTGGATAGTTGCCTGAATGTTTTTATGGGAAGGGACTGCTGGCCTGGACTCTGGGCAAAATCCCCTACCCTTGCAAAAGTGCTATTGTTTCTTTACTTAAACATGGACACCCACCAGGACAGCACCAGAAATGGGTAGATGGGACTTTGGTTTAACATCTTTCCAGAGGATGGCACACCATGACAGCACACCATCCTTTTCAGTGGGGCCAGAATGTGTATGATCCCAGGTCCTAGTGTAGGACTAGAACCCATGACTTTCTGTCCCAGAGGCGGATGTGCTATTATATGAGCCATACTGATACTCTATAGGTTAATAAAATTAATCATCATGAGATAGGCCCACTGGCAAGTCTAGGGCCTGAGTTGCCAGCAAGGGTGCCTGAGGACCCATAAAGGCATAATTTGTGACTGAAGCCTGCTGGATAAGGGCCTGTTGCTGCTGTTAACCATCAATTTCCTGGGTGCAAAACAAGTGACAAAATGGAATGTATGCAAAAAACACAGTGATTTCCTAGTGCTCTGGGTGGCTATGTTGTTGTGCAAAGAGTTGCTAGAGCACATACTACGATTTATAAGTGGTGCTAAAAGTTCAGGGAAACTGGCAATGAATATGAGGACTAAGGTCTACAGCTAGAATTTATCAACATTGGTTCTGACAATCCGTTAGAGTTTGGGCACCACTGTTGATTACTGGGACAGGGTTCTGGTCATCATGCTGTAGATATCTGGTATGGTTTAGGTGGAGCCTGATTCATCACTACAGTGCTCCTGGCATTGTACTGTAGCTGTTGGGCAGGCTGCCAGCACACTGCTAAGTGTCACAGGGTTATAGGAATCACACAGTAACCATGGGGTGAAATGTGGACACAGCTTTGCTTATCATTGGTGCAAGGCTTATAGGTATTGGACTGCAGGTCAGGGTGCTGGTACAGCTTCCTGCTCACTGGTATGGGGTGTCAGGCATTGTGCTGTTGGACAGGATGCTGGCATACCATTTCTGGTTGCTGGTGTGAGGGCTTGGGAATACTGCTGCTGTCATAGGTCAGAGTGCAGGCACATCACCTCTGTTGACTGGTGCAGGATTTTTGGAATCTTACTATAGCCACAGAACAAGGTGTGAAAACTTCACTGGCATGGGCTCTGAGGATCATGCAGCAGAGTACTGTGCTGGCACACCTTACTTGTCTGTAGTGTGGGGCTGTACATTTTTGGAAGTTGCTATCCAAATGTCCAGAGACCCACGCTAGCCGAGAGAAAGTGGGCCAGCATCCTGCACCACAGCATGATACCAGGAACCCTATGCCAAAAGCCAGTATAGGCAGATCAGCACCATGAATAGCAGCTGCAGATAACTATCTAGAGCCCCATACCAGGACCAGAATGGGCCAGCATCCTGCACAATAGCACAATACATGTTACCCTATACCAAAAGCCAGCAAAGGCAGATCAGCACCATGGACAGCAGCTGCACAGAAATGTCCAGAGCCCCATACCAGGCAAGAGAAGGTGGGCCAACATCTTGCACCAAAGCACAATACCAGGAGCATGTCGAAAACCCATCATAGGCATGTCAGCACCATGGATAGCAGTTACAGAGAAATGTCGAGCCCCGCCAGATGAGAGAAAGTGGGCCAGCATCTGGCACCACAGCATAATACCTAGAACCCTATGCCAAAAGCCAATATTGGGAGGTCAGCACTAGGGACAGGGAATACAACAGAGTAGAAAGAGGCAGAAGGGAAGAGAAGTTTCAACAGACACTAAGTAATGGAAGGAAAATCATGGGAGTAGTGTATTGCAAAGGTGTTGGGCTGCAGTCTTTGAAACACTTTCTGGAGACTGATTGCTGCCCCCAGTTATTGCCGCTCTGGGTTGAAGATAGTTTGTTGCACTCTGAGCCAAACTGGCAAGGGCACGGGAGGACCTTCTGGCTCATTCAGAGGCCATCGAAGTCTGGTACTGCTCCCCAGAGGATACCTACTCAGAGGCATAGCGGTTGGACCTTGGTAGGCTACAGGAGGGTGGGGGTGGCACAAGGGTGCACAACCCTCCACCTTTACCACTGTAGAATTGATTGCTTGATGGTACTGGCAGGACAGAACAGCCAAGAGGAGGCACTCATAGCAGAGGAAGGGAGGATATGGGGGTCCTTAGAAGGGAGGTGCTAAGGAGAGTGGAAGAGACCCCCATAGCCGAGGAGGAAGCAGCTGCTGGTGGGGTGACTGTATTGCTAGAAGGATATTTTTTATTTATTTATTAATTTCTCGGATTGCAACCTTTGAGAACAAGCTCGTTTCCATAGGTTCTACGTCCAAGGTAAACAACATAAGACAAATTGCAGTGGTACAGTACAAAGGGTCTTCATGAACAGAGGTTGACAAGACAGTAAGTGCAGGCTAAAGTGGGAATGGGGGGTAGAAGGGAGAAGAAGGTAAAGTGCCTTAGAGGTGCTTCAGCTTGAGGATGGAGAGCTTATCCAGAGGATCGCTAGGGCAGCAGGGAGCTGGGAGGGAGCTAGATGTCATTGTCCACTTGGGGATAATGATCTGGCAAGGATAGAGTAGGGGTAGTGCAAGATAATTTCAGGGAACTGGGAAGGGACCTCGAGCAGATGGCATGCATGGCGACTTCTGTGGAGGTATTACCCGTGTACTGCTGGAGACAGGAAAAGTACTCTGCCCAGGGCATTCAACAGTTGGTGGAAGGCATGGTGCATAGAGGAAGACTTCGACTACTTTGGGGACTAGGGGCCAACCTGGGAGGATATCGGTCTCTACAAGGGAGATGGACTGCAACCTCCAGGAAGGTGACCACAGTCCTTAGTGGGAGGTTTAAATGATACTTGAATGAGCCTTTAAACTAGCCAGTGGGAGGTTCTATACCAAAGGAGGCAAAATTGCCCCGGGAGGATGTAGCATTAGGGAGGGACACAAGTGGAGTAAACTCCCTAGGGCAGGGACAC
The DNA here is from genome assembly GCA_016271365.2 of Neoceratodus forsteri. Classification (NCBI taxonomy): domain Eukaryota; kingdom Metazoa; phylum Chordata; order Ceratodontiformes; family Ceratodontidae; genus Neoceratodus; species Neoceratodus forsteri. The sequence goes on along the minus strand of CM057455.1, from coordinate 287,614,944 downwards.
GAGAAAGGTTGGGGAACAAGGCAGAGGAAAGGGGTATAAATCAAGTAAGAAGGAGTAAAGGAGACGGGAACAGACAAGATAAAAGGGTTTGTGAGTTGGACCTTCAGGAGAGAGCACAATAGGAAGGGGTAGGAAAACAGGGAAGGGTAAGGTATGGAAGATCTGGAGAACCATGTGTGCGATGCAAGAGTCTGAGAAATAAAATTCTGGATCTGGAGGCCATCATGGTGAAGACTAGTCTGGATCTGGTGGCCATAGCGAGTTGTGGTGCACTGTGTACCACAACTGGGACATGGCCATCGTGACTACTCTATTCAGGAGAGACAGGGCAAAGGTGGGGAGAGGAATGGTGGCACTGTTATGTAAGGGTGGAAATGAAGGCATAGGGTCATGCAGAGGAAAAGGAGGAGCTGGCGGTGCATTGGGTCATCCTGGAGACAGGCTCTGTGGATGCTGTCCATAGTGGGATAATGTACAGATCTCTAGCACAGGAGAGAGAAGTTGGAGAAACGCACTGGGAAGCCATCATCAGAATGGGAAGTAAGTTGGCGGTTGCTGCTAGTTGGTGACTTCAGTCTGCGGATGTGGAGTGGAGCCTTCTAGTAGTGGCTTCAGCAAACAGCAAGGTCATTCTTGACTTCCTAGAAGAGGTTTTCCTCCGGCAGCTAAAGAACCCACTAGTGATGGGGTAGTGCTGGACTTCATACTACAAACAGGGACAGCATTGCAAAGCGTCACAGTGGGCCATCGCCTAAGAACCAGTGATCACAGTACAGTGTGGTTTAACATAAAGACAAGGCGTGGACTTTAGGACAGATTATAAAAAATGGTAAACTGCCTCCTGGGGGTACAGGCACAGTGGGGAACAGTAAAGAGGGCATAATTAAGGCAACCACCCTTTGTGTGAAGGAAGAAAATAAAATGAAAGCAAAAGACCATTATGTATCTTCAAGGATATCTCCTCCATTGGACTATACCTTTGGAACTGTAAGTTGTCAGCATCAGGACCACTTGGAAAGGTTTGCTAGCTGGGGCTGTCAATAGTGCCATGCCCTGCCACCATATATACAGTGGGTGGCCCCAGCACTCAGTTATTTGTGTAGTTTTTTCATTGTCATATCTGTATGCTACTGAAGGGCAAAGAGCCTTTGCTCTGATATTGTTCCTGCAGCTTCAAAATCTACAAGGACAACACTTACACTGTTGCGTGTGTTTGGGCCTATCTCACAAGCTGAGGCTGGAGATTTGCCAGCGTTTCAACCAGGATACGAGGCAACACCAATGGAAGGCCTTAGAAGCCTTCCTCACCAGAAAAACATTGAAACCATGGAAAAGGCTGCAGGGTATGCTCCACCTTCCTCACTGTCAACCGAGAAATGTTTGTCGGTTGAAAGACAAAGAAAGTTGCCAGTGGCCTCTCTTCTTTGGCCATAAGTACAAGCACAAATATAAGACTGTTTCACCAGTAAGGTCCAGGTCGCCATTAAAATCAAATATGTCTTCACTGGGGCCCGCTCTGGCAGTATCAAGCTTCAGCGCCCGCCCGACCATAGTTGAGATACTAAGGTTGGGGCCTGGTCAGCACTACCTTACCTACTATGGATAGTATGAAGCCACCGTCATCAGGCTTCTGACCCTTCGATGCAGGTAGTGCAGCACCCTTTTGGGGTGCCATCAAGTCCCAGGCTGTGCTGGTGTCGTTATCAGACTTAAGTTGCTTTCTCACATAGATGCCACCAGCGGTAGGTCTGCCATCAAGAGGGCTACCTGAACCAGGGCATTCTTTGATGAATTCTAGAAGTATGCCAATGATTCCTCCTTCTCGGCTGCTACCTGTGTTGCAGGCTGCTTATATGGCTCCCATCATCATTCCTAGTAATGACGATGAAGTAGAATATAATCCTGACTTCATGGACATTAAGGGGAATTTGAGGAGAAATAAATGGATGTGGAGCAGTTTAAGAAAGGTAACATTGACTCGTGTGCTTCACCCTGTCATCCTGCAGTGAGGACTCCATGGTTTATACACCCAGGTTTCCCGAGGATCCATTTTTGGGCTGCACTTCAGCAAAGGCAGTTTGCCATGGGCTTTGCTGTTAAGGAGGAAGAGTCCACTAAAAGGAATCCAATGGAATTTTGGTGGTTTCCTTGCACTCCTTCCATTATTATTCCTCCTGTATATCCTGCACAGAGGATGCTACCTTTGCTGCTTAGCACAGGCCTAACACCCTGCCTGCAGTTCCAAGGAGGCTGCTAAACAGTACCCTACTAAATTGGTTAAGCCTTGTTGTGCTGCACAGTCTGAAATTGACTCTGTAGATCTTCAAGGATATCTCCTCCATTAGGCTACACTTTTGGAACTTGGCCATCAGGCACTAGGACCACATGGAAACTTTTCTAGCTGGGGCTGCCCATGACAACACCCTACATCTGTGTCTGTATAAATGTGGATGGCCCCATCTCTCCACAGTTCTTTTCCCAGTGCCAATCATCCTCGTTGGACCTGCTGAAGGAAGCACCAGTTAGCTATTGTCATTTATTCTTTTACTTTAACAGGTTATTTCATTGTCTCTTCATGCCACCAAAATCAAAGAACCTTTATTTTGCTATTGTAAGTGCGTAGAAAATTTACAAAGAAGACTCACACATAGTCTATGCATGCTGTTTGGCTCTCTCTCACAAGGTGTGGATGTGTGAGATTTGCCAGTTTTAACCAGGCTACAAGGTGACACTGCAAGAAAGCTACAAAATTTCCTTCTCCTTAAAACTTTGAAAGCCATGGAAAAGAAACAGGGCCCAAAATCGATGTCTCCCTCACCATCTGCCGATAAACTGCCGCCACGAGCTCAAAGGAGCGATACAGTGAAAGTCATTGTCACAGTCCTCATCATCATTGGGACATAATCTGCTTCTCCAGTGGTCCCAGTCTCTGCTGAGATGAGGTAATCTACTGTGCCATTGCCCACTCCAGTGGTGCTTGGCTTAGGCGCTATATACCTACTATGGACAGTACTACACTATTGTCGTCATGCCCATGCCCATTGGACGCAAGTAGTCCCAGCCACTTTATAGGGCACCATTGAGACTCAGGCTCTGCCGGCATCATTCTCAGAAATTGTTAGACTCAGTCTGCCTGCACTACCACTACAGGCAGTTATTCCACTGAAGGAGTTTTCTGCTTCACAGTCTCCATCGTTGGCCACTACTTTCTGCATACAAGATTCCTTCTCTCAGTTGCCACCATTGTTGCGGTGCTTTCTGTGGCACCCATACTATATACAGATGTCGCGACAGAGTTGAATATTATCCTGACCTCATTGTATTAGAGGAAGAATATGAGGGAGAAAAATATGTTGCACCATGATCTAGTTCTATCCTCTCATCCTGCAGTGTGGACTTGGTAGTATACACCCTGAGGTCTCCTCCTGGGGATCCTACTTTTCAGACCATAATGCAGCAAATGCAAACTGCCATGGGCTTTGCTGTGGGAGAGGAAGATTCATAAAAGAAATCTGATGAAATTGTTCGAGGTCCCTTGTACACCCTCCATTATAATTCCACCTATATATCCTGCATTAGAGGATGCTACCTTTGCTGCATGGTACAAACCAAACTCACTGCCAGCAGTTCCCAGAAAGGCTGACAAGCAGTACCATGCTCCATCTGCTAAGCCTTATTATGCTAGCCAGCCAGAAACTGACTCTGTAGTCATCATTGCTGCTCATGACAGGTCAGAGTAACCTAAACACGAGTACTTTGCCTCCTGAGAAGAATGTGATGGGCAAGCATATGTATGCCTAGCTGCCACACTGGGCCTTAGGATTGCAAATTACCATGCCCATATGATAAAATATCAAAGCAGCCTGTGAAAGCTGCAAAACTGCAGCCCAGGTTTTGCCGAATGACTCTGCCAAGAATGAGTTACTTAAAACCTTAACTTCTGGAGCTGAGGTTAGCAAACATTTGAGTACGCTCAGCCTGTGTGTGGTATATCTGATGCTTCTGCAGGGCTGCTGCTTCTGACATTTGTATGAGAAGACATTCTTGGTTCAGATTTGCTGGTATTGCCAGTGATGTGCAACAAGCAATTTTGAATGCCCTTTCAGAGGGACAAAACTGTTAGGTTATGATGTTGAAGAGCCCTTTAGAGGCATTCAGACCTCAAAATGACTGATCTGTCAAGTCTTTGTATCCTCCTGCCAGGGGTCGTGTCAGGGGTACTTTCGTCATCCTGCTGCCAGAGGTGGCCGTGCTGACTGTTAGTAAGGCTGTGGTAGAGGAGCTGGCATCTTGCCAGGCCCCCTCTCCCAGGTGCATGTACAAAGTACCCAAACAGCTAGTGCCGGTGGCACTGCCTCCATGCTGCCTGTCTTTTTCTGTATACAACGCTGCTTCCACTGTTACCTGCAGGAGTGGTTTTGGGTTGAAGACTCCCTGCATCTGAAACAATGGCAGGAGATAACAGTGGATGAGTTGGTCCTGGAAATAATTGCATGGGTCACGCTCTGGAATTTCCAGAAGCCCTTCAGATCATCCTCCACTTTTTCCTGTTATTTTCAGGCCATTTGTCCCTCATAGGAAGAAGTTCAGTATTATTCCAAAACATTCTATAGAACCAGTTCCTCCTAGATAGAGAAACAAAGGGTTCTATTCCAGATGTTCCTGGTCACCAAATGGACAAGGGATCTGCGTTCTGTGTTGGATCACGTGGATATCAATATGTATATGGAATTCAAGGAGTTTCAAATAGTTTCCCTGCAAGCTGTGATTACCCTTCTGCAGGCGGGCTGGCTTTGTTCTCCAGACATGAAGGACTCATACCTTCATGTCAGGATCAAAACTCACAGGCAGCCCGTGGCATGGAGGTTGAGGTACTATGCACCTTATTTCTTTCCATGCTAGCGACTGGAGTTCAGGAATGAGTTCAGGTCGCTGAGAGTCAGCCGTGGGGTGGGGTGAGGGGCGGAGAGGACTGAGCGGCTGCTGGGCATCTCTCATCTCCCGGATTGGGAGGTTAGGCTTCATGGCTCTTGGCTCCCACTGAGTGGCAGTTTGGCAGCATTGAGCAAATGGGGTGGGGCTGGCGTTAGGCTGGGTTGGTGGCAGGTTCGCTGGTTTCAGTGTGTCACTGAGGCCTTAGGGAGAAATGTGTGATGGCCTTCTGGACTCTCTGGACCCACATCGTATGGATCCTGGTCAGAATGACATCTGGGGAGCATTGGGCAGAACTGGGGTTCTCGAGATAAGATCTGACAAAAGATGTAAGATGTTGACAGGACAGGTGAAAGCTGTGTGGCAAAAGAAAATCTCACAGGTAATACCTCCCTCCACTTTCTGCTGGAGGAACATTATCAGTTCAGAGTATTGCCTTTTGGCTTGCTTTGTGCCACAGATCTTTACAAATGCTTGCAGTAGTAGCAACAGCCCTTACGTGGCGAAGGTATGTATTCCCCTATCTGGATGACTGGCTGCTGAAGGCCAGCTTCAGGGATGCTGTTCTACATACTTTGTCTCCAGACAAGGCAGTTGGTTGTGGACCTGGGAATCACAGTAAATGCACCAAAATCTGTACTGATTCCGTCAAAGACTACAGTACATGCAGGCAGTCTGAGACACAAAGGGGTTGTGCTTTCCTGCCACAGGACAGAGCAGAAAATCTGTTTGCCCAGGCACAGCTGGTATACAGGACTCGCTATAACAGGGCAGACAAGGTGGACAAGGAGGCCCTTTTCTGCCGACAACTACTATGTAACTATGTCTCTGCAAGAACAATGTTGCATCTTCTGAGTCTCATAGCTGCAGCCATTGTTATAGTGCCACTGGACTGCCTACATATGTGAATCCCTGACTGGACACTCAGGATCTAGCAGGATCAGCTGACGGACAAGCTGGGCCAAATGGTTCTCATCATATCCCTGCTTCACAGAGCAGTGTTTATGGTGGATGGATCATGAAAACCTGTTAAGGGTGTTCCATTCCTTGTACCAGCTCCTGTACAGGTTCTCACCACAGATGCCTCTGGCTTTGGCAGGGGTGCTCATCTTGGTCCTTATCAGATGCAGGAGAAAACAAATATGGTGTCACTCTGGTCTTCAAAAATGCAGGGATCATGGACAAATGTAGAGGCTAGGTTAGCAATAAATGTCCTGGAGCTGAGCTGCTTTACAGCCTCCAGACATTTCAAGAGCATCTGTGCCTTGATCTCTCTTAATACCGATGGACAACGCCAGTGTGATGCATTACATTAGCAAGTAAGGGGCCCTCTTCCTATTCACTTTACAGGGAAGCAGTTGGAGTATGGTACAGGGCTGTGTCCCACGACCTACAGTTGTTAGCTGTTTATCTTCCAGGTTTCAAAATGTCTTGACAGACAGACTAAACAGGTCTCTGTCCAAGATTCACAAATTAAAACTGCTGACCTCTGTGGTAGATGTTTGACCTCTTTGCACGATGGTGTTGTCCAGAGTTGGACCTTTTGTGTCTCCACACAGTGCAAAGCTGCCATGTTTTTGCTTTCTTACTCCAAGGCCTGAGGTTTTGATGAGCTGCTTTCTGTTGGGAAGGAAAATGCCTATGCATTTCCCATCTGTCCTCTAATACAGAGGTTCTGCTCAAGCTAACCGTGGAGAGTGCCATTTCATTCTCATAGCTCCTCTATGACCTCTCCAGATGCGGTTTTGACTCTTCCAGAATTTCAAGATAGAACATCCTGATCTTACTTTGAGGAGGAGGCTCTTGCAGCAGGCCAGCACAAGTAGGACTAAGCTGTCAGGCATCAGGACCACATGGAAACCTTTCTAACTGGCAGTGTAACTCTGGGGACTGTCCACCACTGATGTCACCCAGCAGTATCAGCCTATTCTATAAAGGCAGGCGGTCCCCACACCTCCTCAGTTCTTTCCTGCTGTTGACCTGCACATGTCAGACCACTGGCGCTGCGCAGCTTCGATTGACTGCCATTTCCTGTGCTTTTCCGCTTTTTGTTTTCCTTTTTCTTTAATGTTAACATCAAGTTTTCAGTGTTACGGACGCGGGTTTTGTCTTCCCAACTTGCCTCATTTCTGACTGCTCCACTAAGTGTGTCTGCTGCAAGCAGATTCCAGAAAAGGATGACCATTCTGCTTTCATCCTGTACCTAGGCCCCAGTCACAACACCAAAGCCTGCCAGAAGTTTAGCCACTCCACCCTGAGGCGTCACCTAAAAATTCTGCAGAGCCATCTCCTCAAGCAGAAGTTTGTTGCAGTGGAACATGAGCTGCCATCCAGGAGCTCTTCAACTTTGCCAGCACATTCCTTGGGGCTTCCTCCAGCTCACAGCCAGGGAAAAATCCACTAGGAAGCATAAGCACAGAGACAAGGACCAGGCCCAGTCTGCTTCCTGCTGCAGTCTCCTCATAAACTGTAGACCCTGGCTGGTCTTCCTCCCATGGGAGGTCAGCCTCTTGACCCCACCAGCTCTTACTCCTGCTGGAACTGCCTGTGGCCCAGCTGACCACTCTTCTCTTGGTGGCATGTGGCAGTTCCTTGGGGCAGGGGACTCTGTTTCCTGCTTCCCAGCCCCTGGCGCTCAGGTCTGTGACTTCTGCGGGCTCTCTGCCAGGTGGCTCAGCTGGTGGTAGCACATTTGGCGGTGGCTCTCTACTGACCCCTCCTGCCAAGGCGCTGCCTCTGTTGGTCCTCTCTCCCACGGGGTCAGCGTCAGTCCTTCAGGCAGTGCCTACTGCAGACTACTTGCATTTCTCCAAGCCCAGTCTCACCTCAGCCTTGCCAGGCAGTCTCTATCCCCGCCCCGCCGTCTCTCCTCTCCTGGCACCTCTGAATACCCCTCCCAGGCTTCTTTGGCCTGAACCTGCTGGGCCACTGCCTGTTTTCCTTAGTCGCCTCTAGTGGACCCGAAGCCGGCTCCCCCACCAGGGTACTCTATACCAGCCCCACCGGACCAATACCTTCTTTCCCTACCTGGCGATGGCCTATCACTATTCTCCGGTATATAACTTCCCTCCATGGTGGATTATAATGCTGTGTTTACTTCTTGGTGAGCTGTCATGCAGAAGCAGAATTCGCCCTCGTGAACTGCTCCAGGAGGTCTCAGGGATTACCCCCCCGGACCCTGTCCAGTCTGGTCCTGGTGACCTTCATACCTCTGGTAACCAAGCTCAACATTGGCTCTGGTGGCTGCCGAAGGCGCCCTCTTGAAAGTGAGCGGACGAGGGAGGATGGAGATGACTCTGACTATTGTAGTCTTCCTTCTCCCTTGCTGCTGAGGTCTTGTCTGAGGTGAGGGGCCCCTAAGGTGGTTCCCCATACCCCTTCTGATGATCCTACTTTCATGGACATCATCAGGACACCATGGGCGAGAAACTGAGGAACAGGACCCAGAGTGACATCGGTTGGCTGTTTACTTGCGCCAGCCTGATCGCTCCCCTTGGTGGTACCTCCCTTCATTGACTTCTATGAGGATGTCATCAGGCGGCCTGAATTGTCCTTTGCCACCCCAGTGGTGCCCAAGGTGGCTGCCCACCTTTACCATGTTCCTGCAGGAAGCCCCTTTTTTTTGGGGGGCAGCCTAAGGCTGACTCAGTGGTCATTGGTGTGGTGCATGACCTCGCCAAAAAAAACCTAAGCACTTCAGCTCTCTTCCCTAGACAGAGGTCCAGACAGCTGGACCACCTGGGCAAGCAGGTCTTTGCCTCTTCCACCCTGGCCATCTGGGCCATTAACTGTTTGGCCCACATGGTTCAGTACCAGAACATCCCTTGGGACCAGGCCAGGGAGTTGGTTCAGGCCTTGCCCGATGCTCCAGTTTTGCTCCATGTTTTACCCTTTTGGCCACTTCCCACCAGTTAGACCCTTTCAACCAGTAATGAAAGTGAACAGAGAACATACAGGAATTCAGTTTCTGTACCTTTTTGCAGCAGGAACAGAGTTCCTGTACTTCTTCCACTGACACTGGAACTAAAATTCTTAAACCAACAACATAATGATTGTTTCTGAACCTGTAACCTGAAATCAAGGTTTCCATAACAGCATTTGACTTGTACAACACCATTTTCTAGAAATACTTCAATATAAGCTAACTGAATCTACTAGAGTCTAAACAGATAGATTTGTCTTGACAGAGTTATTCTTCAGATTACGATTTTGATTCTGTATTTCATATTTGCCAGTGCCTGAGTTCCTGTACTTCTTGTCTACCACTTGCACCACTGCTTTCAATTGTCTAGTGAATCAGGTGTTGGAGTATCTTCTCTCCCTCTCTTGATTCGGGCTTGAGGTACCCCTCTATTAAGATACATCTTTCTGCCATCTCTGCGTACCATGTACCTATTGAGGGCAGGGCTGGCTCATCCGATGTGTCTTGCACCTTTCTGCAAGGCATTCTGCATCTCAGACCTCCCATTTGGGACCTCAGTTTTGTTTAGTGGCACTCACATTGCCTCCTTCGAACCAGCCTCGGACTGCAATTTCTGTCATGGAAAGCTCTCTTTTTAGTTGCTGTTACTTCTGCTCAAAGGATTGCTGAGCTTCAGGCTCTTATGTGTAAGGAGCCTTATCTGTTTTCACAAAGACAGGGTGTCTTTGCGTAGCAGTCTAAGTTTCTTCCCAAGGTGGTGTTGGAGTTTAGTTTGAATCAATCCATTCACCTTCCTGTTTATTATCGAACTATTCTAATCAGGGAGGCATTGTGTCATACTTTGGATGTACTGTACATAGAATCTTTTTTTTCATTAAGTAATTTATGCGCCCGTTCTCACTGCGGCCCCAGCCCATCACCCGGCTTCTCCGTGGGACTTCCTTTAGGCTGCCCTGGCTGTGGGCCGGTCACCCTGGCCACCAGTGCAGAGCCTGCGGAAGGTTGGTCCACATCTTGCGCCGCTGAGGGATTTTCCATTTTCTACCTCCCCATTGCTGGGCGCAGCACATCAACTTGCATAAGTGTAGGTGTGTGCTCATTGCAGGCCTGCAGCACCCACCCTTCTGTTGGCACCCTCATCCTTCCTACCCTCAGGCCTCCACCTGGGGGCAATCATGTGGTGGGGCAGCAGAGCCTCCCTCCTGGGAGAGAGAGCTGTCCTCCTGGACGGCTTGATCCTCTTCCTCCCCTGCTGACCCCAGCGCCCATGCTCGTTCCCTAACATGGGTGCCGGTGTGCAGCATGGTGTGGTGTCCAGCGCCTCAACCCTCAGAACCACTGGGTCGGCCTCTACATATAATCTTATGATAACAGTGTTTGTCTAAGTGGTTAGCTAATTGCATCATTATTGTTACTGAAAGTATGGCAGGGAACTTCCAGGAGTGGTTAAGGGTGATTCCATCAGGGGTATGGCTGCTTCAACAGCTTGCTTAGAAATAAGTCCACTGTAACAACTGTGCAGCCGCCTGTTGGAGCTCTGTCCATACCTTCACCAAACACTAAAAGCCTAGACATTGCTTCTAGGCATAGGGCTAACTTTGGCCTGGCCATTCTGCAAGGCTTTCAGACCCCAGGAAATCTTTCTGAATTCTGACATGTGCAGAATAGGTCTGATTGACAATACTCAAAATGGTTTCAAAAAGCAGATCTTGTGTCTTACTAACCTCATTCTTTTTCATGAATACATAACCAAAAGTCTTGATGTTGGAAGGACTTGCGACATCATCTTGCTTGACTTCAAAAGGCTTTTGATAAAGTATCCCATAGTATACTTATTAAAACACTTGTAGCGACCTGGTGGCGCAGAGGGTTGAGGTGCTGGATGCCTTACCTCTGTCTATGCCAGCAGCCGGGTTCGGGAATGACTTCAGGTCGTCTAGGTGCCAGCGTGGGGGGGTAGAGCAGGGTTGAGCATGCCAGCTTGCAGCTCTCTTCTCCTGAGGTGGGTTGGCGTTCCCTTAGTTCCGCTCCCATTGGGTGGAGGTCTGGTGGGTAGCACAGGTGGAGAGGGCAACAAAGTATTGGGAGGTGGAAGTGGCTTAGCGGCACCATGGGGTGTGAAGTGTTCCGCCACATGCTCGCATTGCCGTGTCCAGGGCCTCTGGGGGTCAGGAGAAAACTGTAAAAATACAGATGTGTCCCCATCGCCAGTTGGCGGGAGGAAGTGACGGAGAACAAAAAGCTAATTAAATAAATCAATTATGTCATTCAGCCCATATCTCATTACATGGTTAATACATGGCTAAATGGTAGGAATCAGCAGGTTAGATTATATGGTAAAACATCTCCTTGGTGGGAGTGACTAGTGGTGTTCCCCAGGGGTCAGTTTTGGGTTTGTTCTTATTCAACTGTTTTATTACAGATCTCCACCTAGGTGTTGCATCTAAAATTATTACATTTGCTGATGATACCAAACTGGCCGATGAAGTTGACTCTCCTGAAAATATAAATCATTGTCTAATAATTTCAATATAATTCCCAAATGGTCCAATGATAATAAAATGGAACTAAACTTGAATAAATGTGTGGTCCTGCATCTAGGAAAAACAACTCCCTATATTCTTGCACTATCGATTCCGCTAAAATATACACTGTAAACTCTGATAAAGACCTAGGTATCCTGACCGATAATACCTTCAACCACAAATCCCACTATTAGGTCAATGGTACAGTGGGCAAACAAAATCATAAATATTCTAAAAAAATCATTCATAACTTGGGACGAACAAAGCATACTAAATTCCTATAGAAATTATGTATGTCCTCACCTTGACTACACATCTCCTTCTAGTCCCCTACCACGAACAAGATATAGACCTAATCGAGAGGGTTCAGAGGCATGCTCCCAAAATGTTACCAAGATTGCGCTCGCTGCCTTAACCTAACAGGTTACAACAACTAACCTTCTGCCACTGGAAGTTAGAAGACTGAGGTGACAGTCTCCTTTCCATAATATCTTAAGTGACAATGCATTAATGAAGGAGTGTTGTATTATACCAAATAATAGATGTCAAAACCTAAGATTGCACAACAGACAATTTAAACTCCGAGCGACTAACACTAAAAAGGGATAAATATTTCACTTTGAGGTCAGTTGCTGTTTGGAATAAACTGCCAAGGGACCTAGTTAGCATTTCTGATTTAAACAAATTTAAATGTGAATTGGACAAATATCTGGGTTATTAAGACTCTCCCCACTAAGAGTAGGGATGGACTTGATGGGCCTTGGCCTAATTCCGTCCAAATTCTACCTAGTACCTTGAAACTGAAATGGTTATTCTAGGATCGGGGATATGTTGTTCTAGCCACACTTGTTGGCATTTCCTTTCCTTTAAGATTCTTGCTGGAAGGTCTAAAGCTGGCTCCTCCCATCCACCCGGGTGGTATATGCCTTATCTCTGCCCATTGATGCCAGATCTTCCTTTCCGCTGAAAGATTCAGGTTCTCTCCTTATTGCTCACATGTTACTGTAGGCCCTGGTGCATAAATCTACGGTTTACCCAAACTTAGACTGTTAGTTTCTCCTATTAGCCTGCAGTCTAAACATGATGGAGGACAAGTCCTCGCCTGGTTTCCACTGCTGCTGTGTAGGCAAAGATGTCTCGAACAGACCCATGCCTCATCGTTTATTGCCTGGGTCATGATCATGACACTCAGGCATGCAAAATGTGTTGCACTTTTCATCCAAATGTTTTGGATGATTGTCTCACTACGACTGCAGTTGGGCAGACGGAAAAGCGGAATCCGCCGATCAAATCCAAGGAAGCGCGTTGGGCAGTCTCTGTGGCTGCGAGGTCCACTGAGCAGCTGGAACAAATGAAGGCCTTTGAAGAAGAGGTGGCTCGGGCCACTGATCGGACTTCTTCCATGTCTATTTCGTCCTGCTCAATCTGGGCTCCACCTTCTCAGGCTCCTTTCGGAGATGTAACTCCCTCCCTACCAAGGAGAGGGCCCTTCAGGTGCACACGTCTCTGTCCCATAAGAAGGACAAAGGCCCAAGGAATCTTCATGTTGCCGACAATGTTCTTGGGACTGTGAGATCTCGGTCCCAGGAATCTTCTCTCTTGACGGTCAAGATTGCTGCCTTGGCTGCTGGCTTCACGGTACCCCCTTAGGCCAGCCAGCTCAGACGCGTGACAACAACCCAATTGAGATTATTCTCGACCCCGTCGACCCGTCATTACTCTGAGACCAACAACTTCTTATTCAGGACCCGGTCCTGCCTGCCACTGAGGAGGAGCCCAGCCCACTGGGAATGCCTCATGGTCCCGGCCCTTGACCAGGAAGAGCCACAGTTCTCCATGGCTCCTTCTGAATGACCCCGTCGGTCCCCGATGGTCTGTCGAGGTCTCGGACCCCTTCAACAACAGGCCGAAAAGGCACTTAGCGCTCAAAAGCGGCACCTCCGCCACTCTTCCTCCTCATCCTCCTTGGATGAGGAGGCTTCAATGAAAACCATGTCGACGCTACGAGGATTTAATGTGGCAGCAGCTGATTGTCTGGCCAGAAGTCAGCTCCGGCTTCTACCCTGGCCATTACTTGGCTGTCACCCTCAAGGCTGATGTTGACTCCTCAGGAGCCAGTCCGTGCCGTTCCTCTGCCTGCGGAGCTGGTCAAGACCATTCTAACTTGGCGAAGCCGACCTCTCCACTGATTGCGGTGGAACACCCTAAACAACCTCCTTCGGGGCTCCTTCTAAGTCTCGGCCCATTCTGTGCCTCCCTCATAGGCTGTCTGTCACCATCACTCCTGACCATCCTAGGTGGGTGGAGGCGACTCTGGTTGCGGCCAATCTAGCGGACTCCTCGAGTCTGAGGACTCCGACCTACATTCGCCACTTGGACGAGAATCCAGGGATTTATTTAACTCTAAAAATTGATTAGCGTTTTGCTCATAAAGTGCTAAATCTTTGTGAAAATGCATAGCTCTTGCTTCACTGTGTTTAACAAACACAGCACTTCTAGAAAATCCATATAAATAATTTCTGTACAGTTAGTATAGTCCCAAGGAAAAACTGCTAATCAATTATTTAAAACCCTGGAATCTGTCGGAGTCTTTTGATAGAGGAAAGCTCTACTGCCTTCATGGGCATCCTCCATCTCATCTCCAAATCCACGGGGATGCGTTTAGAACCCGTTCAGAAACTGGCTGAATACCTCCTCACCGACATACTCAAATGAGGATTCATCAGCGAGGCCTTCCAGTGGCTGAGGCCATTGTTGCTCCAGCTTTGGCTGTGGCAACACCTGCCTCCTGCCATCAGCCCAAATGGCCTGCAGGTATGTGGTACCCATTGGTTCCCTTTCGGGGTTCACAGAGCACCCCTCGGCTGAGGGACTGGTGACTGAATCTGTGTTCAGGCGCTCGGGTAATTTGGGAGACACCAGTAGACCCTGGACAAAGAGTCCAAGAAATTGGACCATTCGCCCGGAAAGTCTATGCCACCTCTTCACTGGGCCTTTGTCAGGCAAGCTCAGCCGTTGTCATGGTGCATTTTCTCGTGCCCTTCTGGGCTGTCTTGATGAGGTTCTTCCTCACCTCCCCATAAACCTCCAGGTCACAGTCAGGCAGGTCTACAACCAGGGTTGGGTGGTTGCAAACAGCAACTTCAAACAGCTCTGGACCTAGGGGACTCCTGCACCTGCTCGGTGGTGGCCGCAGTTGCCATGCACCGCAGAGGCTTGGTTGAGGTCTCTACCTTCACGGGGACACTCCACACAAATTGACGGACGTCCCTTTCCTGGGTGGTGACCTTTTCGACCCAGGTGTGGATGGTCACCTCCAGTGCATAGAAATGTCAGTGCCACCTTGGACACTGTGACCTCTGCTCAGAAGGAATCCCAGGGTTCCAAAAAGCAGAAGAAAGCCTTTTCAGCTGTCTGCCCCTGCTGCCAAGCAGCTCCATTTCAATCGGGGCAGCAACAGCAGCAGTCTCAACCTTGGTACCCTCGGCCCAAGTCCGGGCCTAGCGGCCGTAAACCTGAAACGGGGTTTAGATGGTCCCAAGCTGGACCCTCTTCCTCCAAGCCTGCTTAGTGACAGGATGGGGTGGCCAAACCCCATACCCGTCACACCAGCTCTGGGTCCTCCGTGGGGGCTGGCTTTGCCACTTCCTTTCCCCGATCAGCTGTTACAGCGGACAGGTGGAGTGTTAGAAATGGTCGGCCAGGGACTGCCTTTGGAATTTGAGCAGTACCCACCAAGGCGAGCCTGCAACCCATGGGAGTAAATGGTGTCCGTACACACTTAGTCGGCTGTCTGAGATGGCGTGCCCAACTCCTCCACAAGGAGTTGGTGGCCAGAGTGCTGGACCCCCTGTCAACCCAGGGTTTGTTTCCAGGTACTTCCTGGTCTCGAAATGGACGGGGACTGGTGCCCCATTCTAGATCTGCATGACCTGAACCAATTTCTCAGGTCCTGCACATTCAGGATGGTTAATCTGTCCAGATCATACCATCTCTCGAGCAGAACATGTGGTTTTGCTCTCTGGATCCCCAGAACATGTTCTCTCACGTCCCGATCCGTCCATCTCAGCAAAGATTCCTCTGCTTGAGTGGAGGGAGCCCTCTTCGAGTTCCGAGCCATGCCATTTGGTCTGTCGTTGGCCTCCCAGGTCTTCACCAAATGCATTGCAGTGATGGCGGCCCATCTTCGGTGTCGAGGGGTCAGAGTGTACCCCTATCTCGATGACTGGCTCGTAGTGGGTTCCTCCAGACAGGAGGTGAGGTCCAGAGATCTGGCCCTCCAGGCCTGCTTGAACTTGGTCTCCTGAGCAGCGAGATCAAGTCAGAACTCATACCTTGCAGGTGATCTGCTTCCTCGGGACAGAGCTAGACTCTTGCTGAGCCAGAGCCAGGCTGCCGACAGACAGGGTGGAGGTTCTCTCCTCCTTTGCCCAATCATTTCTGGTTGGGCACCCTGACCGGGACTTCCTGCACCTTCTGGGGTACATGGTGGCCTGCACCGCCGTGGTCTGATGGGCCCGGTGGCATATCGCCCCTTCAGTGGGAGCTGGCCAGCCTGTGGACTCAACGACATGGTCACTTTGACCAGCTGGTCACTGTGACTCAGAAGATGTGGGATGTTCTCCAATGGTGGACTGTCCCAGTACAGTTGCAGGAAGGGATCCCATTTGTCCATTCCGAGTCGATGGTCGTTCTCATGACTGATGCCTCTCACAGGCTGGGGTGCCACATGGGGAATCACAGAGTCCATGGGCTCTGGACCCTGAGAAATCTCGATGTCATGTCAGCCTGCTGGAGCTCAGAGCAGTCCAGCTGGCACTGTCAACATTTGCTCCGCTCCTTCGGGGTCAGGTGGTGCAAGTCCAGAAGGACAATACCATGACTGTGTACTATCTCAACAAGCAGGGCGCACGCACTCCTGGCCTCTGTGCAGGGAAGCCCTCTGTATCTGGACCCTCATGAGCTGACTGGAGGCAGATCTCCTAGCCATCCATGTGGCAAAGCCTCAAACCAGCAGGGGGACACTCTCAGCTGTGTGGTGAGATGTCCCATGAATAGTCTCTCCATCCAGAGGTAGTACACAGCCTGTTCTCCCACTGGGGCAAACCTCAGGTGGTTCTGTTTGCCTCCAGGAGAATGCAAAGCTGGGGCTGTTTCATGCCTGCCCCCTCAGCAGGGCTCGCTTCAGGAGGATGCCTTCTCAAGCCTGTGGACCCCAGGCCTCTTGTATGCCTTCCACCACTTCCCTTAGTTCACAGGTGATCCTCAAGGTCAGAAAAATCTTCTCACTCAAGAAACATGACAAGGAGAAATCCGGGGCAGGAGGCGCTTCACGGAGGCCCAGCCTGAGGCCTTGCGGCCTCGACAAGCAAGGCGCCTTACAGCCACCGCCTAAAGAAGACTGCAGGCAGTGAGATCAATAAACCTTCACTTGGGTCAGTAGTCTGTCGGCTCCTCCGGCCAGCCGCATCTGCCACTAAGTCGGCCCCGGCTCCTCCGAGAGCCTGCCAGCTGCCGCTGGTAAGTCGACTCCCCAGGCTTTGGGGACCCACCCAGCTACAGCCGAGAAGTCGGCCGGGGCTCCTTCCCACCCACCGGCTTCATCTGGTAAGTCACCCGTCTCCGGCCACTCAAGCATGGTTGTCCCATCAGGAGCCCCCAACGTCCAGCAGAACCAGGGGAGACTGCCCTCTCCTTCTTCTCCCTGTTAGTACCCTCCCTTCTCAGGCGGGTACCTCCGGCGAGAATAGTGTGGGACCCTCGATGTTGAAGACCATTCCTCGGGGTCAGTCTTAAGCTCCCCTGATGGGGTCATGGGGAAGGAGGCTCCTCCTCAGCCGTCTAGCCTTATGGTGGAGGTCCCTCCTCCCTCATCGGGTGGGATCCCTTCAGATCCAGTGACTATTCTGGTCCCGATCCCTCTGTCCAGATTGACAACTCCAACCCAGCGCTAGAACCTCTGACCACCCTTCCTCAGCCTGGACTCAGTGGTCTGCCCCAGCCTTTGGCTTGCGCCAGACACGGTCCTTTGTTGGGTCCCTCCATCTGGTCCTGATGCGGATTGGGTGGTGTCAGTCCGGACATTGGTGCCCCTGACATTGGCTATCCCAACGCTGGATCCCCCACCGATCTATACAGCGGTATGTCCGATGTGGGCCCCCCCGCCCAGACCCCTGACGCAGGGTATTTATTCCAGACCCCAAACTGTTCCTCACTACCCACTGGATTATCCTGGGGACCACTACACGGCTGGTCCTCCTCCTGATTGGAGTTCCTTGGGACAGTACTACCCTGGCTACAATCCCTACCAGGGTTACCAGGGTTTCATTACCCCCCACCGATAGTTCACCTCCTCCTCCCCTCAGCCTCCTCCACCACCACCTCCAGCTATGACAAATTTCAAGACCTTAATACAGTCTTTGTGGCAGGAGCACGCTTGAGTTGGTCTTAGATTTGGAGATGGGCTCCACTCCCGTGCTCTCCCAGATCTCCACATCCCCAAGGAGCTCCTCTCCTTCCACGGTCCATGTCTTGGGGACAGCATGCCAAACCATTGTTCTTCCGGACATTTGTGGTCTTCTGGACGAGGCGGATGATGATGATGGTGTCGGATGCCAGTGAGTTGGTGGAGGATGTTTTGGAGGAACACGAGGTCGAAAGACACCGTGTCCCCACCCGGAGGACCCTGCCTTTCGGATCTGTTGAGGTCCATGAATGATTTTTTCGACTGGGAGTCAGAGGATCAGGACCCCATGAGACAGAGACTAGCCGAACACCTGGACTCAAAGTCTCTGTCTTCAGTCGATTCCTCCTTGGATCGGACCTCACCTCTGCGGTCTGGCAGATGCCTCATTCTCTTCTGGCTGTCCCAAGAGGGCAGACAGAGTGTACTGAGCACCGAAGAAAGCTCCTTTCTCAAGATGCATCCCAAGGCTGACTCTGTAGTTATTTCAGCCTCTCATGATTGCTCGTCTGCACCCAAGCACATGAGCACCTCTCCTCCAGACAGAGTCAAGGCAGATGGACCAGTTTGGCAGGAAGGTTTATGCTTGACCCTACGTGCATGCTGGTTCCTTAACTATGTGGCCGCATGATGTCACACCAAAAGCTACCTTGGCCAGGCTAGAGGCCTGAGTCCAGGTGATGGACCCCTCGAGCCTCAAGGAGGAGCTTGCAAGGATCTTCGCATCTCTCACTTCTCCTGTAGGCATGCTTTGCGGGCTACATATGACTCCGTCGGTTCTGTAGCTTCGCGCCTTGGCGACTATGCCTCCTTAAGATGGCATTCCTGGCTTTGCATCTCTGGCCTCGCCAGCAGGTACAGTCGGCAATTCAGGATACCCCTTCTGGGGCTTGGTGCTGTTTGGTGGCCACACACAAGATATTATTACTGATCTCCAGGACAGAGGCCTCGCCTAAGATCGGTGAGGTCCATGTCCGATCATGCTGTCAACAGCAGCAGCAACCCCTTTCAGAAAAGGACCTGAAGCAGGCCCCGGCTCGATGCCAGGGCAAAGCGCAAGTCCACGGGTTCTGCTACTACTCCTACCTCCAAAAACCAGACACGTTCAGGAGGCCTCCCTGAACATTCTGCCACTTCCTGACCACCTATCCCACTACCTGCTCAGTCACACGATGAGGAGCAGGTGGGGCAGAAATACCGCCATGCACAGGAATGGCAGGCTGTAATGCCAGATGCATGGGTCCTGCAACTGGTGTTTGTTGGACACACTATAGAGTTTCTGGAAATTCCTCCAGAGTCTCCGCCAAAAGGTCTTCTACTCAGGGATCAGGCTCTTCCTGGTGAGAAGAAATTCAAAGCCTTTTGCTCAAGGAAGCAATGAGGACGCGTTCCCCTCCGGCAAAGGGCGGGGGGTTACTCCATGTTTTCCTGGTTCCAGAAAAGGCGGGAGACTTGAGACCCATTCTCGACTTGAGCAGTCTCAGTCTGTTAGTCAGTACAAAAGTTCTGGATGCTAATGCTACAGGTCATCTTCCACTTCTTTTGGTGAATCATTGGTTGTTGCACTGGACATGCAGGATGCTTACCTGCACATCCTGATCTTCCTCAGCCACCGCCGATTCCTGTGGTTCCTATTCCAAGGGAGCACTTCCAGTTCAGACCCTCCTTTGGTCTATTCTTGGCACCTCGGGTGTTTACCAAGTGCCTCATGGGTGGCGGCCTTTTGCACTGCCAGAGTATTGCGGTTTCCCTTTCCTGGACAATTGGCAGATTTCAGCCCTTTCCAGGTACTCCTTACTGGAGCTCTGTCCTTTACTCCGGACCTTTTGGCAGACTGGAATTACTGTCAGTATTCCCAAGTCATCCATGACCCGTCCAGAGACTACAATTCATTGGGGTGGTTTTGGATACGGTCTAATGCAGAGCCTTCCTTCCTTCCTCCAGACAGGGTGGAGACCCTGGTCCATCAGGCTTCTTTGGTGACTTCATCCAGGACCATCCCGGCCGGGAGGTCCTCCGCCTTCTTGGCCTGATGGCAGCCTCCATCACTATCGTTCCTGTGAAAGGCTCCACATGAGAGTCACTCAGTGGTCCTTGCGGGTGCAGTGGGATCAACTCCTGGGCGACTTAGACCATCCGGTCCTGGTGTCCTCAGCAGTTCAGAAAAGAGTTGCTGTGGTGGGGAGACCCTGCAACCTTTCCTTGGGTCTTCCTTTCAGAGACGGCTCCTTGCAACCCTAACTACAGATGCATCGAACATGGGATGGGAGCACATCTAGGGAACACCAAGCTAAGGACTGTGGTCCAGCTTGGAAGCATCATTATACAACAACGTTCTGGGTTGAGGGTGGTCTTGTACACCTTTCAGGCCTTCCAGACCCTCCTTCCTAAGGGATCAGTGCTGGTCCAAGCGGATAACATGTTGGTAGTTAGGTACCTCAACTAATAAGGAGGAACTCGCTTGTACCCCTGTGCAGGAGGTGATGTGGGTGTGGAACTGGGTGGTCCAGCACAATCTGGTCCTGGTGGCCGTGCATGTTCAGGCGTTCAGAATGTCCTGGTGGACAGTTCAGCAGACCTTGGACCTAAATCACGAATAGGGATTAAATCGGAAGTGGTAGAATCTCTCTTTCTAAGGTGGGGCGTCGGAAATCAACCTTTGCCTCCACTACAATGCAAAACTTTCCAGTTTTTGCTCGTTCGTTCAGGGCATGGTGCTTTCTGGCATGATCGCTGTCTCTCTCTCTCCTGGACAGGGACATTTTGTACACCTTCTCCCCGTTTCCTATTCTTCAGAGGTCCTTCTCAAACTTCAGACAGAGAGGCGAGGATGATCCTCATTGCCCTCTCTGGCTGAGACAAATTTGGTTCCGCTGATACAGCAGCTAACAAGAGAACCACTGGTTCCACTTCCAGTGACTCACGACCTCTTGACTCAGGATAGAGGCTGCCTTGTCCATCTGGGGCTCAGGACACTGTATCTTCATCGTGGCTCCTGCAGACATAGTGATTTCTGCTTTGGGGTCTCCTCTCGAGTTGCTTAGGTCCTAGTAGAGGCTAGAAAACCTCTACTCGTTCCACTGGAGTCTATGAGGCTACAGTCAGACACTATCGAGACAGATTTAAAAACTTTGATACTGGAGTTAAAATCCCTTTTGGTAAACCTATGCTTCTTGGAGGTATTTACAAATTTCCTAAAATTAACCCAGAAGTTTTTGACTCTTTTCAGAATTTTCTGCAGAAGTATAAAAGTACACATGAAATTCTTCTTCTTGGGGACTTTACGTAAATTGGATAGAAATTAAGGGATCACATAGTCTGTTAGATCTTCAAATTGGTATAGGCCTGAAACAATTAATTCAGAGTCCTACAAGATTGAACAATAAAGATTTTTCAAAATCTTCACCTTAAACCTCATCTTTACAAACAGCTCTAGCTTTTATTTAACTGAGGGGTTTACCAGACACTTTTGGATCATCAAATTATTTTTGCTATTAGAAAAAAGTGAGGCGTCTGGTCAAACCCCTGGCTGTTATTTTTGAGGAACTTTAGAAAGTTTGATTATGTTAATTTTATGTTCGATGTGGGAGGGTATTGACTTGAATAGATTGCACCTTATCCCCAGTGCCTCGGATGCCTGGAGTTACTTCTTCCAGGAATTGATGCAGGTCTGTAATCACCATGCGCCTATTATAAGGAGGAAAGTAAAAGCAGTTAATTTAAAATGGTATAATTCAAAGCTACATGAATTAAAGCGGCAAAGGACAAATGTTGGTATAAAGCAAAGTGTCCCTAATCAATCCAATTGGCTGGCATATAGACAGTCACATAATTTATACAGTAAGGTGATTAGAGAAACTAAAAATATTTCAAAAATAAATTATCTATGAATAATAAAGCTAATAAGGGAGCTTTTTGGAGTATAATATTGGGGCTAATGGGTACTCCTAAAACTAAATATGATGGTAACTTTTTAAATTTCTTTTTATTAAAGTTTTCGTTACACATATTGCAAGTAAGAAAGGGTTACAGTTAATTTATAAATGTTTACAATGGTAGCATTATTCTTGCAGCAGAATCATTAATCTCTGAGGGTAAAAGCGTTGTCCTATGAGATCAGTACACCAGGTAGTGATGTATAATAAGTAGTCCATCTTCATGTTGCACCCAATTAATAATGTCAAGGAAAGGAGATTAATCTTATAGTTATATAAGGTATCCAAATAATCACCAAGGTATAAAGGAGTGCATTTGTGATTTCCTTCCCCTCATAATATAGGTGAAGTATGAGAGAAATCCAGGTCACTTGACCTCTGTCCAACCCCCACGCCATTACCGCCAGGTGAGAAACTCAGGTAGGACAACCCACAATAAGGGAGAATTATGGCAGAAGGTGGGGTCCACTGTTGATTTGTGAAGAACCCACCGCTGCCATTTCAACAGGTAAGATGGACCCTTATTTTGTATTTTAGCATTGAAACTTTCAGAACAGTATATATCAGACATGATAATTCTCCATTCTTGGACCGTAGGAATCAGAGTTGACATACACCTATGAGTTATAGCTTTTTAGCTGCCAAAAGGCAGACCAGAAGGAGTGTCTTGTACCATGGGGAGTGTGGTCCGAAAGATCCTAGTATAATTTGTTCGACGTTAACTCCACCGGCTCATTGAATATCCCAGAAAGTTCCATCTGAAGAGAGGCCAAAGGGCATCAACAAAGGGCATAGCCAAAACACATGACCCAGTGAGGGCCCTAGGACACCCACACTCTCTCCAGCATCTCCCATATTTTCTGGTAGAAACTTTAGGAGAATCAGTGAAGCCCTGAAAAATTGGGAACGGCACTTCTAAGCAATTCCCTCCAACAAGGAGATGATGTAATCTTTATAGCTTGTAGTGCCTATCCCAGCCAAGCCTCAAGAGAAACCTCTAGAGACAGATCTCTATTCCATTCTTGTAAGATTGAAGCCATGGATCCTAACTGCTCACTCCTCAACCCGTGAAGTTGTCCTATAATGTGAATCCCAAATTTCCTCTGATAGCTTTAATAAATACTTTTAATAAATCAGGAAGAGGAGGGCATTTAAAATGAAGGCCTGTGTTTCGCAGTATATGGTTACGGACTTGGAAGTATCTAAATAAATCTGAGTCTCAAGGCTATATTGATATTGTAGTTTTCAAAGGAAGAATCCTTGGGAGAAAGAAACTGGAAGACATGGGATAATCCCATCTGTCTCCAGTGGAAAAGGTGTTATCCATATGAATAGGGCAAAAGTTTCATCCTGGCAAATTAACTTGCAGTACTCATACATGGTATGAATTGGTTGGGACCTTCTCATACGCCTCCACAGTCTAAAAAACGGAGGCAACCTTCATGACAGTAACTTTTGATTAATAATCAGTACATGTCATTTAGTTCTGAGTTGGCTGAAGTTTTTAATGACTTTTCCTCAAATCTGGTAATCGGGAATGGAAATCTTCAAACACAATCATCTTTACAAAAACAGTTTGTCAAAAACATATTGAGTTCTCAAAAGGAGATTCAAAATTCACGTTCTTGAATATCTCTGCACAGTATGTGCAGTTAGAACTTTGAAATTAGATACAAAAAATCTGTTGGTCCCGATGGAATACCATCAAAGTTACTTCGGTATACAGCTCCAGTTATTGCATACCCATTATCATACATTTCTAACCTCTCTCTTCAAACTGCTGAGTTCCCAGAACATTGGAAAATAGCTAAGGTGATTCCCATACACAAATCGGTGTAAAACAGACATTGGAAATTACAGACCAGTTTCACTTTTGTCCCAGATCTCAGAGATATTTGAATATTTGGTATCCGCCAGCGTACCCATTTTTGGAATCTGGGAAAAACTGAATTGTGAGACACTCTGGGTTTTAGAGTTCACCATAGTACTCGGACTGCCCTACTTAAGGTTGTGGGGACATACAGGATGGTTTGGATCATGGGTTTTGGGTGCTATTTTTATAGACCTGTCGAAAGCCTTCGACACACTAAATCATGCTATTCTTTTATCTAGGCTGGGAGAGCTGAACGTTTCCCTAAGGCAATAAAATGGTTTGGCTCCTACATCCTGGATAGGCAACAGTTCGTATCGCTGGCACATCAGATTCTTCTCTTAAATATGTTAGATCTGGAGTGCCCTAGTCCATTCTTAGCCTTTACTCTTCCAACATATATGTTAATGAACTAAATTTCACGGTATGAATGTCGATTTTCATCTTTACGCTTGGCGGTATGGTGATTAATGCTAGTGGAACTCTGTCGATTTGATTAGAGAAAGGTTACATGTAGCCTTAATACATTTGCAGAATTTCTTTGAATTACAATCTATGAAGCTAAATGTAAAAAAACCACAAACAATTCTGTTTAGCAGGGCTAGTGATTATAAGATTTATGATTTAAAGATTAAAACTAAAGCAGGAGATGAATTAAAATCACGTCATGTTACAAATGTTTAGGAATATGGTTAAGTATCCATTTAAAATGGGATACACATATTCAATCAATAGTGGGAGTATCCATAAAAATTAGAGCAATGTATAGGGTGAAAAGTTTCTTATATCGTAGACTTAGAGCTGATCAGTAGTACTGTTATTCCTATAATAGACTATGGGGCCTGTTGTATGTTGGGGCTATCAAAACTTTATTGAACTCCATTGATACAGTATATAACAGACTGGTTCATTATGTTCTGGAAGCACATCCCAGAATGCACCACTGTCTGATGTACCAAAAGTTGAGCTGGTTGAGATTAAGCGAAAGGAGGGACTTGCATACTTCATTACTTATGGTAAGGGTTCTGAAAAGAACTGTCCCCAATATGTCATTGACTTTTTCTGTCCTAGGTTAATACCACCAAGTTTGAGGTCTGCTGCTGGTCTGGAATTTAACATCCCTAAAGTTAGACTAGACATAGGGAGACATTCAGTTAAACATAGGGTGTGACAGTGTGGAATCACCTTCCCAGTGAATTAAGAGACCCCTCCATAATAAATAAAAGAAGTCTATCAAGTTATGGTTTAACAACCAAAGTCGCATTCCTGCACTATGTTGCTTGTCAGCAACACCGGGATTTCTTAAATGATGCTCTATGGTTTGTTGGTTCTGTTGTCTTAATGTTAATATTGTACTTATTGATCACATGTAAAATATTTATTGTAATTTATGTATTATGTGTTAGTATACATGTTCAACATGTGCAAGGTAACTGTATGAATGTATTACTGGATCACCTTGAAAATGAGTTCGCTCAGTGGTGTTTATCCATTTCGTGGCATTGTCCTGAATAAAATATATTACTACTACTTATGCCATGAAGTAGAAATGTTTTTCATCAGGGCAGCTTCCAAGATTTGGAACCTTTTTCTTGTTCTGCCCCACAAATCATGGAATACCTCCTTCATCTTTCAGACAGTTTCAAGCATACCACGAGCTGGTGGATGGTAAACCTGTGGCTCAGCTGGAGGTCTCAAAACCTTTCTGAAAGGGATCCTCCATCTGAAACCTCCCATTCGCAGCCCGACACCACCTTGGGATCTGAACTTTGTGTTGGAGAAACTTACTCTCCCCATTTGAACCAGCGATGAGCTGCGATTCACTTCCTTTCTTGGAAGACATTATTTTTAGTTGCCATTACTTCAGCTCGAAGGATCTCGGAGCTTCAGGCTCTAGTCTGTAAAGAGCCTTACGTTATTTTCCACAAGGACCGGGTGGTCCTCAGGACACATCTTAAGTTTTGCCCAAGGTGGTGTTAGAAGCCGCACAACCAGTCAGTAGAGCTTCCTGTTTTCTTTCCATCCCCTCAGAACAGAGTTGAGACACTCCTGCACACTATGGACATCCATCGGATCTGTAGGTGTTATACACACCGAACTAAGGATATTCATTTTTTTTATACTTCTTTTATTTTATGATCACTTTCATTCTTCAGTGAATTCAAATACAATATTTCCAGATATTACATCTCATATACAAGGATCCATCTGTTTAACATATAATCCTTAGCTGTTTCTCAGAGATTTATAACAGTAAGGGTTATTAAAATGCAATAAACATATTTGTTAGTTAATAATAACATTCAAGTAAATACCAGGTAAAATCCAAGTGAAGACAGACATTGGGCATAAAAGAAATTGTTCTAATCAGTTGTGACCTATTTCAAAGGTGCCAAATTATATCAAAATACATTTATTTATTACATATTCTATTTCCTGAAATAGAGAGCTCCAAAGTGGGGGCAACAGGTATAATATCATTATCGCTGTTCTGTTTATGTTACCAGCTACTACGGCTATTTCCTTATCTACCTACTGAATCGAACTTTGATTTAATTCCCATCTGGCCCATCTTGTAGTGTAGAGTTGGACCTTATTGTGAAGGGCAAAGTCATTTGCTCATTATGTTGAATGTCTTGAATTATGGCCTCCCATTTTCCCACAACGAACAGTTTTCTGAAGCCACTTTTTGGTAATTGCTTTATCTGAGCTCCCAAAAAATGGTCCAGAGATATATATGTGTTTATTTCTCATTCCTTCTGGTGGAATACCCAATATCAAGTTAATCCCTGACACCTGGTACTGGTCTCCCAGAATGTCCATTATCACGTGCTAGGACGGTAGACCAGAATGTGCAAATTTTGGAACATTCCCAAAATATGTGTTTGTAGGTGGCCTTATTTTCCCCACTCCCTCCAGCAATCTTCAGATGTTCCTGGGATCCCACGGGCTAACACTGTGGGCACTAAACAAAACCTTGCCCTAACCTTCCATATGAATTCCCTCCACGGGGAGAGGTAGCCAACCAGGTATTTTGCCATATTTTAGGCCAGTCTATGATACTTATTACTTGGTTGAATTCTTTCTCCCAGCTCTCCTAACCGGTCCATGGAATGTTTATGTAGTGAAATTAGGTACTTGTATGTTATTGAAATGGCCTTCTCTCCGAACTGGAGGACCAGATTTGCTGAAGCAGGTAGGTGATCTTGAAATATCTGAGGTCTTTTTCCCTAAGTCTATTTTGTGTTACTATGTAGTCCTCATTTGATAAAAGAACAGCCTGTCCCTTTCTGCCCAAGAAAATTCAGCCAGGGCTTCTTCAAAGGTCTTAGGGACATTCCCTTTCATTATTTGCCAGGGTGCCACCATTCCCCTCTTAGCTTGGGTCCTATACCACGACCCCACAACATGGGAGCTAAATTGTTCCTTTGTTATAAACCATTGGTACTTCCATAAGTGTACTGTTACTTGTTTGTTCTTGGTTCCCCTCCTCCAGCCCTCAAGTATAGCAGAGGTGGCCTTTGATGTAGTTAACCTGCTCTCTGAAGCAGGGAGGAGAAAAAAAGAACAGAGGGAGAGGTAAAGTATCTCCTCTATTAAGGTCTATGTATTTCCACGCAGCCTGATAGTCCTTTGCACCCCACAATAAAGCTAAAGCGCATCTGAGAGCCCAGTAGTCAGCTAGAGAGGGAATGATAGCCCACCCATTGTCTTAGGAAGTGTAAGTTTCCTAAAGTTTACGAGGTTTTTATGTTTCCACTGAAAAGCTAGAAGTAACTTCTGCCAAGACAATATCTCTTTCTCACTAATAGTGGAGGGACACATTGAAAAGATAAAGGAGATGGGGCACCGCATTCATCTTTAGACATGAGTACGGTTGTAAAAGAAGATGGGAGAAGGTTCCATCTTCTCATGTCATTCTTCAAGGTATCTATTAGAGGCGTAGTTCTGGCTATGTAACCGAGACAGATTGCTGGGAATCCAGTATTCCCAAGTATTTCAGGAAGGGCATCCCACCTGAACCGAAACTTATTTTTAAGTTCGGTGTTGGCTCATATTGTATTCTTAAGGCCTCTGTTTTGTTAACATTTAAGAGTAGCCGAGAGACATGAAAAGTCACTAATTTTCTGCATAACACGAGGTAGCGAGCTTTCTGGATTTGTTAAATATAAAAGTATATGCGTGAACAATGCCAGTTTATGTTCAGCTCCCTAAAAGAAATTCCTTTGATGTCAAGCGATTGCCTAATATATTGTGCTAACGGTTCTATATAATATGCAAACAGGAGAGGGACAAAGGGCATCCCTGTCTGGTGCCCTATAAAGGGAAAATCTACTAGAAAGGTGTCCATTTATCCGTAGGTAGCCCAGAGGTCGACTATAGAATTTAAATAGGGTTTCTATAAACTGGGTTGGAAAACCAAAGCAGGCAAAGACCTCCCTAAAACCTCCATGACACCATATCAACGCTTTCTCAGCGTCCAGACCCAAAGGAGGGTCGGATCACCTTGGGATTGAGAGTGTTCCAATAAGTATATGGTGCTGTCTCACATTGTCTGGGCTTGACGCCCGGAATGAACCCACATTGGTCCAAATGAATCTTGGTCGGGAGAATTGGATGAGCCTTCTAGCTAATATAGATGTAAAATTTTATAATCCGTGTTTAATATAGATATGGGTTGGTAAGAAGAGCAGTATGAGGGGTCCTTCGGGCTTGAATAAGGAGATTATTGCCTCGTTCCATGAGGGAATGCTTCCCTCCTTTGTTATAACGCTGCATAGACCCTATTAAGTATAGGGATTAGGTTTTTGAGAGTGATTTGTAGAATTCCGGGAGCCCATCAGATCCCGGCATTTCCCATTTTTGAGACTACTTATTACCTCTTCTATTTCCCTGTGGTTATGGGGCTAGTTAACTGAGCGCTTTGTTGCTGCAAGAGGGTTGGAAGGGTGAGGGAGTCTAAAAGTTCCTTATTTCCTGAATAGAGGAGGAGTCACTAGCTGTGTAGGAGCGTTGTATAGTAGTTAAGAAATGCTTCTGTTATTCCCTGTGTTGTGTTCTGAATTTACCCAGTAGCGGGTGTCTGATTTTATTATATTTGACTTTACTCTCTGTATTCTTAGTCTGTGCGCTAGGAGCCTGAGGGACCGGGGCCACCATCATAGTAACTATGCCTCAAATACATTATTTTTGCTCTACTGAGTAATCTAGTATTTTGTTAAACTCCTTTTGAGATTAGCCAGCTCCTTGCTTCTGGATTTGTTAATTTCTATGATTTGTAGTTCCTCCATCTCCCGTATCTTAGTTTCAAGAGCCACTCTCCGTTACTCCCTAAGTTTTTTATTAGCCGATGATATGCTTATCAGCTTACCCCTTATGATAGCTTTTATAGTGTCCCATAGAATCGATACCGGCGTTACTTGCGTATCGTTTATTGTTAGAAGCTTGAGCTATGGTTTCTTCTATATTTTTGAGAACTTGGGCGTCTCTCAGAAGAGAAAGGTTCAACCGCCAAAAGTCGTTTTCCTCTTGATTTGGAGGCCAAGATGACAAAAGATCGGGCATGATCTGACAATACAAAGTCTCCCATCCAGATCTTAGAAATATCTCCTATCTGTTCCTTTGGGGTAATAAGGTAATCTAGACAGGAATATACATCATGGGCTTGTGAATAGTACATATGTCTTGGGGAGGTGCCATAGAAATGTTTCCAAATGTCCTGATAGCCTAGCTCATGTAATAGCTTCTTCACCTGGTTTATAATTTTTTCCTTTGCCTTGGTTTTGAGGGATGGAGCAAACCTCCGCCATGTTCAGATTCAAATCTCCACCACTAATCATTTGCCCTCCGCCCTCCATCAGTTTAGTAAAGAATAATCTATACACCTCGAATCCCGAGGCTGGGGGATGTATACAGATAAAAAGTCACCAGGCGTCCATCCAATAGACCTTTAACCATGGTATCTCCTTCCTTATCTATAACCCTGTCTTTCATTTCAAACTGTGTGCCCTGTCTAATCAGTATTTCGGTGCCCCTTCTCCTTCCCCCTTTGTAAGAGGATGTCACTACATGTGAAAAACCTAACCTATCAAATTTTGCATGCTCTGACTGGGAGAGATGTGTCTCTTGTAGTAGCAAAATGTTGCTCCAGCCCTCTTTACACTTTGCAAAATCTTAGTTCTTTTGATGGGGCTAGTAATTCCATGCACGTTATAGGTGCAAATCGTATGGAGATAGACTACTCATGGGTGTACTGTAAGGTATCCCTTAGTTCCCCATCGAATCGATTCATCTCTTGTATCCTGTGAACCCCTTCAATCTCCCCCACCACCTCTACCCTCCTGCCCAACTTTACTTTTGTCTGCTTCAATTACCCTGGTGAAAACACAACTTCTCAGATTAGTCAACATAATTTGATAGAACTGTAAATAACTTTTATACACACGTAACCAGAACTTCAAGGTAGGGGGCTATTTTCCAAAACAGCCCTTCTGTCCTATCCTTTAAGAGAAGAACGAGGAGGTTTACTAGTGCTTCCATTACCGAAGTCCTCCTACCAAGCACCTGCTGTTATCTGTGCTCTAAATTTGTTAAGGTCCTTCCAATAGGAACTGGAGTAAATGTAGCAGCTTAATGAGTATTAGGTTACACTTAGTCCCTCCAGGCTCCTGCAGAGCCCACCGTAAGATGGTATGAATATACCTATGACGTTAATCTATAGAGTATTGCCAGCCGCCATCTTAATGTTAACTTTGGCCTGACTTCAATCAAGATCATATCGTAATAGCTTTACTTATGTTCCCCTTCTAAAATGACCCAAGGCTAGTTATAGTAACAGTAATCAGTAAGATTTATGGGCCATTTCCCTTATGGTATACAGCTCGTCCACATTATTAAGAGTGAGGCTGTGACTTTAAGATAGTCCACCATATACAAGATAAAATACTTTATGTATTCAGCCCTTCAGTCATTAAATTATTCCTTCTTAGTATGTCCCTTGGGTCTCTTCAGCCGATGGTATTGCTTCAATGCCGTTTCCTTAAGTAAGGACCTGTTAGGAGCAAAATGGATGCGGGGGCTCCATCGTAGCGCCCACAGAGACAAATCATACAGTTATTCACCACTAGTCCATCACTCAGGCTTTCCCAAGGATGTTAAAATGGAATGCAGCTTAAAATATTCGATGGTAGGTCAGCTCTGCAGGACTCAATGGCAACGAGTCTCTCTCGCCTCTCCTCCCTCCCTTACCCCCAAGCTGTAACTTCCCACTTATCTTTTGTGCTCCCTCAGAACTCCTTAGTCCACTCTACCCGCGATCTCAGCTCAAGCAGGTCTCTCTCCCTCGGGTTTGTGTTTACCCAACATCTCCTGCAGTCTTCGTTGTGCTTCTCCGTGCAACAGTATTTTAGGTTCCTAGCGTCTTCCTGTTCTGGGTGCGCTGCCATAGTGTGTCAGTTCTCTCGCTTTTTGGTTCCGGTTCTTGTTCTCCACAATCTGTATTTTCCTCTCACACAGGGCCTCCCTCGCCTCCTCCGCTGAGATATATAATTTAGTTCCATCCTCCCAGAAAATTCGGAGCCTGGCTGGGTATGGGGTATGGAAGCGGATCTCTCTCTCCGTAAGGATCTTAAAATTGGTAGATATCTCAGTCTTTGCTGCTGTATTTCTACAGGGTAATCGTGGTCAAAAATAATCTGTGGGTGAGATATTTTATTTCCTTTTGGCCCAGGCACGACGCAGGATCTCCTCTTTAGCACTGAAAGAGCTAAGTTTAAATACTATGGAGCGGGTCTGGCCGCAGGGTCAGTTGGTCTCGCTTGAAGTGATCTATGTGCTCTCTCTATATGGAAAACAAGCGTGGCAGGCAAATCAAAATATCTTTGAGGAGGTTTTCTATGAATGGGGCCATTGGGGCTGTTCCATTCCTCAGGCAGACCATATAAGCGAAGATTATCACGTCGTGAGCGACCCCGAGGTCTAAACATTTAGATCGCAGTTCCTCTGACTGTTGTACCAGGGCCTGTACTATTTCGCCAGTTGCTGCAGATTCTTCGTTGTCAGCTACTCTCTCCTCTATTTTACCAATCGTGACTCAGTGAAGTTAGTTGAGAGCGGACAGCTTTAAATTCTTGTTTATTCTCACTTCTCGACTTCCGTATCTCTTTAATAAAGTTTCAAATCTTGTCCTCGATAATTGCTCAGATTCTCCATCTGTATCGTAGCTGGCCGCCTGAGAACTTGCGGAGAGAGATCTGCTGGGGGGCGATCTTGCAATCGGTCGCCATCCGTATATTTCTCTTTCGCTTCGATCTGTTTCTGCCTCTGTAGGTTCCCTGTCTCTTCCCTCCTGCGTTTATGGACATTTTATTTTTGTTTTGTTAGATTTTGGAGGTAAAATCGGTGGACTCTGCTCGAACAATAAGCCTTAGCTCCTATCGGCTCCATAGCGTCACGGAAGTCCAGAACTAAGGATATTCATAGCTGTGATCAGCTCTTTGTTTACTTTGCTCCCAGGTCGGGGGCAAAGCTGTTTCTAAGCAGTGCCTTTCTCATTGGTTAGGTAACTGCATTTGTTATTGTTACAAAAATACGATAAACCTCTGCCGGGTCACATCAGAGTAATTCTACAAAGGTATGGCTCTCCGCCACCTTTTTGGGGAACATTTCTGCGGCCGATATTTGCGCCCGAGCAACTTGAGTTCTGTCCATACCTTCACCAAACGCTACAGTCTGGACATTGCTTCTAGGCGAGGGCAGACTTCATCCTAGCTGTCTTGCAGGGCCTTCTGTCCTAGGCTGGGCCCATTTCTGTTCCCAGTTTTGTTGGAGTTTATTTCTCCCTCCCTTGTTTCTCTCGGTCTCTTGTAAGGGAATGCTTGGGACTCAGTCCTATATGTAATGACCTACTGAAGGAACCCTCTCAAGTAAGACAGTACATTTACATAGGAACTTGCCATAACAGCAGATCTTGAGAGAGGTTCCTTCAGTAGGTCATATTTTCCCTCCCTCCTTTCCCATTTTTCATTTCATACACAGGACTTCAAATCCTGTTTACTCCTGCTGTCAGGCCTCTTCCTGGCCGCGCAGGAGAACTGGAGGGCAGGCGTGGGGACCGCCCACTATGTACAGTCACGCTGACATCAGTCACACTGGACGTTGGGTAGGTGGTCCCCATCAGGGATGCTAGAAAAGTCTGCCGTGTGGCCTGATGCCAGGTGGCGTCAGTCTTATATGTAATGACCTACTGAAGGGACCTGTCTCGAGTTCTACTGTTATGGTAAGTTCCTACATAACTGTACTTTCTAGGGGTGTTATAAGTTGTTCATACACACTGACCCACCTGACCTCCCGGCTTGGACACACAACCTCTGCTTCCAGCGGGCAAGATCTGGCATCAAGGGGCGGAGCAGAGGCATATACCACCCAGGTGGGTGGGAAGAGTCAGCTTTAGACCTTCCAGCAAGAATCTTAAAGGAAATGACATGCCAACAATTGTGGATGAACAACATATACCACTCCTAGAACTACTGTTACAGGTGAGTAACTTGTTTATAGAACCTATGCTAGTGATGGAATGCTAGGCTCGAACTCTGTTTTCAAACTGCTGTCCCTGGAATACATCCTGCAACCATCAGGTTCTTTACTCTGCTTGCCTAAGTAAGATGCCTCGGAAAGCTCTCCTTCACCTTTCTTGAAGATTTTATTTTCTTATTATTTGTTTCTCTTCTTTTTAAATTTAAGAGATTGAACATATGCCAGTGCAGGGTTTTATATAATTGATTAGCAGTTTTTTCTTGGGACAATGCTAACTCTACAGAAAGTATTTATATAGGTTTTCTATAAGTGTTATGTTTGTTAAACACAGTGAGGCAAGTGCTATGCATTTTCACAAAGTTTTAGCAGTTTTATAAGCAAAAGCTAATCAGTTTTGGAATTAAAGCCTGCAGTGAGAGAATGTTCATTAGCTCATGCCATTTTCAAATGCTGCCTTTACCAACTGCTGCATTCTAACCCTTCAGATTTCTCTCTCGCCTGCAAGTCAAGATGCCTGGAGAGATCTCTCTCTCTCTCTCTCTGTCTGTCTCTCTCACAAGTCATTCCTGACATGTATCTTCTGAAATATATATTTCTTAATATTTTTTGTTTGCTGCCTTTACTGCTTGTTTAAATTTAAAAACCTTGTTTGTGTGTATTTTTTTTTTTCGGTTCCTACGGTTCCTAGGAACTGTAGGGGTCTGATATTAGCTACGTTTAAGTGGAGCTTTTATTTGGTGCTCTGGACCCTTTCTGGTTTATTTTATTTAAATTTTAGTATGTTGAGCGAAGTTTTTGGTTCCTGCATCCGGTTCCCGGAACCGACCATAATAGAAAAGTTTTACTGTTTTCTCTGTTCAGGAACTGACCGCAACTTATAACTTTACTGTCATAATCTCTTTGCAGTTCCTGTTTGTTAGATTTATCATAAATATGTCAGATAAACTAAGAAGAAAACAGGACCTACTGGGTTTTAAAAATTGTGTTAAATGTAGTGAGGTGTTTGCCAAGGCAGATTAAAATGATTTTTGTGTTTTCTACCTTGGACAGCAACACCTCAGAGAGGATTTGCAAAATTTGCAAGTCTTTCCCTCAAAAGATGCCTGAGAAGCGTCTGGAAAGGCTGCAGAAGAAGTTGGCAAAGGGTGCCTCGGGCTATGACCAGTCCACACCCTTAAAACCGTGGTGAAACTGCCAAGGCTTCTCATACCACCCCTGATACAGGTGCACACTGAGGCAAAGAGGCATTACAACTGTCTGACTCCCGGTGCCTACTAAAAGGTTAAAAGACTAAACACTGAGACCCTGTTGGAATGCAACAAAGGCTTACTGCAGTGTCTGCCAGTATGCCTTCACCTGATGACATTGCACAGGCTTTAAAAGTTATACAGGTGCTGCAGGGCTTGATTCCTCTTCAGCTCCTGGCTCTAGCCCTGACAAGGCAAGCAACTGCCTCTGTTCCCTCCACTCCTGGAACAATTGGACTATGAGGAACAAGAAGAGTTTGAGGTAGATGAGGGTTTGAACCTGAAGTCTTCCCTGAAAGGAGTTTGGTTCACCCTTAGACCTACTGAGGATTATTCCTCACATTTATCCAGTGTCAGAAAAATTATGGAAACCCTAGATCTGGTCACCACTAAGGCATTGCAGGATGAGGGGCAGCTGCGTACATGGAAAGTATGGATTTAACTCCCATTGGAAAGTTGTTCTCCCTCTGTACAAGTTTTAAAAAAGACACTATGGCTATATTTCAACGCCTTATACTGTCTCTCCCATTGATAACAAATCTGACAAAGGTATCAGCTGGACAGAGCAGGCGTTGAGCTTCTTTTACTCACCCTGACCTCCAGGGAATAATCATACAGGCAGCCTGTGAAAGGGCTGAGGTGCCTCTGGCTTCACATCCTCCTGAAAGGATTCTAGAAAAGTGATAGCATGGCAAAAAAAAGGAGTACCTGTTTGCTTCTTGGGTAATCAGGCAAGTCAACTACCAAGCCTATGCAGCCCAATACCAGAAAGCCATGTGGCACTCAGTACTGACCATGTCAGAAAAGGATCTATCAAGTATCTCCTCTGATCTAGCTGACACTGCTAGGTTGGGACTAGAAGCTTCAAGTAGCGGTTTCAAATGGCAAGACACTAATGGTACTGCTGCCAGGTGGATGGCTGGCACAGTGGCCTAAGAAGGCTTGCTTGACTTAGAACTACTAACCTGACTCAGGATACCCTGGCTATGGTCTTGATTTTCCTGCGGATAGTAACTCCTTATTTGGAGAACAGACAGAGGCTTACATGAAAAGATGAACAAATATAAAGCCACCTTTAGGAACAATTTAGCAAAACCTTCCCCTCTTCCAGGCCCTATGGAAGGGTAGGTAAGAGTAGACTTGCGTACACCAGATCCTTTTACCAGGGCCAGGCTGTACCAAACAACTGTAATGTACTCAGCCGACTGGCTATTCCAGGGGCAGGGTCGGAAGGGGTGGCAGGCGTGGCTCCCAGACTGGGCAAGCCCAGCCACAAAAAGTAAATAGAGCCTCTGACTCCATTCCTCAGGCCGCCTCCCAGGTACCAGTCGGGGCAGACTGACTTGCTGTTTCAGGCCTGTTAAAAGTATATATAATATATATCACCACATAAGTGGGCACTGAACATGGTGAGTCGGGGTCTGTCCCTAAGCTCGAATCCCTTCCTCCCCTAAGAACAAGAGTGTTAAAAGCAGCCTTTCTGTCTCTCTTTCTCAGAAGAAAGTTGCTAGAAAAAGTACAGACCCTGCTCTTGAACAGGGCAGTAGAGTCTGTACCCTTCTGAAAAAGGTGAAGGGTTTCTCAGAATTTTTAACATACACCTGGTAAAACTCAGGTTCAAAGGGAGTCTCACAGAAAATATCTGAGTTTCAGACTCCTTTCAGGACACTTCCTGGTTCAACACGCTTTGGTCTCACAGCAGCACCAAGAGTTTCAAATTGCCTGGCAGTGATGGTGACTCACCTAATAAAGCTAGGTGTTTCTGTGTTTCCCTACCTGGACAAATGGCTGGTGGGAAGTCCCTTCAACAGGTAAGGGAGTATCTGCAGGTGGCCCAGGGCCCTTGGAGTCTCTACAATGTCTGATAAATGTCAAGCCAGTCCTGCCAAGTGCTGCAGTGCATAAGGGCAGAACTGAATACCATAGTCCGAAGAGCTTAACTTCCTCAGGGATGGGTAAGCAGCATCCTGTAATCTGCTGGTTCATTCAAACTAAACATGCAGAAAACAGCAAGACAGTTTCTACAACTCCTGGGCCACATGGTTCCAGCAATGGGCATAGTCCCTGGTTTCAGGTTCCAAATGAGGGACATTTAGTTCTACCTCAGAGCACATTGGTGCCAGAGGAGAGTCACACTCTCAAAGCCAATTCCAGTAACAGGTATGTTGCTGTAGGCTCTTTAGTGGGGAAAAGGAGATAATCTCAGATAAGGGCTTCCTTCCAGTAAGAGTCTCCAC
Source organism: Neoceratodus forsteri (assembly GCA_016271365.2). Taxonomy (NCBI): domain Eukaryota; kingdom Metazoa; phylum Chordata; order Ceratodontiformes; family Ceratodontidae; genus Neoceratodus; species Neoceratodus forsteri. The sequence goes on along the minus strand of CM057455.1, from coordinate 287,578,279 downwards.
CTGTTATCCTGTCAACAGATGCATCACTACTGGAGTGGGGTGCCCACCTCACGGGAGCACTCCACTCACAGTACCTGGTCAAGTGCAGAGTCACTCCAGCACATAAATCTGTTGCAGCTGAGGGCGGTGCTACTAGCCCAGCAAATCTTTGCTCCATGAATCCAGGGAAGGGTGGCACAGTTCAGAACAGACAATACTACCATAATGTGCTACATAAACAAGCAGGAAGGGGCAAGGTTCCGCCCCCTGTGCACAGAGGTAATGAAGATATGGAGTCTGACTTACTCCCATAGTGCCTCTCTACAAGCTATCCCTCTTCCAGGAAAGGTCAACACCCTAGCAGATGCTCTGAAATGGATCAACCAGGCCCATCACGAGTGGTCCTTAAACAGGCAAGGCAGGTGCTGGATGTAATATTCAGGAGGTGGGGCACCCCAGAGATGGATCTTTGCTTTCCACGAGAACCACCACCTGCCACATTATTATTGCAGACCACCTGCCAGGGGTACAGTCTCCCGGATGTTCTGATCCTGGACTGGTCATGGAGGTATCTATATGCCTTCCTTTCCTTGACCCCTGATTTTTCAGAGTACTAATCAAACTCAGATCACAGTCAGCAGATTTTGATAGCACCAGATGGGTCAGGCAGCTGTGATACTCCGCTGCTCTTCAGGTCTGTGGCCAAGCCACAACCTGTTAACCTCCTACAAAGGAGGTTCATGTACCCGATATTCGGTCACTTAGGCTCAAGGCATGGCTCTTGGGACTTAGAGAGTGCAAGCTTGCAACTCCCAGATGGTGTCCTGGAGGTGTTAGGGGATACAGAAACCTCCACCAAGAAAACCTGTGCCTCAAAATGGAAAAGGTTTTCAGTTTGGTATTCTGCCAGTGGTGTGATGTCAATGCATGCAGGGGTTCCAGCCCTGTTGGACTACCCTAACCCATTTCAACTTTCTGGACTTAAAGGTTTCAGCTGTCTAAGTCCATTTAGCCTCAGTGCTCGTGCATTTCAGCTGGAAAGGATGCCTTTGTGGCATCAATCCAATCTTAGGAGGTTTTCAAGGGCTTGTCACTTGCACCCTCTCACAGGGAACCAGTGCCAGTTTGGGATCTAAAGATTCTATTGCCCAACTCAGGCTTTCCCATTTGGAATCCATGGTTTCAACAAACCTGAGGTATTGTTATCTGGAAAGCAGTTTTCCTGGTGGCCATCATTTCTGTCACATGATCAGTGAGCTTCCAGCCCTTGTGTATTTAAAAGGACTATATCCTTTAATAGGGGCAAGGTAGTGCTGAGAACAAATGGGAAGTTCCTCCCTAGGTAGTTTCTGACTTCCACCTGAACCAGTCTTATTACCTTGCCAGTTTCTTTCACGAGCATCCCAGCTCAGGGAATGTAGACTCACACTAAGGACCATAGGCAGGACGGACAGCAGCTCTTCCTGACCCATGGTGATGTGGGCAAAAATAAACCCAAGCGTCCAGATAATACCATTTCTCTCTGGTTAGTTCAGGGCTTCCAATTTTGTTATTCAAATGTGGAAAAGAGCCCCAGCAGGTCTGGAGATTATTTCCAAGGGTACACCTGCAACTGTGACAGCTGCCAGGATGTCCCATTACTGGAATCTGTGAAGCAGCTACCTGGAGGTCAGCCTGCACCTTTACAAGGCATTATAGCCTAGACCCTTGTCCAGAAGTGATGCCAGGAATGGCACAGCTGTCCTGCAGAGTCTATTTCCAAGTAGGTTCTATACCCGCCCAAAGGTACTGCTTGTTAATCTACATAGAGTTAGGAATATTTCAGTATTCCTGGGGTAAGAAGATAAAATTATTTACCATAGTAATCTTGTTTCTTCCAGGGAATACTCAAATATTTGTAACTCTCCCACCCTGCCTCCTTCTAGAACTAGTGGCCTCTGTACTCCAAGCTGACTGTGTGTAGAGGTGCCACACACTGTCATAGTCTCTGTCTTTTTAGCCTTGTTATACCCTTCCTCAGGTGATTCTGACATTAATTTTTTTTTTTTTTTTTTTTGCTGTCCCAGTTGGGACCTATAGCGTTAGTTATTAGAGTTAAGTATATTTAGTTTGACTGGGCCTCTAGAGCAGGCTCCCTCAAAATCCAAGGGTTAGAATGCAGCAGTTGATAAAGGCAGCATTTGTAAATGGCATGAGCTAATGAACATTCTCTCATTGGCATGTGTTCCATCTCCCAGGCAGTTCTGTCTTAAAGGGACATTGCATAGTTATGTATATTGAGTATCCCGGAAGAAGAAGATTACTATGGTAAGTAAGTTTATCTTTTTGTACTTGGTAGCTATAAACTGTTTTATTTAACTTTTTGTAGTGTGCTGAATATTTTATAACTGTTTTTCACGGTTCCTCTCTGTTCCTGGAACTGCGTTTTTCTCTCGGTTCCGCTTCTTTATATTTTCTAGTTTAAAGTTATCGTATCTGGAGTTTCTGTAGTTGCTTTTTACTTCTTTTATTGCGGTTCCCTTTTATAGTAGGAACCAGTGTTTTTCTTTACCTCAGAAAAGTCGTGGTTCTTTACTGTGAGGAACCGACCACATACTTACACGTTTCACTAATTGGGCTTTCTAAATACAGGGTTTTCTGTGTATTGGCATGTCAGAAATCCTTAAGAAAAGGACTGGACCCACAGGTTTTAAAATGGTTTAAATTGTCATAATATACTGGCTAAAACTGCTACCACAATCTGTAATTAAGGTGTTTAGGTGCAGACCACTACTGTGTTCTCTGCTCTAAATTTTGTTCAAAGACTTTAAGAAATAGAGCTAAAGGCTTAGAAATATGGCTGAAGAAGGGTATTCCTCTGTTCCCAAACACAGACCATGGGCTACCGATGAGGGGCCTTCAAAGAATAAAATCAAGGTGCTGATGAGGCAACTTTTGAATCTAAGCCTATTACAGGTGCTGATGAAGTGCCTTTAAAAGTAAAGAACACAAATACAGGTGCTGATGAGGTGCCTATTAAACATAAGGCTTCAAAGGGCTGATGAAGTTCCTTCTAAATTAAAAAATATATATATAAAGGTGTGATAAAGTGCCTAGTTCAAAAGGAAGTCTGAACAAGTCACTGATGAAGTGGCTGCAAAAAGATATGTAGAGAGAAATACCACTGCACCTCCAAGCAGTGCTATGGGTGAGGCAGCAGTTGGTAAAACATAGATAAATCCAAAATTTTGAACCCCAGGGAGGTAAGCCTCAAGACCCACAGGAGAACTTACCATCTCTGGAGGAGATGGCTAAAGCCTGGCATCTGTACCAAACTTTACAAGGCATGGGGTCTCTGTCTGGTACCCTGCTTTACCCAAAAAACCCTTCTGCAGCTCCCTCTGAGTCAGGAGCCTATGAGGGGATGGGGATGAAGATTATTTTGATGCCCTGGATGACATATCAGAGAGTAAAGCCCCAGAACCTGATGAGTCATCTGATCCTAATTTTGGAGCATCCTCTTCAGACCAGGAGAATACCTCCTTCATGCTAACTTTCATACAGCATGTGGTGGATACTCTTGACCTCCCTTCACAAGAGTCCAACTAGGAGAGGATGAAGACCAAGATAATAGAGAATGAAAGGTCTTCCTCCTCCCTAGAAGTTAGTATTTCCTGTATATAAACCTTTCAAGAAAAATACTATGAAGCTTCTTCAAGCTACACATCTCTGTTAGGGACGAGAAGAGGACAGATAAAAAGTATTAGTTGTCCAAGACAGACAGAGTTTCTGTGTGTGCACCCCAGTCATGAAGGTGTGCTGCAAAGGCAGCATGTGATAAAGCAGGAGTTCCCTTTCTTCCCATCCTCCTGAAAAGGATTCTAAAGGTTGGATTTTATGGCCAGAAAGAGACATACCTCATCCTCTCTTCTCCTCTGCCTAGCTTCATACATGGCTTATACAGCCAAGTATCAAGAGGTCTCTGGAATTCAGTCCTAGCCACAGTTAAGCAGGGCTCTGACTCTATGGCAAGGGACCTGGTGGAGATGGCTAAAATTGCCTTGGAAGCCACAAAGTACCAGTTCCATCTGACAGATGACCGTAATGATGCCACCTACAGGATCATGGCGTAGGCTGTCTTCCTTAGGCGTTTTGCTTGGCTCGAACAACAAATCTTACATAGGACACCCAGTCCAAAGCCATGGGCTTCCTGTGGTAAGAATGTGCTGTTTGATTTAAGAACTGAGGAATGCATGAAAAAGGTTGATGAGTATAAAACAACCTGTCAGAGCAACACTTTAAAGGTGAAATCCTCTGCTCCTCAAAAGACTCAACAGAAGGGAAATAGAGGTAGGGATATTTCCTAAGCCCTATTACCTTCCTCCTCAATTCAACCTCTCTTAGTTCAGAGGAAGAGGCAGGAGGGGTCAGAGAAGGGCTACCTCTACTCCTGCTCCTGCTGTGCAGGAAAAGCCCTGACTTCTGAGTTCAGGTCATCTCCCTCTGCTTGTAATGGGCAGGCTGTCCCACTACCTCAGTCCTGGACCCTTATCACATCAGACAAGTGGGTCCTGGAGGTAGTGGAAAAGGCCTGTCTGTTGAGTTCAAAGTTCAAGTTTAGTTCAAGTTCAAGTTTATTGCAGGAAAACTCCATTGAGCAAGCTCATTCACAAGGAGGTCCTGTGACATAAACACTTAAAGTACAAACACAGATAGGTAATAACAGTATATACATGAAATGCACGTTACATGATACAGGCTGGCAGGCAAGTTCAAAGATGCCAGCCCTCAAGGGCTGTCCAAATCTCTAACCCCCAACAGAAAGGATCTTGTTGGAGCTGGAGGCAAAACACCTTTTGAAGCAAGGGTGGTAGAGTACGTGCCCATCAAAGGGCAAGGGTCTCTACTACAGGAATATCCTAACACAAAAGAAAAATGGGTCAACAGCAGGATCAACCAGAATCACCACGAGTGGTCACTAAACAAGCAGATCCTGCAAGCTGTATTTGAAGATGGGGCACCCGAGGTGGACCTCTTTGTAGCCCCAGACAATCACCAGCTGCCATACTTCTGTTGCAGGCCTCCTGCAGTGGGCACAGTCCCTCTGGATGCACTGCTGTTGGATTGGACAGGGAAGTTCCTGTATGCCGTCCCTCCATTCCCCTGTTGCTCAGAGTACTGAACAAGCTCAGGGCTTAACCAGCAACAATGATCCTTATGGCCCCAGACTGGGCCAGGCAGCCCTGGTACTCTCTGCTTCTGACCTTGTCAATATCCAAATCAATCTAAATACCCAGGAGGCACAATCTATTGACTTTCTTTCAGGGCAGGATCCTTACCCCAACCTCCAGTCCCTCACACTCAGGGCTTGGCTCTTGAGGACTTGGAGTATGCTCCTGCATCTCTCTGAAGGGGTGCTAGAAGTCCTTAGAGTTTCTAGAAACCCTCTACCAGAAAGACTTACACTCTAAGTGGAATAGGTTCTCCATTTGGTGCTAGCAAAAGAGATCGACTGCTGCCATGCCAGTTTGCCAGTCATTCTAGAGTATCTGGCACACCTTCTCTCTCGGCCTTAGGCTTCAACCCTCAAGGTGCTCCTAGCAGCTGTCTCTGCCACGCTCAGCTGGTAAGAGTCATCCCTGGCCGCTAACCAGGTATTCAGGAAGTTCTTTAAGGGCCTGCTGCATTTGCATCCCCTCACGGAAACCCACTCCTGCTTGGGACCTCAATATATGCATTGGCCAGCTAGTGCAACCACTGTCTGAGCCCATGTCTTCAACAGAGCTTAACTATGTAACATGGAAAACTATGTTCCTGGTAGTCATCACCTTAGCCAGGATGATCAGTGAGCTCCAGGCCTTGTCCACAGATCCGCTCATAGGGACAAGGTAGTCCTCAGGACTAACAGGAAGTTTCTCCACGAGGTGGTATTGGACTTTCACCTGAATCAGTCCATCACTTAGCCAGTCTTTTCACTGACCATTTGAGTTCAGGGAATGTAGACTGCATAGCCTAGTTGTCAAGAGAGCTATAAGCTACTACTTGAAACACAGAGGCCACAGGCAGGATAGCACTCAGCTCTTCCTGACCTATGGAGAAGTGGGAAAGGGCACACCTGCATCAAAGAGGTCTGTTGCCCAATGGATTGTTGCCTGTATTCAGTTCTGCTACAGCAAAGTAGGCAGATAGCCCCATATGTAGGCCTTAGGGCCCACTGTACAAAGGGTACAGCTGCCTCAATAGTGGCTGCAAGAGAGTTGCTGTAAATTTGTAAAGCAGCTACCTGCAAAACCATGCACACCTTTATCAAACACTACAGCATGGATAACCCAGACCAGAAGTGATGCCAGATTTGGCACATCAGTACTGCAGATCCTGTTTTCCTAAACAGGTTCTCTGCCATCCTCCAAAGTTACTGCTTGGGTAGTCTGCATATGTCTCAATACAGTAAGATTTCCTGGGGTTTGAAGAAAAAATTACTCCGTGGTAATCTTGTTTCTTCAAGGGAATCTTACTGTATCGAGTTCCACCCTACCTCCCTACTAGAACCTGTGGGCACTGCACCACAGCTGTCCATACCATTTGAAACCTGTGAGAGTTACTTTGTTGGGCATTAGTGACTTGAGTTTTGGTGATTCCACATGGTTAAATAAATGGGATTGTTTTTTTTTGAGGGGGTATTATTAATTAATTTTTATTCATATAGTTTAGATCACTTGTTATTATGCATGCTCTGTAAGAATCTGACGGTTGCAGGATGTATTCTAGGGACAGTGGTTTAAATACCGAGCTAGAGTCTAGCATTCCATCATTAGCATAGGTTGTATTAACCATTTTGGCTCCGGGGCAGTACTATGGTGAGACCATACTGCATAAGTCAGAATACAGTAAGATTCTTGGAAGAAACAGTATTATTATAATTTTTCTTCTCTTTTAAGCCTCCAGCTGCTGTCTTTTCTCCTGCTGGTGTTGTTTTCTTATACTGCCAGAACTGCTTGGTACTCAATCCTACCGGTGATGGCTACTGCAAGAGCCTCCTTCAAAGTATGGTAGTAGTTACACAAGAACTTACTGTAACAGTAGATCTTTGAGAGAAGCTCTTGCAGCAGGCCATAATTTAACTTCCTCCTTCCTTCCCCTGCTCTCAGTCTGCCTTTCTCCTCTTCCATGCATGTGAGTCTTCTGCTGTCTCTTTCTTTTGTTTCTGGCTCGGGAAATCTCCTAGGTTCCTTCTTCCACTGCCCGCTTTGGGTCTCGCAGGAGAACTGAGGAGGGTGGGGGACTGCCTGCCTTTATAGGATAGGCCAACGCAGTGGTGGCTGGTCTCCGTGCTGCACTGCTAACTAGAAAGGTTTCTGTGTTGTCCTGGCACCTGTCGGCTAAGTCCTATCGGTGTTGGCCTGCTCGGGGCTCCTTTTGAAAATCTACTGTTAAGGTAAATTCTTACATAACTATACTTCCTCTGCCCCTGTGTCAGGGTCTGGTGTCACAGGAATTGGGTGGGGTGTGTCTGTTCCAGCCAGACCTAAAGTCTCTGCATCTGTGTGCATGGCTCCTGAAAACATAGCCATTGCCCATTTTAAGGTTGCTGATGTTTTGCTGGCAGCTAGAAAGCCTTCTACTAGACAGAACTGATTCCTTGAAATGGAAGTGTTACACTTTTGGTGTACTTCCCAGAATGTGGTCCGTTTACGTGTCCTATAAGTTCTGTTCTGGAATATTTGCTTTCATTATTTGATTCAAGTCTGCAGTATTTGTCCGTTGAGATGCATTTAGCCACCACATAAGCATTTCATGCCTCTCTTGATGCTGTATGGTTGCCCAACTAGAAGTGTTCTGTACTTTTCTGAGCTGTATCTTTCATATGAAACATTCTGTCCATAATCCTGTCCCTGTGGGACTTGATTTCATACTTGAAAAGTTCATCTTGTCTCCATTTTGTGTCTGCCACAACTTGTGGCCTACATTTCCTTTCATGGAAAATATTATTGTCAGCCGGCTTCTCCCAGGTCTCAGAATGTCTTGGCAGACAGACTAAGCAGGTCTCGGTCCAAGATTCATGAATGGGAACTGCTGACATATGTCATAGACAACCACTTCGCAAGATGGGTCGACCAGAGTTGGACCTTTTGCATTCCCACACAATGCAAAACTGTTGCGTTTTGCTTGCTTACTCCAGGGCCTGAGTTTTTTGGTGAGATGCATTGTCTCCTCTTGGGAATGAGTCTGCTAAGACCAGGACAAGAGTGTAGGATTTCAGGAAGGCAAATTTTGCCAGAATAGGCAGCATCCTAGAGGGATATTTAGCTGAATTAACCCAGGGTTGGATGCTGAACAGAAGTGGGCAGTCATTAGGAAGGGCCTAAATGAGGCCACAAACTCATTTGCCAAATCTCAGAGTAAACAGTCCAGGTCAAAAGAACCTAGGTGGCCCAGCAAGGAGGTGGAGGAAGGTGAGGGAAAAAAGACTGGCCTTCATTAAGTTCAAAAATCTGGGTGTGAGGGAGGATGAGAAGTGTTCTCAAGGCTTCTAGAGAGGTGACCAGGTCAGTCAGGGCAGCCAAGGTAGCAAAGGAGCTGAAGTTGGCTCAGGGATCAGAGAGGGGAAAGGGTTCTTTAAATACATAACATAGAAACATAGACTTTGTGGCAGATAAGGACCGCTAGGCCCATCTAGTCTGCCCATTTCCCTACCTACAGGATAGGCCGCAGATCCTAGTTAACCAACAGCCTATATCTTTCTGCCCCCCACAAGAATTGCCTTATGTCTGTCCCATGCATTCTTGAATTCTCCCACAGTTTTAGACCCCACAACTTCCTCAGGAAGGCTGTTCCATGCCATCCACTACCCTCTCTGTGAAATAATACTTCCTCACATTGCCCTGAGACCGCCCTCCTTCTATCTTTAAATTGTGTCCCCTTGTTCTTGCAAGTCTCTTTTCTGAAAGATGCTACCTCTTGGACTTTGTTGATTCCCTAGAGGTACTTGAAAGTTTCTATCATGTCCCCCTCTCCCTTCTTTCCTCAAGGGTATACATATTAAGCTCCTTTAGTCTCTCCTCATATGGCTTCTCTTGCAGACCCTGCACCATTTTAGTTGCTCTCCTCTGGACTGCCTCTATCCTGTCTATGTCCTTGCGGAGATGGGGTCTCCAGAACTGGACACAGTATTCCAGATGGGGTCTCACCAACTGTCTGTACAGAGGGATAACAACTTCCTGTTTTCTGCTGCTGATGCCTCTCCCTACATCCCAGTATACCCCGCCCTCCTACTGCCTTCTCACATTGCTTGCTAACCTTAAGGTCATCTGATATGATTACCCCAGGTCCCTTTCCTGTTTTGTTGTTGTTACTACCTCCCCACCCATTGTGTATTCTTCCCTGGGTCTTGTTTCCCAGGTGCATTATTTTACTTTTTGCATTGAATCCTAGCTGCCATCGTCTGACCATTTCTCCAACCTTGCCAAGTCCCTTTTCATCCTTTCCACGCCTCCTTGTGTATCAACCCTGTTGCAGATCTTTGTGTCATCTGCAAAAGGCATACTTTTCCTTCCAGTCCCTCTGCAGTGTCACTGATGAAGACATTAAAAGGACTGGCCCCAATACTGAACCTCCAGGGTACCCCACTAGTAACTGCCCTTTCTTCAGAGTGGACTCCATTTACAATTACCTTCTGTGTCCTGTTGTCCAGCCAATGTTTTACCTAGGCTCCACCCTGGGACCCACTCCCAGGCTGGTTAATTGAATAATAATCTTTTGTGTGGGACTGTGTCAAATGCCTTGCTAAAGTCTAGGTAGGCCATGTCCACAGCCCCTCCCTGGTCTACTACTTTGGTCACCCAGTCAAAGAAATCTATTAGATTCATCTGACATGACCTTCCACTGTGAACCCATGCTGCCTTGGATCCTGTGCTCCACTGACCTCTAGGTACTCAACTGTTCTTTCCTTCAGAAGTGACTCCATCACTTTCCCTACCACAGAGGTCAGACTGACGGGTCTGTAGTTTCCTGCCTCTGTCTTGGTCCCACTTTTGTGAAGGGAATCACATCCGCCTTCCTCCAGTCCTCGGGACCACACCATCCTCCCATGATTTATTAAAAGAGTAGCCAGTGGTTTCACTAGTTCCTTCCTTAATTCTTTTAGAATTCTGGGGTGAATTCCATCAGGACCCATTGCTTTGTCCACCTTCAGTTTTAGGAGTTCTTGCAGAACCCTTTCTTCTGTGAAAGGGAGAAGAGGAGTTGTAGGGATAACATTGTTAGAATCAAGAAAGAGGAGGATGGGTAGAACAAGGGAAGATCAGGCAGAGACACGCAATGAGTATTTCTGCTCGATGTTCACAAAAGAAAGGGATGGCCCAATATCACAGAGGAAGGGGCAAAAGATGGAGGGGGTAGAGATAACATATAAGGTCATCCAAGACGATCGACTTCTGAAGGGCCTTAAAGGCTTGCTGGTGGACAAGGCACCAGGACCAGATGGTATACACCCAAGGGTCCTGAAGGAACTGGCAGAGTTGTTGGCAGGCCCTCTGACAGACCTGTTCAACACCTCCTCGGAGATGGGGAATGTACCCAGGGACTGGAGGATGGCTCACGTGATGCCCCTTCACAAGAGTGGACCCAAGGACCAACCAGGCAACTACAGATTGGTAAGCTTGACTTCCATAGTGGGAAGTTGATGGAAACCATTCTGAAGGAGAAGTTGATAACCTTTCTTGATAGCAATGGCCTGCAGGATGAGAGGCAGCATAGGTTTGTCACGGGAAGATCTTGCTAAACTAACCTGATCGACTTCTTCGACTGGGTCACTAGGGCAGTTGGCGAAGGCTATGCTGTGGATGTCCTGTATCTGGATTTCAGCAAGCCTTTGAGACTGTGCCACAGGAGGTTAATGAGCAAGCTGAGGGACATGGGAGCAGGGGAAAAACTGGTGGGGTGGGTTTGAGAGCTGGCTGCAGGGCAGACAACAGAGGGCAGTTGTAAGTGGGGAGACATCCAAGCCACGGCCAGTAACCAGTGGAGTATCACAAGGTTCAGTGCTGGGCCATGTTTTGTTCAATGTCTTCATTGGCGACATTGCAGAGGGATCAAGAGTAAGATCTGCCTGTTCATGGATGACACTAAGATTTGTGCAATAGTGGAAAATGAGGAAGAGAGGTAGGCACTCAGAGAGATCTAGCTGAACTTGAACACTGGTCTAGGGATTGGCAGTTGGGGTTGAATGCTAAGAAGTGCAAGGACATGCATCTTGGAGCCAGAAATCCCAAGAACAGCTAGTGGCTGGGGAAGTGCAGGTAATAGCTTCAGAGGAGGAAAGGGACCTGGGGCTAATAGTCACAGGGGCGTGAAGGTATCTGCACAGTGTGGAGAGCTGCATCAAGGGCAGATAGGATACTGGGTGCATTGCCAGAGGGATCACCTCTCGAAGGGGAGGTCATCCTGCCATTGTATAGATCACTGGTGAGGCCACACTTGGAATACTGTGTACAGTACTGGTGCCCATACCTCGAAAGGATGCGAGATTACCAGAGGGGTGCAGCGTAGAGCTACAAAAATGATTGTGAGACTAGGGGTTGCCATATGAGGAAAGGTTGAGACGAGCTCAACTGTACTCACTGGAGGACAGAAGAGTAAGAGGGACATGGTAGAGTGCTTTAAGTACTTGAAAGGCATAAACAAAGTCAGGGAGGAGGATTGTTTCACTTAAGGGGAAGGGTCACTAGGGGCACTTTCTGAAGTTGGAAGGGAAGGTTTAGGAGGGAGATAAGGAGGCAATACTTCACACAGAGAGTAGTGTCAGGTTGGACTGCACTGCCGGAGGAGTTAATCGCTCAAAGGACAGTGGATAGCTTTAAGTGGGGATGGGATAGAATCAAGGGCAGGGTTAGTACAGACAAAACACAAAGGGGGAAGGACTGGAAAAGAGGAGGAAGAGAGGTTTGGATGGTGGGGCAGTGGTAGTGATTTGAAACTAAGAGCTGCACAATCAGGCAGCCTTGATAGACCTGTGGGCCTTTTTGCAGGCAATTTTGTGCGTTCGTATGTAAAGGAAAATTCCTATATGCATTTCTCCAATACACAGGGTTCTATTCGGTCTAAGGGGTGGAGTGCGCTCATTTCTCATAGCCCTCATGGCCTCGCCAAGATAGGTTTCCACTCCTACAACATCTAATGATAGAACAGCCTATTCCTCTACACCTGTGTTGGGGTCTGTTGTTGCAGTACCAGGGTATGCGGTCTATCCGGACCTAAAGTCCCTTCATCTGCATGCATGGCACCTGAAACAGCCATTGCCCATTTTGATGTGTCAAATAAGGTTGCTGATGTCTTGCTTGCTACTTAAAAGCTTTCTGCTAGACATGATTATATCACTTACTGGTCTGCTTCTCGGAATATGGACCCTTTTAGGTGTTGTGCAAATTTTGTTCTGGAATACCTGCTTTCATTATCTGATTCAGTTCTGCAGTATTCATTTATTAAGGTGCATTTAGCTACCATATCAGCATTTCATGCTCATATTGATTGCTCACGGTTGCCCAACTAGAAGTGTTCTGTACTTTCTGAGAGGTATCCTTCATATGAAACCTCCTATCTGTAATCCAGTCCCACTTGAGACTTGAATTTCATACTTGAAAAATTGACCGTGGCTGGGTTGCCTACATTTCCTTTCATGTCAAACATTATTTTCTGGGTGGGGAGGGAATTAATATGGTTCACTATTCACTCTTGCAGTTTCACTGAAACAGTCTGTCATCATTGGCCAAACATCTTTAAGCTAAGCTTCTCCCACCACCTGGGTGGTATAGTCCCAACTCTGCTCCGTGACATCAGATCTTTTGTTCTGCTGGAAGAACAAGTCATCTCCTTCTGCTGCTGCTTAGGATTTAGTCGCCATCTTTGTCTTTGAGGTTTCTAAACTTATTCAAGTTATTTCCTTGGTTCCTTTGACTCCCCTCATCGAACTTCAGTGGACACGAAAGCTGGGGTTCAAGTTTTGCATTCAATGCGGCAGAAGATGTCAGCCACTGACCCACATGACATTTGTGTGTATTGCCTTGGCAGGCAACACAACATGGCCAAATGTGGCCTTTGTCTCAACGTGCTTCCCAAGTCCCTTGAGGAGTGGAAGCTCCAGCTCTCACTAGGTTGGCTTTCAAAACTGGCTCTGAAGGACTGCCCTGAGGGCCACATGAAGGCCTCGGCTGCAGCCTGGTCTGGCCAGCAGCTTGTGGCCATTGAGGCTGAAATGGTGGCTACTGTGGCAGGTACCTTCTTGGTCTCAGTGCTGCTTCTGGTCAGCATTGGGTGTCATTCACCAGAGGCTTCCAGGACATGTGTTTGAGGGAGATCCCTGCCCACTGTGGAGCTAAGCACTGCCAGTCATGGGACCAGGAAAGATCATGGTCCTCCGGTGTCTCAACTTGCCTGACTGGTGAGGGCTAGGTGAGAGGCAGGTCAAACTCTTCAGTTCCAGTGTTGAGCCATTTGACTTTGACGTCGTTCGAGCAGGCTGCAGAAGTTTTCCTGAGCCTGTTTGACTTGTTGGACGAGGTTGAGGATTTGAGCTCATGGACCCCAGTGCTCCTGGTCCTTGCTCAGGCGGATGTGGTCCAGTTGAGGCTCTGTCTGGTCCTCCTCTGTGGGATTTAACTGCTGGTGTTGGCTATGCCCATGGGCAAACCATTCAAGCCTATGCACAGGTGTAAGATGTCACACCTGTCGTGGAAGACTGCCTTCCTAGGAGCCATTACATAAGGATTAGTGAGCTCCAGGCGTTCTCGGTGGAGTCTCCTTACCTGGTCTTCCTCAAGAACAGTCCTTTGCCAAATCACAAAGTTTCTCCCAAAGGCTGTGTCAGAGTTTCACCTTAACCAGGTATTTAACGTAATGGTATTCTTTACTAACTCATCTTCAGAGGCCTACCACAGACTCCACACCATGGACCTGTGAAGGGTGCTCTCTTGCTATGTAGAGTGCCGTCTGGAGTTCGAGGAGAGGCTGCCAGCTGTTTGTCACTTACACTAAAGCTGTACCTGGAAGACCTGCAGCGAAGCAAATGATTGAACCTTTGCTATTGGTTGCCTGGTAGGAGCTTCTGTAGGGCTTAGAGCTCATTCCACCAGACATACCGCTGCCTTGATGTCTGCTTCCAGGATGTCCCTATCTAGAAGATCTGTAGGGCTGCTACCTAGAAGTCAGTGCACCCTTCATTTCCCATTACCACATTGATCGTGAGCCACACTGGGATGCTGATTGTGGGACCTCGGTTCTTCAGTCTCTGTTTACCAAATAGAGGGTGTATGCCTTGCCCTCTCCTCCTGGAGAACTGTTAGAGCCTGCCAAAGTCTGGATAGTGAATTATATCCGCATCCCCAAGAAAAACTGGCTCTAGGAGCATGGATATGTTGTTCATCCACACTTCTTGGCATGTCCCTTTCCCTTTAAATCTTGCCGGAAGTCTTCAGCTGGCTCCTCCCACCCACCGGGTGGTATATTCCTCTGCTCTGCCCGTGGCGCCAGATCTTCCTTTCCGCTGGAAGATGCAGGTTGCCTCCTCGTGATCACGCATTTCGTGAGCCTGGCTCTCAAAAACTTCGGTTTTACTGAAATTAAACTTGTTTGAGTTAGCAATCACACCTTTGCATCTTCGATCATGGAAGAAATCTTCTCCCAGATTTAGCGCGGTGTCCTTTGCGCCAGAAGATGCTGCGCGACCGACGCCACCTCACGTGCGCCTACTGCCTAGGTGTCGGCCAAGACATCTCGCTCTGCAGTTTCTGCTTGGCCTTCCATCTCAATGTCCTGGATGATCGCATGGCATGCTTGAAATAGGGAGACGGAGAAAAGGAATCCTCCGGTGAAGTCTAAGGAGGCTAGGTGGATGTTTTCACGACCGTGGGCTCCACCGAGCAGTTGGAGCAAATGAAGACATTTGAGAAAGAAGTCGCCCACGGTTTGGCGAATCAAAGCTTTTTGTTCTTCTCAACCTAGGCTCCACCTTCACGGGTTTCTTTAAGTTGTGCCAGTCTCTCCCACCCGGGAGAGAGGCTCCTGCAAGCTCGCACTCCTCCCGCTCTCGTAAGAGGGACAAGGAACCCAGTTAGTCTTTGTCTAAGCAAAGATGCTCTTGGGACTGAGAGGTCTCAGTCCCAGGAGCATGCCGTCTCGACCTCGGTCGAGATCGCTTCTCGACCGCAGACTTTTGGACCTTCCATCTGGCCAGCTGACTGAGGAAGGGGCCGATGGAGGTCAAAATTATTCTAGACTCAAGCAACCCTTTGTCACCGGCTGTGGGCAGCGACTCTTTAGAGAGGACTCCGGTCCTTATCTTCCCCGATGAGGGGACCCAGCCTGCTGGTGTCCCGTCAGGAATCAGTTCTGGACCCCAGTGTCTCCCGAGTGACTGAGTAGGCCCTCGATCAAGATCAGAACTCCCTCGACCAACCGGCGAGGAAGAGCCATAAGCACTCTAAAAGAGGCGATGCTGTAGTCGTCCTCTTCCTCCTTGGATGAGGAGAGGCTCTGGCTGAAACTCGGCGCTATGGGGACTTCATGTGGCAACAGCTAATTTTGACCAGGCAGAAGCCAGCTGTGCCGTCTACCCTAGCTATTACTTGGCTCTCGCCTCCTAGGCTGAAGCAGACTCCCTCGGAACAGACACCCTCTGGTCCCCCACCCAGAGGCCAGCCCATCCTCCGGCTCAGCCTTTACCAGTCTCTCCGCCTATTCTAGTGGAACCACTGCATAAGCAGCCTGTGGGAGGGCTCCCTCTGAAGAGGACCCGACTGGACACGGGCTCCCCAAGTATATGTCTGTTACAGTCACCCCGGACCACCCCGGCAGGTCGAGGGGATTTGAGCGATAGACGGTGTACCCTGACTCTTCAGACTCTGACCTCACCGGGCTACACTGTCATCTGGGCGATGGAGTGTCCCTCAGTTTGGGAATGGAGGAAGGTCCTTTTCCTTCCAAGGGATTCTTCACCTCATCTCTGATTCCATAGGGATGCCCTGGAACCCATCCAGAAAAGGCAGAGTTCCTCTCACGGACATCCTCAAGAGAGGGGATACACTGACGGAGGCCTTTCCTGTGGCCGATGCTATTGTTGGCCCGGCACTTGAACTCTGGCAGCATCCTGCCTCATGCCCAGCACTGTCTGCTGCATGGCTCGTAAGTATACCCTTTCCATGGGGTCCCTTGCGGGGTTCACAGAGCACCCTTCGCCAAGAGCCTGGTGACTGCCTCTGTGTTCAGACGCACGGGCATTTCTGCCGACACCGACCGACCTCCCAACAAAGAGTCCAAGAATTTGGACAATTCCGAGAAAGGTCTATGCGGCCTCTTCCTTGGACCTTCGCCAGGCCAGTTTGGCTGTCATCATGGCACTCTTTTCTCATGCCCTGCTGGGGTCATTAGATTAAGTCCTCCACACCTCCCGCAGACATGCAGACTACGGTCAAGCAGGTCCGGGATCAGGAGCCATGCTGTTGTCAGACAGCAGCTCCATCTGACCCTGGACATAGGGGATTCTTGTGCCCGATCGATGGCGCCGCGGTTGCCTCTTGCCGCAGGGGCTTGGCTGAGGCTCTTCTCCTTTCCGGTGGATACTCAGCACAAATCAGCTGATGTGCCTTTCCTCAGGACAGACCTGTTCGCCCAGGAGTGGCTGGTCACCTACAGTGCATTGAACTGTCCAGTGCCACCATGGGCGCCACTACTGCTAGGAGTTCTTGGGCAAGAACCAGCAGAGAAAAAAAAGCCTTTCTAGCATTCTTCTCCTGCGGTTCGGCAGTCCTCCTACTAAGGAGGACAACAGCATCAGCAGCAGCGCAGCCGGCTCAAGCTTAGCACCCTCAGCCCAAGCCTGGACCCCAACAGGCCCGTAAGGGAGGCTGAGGCTCAGGTCATGGAGCGCATCCTCCTCTAAGCCTGCTCAGTGGCCGGGATGAGGTGGCCACCCTTATTCCCGTCACGCCATTTCTGGGTCTTCCCGTGGGAGGTCTCGCTCCGCCACTTCATTTCCACCTGGTCCGCTATCACTACAGACAGGTGGGTTCTAGAAGTGGTCAGACAGGGACTGCCTCTAGAATTCAAGCAATACCCTCCCAGCCAAGCCCACGCCCTCTGGAAGAACAGATTTCTGCATGCACCCAGTCAGCCCTTGGGTCGACGTTGCTCAGCTCCTCCTCAAGGAGGCAGTTGCTCAGTGGTGGATCCGCCTGCAGACCCAGGCTTCATCTCCAGGTACTTCCTGGTGCCCAAGCAGACGGGAGCTGGCGCCCCATTTTAGATCTCCATGACCTGAAATATATCTCTGGTCACGCACCTTTCGGATGGTCACTCTGAATCAGATCATCCCCATCCATGGAGGCGAAACATGTGGGTTCTGTTCACTGGCGCTGCAGGGCGCGTTCTTTCACATCCCAATCCGTCGTCCCACCAGCAGTTCCTCCGCTTCTGGGTTGAAGGGACCCTGTACGAGTTCCGAGCCATGCTGTTATGGCCTGTCATCAACCCCACGGGTCTTCACCAAATGCATCGCAGTGGTGGCGGCCCATCTTCAGCGTCAGGGTGTCAGAATTTACCCCTACCGACAACTGGCTCTTGGCAGGTTCCACCCAACAAGAGGTGGGGAGGCCCAGGATCTGGCCCTTCAGACCTGCTCCCAACTTGGCCTCCTGATCAGTGAGGCCAAGTCAGAACTCATGCCTTCTCAGGTGATGGGCTTCATCAGGACAGAGCTTGGCTCTTGGCAAGCCAGAGCTCGGCTCCTGGTGGACAGGGTGGAGGTTCTCCTCCTTTGCCCAATCATTTCTGGTTGGGTATTTGTGCCCTGCCGGGACTTTCTCCGCCTTCTGGGTTACATGGTGGTGTGCACCTCAGTGGTCCATTGGGCCTGGTTGCACATCGCCCCACCAATGGGAGCTCAGTGGACTCGGCACCATTGTCATTTTGACCAGCTGATCACTGTAACCCAGAAGATGTGGGATGCACTCCGATGGTGGACACCCGAAACGGTTGCAGGAAGGATTCCGTTTGTCCGCCTGAACGGCGGTGGTTCTCCCACGACAGTGCCTCTCTCATGGGCTGGTGAGCCACGTTGGGGAAAACAGGGCCCATGGGTTCTGAACCCCGAAGAGTCCCGATGCCATATCAACCTGTTGGAGCTCAGAGCTGTCAGACTAGCACTGTCGCTTTAGCTCCTCAGCTCGGGTCAAGTGGTTCAACTCCAGATGGACAATACCATGACCATGTACTACCTCAACAAACAGGGCGGCATGCACTCCTGCCTGCTGTGCAAGGAGGCGCCCGCATCTGAACCCTCGTGAGCTGGTTAGGCGCGGACCTCCTAGCCATCCATGTGGCAGGAGTCTCGAACCAGCTGGCGGATGCGCTGAGCCTCATAGGCCAGACATCCACACAGTGGTCTCCATCCAGAGGTAGCTACAGTCTGTTCTCCCACTGGGAAAACCGATGGTGGACCTGTTTGCCTCCAGGAAAACAAGCTGAGGCTGTTTCATGCCTGCCCCCCATCAGCAGGGCTCGCTGCAGGGTGATGCCTTCTCGAGGCCATGGTCCCAGGCCTCTTCTCGCCTTTCCTTCATTTCCCTTGATCCACAAAGTGTTACTCAAGGTCAGGAGGGACAAGGTGAAGGTGATTCTGGTAGCTCCAGACTAGCGCGCCAGTTCTGGTATCCAGATCTCCTCAGCCTCAGCTGCAGGCCCCTGGAGCGGCTTTGTACTGCCTCAGACCTGATATCTCTGAACCAGGGAAGGTCTTCCATCTGGACCTTCAATCCCTGCACCTCACAGCCTGATAGTTGAGCTGCAGAGTTCCAGGCTTTGGGTCTGATCTCCTCAGCCTAGCTGTAGGCCCCTGGAGCGCTTTGTACACACCGGACCTGATATCTCTGAACCAGGAAGGTCTTCCATCCGGACCTTCAATCCCTGCACCTCACAGCCTGATACCTGAGCGGCTAGAGTTCCAGGCTTTGGGTCTTTACGACAATGTCTACACCGTGATGGAGGCACCTCGTAAGGAATCGACCAGGCAATGTTGTGCCTTCAAATGGAAAAGGTTTTCCATCTGGTGTCAGGGCAAGGGTCTGGACCCTTATCCTGTTCTGTGGCTAACATTCTTGACTACCTTTGGTCTCTCTCCCAAGGGGTCTTCGGTCATCGTCCTTAGGGTGCACCTAGCAGCCATTTCTGTTTACCGTGCACACGGTGGTCAGGCTTTTCAAAGGCCTTGATCCCATATCCCTCTGGTGTGTGACTCTCCACCTCCATGGGATCTACTGTTGGTACTGGGAAAGCTCATGGGCAAGCCATTGAACCCATGCACAAGTGTGAATTGTGTCACTTGTCATAGAAGACTGCCTTCCTGGTGGCTAGCATGTCAACCAGAAGGACAGGGAGCTCCAGGTGCTTTCGGTGGACTCCCCTTATCTGGTCTTCCACAGGGGCAAAGTTGTCCTGCGCCCCCACTCGAAATTCCTTCCGAAGGTGGTGTCAGACTTTTGCCTTAACCAGGTGTTGGCTCTGCCAGTTTAGTACCCTAATTACACCTCAGGTGCTGAGTACAGGCTCCATACCTTGGACCTGAGGCGTGCTCTGTCCTATTATAAGGAAAGGATGGCAGAAATTTGGAGAGGTTCGGCAACTGTTTGTCACCTACGCTTGAAGCCGCTTCTGGCAGACCTGCAGCCAAACAGACCATAGCAAGATGGATTACATCATGCATAGGTCTGTGCTATGAGTTGGTGGGCAAGGAGCCTCCCAGAGGATAAGAACTCATTCTACCCACCATACTGCTGCATCGGTGGCTGCTTCCAGGGACATCCCTATCCGGAAATCTGTCAGGCTGCTACCTGAAGTCAGCAAAACCTTCATTACCCACTATCACATTGACCTTGAGTCATGCTGGGATGCTGGTTTTGGGGCCTCGATTCTCCAATCTCTGTTCCTAAGTAGGGGTGTCGCCTTGCCTCCCTCTTCCCAGAGAACTGCTAGGAGTCTGCCAAGAAGTGTGGATGAACAACATATCCACGGTCCTAGAAGAACAGGTTACTCACCTGTAACAGTAGTTCTAGGAGTGGTATATGTTCATCCACACGGACCTACCCGACCTCCCGCCATGTGGACGTGACACAACCTGGCTTCCAGCGGGCAGATCTGGCGCCATGGGGGCGGAGCTGAGAAATATACCCCTGGGTGGGTGGGAGGAGCCAGCTTGAAGACTTCCGGCAAGACTTAAAGGGAAAGAGACATGCCAAGAAGTGTGGATGAACAACATACACCACTCCAAGAACTACTATTACAGGTGAGTAACCTCTTCTTATTCGCCAGTAACTGTAGTTCTTAAAGTGGTATACGGTTCACATCCATACAACCCACCTGGCCTTCCATGGCAAGTGGCATATGAATCCCTGCTTCCAGCATGCAAGATCTGATGTCACGGGTGTAGTCAAGGGATATACATTCCAGTTGGTGTGAGAGGTTAACTTAAAGATATCTGTCCAGTCAGACTGTTCCAGTGGAGCTGCCACAATGTGGATGTGAACCATATACCACTCTAGGACTATGGTTACAGGTGAGTAACCTGTTTTTTTGTTGGCATGACCTCTGCTTGTAGAATTTCTGAGCTTCTGGCTTTTATGAATGAGCCTAGTCTCCTTGCATACGAAATCTAAGTTTTACCATGGTGGTATCAGAGTTTACATTGAGCAAAATGATCCACCTTACCCTGAACATGTCAATAACAGTGAGGCATTGCTCTGTAGTCTTTGATGTACATAGAAAAGATTTAACTAGAGCGCTGAAAATACTGTGTTAATTGCACTCTGAGCTGAAGAAAGACTTCTCAGCTTTTGTTTCATTCACCCTGGGAAAGAGGGTGCACCTGTATCCAAACAGTACTGGTCCCTGTGGATGCCCAACTGCATAATTTTTTCTTATAAGAAGTACAGTAAGGAACTTACTGGTGGTGTTCGTGGTCACTCCACAAGGGTATGGCCACTTCTGTGCTTGCTTCCAGAATGTCTGCTGACATATGTGCTGCCAGCCATGGAGCACCATACAATATTTTCACTAAGCACTACAGTCTGGCTGTCTTTGATCTTGCTGTACTGCAAGGCTTTCTGTCCTGATCATATATCAGACTGTACCATCCTCCTGGGTGTTTTGTAATGCTTGGGAATCATTCCAAAGGTGTGGCCTAATGGAAGATACGTTTGATGAAGGTAGAACAGTTTGTAGGACTTACCGTAACAGTAGATCTTAGAGAATCTCCTAGCAATTTGGCCACAGTGTACCCTCCCTCCTTTTCCATTTTCTTCTTGGGGATAATCCTGATGCTGTGTCTGAAAGTCCATTCCATGCATTCGGTTTCCATTTCCAAGCCTCTTCCTTGTTTGCTTGGTACTGGTTTGATCTCCTGGTTCCTCACGGTAAGGTAAAAGGCCCTCCAGACCTATCTCATGGGGAACTATGAGTGTTGGGGGTCACCCACATTATATCGGGCGTGACGCTGCATATATTATTGTGGGTGGCCCCTGGTTAGCAAAAGTTTCCAAGTGGTCCAGATGCTGACTGTAGTTCCAAAGGTATGGTCCAATGGAGGAGATTCTCTCGAAGATCTACTGTTACAGTAAGTTCTTACATAACTGTTATTTCTATTGGGAAGTAGCCAAAGTAGTGAAGGAAAAAGGTGGCATTCAAGAGATATAAGGAAACTCTGTGGAAGGAGGACAGGAGTTATACCAGGTAAAACAAAGGGAAGTAGTAACTACAGTGAGGGAACAAAGGCCCAGAGGAAAGATAGCTAAAAGGGCAGGCAAAGTGGAAAGACTTTCTTCAAATACATAAGTATGAAGAGGAAGGCAAAGGGAGGATCGTGAGATATTAAGAGGGCGACAGGGAGGCTGCGATAAGAGGACCAAGAAAAGGCTGCCTTCATGAACAGGTGCTTCTGCATAGTCTTCATAGTGGAGAGAGGGGATGGATCACCGGGAGTAGCAGGAACAAGGTCAGGGGATGAGGTAGACCCAAGTCCATTTATAGAGAAAGAGTCCTGAAGGGACTTGCAGGTCTGAAAGTGGACAAGACTATGGGGACCAGGCTGGATACACCCAAGAATATGAAAGAAACTCATGGTGGAACCAGCTCAGCCCACTGACTGCCTTATTCAACAGTTCACGGAAACATGCATAGCTCCCAAGGACCGGACAAGAGCAGACATGGTCCCTCTACATAAGAGCAGCAGCAGGAGGAGGCTATCAACTATAGGATGTCGGTCTAGCTTAATAAAGCAGCAGTACTAGATAGTCAGGAAGTGATTATCAAAATTCAGTTTTGGCTGGAAGCATGGAGCCATAGTTTGGGTTTCCATATCTGTAAATATTTTTTCTAGGATTTTTCATTTTTAGATACTTAAAATTTATTTCCATTTTTGTGGCTCTACAGTAAATATGGCTGCTGCCTAATTTGCAGCCAAACTCCCCCCTCACGTCACATCATGCCTTTTGTTTACTTCCTTGGACCCAGTCCTGCACATTACCGCTGTCCCTGTGCAGTGCTGTGGGCTGTGAGTCATCTTGCATGTGCAGTTGGTGACAAAGGGTTCCAGTTTAATATGGCAGGTGGGAAAAATGTGAACAAAACAAAGAAAAATTTAGCAGATTACAGAGTGATAGTACAGTGAAAACAAAAGCGATTACCAGGTAAGTACTCAACAGAGCACAGGAAACAAACTGCTGCTAAAGATCTGAATTTTTTTTTTTAATCTAGTACTGCTGCTTTAAGTGTTGGAGAAATTTATGGAAACCCTGCTAAACATAGAAACAAAGAATTTTACAGCAGATAAGGACTGCTTAGCCCACCTTGTCTGCCCATTTTCTCTCCTACATTTTTTTTTTTAATTATTTCTTTATGCTCCCCGCTTGCCCCTTCAGTCCGGCCCTCCAGCCGTCCACACGGTGTCCACTGGACTCACTTCTCACACTAGCGAGGTGCCAGCTAGCTGAGTGTGGAGCCTACGAGGGCCACCTTCATCCTGCCAGCCGACATTTCTCCTCCTTTTGGTGCCCGTCCCGGCGTGGCGGCATGCATTGATGCCAATGGCCAAGCAGCGCCTGCAGCATGCTGCGTCTGCCCACAACCGCCCCTACGTGTGGGTCCACTGTGCCAGCCCTCAGCCACCACTACGTGTCAGGCATGCATGATTCTGTCCCCACCCCTCCCGAGAGAGGAGAGCTGTCCTTTAGACACTGATACTGTTCCCTCCCAGCCAACCCCTGGTGGCCCGCTTGCACTGCGATTATGGATCACCGCATAGCAGGAGGTAAGGCATGATGCCTCAGCCCTCCATGCCACTGGGCCGTCCTCCTCTGCCTGCTTGTAATACTGTAGACCCTACTTGATCTCTGGCTTTGCCCTCCCTTCCCTAATGACTAAGGTTCCCTTATGCCTATTCCATGTGTTCTTGAATCCTGTCACAGCTTTTGCCCCCACCACCTCTGCTGGAGGCTGTTCCAGGTATCTACTACCCTTTCTGTGAAGGAGTACTATCTTACATTTCCCTGAGTCTACCCCTCCAGTTTCATAGCATGTCCCCTTCTTTCTGAGCATCTTTGTTTCTGAAAAATGCTTCCCTCTTGTATCTTATTTATACCGTGAGATATTTGACAGTATCTATCATAGCCCCCCTTTCCCTGCTTTCCTCCAGGGTGTACATATTGAGGTCCTTTAGTCTCCTCATGTGGTCTCTGGTACATACCCTGCACCATTTTTATTGTCATCCTCTGGACCGCCTCTACTCTATGTCCTTCCAGAGATGTGATCTCCAGGACTGGATAAAGTGCTCCAGGTGAGGTTTCACCAATGATTTATACAGTGATATTACCACCTCCCTCTTTCTGCTAGTGATACCCCTCTCTATGCATCCTAGCATCCCACTGGCACTCCCCACTGCACTGTCACACTGTTTGGCCACCTTTAGGTCATCAGATATGATTATCCCAGGTCTCTTTCCTGTTTGGTGGTTGTCAGTACCACCCTTCCCATCTCATACTCCACCCCTGGGTTTCTGTGTGCCTAAGCACATGATTTTGCAATTCTTAGCACTGAAACTCAGTTGCCACATTTCAGACCACTCCTCAAGCTTTCCTAGATCAAATGAAAGGCTGGTAAAAGTATCTTGAATCTAGTGAGCTGAAAGACTGCAAGCAGCATGGATTGCCAGAGGGGTGGAGGAGGTCATGCCGACTAATCTGATTATTTTCTTTGACTGGATGACCAGAACATTAGAGGATATTGGACATGGCCTAGCTTGGACTTTAAGAAGGCCTTCGGCACTGTACTGTGCAGGAAACTGATAAACAAATTGATCAGCTAGAGATGGGATCCAAACTGGTGAGCTGGGTTAGATACTGGTTAATGGATAGGCAACAGAGGGTAGCATGGTGCCACAGGACTCAGTACTGACATTGGGCCTCTACAGTGTCTTCATAAGTGACATTGCTGAAGAACTGAAAGGGAGGGTTTGCCTTTAGCAGAAAGGTGGACACTCAGGAGGGTGTAGAGAGAATGCAGAGGATTCTGTGAAATTCAAGGAAGGGTGAAGAGCAAGGTTCGGTGCCAGAAAATGCAAAATCACGTACCTAGGGCATAGGAACTCTAGGGCACAGTATAAGATGGTGGGGAGGAGGTACTGGCAGTCACTAAGCAGGTATGGGACCATGAGGTTGTCATAACTGAGAGCCTCAAAGTGGCAGAGCAGTGTGACAAAGCACTGGATAGGGCTAGTGGGATGCTGGGGTGCATAGGGAGGTTGATTCAGCAGGAGGAGGGAGGTGGTATTACCACTGTATCATTTGCGTGTGATACCTCATCTGGGGCTAGTTTTCAAAGGCCCCTTGTTCAGTGTATATGTTGAAACCTTGTAGGTCCACAAGGTTTTTCTCATGTACTGTATTTTCCATTGTGGAGCTGTTTGTGACCGGATTTGTAATTTATGTCAGCTTGCAGCCATTTTTTGCGAACGTGCCAAAATATTACTCGGTAGTACCATGTATAGCATCTCCTGCCAGATGGGAAATCGTTCTGGTGGTGCTCCAAGTCTGACCCTACCTCAGTTCGGTAGTGTCCCCTACTTATGCCAAATGGCTGACTCTTTTGTGTTTCACAAAAGTGCCTTTGGGGATACACAGGACAGTCCAGTTCAGGCTAATTGAGTCTCTGCAGCTGTGCAGCCTGCCATGCAGAAAATAAGAAATGCCACCAGTGCGGAAATGTTTTTCTACACCAGCAGTTGCAGCATGGGACTTAGTCCCTGAAAGGTTTGACAGTCTGGCCCATGGAGTTCTGTCCAGTTTTGGGAGCCACACCTCAGATAGGACATGGACAGGGTGGAGGCTGTGCAGAGGAGGGCAACTAAAATGGTGCAGGGCTGCACAAAGCCCTATGAGAAGAGACTGACGGATCTCAGCATGTACACCCTAGAGGAGAGGAGACTGAGAGGGACATGATGAAGATCTACAAGTACCTCTCGGTTGAACAGGATATAGGAGGGTAGGTGTCTCTTTCAAATGAGAAGAGTACCAGGACCAGGAGCATGCAGTGAAGTTGGGGTGAGTTGTGAGGGATGTGAGGAATTACTGCCTCATTGAAAGGGTGGGAGACACCTGGATCAGACTGCCAGCATATGTGGGGAGGCAAAACAGTGGGGCTTCAAATGTGCATGTGATGGACATAGGTGAAGTTTAGTAAATAGGCAGGGAGGGTTGGTGGAGATCAGTTGGGGTCTGTGGAGGCAGATTAGGCAGCGTAACATCTTGGCAGACTGGTAGGTCAAGCGTTCCTTCTTTGCCAACAAATTTTAATGTTCTAGGAGCTTGGATATGTTGTTTATCCACACTTCTTGGCATGTCCCCTTCCACTTTAAATCTTGCTGGAAGTCTTCAAGTTGGCTCCTCCCACCCACCGGGTGGTATATAC
The DNA here is from genome assembly GCA_016271365.2 of Neoceratodus forsteri. Classification (NCBI taxonomy): domain Eukaryota; kingdom Metazoa; phylum Chordata; order Ceratodontiformes; family Ceratodontidae; genus Neoceratodus; species Neoceratodus forsteri. Next base: position 287,552,323 of record CM057455.1, on the reverse strand, counting down.
TCGGCTCCGCCCCATGACGCCAGATCTTCCTTTCCGCTGGAAGATACAGGTTCCTGGTGCTCTTTCAGCAATTCATAGGCCTGGATTCAAAGCGTCGGTTCTTACCGAAGGTGTTTTAAAACTGGATTCGGGTTAGCGTTGCGATTTACCGCATCTACCATGGAGGAAGAATCTTCCCTCGGATCGGCGCCAGTGCCCCTGCTGTCAGAAGATGTCGCGTACCAATCCTCTCACTAAGTAATAAGTCTACTGTCTGGGTGTCAGACATGACACCTCCTCGTGTCAGTTTCTGCCTGGCCTTCCATCCCAACGTCCTAGATGACCACAAGGTGCATTTAAAGCTGGGGAGGCTGGAGAAAAGGAACCCGCTGGTGAAATTGAAGGAGGCTAGGTGGGCAGTTTCACGGCCGCCGAGATCCGCCGGAACAGCTGGAACAAATGAAAGCATTTGAGGAAGAAGCAGCTTGAGCCTTGGCCAATTGAAGCTTCTTTGTCCTGTTAACCTTGGCTTCACCTTCGGCCCTTCAAGGAGTTGTGCCAGTCTCTCCCACTCAGGGTGAGGCGCCTCGGCTCAAGTCCTCCCGCCTCGGAAGAGGGATAAGGAACCTGGGTCAGCCCAAGTGAAGACTTTCTTGGGACCGAGAAGGTCCCAGTCCCAGGAGTACACGTCTCGACTTGGTCGAGATCGCCTCCTCGCTGCCATTTTTCAGATCTTCTGTCAGGTTAGGAGACCAAGGAAGGGCTGACAAGGTCGAGATTGTTCTCACCCAATCGACCCTTTGTCGCCAGTTCAGCCCGACGACTCCTTGAAAGGACTTGATCCTTGTCTTCCCTGATGAGGAGACCCAGCCTGCTGGTGTCCCCATCAAGGAACCAGTTCCGACCCTCGGTTTTCACTGGACCCCGATGTTTCCCAATCGACTGAGGGCCTCCTGATCTTGGTCGAGGTCCAGAACCCTGAAAAAGAGTCATAAGTACTCTAAAAAGAGGCGATGCCACAGGTCCTCATCCTCCTTGAACGAGGAGAGGCTTCGCAGAAATTCGGCGATTCTATGAAGACCCCATGTGACAGCAGCTGATTTTGACCGGGCAGAAGCCGGCTCCACTGCCTACCCTGGCCATCACTTGGCCTTCGCCTCCTGGGCTGAAGCTGACCCCTCCAGAACCAAGTCTTCGTTCCTCCACCTGTGGGGCCGGGCCTGTATCCCGGTTCGGCCTATTCCACCTTCTGTTGGAGCCACTGCTTAAGCAGCCTCAGGAGGAGCTCCATCGAAGAGGACCGAACAGACACCTGGCTTCCCGATGTCTGTCGATAAGTCACCCCGATTGCCCTTGGCGATTGAGGGGACTTAGGCAGGAGACCTTGTATCCCGACTGTTCGACTCTGACGTCACGACTGCGCCACATCCCGGGATGATGAGTCATCTGTGGCAGGGTTGGAAGAAGGCCCTTCCTCCTTCCAGGGCATTCTCTCATTTCCGAATATACCGGAATGCCCCTGGAGTCCATCCAGAAAGAGACGGAGTACCCCTTACTGATATTCTCAAAAGGGAGGACACCCTGATGGAGGCTTTCCAGTGGCTGAAGCCATTGTTGGCCCAGCCCTTGAGCTTGGCAGCATCCTGCTTCCTGCCCAGTACCATCTGCCCGCATGGCCCATGAAGTACACGGTTCCCATGGGGTCCTCACGGAATTCACAGAGCACCCTTGCCAAGAGCCGGGTGACGCCTCTGTGTTTAGGTGTACCTGGTAGCTTAGCCGACACTGACCGACCCTGGACAAGGAGTCCAAAAATATGGACCACTCTGCCCATAAGGTCTATGCGGCCTCTTCCTTAGGCCTTCGCCAGGCCAGCTCGCCATCATTATGGCATACTTCTCTCATGCTCTTCTGGGGTCATTAGACGAGGTCCTCCTCATCTCCCAGCAGACTGGCAGACCATGGTCAAGCAAGTCTGTGACCAGGGATGTGCTGTCGCAAACAGCAGCTCCAGATGGCCCTGGACATTGGGGATTCTTGTGCCCGCCACTGGCAGCCGCAGTGGCCACTCGCTGCAGGGTTTGGCTGAGACTTTCCTCCTTGCCGGCGGATACTCAGCATAAACTTGCTGATGTGCCCCTCCTAGGCATGACTTGTTGGGTCCAGGAGTGGCTGGTCACCTTCACGTGATAGAGCAGTCCAGTGCCACCTTGGATGTCACTTTTGCTAAAGTCTGTTTGGGCAAGAACCAGCAGAAGAAAAAAGAAGCCATTTCAGCATTCTTCTCCTGCGGTCAGGCAGCCCTCCTATCAAGGAGGTCAGCAGCAGCAACAGCCGCAGCAGGCTTAGGCTTGGCGCCCGGGCCCAAGCAGGGACCCTCAACAGTCCCATAAAGGAGGTCGAGGTGCTGGTCCAGGAGCCCCTCCTCCTCCTCCTAAGCCTGCTCAGTGACAGGTTGGGGGTTGCCACCCCTACACCCGCCATGCCAGCTCTGGGTCCTCCCTGGGGACGGCTCCGCCACTTCCTTTCTGCCTGGTCCAAATCACTTGGACAGGTGGGTTCTCGAGGTGGTCGGTCAGGGACTGCCTCTAGAATTGAGCAGTACCCTCCCAGCCGAGCCCAAGCTCCTCGGAGGAAAGGATCTCAGCTTGCACCCAGTCGGCTCTTCGAGACACGTGAGCTCAGCTCCCTCCCACAGGAGGCCGTAGCCACAGTGCCAGATCCTCCTACAGACCCAGGCTTCGCTTCCAGGTACTTCCTGGTGCCCAAGCGGACGGGGGTTGGTGCCCCATCCTAGATCTCCATGACCTGAATCAGTATATCAGGTCTTGCACCTTCGGATGGTAACTCTGAACCAGATCATACCATCTCTGGAGTGAAATGTGGTTCTTTCACTGGATCTACAGGACGTGTTCTTTCATGTCCCACTCGTCCGTCCCATCAGCGGTTCCTCCGCTTCAGGGTTGAGGGACCCAGTACAAGTTCCCGAGCTGCCATTCGGCCTGTCATTGGCAACACTGGTCTTCACCAAATGATTGCAGTGGTGGCGCCCATGTTCGCGCGAGGAGTCAGAATCTACCTTTATCTCGATGACTGGCTCTTGGCAGGTTCCACCTGTCAGGAGGTGGAGAGGTCCAGGATCTGACCCTCCAACCTGCTCCCAACTCAGCCTCCTGATCAGTGAGGCCAAGTCGGAACTCATGTCTTCTCAGGTGATGGGCTTCATTGGGGCAGAGCTTGACTCTTGTCAAGCCAGAGCTTAGCTCCCAAGGACAGGGCAGTGGTTCCTCCTCCTTTGCCCAATCATTTTTGGTTGGGCACTTGTGCCCTGCCCGGGACTTTCTGTGCCTTCTGGGTTACATGGCAGCATGCATCTGAGTGGTCCATTGGGCCTGGTTGCAAATGCACCCCTTCAATGGGAGCTGACCGCCCAGTGGACTCAGCGCCAGGGTCATTTCAACCAGCTGATCACTGTAACCCAGAAGATGTAGACGCCTCCAATGATGGACCGCCCAGAACGGTAGCAAGAAGGGATCCCGCTTGTCCGCCCTGAGCCGACGGCCCCCACGACTAATGCTCATCTAATGGGCTGTGGAGCCCACATGGGGGACAACAGGGCCCACGGGTTCTGGACCATGTCAACCTGTTGGAGCTCAGAGCAGTCAGACTGGCACTGTCAGCTTTTGCTCATCAGCTCCGGGTCAAGTGGTTCAAGTCCAGATGGACAATATCACAACCATGTGCTACCTCAACAAACAGGGGGCATGCACTCCTGTCTGCTGTGCAAGGAGGTGCTCTGCATCTGGACCCTCGTGAGCCGGTTGAAGGCGGGCCTCCTAGCCATCCGTGTGGCAGGAGTCTCGAACCAGCTGGCGGATGCTCTCAGCCGTTTAGTCCAAACATTCCACAAGTGGTCTGTCTATCCATAGGTAGCTTACAACCTGTTCTCCATTGTGGCAAACTGATGGTGGACCTGTTTGCTTCAAGGAAAACAACAAGCTGAGGCTTTATCATGCCCCCAGCATGGCTCGCTGCAAGGGGATACCTTCTTGAGGCTGTGGATCCCAGACCTCCTCTGCTTCTTCCCTCAAGCCACAAGGTGTTACTCAAGGTGAGGAGGGACAAGGCGAAGGTGATTCTGGTAGCCCCAGACTGGCTGCGCCACTTCTGGTACCCAGATCTCCTCAGCCTCAGCTGCAGACCCCGGAATGGCTTTGTACACACCCAAACCTGATATCTCTGGATCAGGGAAGGTATTTCATCAGGACCTTCAATCCTGCACCTGACAGCCTGGTACCTGAGCGGCAGAGTTCCAGGCTTTGGGTCTTTCGAAGATGTCTACACTGTGTGGAGGCATCCAGAAAGGAATCAACCAGGAATGTATGCCTTCAAATGGAAAAGCTTTCCATTTGGTGTCAGGGTAAGAGTCTGGCCCCTTATCCTGTTCTATGGCTAACATTCTCGACTACCTTTGATCTCTCTCCAAAGGGGTCTCACGGTCATCGACCTTAAGGGTGCACCTTTCAGCCGTTTCTGCTTACCGGCGCGGCCGGTCAGCGACATTGGCGCAGGAGACAGTGGTCGGGTGCTTTTTCAAAGGCCTGGATCACATATCCCTCCGGTCGTGAACCTCCACCTCCGTGGAATCTGTTGCTGGTTTGGCAAAGTTCATGGGCAAGCCATTGACCCATGCACAAGTGTGAGCTCTCACACTTGTCGTGGAAGACTGCCTTCCTGGTGGCTATCACGTCAGCCAGAAGGACGGGGAGCTCCAGGTGCTTCGTGGACTCCCCTTATCTGGTCTTTCACAGGGACAAAGTTGTCCTGCACCCCACCTGAAATTCCTTCTGAAGGTGGTGTCAGAGTTTCACCTTAATCAGGTGTTGACTCTACCAGTATACTACCCTAACTACACCTCGACGCTGAGTACAGGCTCCATACTTTGGACCTGAGATGTGCTCTCCTATTTATAAGGAAAGAACGAGGAAATTCATGGAGAGGTTCACCAGCTGTTTGTCACCTATGCTGAAGCCGCTTGGCAGGACCTGCAGCCAAATGGACCATAGCAAGGTGGATTACATCATGCATTGGTCTGTGCTATGAGTTGGCGGGCAAGGAGCCTCCCAGAGGATAAGAGCTCATTCTGCCCGCCATACTGCTGCATCGGTGGCTGCTTCAGGGACATCCCTATCCAGGAAATCAGCCGGGCTGCTACCTGGAAGTCAGCAAACACCTTCATTACCCACTACCACATCGATCTTGAGTCTCGCTGGATTCTGGTTTTGGGGCCTTGGTTCTCCAATCTTTATTTCCTAAGTAGGGTGTGCCTTTGCCTCCATCCTCCTAGAAAATTGCTTGAGTCTGCCAAGAAGTGTGGATGAACAACATATCCACGCTCCTAGAACAGGTTACTCACCTGTAACAGTAGTCCTAGGAGTGGTATATGTTGTTCATCCACACACACACACACACACACCGACCTCCCTGGCTTCAGGTGCACAACCTTGTTTCCAGCGGCTAAGATCTGGCCATGGGGTGGAGCCGAGGTATATACCACCGGCTGGATGGGAGGAGCCAGCTTGAAGACTTCCGCAAGATTTAAAGTGTAAGCGGACATGCCAAGAAGTGTGGATGAACAACATATACCACTCCTAGAACTACTGTTACAGGTGAGTAACCTGTTCTTTCTGTGCCCCAATAAAAGTCCACCACAAGCCCAAGGTACCACTTGAACAGCAGGATTTATACACACACACACACACACACACACCTCAGGAGGAGAACGTCCCTATGGACAATGAGTCCTGTGCTGGTCTTCACTCCTGATGTCTCAAACGGGACACAGCCCTGGACTGTCAGAGAGCTCCCATGATGCCTTGATTTGAAAAGGCTGCTTAAAGATCAGTGACAATGATAGTTTATGGACAATAGAAAATCAAGCTGCCTCCGAGTTTGTTTCACTAATAAAGACATTTCTGAAATACCCTGTGTGTGTGTGATGTTTTTTGCTTAACTCGTGTAGATTCGTATGTTACTGTCATGTAGGTCTCAGTAATTTTTTTCTCCTTTCTCCTCTGAGCACTGTTAACCATCGACGCTATTCAAGGACTGATGTCAGTGGCTCCAGCATGAGAGAACTACTATCAGAACAGCTTGGCTGCTGTCAGGAGACTGTCAGTCATTCTGTTTACAATTTTTCTGGGGAAAAAGGAAAGAAATGTTAAGACTGTGATAGCTAATTTTATGAAAGTCTTACAGTCCGCATAAGAAAGAAAAAAACAGGTTGATCATCTCTAATGTGTCTGCCTGCAGCACAGCTCTGATCAGAAGCAGGCCATTCTATGCCATGCAGAGTTTCACTTTTCTGAAGATTTATCAGTGTTCACATTAACTGATGTTTTGTTGTCGATCTCTAGTTTGTCTGCAGTTGTCCCCTTGCAGCTGCCATTCCGTCATGGTAAACTGATTGATCTTAGCATCTGGCATAACTTGAAATCTATTTCTTAGACTGTGCAAAAGGTATACTACATGAATTAGGTTAGTCAGTGACTTGACAAATTGCTACCTGATATGCATAAAGGCTGTCAATGTTAAATGATATGTATGGTATATAACCCCATCCAACCTTCCTGTAGTGGCTTAAACCTCAGCATCATATATGTCACTGGAATGTGACTTCTTTCATGATAGATGATGAATTCAAGGTGTACAGTAGCAACATCGAAATGATAATAGGAGTGTACTTGTCTGTATACCTGTCTCAGGACCTCCTTGTGAATGCGCTTGTTCAATGGAGTTTTCCTGCAATGAACTTGAACTTTGCACCAGGATGGAGCTCTCTTGTCTTTAGCAGCTGCCTCGCAGAAATCCAGGAGTGGATGGATTCAGCTGGTTGAAGTTGAACCTGGGGACTGAAGTGCTGGTTGTGGACCCAGGGCACCGGATTGGGGGTCAGGGTAGGTTCATCCTGGGGCTTTTTCTTGGGGTTTATCACCCCGGCCTCTGAATGGGTGCGAAAACTGTGGGTAATTTTTGATGAAGGGCTGATGCTGCATTCACAAGACCTTTTCTTACCATCTGAGAAATATCTCCAGGATGAAGCACCTTGTTCTGTCTGGTGACCTTCCCACGTTGGTTCACGCCTTTTGTCCTCTCGCTGATTATTACAACTCCTGTACCTAGGGCTACCTGAGGTGGAAATCCGCCATTTGCAGCTAATGCAGCGGCCCGGCTTCAGACAGGAACCTCCTTCCGGTCCTGATGTATTTCTCCGGTGCTCTGTGGTCTGCACTGGCTGCCAGTGCAATGGCGGATTACCTAAAGTCGGTCTTCTGACTTATAAAGCCCCCACATGGACAGGGCCCAGACTACTAGAAAGACTGGTGCCTTACTGCCCGGACGTCGCTCCGCTCAGCTGGCGAGGTTGCTAGAATTCCAAGGGTGTGTTTAAAATCTTCAGGGGCCTGGGCATTTATGCACGTGGCCCCATCCCTCTTGAACTCTCTACACTGAAAGTTACATGAGTGCTCGATCGTGGAGGGATTTAAATGGGCTTTGAAACTCATCTCTGGCACCAAGCATTTGGTGACTGATTGGATGTATTTATTTAATTTTAGATGCTCTTTGTCTTACTTAACTAGGCTGCTGTGATATCTGTGATATTTGATATGTTTTAAACTCTGTTAGCTTTTGGTTTTGGAAAGGTGCTATAAAAATAGTTTTATTATTTATTTTATTATATTAAAATTATTCAGCATATGCCAGCTGTATCAGTGCCAATTTGTGTTTGGTCTTTATTCTCCATCAGTAACTCTGCATTCAGTACTATAAACTGCATGCATTCTTTGTTAATCTATTGCGCACAGCTTATTTGCTGTCTTTATGCAAGGTGTGCATTGCACTGTAAGGGATGCCTGAAATAATGATTAAGGATGGATATGTCGTATTTGTATATTAATTATCAACTGAAATAAATTTCATATACACACTGTCTTCATGACTACTAGGGACTGTGGAAATACACAGTAGTGTTTTTTTTTTTTTACTGCCAGCCACACTGAAGTTTATTTATTCAATCTTGGATTGCAAAGTACATTTGAGTGCAAGCAGCTCATTTACAAAGGTTCCACGTCAGTGGGAAGGGATTACAAACAAACATAGGAGGAACTAACAGAACGAGTTACTAAAATACATCATATACAACAGTATACATCATTAAAATAGATCATGGATAAATATCAAAATTAAAGGAGAGAGGTAGTTAAGATTAATGTGAAGAAGGGAGGGTAGTAAAATTTTAAGACCAAGGAAGAAAGGTAGCAGCCAGAGGCATTGTCGAAGTTGCATTTCATGTAGGCAGGGGTAGTGGGGGAAAAAAGAGGTGAGGGAGAGGGAACAAGGCATGGGAAAGGGTGGCGGACTGACTGGCTAGTAAGTGCTAACAAGAGGTGATGTCAGGAGAGGGAGAGTACAGCAGAGGAAGGGGAATCGAGGATTAAGGTACCTGAGAGTTGGGTGATACTATCACAAGAGCTTCAGTTTAGAGGTGTTGTTGAAACACATGTTTGAACTGGCCGAGTTTAGTCAGGTTAGCCATATTCACTGCACAGCCCATTGAACCAGAAAGGGGCTGTGAAAATAAAGGAGCATTGGTATTGAGTAGTCCGGCACCTTGTGACACGGAGGAGTTCGGTTGTTGAGGTGCGAGTGTGTTTAGTCTTGAGAGACTTGTTAAGTAGGCATCCTCACCCGGTGGCAAGCGCCCAAGGAGCACATTTTTAGTAAGAAGGCATATTTGGTATTTGATCCTCCCACTTTACTGGAGCCACCCAGATTGAGCATAGAGCTCACAAGTGTGGGGTGAAACGGGCAGCACCCGTTATAAGTCTACGACCTTGTTCAAAGCAACAGTTCATCTTTTGAGTGAGGTAGTGGAAGCAGCTCGTGATATGGCTAGGCCATAATCAGTGGTCAACAACATCGAACTGTGAATTGCGGTTTGAGAGCATCAGGAGTAAGACTCCTCCTGTGTCTATAGAGGAGCCCAATCCTAATGTTGATGACTCTGGCAACATTCTCGATGTGATGTGCAAAGATAAGGTGAGTATTCAAGGTTACACCTAGATACTCAAAGTGCTGGATTTGTTTGAGGGGACTTCTTGATTATTTCTGATAGTAAGAGCCTCGCCTTTGTGTTTATTATGGTGGATGAAAACAACTAAACTTTTGTTGTGTTGTAGTTTAGTACCAGTTTATGTGTACTAAACCATTGCTCAGCTTCCATGAATCCAAATTGCACAGTGCTTTCGAGCAGGTTTGGGTCCGAGTGGCTTGCAAAGATGACAGTGTCATCTGCATAGAGCAAGGTCCGTTGGTGACATGCAGATGTCAAATTGTTAAGGAAGATGCTGAAAAGGAGTGGACCTAGAATTGATTCTTGTGGTACTCCAGATTGGACCGCTCTGTTCAGAGACAACATTAGATGTCTTCACACGCTGAGATCTGTCACTAAGATAGCTTCTAAACCATTGCAGCGTATCATGTAAAAGACCAGTTTTTGAAAGTTGTCCAAGGAGAAGTGAGTGATTAACGGTGTGAAATGCCTTCAAAATCTATAAAGGCCACTTTACAAGATTGCCTTGGTCAAATGATTGCTGAATGAAGCTGGCAAATTCTAGTAGTGCTGTGCCCTTTCCTAAATCCATGCTGTTGGGACATTGGATGGAGTATTTTTGAGGTAATCACAAGCTGGTTGGCAACAATTCCTTCCAGCACTTTGGAAAGGGAGAGAGGATTGATATAGGCCTGTAGTTATGTAGGGCTCGATCACCAGATTTATGAACTGGTGTCACAAGGGCTGTTTTCCATACTCATGGAACTGAGACAGGTTAAGAGAGAGGTTAAGAATCTTAGTAATGGGTGGAAGTACTTCTCTAAGGTGAGCGCAAAAGTTTGAGGTCTAGAGTCACCACTATGTCGAAATTTACCCAACACCTTATTCAGTAGCTTCTAACCTGGGTCACTGCGACCTTCTTCAAATAGAAGGGAGGGTGTCAGGGTCTTATTGTCAGGGGTCTTATTGTCAGGGTGACAAGCTGACTTTTCAGGGGTAACATCAAAGAAATCTTGTGGAAGGACACTGCTCAGGTTGGTGAAGGATCGATAAAAGTATTCACAATTTTAAGCAGGTCATGGGGGTATCATCAAGGTTTAACATACTATGCGACACTTCTGGGTCTTTTCCTGTGATATCTTTGTTATTTGACCAAAATGTTCTGCTGTCTCCCCATGCATTGGTCAGCCGCTCCTATGGTGTTTATTTTTGCCTGTCGAATAGCCCAAGTGCTGGCATTTCTTGCAGCTTTAAAGGCTTACAAATTCTGCTGTTTGCCAGATGCTTTGGCACGTGTGAGAGATGGTCCTGTTGTTTCTTGTTATCTGTTAGCTGAGGGTGATCCAGGGATGCAGTGTGCCGCATCTCTTCATCTTCTTAAGAGGCGCACGCATGTCACAGGCGCATTGAAGGCCTTAAAGTGCTCAATTGCTGCATTAATGTCATCAGTGGAGTCCAGCAGAGTCTAGTCCTGACAACGCAGTTGTTGTTTTAGGAGTTCCAGATGGCCTCGCTTTAGCACTCCATTGAAAATAGTTTGTGGTGGGGGTTTGGAATTTGTTGGACCAGCTGCAGGTGACGGTGAGTGGTCACTAAGGGAGTCAGGGTATACAGTTACATTGGAGATGCGATCAGGGTGATTGAGATTATCCAGTCAAGAGTGGTTCTTGTCCCGGTCTTATAGTTAATTCATCTTTTCATTGGTCTAATCGGTTTTCACTTCAGGTCTTCATGCGTGCTGCTCAATGCACTACATGACTACATTGCCTCATAACAATGATATTAAATATGATTTTATTACTGAAGTGGAGTAACTTTATTCTATGTCAGTGTTATTTTCTACTAATGCTCAATTAGTATTTATTTTTCTATGAGTAGTAGATGCTATCACTACACTTCGTGGAGCATCAATAAATTAAAGTTTTTTTTTATTTATTTTTGTAGGAAAAGTAACACAATCACTGTCCATCTTGCATTTGATAAGTAATGAGAGTTAACAAGGCACCAAAAAACCTCACTTTTTCAGCACTGTTTACTCTTGCAGTAACATAGGTCCTTAATCGTGTCCCTCTCACCCTTTCCTCTCCTGTTTAGTATCTGTTCATGCACTCAGTCTCTTCATCGCATGATGGAACATATTCCTTTCTATCCTCTATGCTGGCTTCTAACAGAGTCAGCACATGCATAGCAGTACAGAGATGGGATGGTCCTACTGGATAACTTAATTTCCATGATGCTCCTTTGATCAGATCTATTTATGGTCACCTCCCAAGCTGTGACTCTCCTTGTCAAGTTTTTTTTTTTTTTTATTTGATAAAGGTGCACTTGTTTGTAATTGTAATGTGCAGCGCTAACAAGCAGAGTAGTTCTGAATCTGAAGTCTGTGATTTCAAATTTCATCTGTGCAATTATCTGGGATTTTCCTAGACTGAAAGTACCTTCATGGCAGAGGATGACATGGGTGCACTGTACATGGAATATACTGTATGGAAATAACAGCAGAAACATATTTTGATCTATCTAGTCTATTTGAGCGTTCAGCTCTCAGTTGCATTACGGATTCCCCCTTTCCAAATGGATTTTCCTCCACCCACTCTCATACTGCTCACCCATATTCCTTCTACTGTCTATAACTACCACTTTTGTTCTTTTTATAAATAAATGCTGCGTGTCATTTATTTATTTAAACTGTGTGAACTGGGAAAGGCACACTGAGCCAAGACTCATTTTCAGGTGCGACTGGGAGCAGGGTTACATAGGAGATAAACTATACAAATAAGCAATAGTAAGAGGGTAATGTTTACAAGACCCTTACATAAGAAAAGATAAAACAGTACAAAGAAAATGAGCAGGTTGTAACTTAAAAATCATATTTAGGTGTAGGGCTAAATAAGTAACACAAGTGCTAGGAGCAAGTTGACTAGTGACGAAGGGACAGGTAGAACACAGCTCGAAATGGAGCGTGGGGAGTGAGGGGAAAGTGGATAGCAAAGTGCGGGCAATGTAGGGCAACTTGGGTAGAGAAGGGAGGATGTGGTTGCAAGCATTGTGAGCAGATAGGAGGTGGAAGAAGTCTGAGGAGACATTTGAGGGAGGATAAAGAGAAGGATAAATGAAGTTCGGATGGGAGCATATTCCATAGTAGAGGAAGATGATAGGAGAAGGCAGACTGGCCAGCGGTAGAGTGAGGGTGAAAGATGGAGAAAGTCTGTGGGTCACTATGGTGAAGGGTGTAGTTTGATGTGACAACTTGGGAGAGTCAGGAGGAGAGGTAGGAGGGAGAGTTTTGAATCAGAACTTGGCAATAAAAGAGGTGCAGTGAACCAACCTTCTGTGGGATAAAGGTGCAAGGAAGAGAGCGGAGTAGAGGTGGCAGTGGTGGGTGAGGGAGGGAAGGCGACAGCAAAACGCAGAAAGAGTTTAGGAGTGTCCAGTCTAGAGAGGAAGTGATTTAGAGTAGTGCTGTATACCCACATCGTCATAATCAATGACAGGTAGAATCATTTTGGATACTAGCTCCTGGTGGGTGGGAGAGGAGGTTATCTTTGTGACGATTGAAGGACAGCGAGCTTAGAATGCAGTTTGGAACAGATAGCATCTATGTGGGTGGAGAACCAGCTGGCTATCTAGCCAGACTCCTAAGTATAGTATTTGAAAGCAAGAACTGTCTCTAAGTGGGAGCCGTCTAAAGTAGAGAAGACTGGGGAGATTGGAGGGTGACCAATTTATGTCTAGAGCCAAAGGTCATGGCAACTTCTTTTTGTATTAAGCTTCAGCTGGTTTGATTGAAACCAGGTCTAAACTCTGTGGAAATCGTCTTATAGAGGAGAATGCATGTTGACTGAAGGAGGGCCGGAAGTGAAGAGGATGGTGTCGTCTGTGTACATGTGCATATTGGAGGAAATGCAGACTGAGGGAGGTCATTAATGAACAGGGAGAAGAGGATGGGGCCAAGGATGGAGCCTTGGGGAACCCCTGCAAGGATTGGTAGAGGGAGGAAAGTACATCGCCAATTTGTATTTATTGCTGACTGTCATGAAGATAGGAGCAGAACGAGTTAACAGCAGGATCCGTGAGGCCAATAGATTTGAGTTTACATAGCAGGTGGAATGGGAGATGGAATCAAAAGCTTTAGCCAGATCTATGAAAATAGCAACCGTAATATGACTTTGATCCATTACAGAGAAAATAGTCTGTGTCATGCAACAGGGAGGAGATGGTAGAGTGCTGCTTCCTAAAGCTGGACTGTATGGGTGAGAGTGTTGTTTTTGGCAAGGTATTCAGACAACCTGGAATAAATGAGGGACTCCTGGAGTTTGGCGAGAGGTGAAAGGAGAGAAATGGGCCGGTAGTTCTAGGGACGTGGATATGTTGTTCATCCACACTTATTGGCAGGTTCCTTGCCGCTTAAATCTTGCTGGAAGGTCTTCAGGCTGGCTCCTCCCACCCACCCGGTGGTAAAATCTCGGCTCGCCCCATGACGCCAGATCTTCCTTACCGCTTGGAAGCTCAGGTTCCTCCTTAACGCGTTGCGCTTAAGACTGGTTCCTAATTCTTCGAAAAGTTTGAAATTGAAAAGTTTTTGCAAAAGACTTGGTGGTCTTCTCCTCGCGGCCTGCGATGGACAAATCGACTCCCAGATTTTGAGGTGCCCTTGCGGGCAGAAGATGTCTTGAGACAGATCCGCAGACTCCACGCAGGCGCCTACTGCCTGGGCCTTGAGCACCCACCCGCAGGCTCTGACTTGTGCTCTTCCTTTTCGCCCACGCCCTGAAGACCGTGTCTGCCCAATTGCACAACTGGGGCGCCCGAGAAAAGAATTCCACCGGTGAAATCTAAAGAGGCCCGATTAGCGGTGTCGGCCGAGGCTCGTGGATCAGCCTGAGCAGATGATCGCCTCAGAGAGAGGCGGCGCTGGCCGCTTCTACCGCAAGTGCATTTGTCCCACTCTCTCTGTGCCTCTTTACTCGGCTTCTTTTAAGGAGTTTTGTCTGACCCTCTCGACCAAAGGTGAGGGTCCAACTTCTTCGGGACCTTCTTCCAGGTCCAAAAGAGCAAAGTAAGTCTCTCGTCGACGCTCTTGGGAGCGGAAAGATCCCCCCCTTGTCGACAGTCGACTTCGGTCGACTCCTCAGCCGCCACTGGCTTCACGGTGTCCCTGGCTAGGTCAGTTGGCCGAAATTGGCCGACGCCGGGTCGAGATTTTTCTCGACCCTTTGATGGGTTGTCGGCTGGAGAAGCTGAGAATCCTCTCTCCGGTTCCCCCAGTGGGAGTTGAGGATCCCGTCCGGCTCGCCTGTGCCTCCGGTTCTGGAGCCTTGGTTGGATCGTCCGAGCCGAGGGAGTGCCGATTCCGACACTTCTCTCGCCTTCCTCGCCTAGTCAAGAGTCTCGGTCTCGGACATCCTCAAGGTCCAACCGATCCCGCCATTCATGGGTCGGTCTCGCATCAGGCAAGCGGCGCCAGCTTTTCCTCGGACTAGGGAGGCTTCGCTAGTTACCGGAGGTACGAGGAACTTATGTGGCAACAGTTCTTTGATCGGAATAAGCCGACCTAGTCGTCTTCCCGCCATTAAGTGGTTGTCACCGAGTAGCCAAACAACCCTCGTTGTAGTCGAGGAGCTGTTCTCAGGCCGTTGTTCGCCAATTCCAGCTGCCCCACCGATTCTGGTGGAACCTCCGCCTCACAGCCATTAGTTGGGGCTCCGACCAAAATTCTCGGTCGGCTTTTGGTTGTCCCATAGCTGTCGGTCACCCTCACTCCCGATAAACCTCGCGCAGGTGGAAGGTGGCTCAGGGCGAGGCGGCTCTTTGAGGGCTCTTCTGAGTCCGATGATGGTTCCTCCCTCTTCTCCAAGCGCATAGACTTGGAATCCTCGGAGGACAGTCAATGGACGATAGCCTTCGTCCTTCTTAGGGTTGCTTGACTCATCTCGGGTCCACCGGATGAAGCTCGAACCTCGCTTACAACGGGCCGGTATCCTCACGGAGATTCTGGACCGAGGATTTTCCAAGGAGGCCTTTCTGGTGGCCGGCCATAGTGGGTCCGGGCCTTGGAACTTTGGCAGCGCCCCTGCTTCCTGCCCTGCGCCGCCAGGTTGGCTAGGAAGTATGCGGTCCCTACCGGGTTCCCTGTCCGGGTTTTTTTCGAACACCCTCAGCCGAGGGGTTGGTTACTGACAGATGTTTTCATGCCAAACGCCAGGATGTGGACAAACCTCCGACAAGGAATTCAAGAAATTGGATTATGCCGGGCTAAAAGTCTATGCTGCGTCTTCTCTCGCCTTCGTCCAGGCCAGTTCGGCTGTCCTCATGGCACATTTTTCTCATGTCTCTGTTGGGCTCCCTGGATGAGGTTGTCCTCATCTTCCCCAGATCTGCAGACTACCGTCAGGCAGGTGCGGGACCAGGGAGGGCAGTGGCTAAACAGCAGCACCAGACTCACGTTAGACATCGGGACTCATGTGCCAGGTCAGTGGCGGCCGCAGTGGCTACAAGGCCGGGCTTGGCTGAGGATATCCACCTTTACTTTGGATACCCAGCACAAGTTGGCGGATGTTCCTTTTGGGACTGACCTCTTGACCCTGGGGTGGAAGGTCACCTGCAGAGGATCGAAGTCCAATGCTACCTTGCACTCGGCTCTCTTCCGCCAGAAGGACAAAGGCCGCAAGCCACAGCCTAAGCCATTATCTCCTTCTGCGCCAGCGCCTGCCCAACAACATCAGGGGCCAGCAGGCTCGACCTTGGTATCCCAAGCCCAAGCCGTCGGCTTCCTCCAACAGCAAGCAGGGAGGTAAAGGCCCAGGAGGTTCCTCGGCGGTCCCTCCTCCAAGCCTGCCCAGTGACGGGCTGAGGGTGTCGCCCATCCTGTCACCTCACCCCTGGTTCCCCCATGGGGGACGCTCAGACACCTTCCTTTCCGCCTGGTCCACTGTTACCACGGACAGGTGGGTACTGGAGGTGGTGGAAAAGGCCTACCTCTGAATCGGTAGGCCCCGCTTCAGAGTCACGCCGCACTGGGGGCCTCGGGTCTGCAGTCTCACTGGCGGCTCGGCCGAGCCGACATCGCCTCCTCCTCCAAAAGGAGGTGATCACGGAGGGGTGGAGGACCCCTTCAGACCTGGGGTTCGGTGTCCAGGTATTTCCTGGTTCCGAAGTGGACGGGGGCTGGCGCCCATTCTCAAATCTACACCACCTGAACAAGTTCCTAAGGTCTCGAACCTTCAGAATGGTCACTCTGGCGCAGATAATACCATCTCTGGAACACGGCGTTGGTTCTTCTCTCTGGACCTACAGGACGCGTTCTTTCACTCACCTATCCGTCTGTCATATCGGGCGATTCCTCTGCTTTCGAGCAGAGGATCCTCTTCGAGTTCGAGCCATGCCCTTCGCTTATCTCCAGCTCCCAGGGTCTTCACCAAATGCATGGCAGTGGTGACAGCATTCCTCGCTGCACCCAGGGTCCGGTGTACCCTTACCTGGACGATTGGCTGATAGCAGCCGCCTCCAGGCGGAGGTGGAAGCGGTCCAGAGATCTGGCCCTCCAGGTTTGCTCTCGAGTTGGCCTTCTCATCAACGAGGCCAAGTCGGAACTCGAGCCAAAGCAGGTGATCCTGTTCATCGGGCAGAGCTCGACTCTCTTCGAGCCAGAGCACGACTCCGCGGACAGGGCCGAGGTTCTTTCCTCCTTTGCCCAATCATTTCTGGTTGGGCAATCGCGCCTGCCCGGGACTTCCTGCGCCTTCTGGGTCTCATGGCGGCCTGTACCAGCGTGGTCCGTTGGGCCGCTGGCACAGCGCCTCTTCAGTGGGACTGGCCAGCCAGTGGTCACAACGCTGCGATCCTTTGACCAGCTAGTGATAGTGATCCAGGAGATGTGGAACGCCTCCAGTGGTGGACGCTCCATTCCATTTGCAGGAGGGCATCCCGCTTTGTCCTACCGAGCCGACGGTCTCTATCGACCGATGCCTCTCTGATGGGTTGGGTGCCCATCTGGGGAACACTGAAGCACGCCTCTGGTCCCGTGGGAGTCCGATGCCACATCAACCTGCTGGAGCTCCGAGCGGTCCGCCTAGCTCTCACCGCCTTTGCTCCGTTTATCCAGGGTCAAGTGGTCCGAGTCCAGATGGACAATACCCGACCATGTACTACCTGAACGCCAGAGGCGGGGCGCTCCGTGCTTCTGTGCAAGGAAGCTCTCGCATTTGGTCACTCGTGCGCAGCCTGGGTAGGATCTCCTAGCCATTCATGTGGCAGGAGCCTCCAACACCTGGCCGTGCCCTGAGCCGGATGGGGCTGCATCTCATGAATGGTCTCTCCTGCTGGAGGTAGTACAAGATCTGTTCTCCCACTGGGGCACACCTCAGGTGGACCTGTTTGCCTCCAGGGAGAGCGGGCTGAGGCTGTTTCATGCCCGCCCCCTCAGCAGGGCTCGCTGCAGGGGATGCCTTCTCGAGGCTGTGGACCCCGGACCTCTTCACGCCTTTCCCCATTCCCTTGATTCACAAGGTGCTTCTCAAAGCAAGGAGGGACAAGCGCAGGTGATCCTGATAGCCCCAGACTGGCCCCCCAGTTCTGGTACCCAGATCTCCTCAGCCTCAGCTCCAGGCTCCCGAGGCAGCTTCCAGCTCACCTCGGTCCTGCTTTCAGTCAATCAGGGAAAGGTGTTCCATCCGGACCTTCAATCCCTGCACCTGACGGCCTGGTTCCTGAGTGGCTAGAGTTCCAGGCCTTGGGTCTTTCCGACGAGGTCCTCAATGTTGTTGAGGCGTCCCTTAAGAGTCGACCAGAAAATGCTACGCCTTCAAATGGAAGACATTCTCCATTTGGTGTCAGGGCAAGGGCTTGGACCCTTCCTCCTGTTCTGTGGCAAGCATTTTGGACTATTTATGGTCCCTTTCTAGTCAAGGGCTTAGGTCGATGACCCTAAAGGTGCACCTGGCAGCCATCTTTGCTTACCGGGCGGGAAGCAGTCGGTGGCGCAGGAAAAGGTGGTCGGCGCTTTTTCAAAGGCCTTGATCACATTTCCTCCGTGCGAGAACCTCCACCTCCGTGGATTTACTGCTGGTACTGGCAAAGCTCATGTGCAAGCCATTTGAACCAATGCACAGGTGTGATCTCTCTCACCTGTCGTGAAGACCACCTTCTTGGTGGCTATCACGTCCAGCCAGAAGGATGGAGAGCTCCGGCGCTTTGCATCGAGTCTCCTTACCTGGTCTTCCACAGGGACAAGGTTGTCCCTCATCCCCACCAAATTCCTTCCGAAGGTGGTGTCGGAGTTCACCTTAACCAGGTGCTGACTCTGCGGTGTTCTACCCCAGTCACACCTGGAGGCCGAATATAGGCTCCATACTCTGGACCCTAGAAGGGCGCTGCTTATTATAAGGAGCGCACGGCTGAAATTGGGAGAGGTTCGCCAGCTGTTTGTCACCCACGCTGAAGCCGCACCTGGCAGACCCGCAGCCAAGCCGGACGATAGGCAGGTGGGTCACC
This sequence comes from Neoceratodus forsteri, assembly GCA_016271365.2. Taxonomy (NCBI): domain Eukaryota; kingdom Metazoa; phylum Chordata; order Ceratodontiformes; family Ceratodontidae; genus Neoceratodus; species Neoceratodus forsteri. Next base: position 287,533,740 of record CM057455.1, on the reverse strand, counting down.
TCCTGCATAGATCACTGCTATAAGTTGGCGGGCATGGAGCCTCCCAGAGGATAAGAGCTCATTCTACCCGCCATACTGCTGCATCGGTGGCTGCTTCCAGGGACGCCCCTATCCAGGAAATCTGCAGGCTGCTACCTGGAAGTCAGCACACCCTTTATTACCCATTACCACATCAACCTTGAGTCACGCCTGGATGCTGGTTTTGGGGCCTCGGTTCTCAGTCCTTATTTCCCAAGTAAGTATTGGGGTGTGCGCCTTGCCCTCCCTCCCGGATAACTGCTAGGAGTCTGCCAATAAGTGTGGATGAACAACATATCCATGTCCCTAGATACAGGTTACTCACCTGTAACAGGAGTTCTAGGAATGGTATGTGTTGTTCATCCACACCACTCCACCCTCGGCCTCCCCGGCTCGACGCGACAACCTGAGCTTCCAGCTGGCCAGATCTGGCGCCATGGGGCAGAGCCGAGTTTTACCACCCGGTGGGTGGGAGGAGCCAGCTTGAAGACCTTCCGCAAGATTTAAAGCGGCAAGGAACCTGCCAATAAGTGTGGATGAACAACATATACCATTCCTAGAACTCCTGTTACAGGTGAGTAACCTGTATTTTTGACCAAGAAGGGTCACCATGCTTGTGAAGCGGTATCACCTTAGCAGTTTTCCAAGCCTTAGAGATGGTGGAGGAGAGAGGGAAAGACTGAGAATGTGGGCCAGAGGAGTGGCTACAGTAGGGTCAGAGATATGGAGGAATTGGGATGGAGACCAGCTGGGCTGCTTTTGGCTGGGTTTAGTGTGATGAGAGCTGTGTAAACAGTGGGGACAAAGGGGGAGAGAATGAAACTGCAGGGCTGGTGAGGAGGCTGGGGAAGGGAGGAAGGTTGTCGGGAGAGCACAAGTGGCAAAGAATTTGTTGAAGATGTCTGCCACAGGATAAGGGTCAGAGATGGGGGAACCATCAATTTTGAGGACCGTGGAAACTGCTGGGCAAGAGGGTGAAGCAGAATGTAGAACTTTCCAAAAAGAAGAGCAGATGTAGTACCCTTGCTGGAGGTGGGACCTCTGAAGTACTTTTGCCTTAGAGAGGCGGATGGCTTTGGTGCAGCTATCTCTGAGCATTTTGTAAGCTTGGCAGTCAGCCTGAGTTAATGTTGCCTTATAGTGGAACCAAGCTTTGTCCCTGGCTCTACATTTGGTTAGCCGATCAGCTGTAATCCAGGGGAGGTGATGACATTTAACTCTGACTTTTTGTTAAGGGAGGGGCGTGGTGGTTCCAGATACGGGTTATGTGCTGAGAAAACGGATAGGGCAGAGTCAGCATCATAGGTGGAGAAAACAGGGAGCCATTCAATCATAGTGAGATCTGGTTGCAGGGCTGTGATGTCATGCTTGTGGAGGGGCGGACCATATGTATTTGGGGACGGCGCTGGGGAAGTGCATCCTATGAATGCAATATGTGATGTGATGATCACTGAGGGTGTCTGGCAGGATGCCTGCTGCAGTGATATGGTGGGTGGGAGGATAACACCCAGTCGAGCAGGAAGTAGTTTTGGGAGCGAGGGTTTATGTGGGTAGGCTCTAAGATCAATTGAGTGAGGTTGAGAGCCTTGATCCTAAGGAGGGTTGGCTTTTAAGGATGGGGAGAGCCAGTCTCGATTGAAGTCCCCAGTAGCAGTTCCTCGCTATCAGCGTGAGAGGAGATAATAGAGACTAGGGAGTCTGGTGTAGTTTTAGGAGGAGCAGAGTGCACCAGTGTAAATAGGAGCAGAGCATGGAGGGACAACAGGGCAACTTTTAGTTCAGGGAGGGGCAGGACTTTGAAAGTGATGGAGCAAGAGAGGGACTGCTTGATGTATAAGGCACGCCGCCAGCGCTTTTGGACTCATGGAATAAATTGAAGTTTGTGATGGAAAGAGCAGAGTCAGGAATTCTGGCAGTCAGCCAGGTTTCAGTAATACAGAGAATGTCAGGTGGGTGCTGGGTGATCCAGACTTAAGAACATCCAGTTTGAGGAAGAGCTTCTGAACGTTTAGGAAAAAGCATGAAGACTCTTAGGCAGGGGAGAAGGAGTAGGGGTCCAAGAATGCCTTTGAAAGAAAGGGCAGAAGTGGAGGGCCGTGGTTTGGTTGGACATCACCAGAGAGAAGCAGTAGGAGTAAGAATAGGAACAGGTGGGAGGTACTTGTGCCTTCTGGGGCAGTTGGGAGGGCAGATGGGTTCATGCAGCGCAGCAGGGCTTGAGGTTGAGGAGGAGGGAGCAATCACGGGTAGATGAGGGGAATGGAAGAAGGATGAAGGGTGCTGGGGGCAAGTGAGTAGGGGGGAAGGGAGAATGGCAAGGTGGAGAGAAGGAGAGGAGGATAGAAATTGTAGGCAAAGGGGGAGATATATATGTAGGAGTAGGGAGACTGGGGACTGCTGGGGAGGTGTGAGAGAAGGGGAGTCTAGGGAGAGGCATGAAAGTGGCAGTGAAGAGCACAGGAAGGAGGAAAGCAGGGATCACTGAGGGAAACGACATGGTGAAATCAAGTAGGAGAGCAGATGCACAAAAAGGTAGAAGAATATAAGCCAAGCTTTTAGGGATCAGGACAGGACTGGAGAGAGGCAATTCAGTGAAGGGCAGAGGGACTAGGCAAAACAACTAATGAAATGTGGCTGGAAGACTGATTGATTAACTCCACCTAATTTGGGAACGGAGGCTGTCATTGTGGAACACAGCGAGGCAGGGAGAGCTCAGTCTTGGAGCTGGAGAACACAACTAACAAAGTGCCTGATTTGATTAAATCCTGGTGAAGCTACTTTGAGGAAAGGGCAAATTGAGATTGGAAGAGATTTATAAGAGCACCCCAGGGTGGGAGGGTTTATCCTTACTTCAGCACTGGCTTTGTGCAGTGCCATGCCCAGCAGGAGTTCTGAAAATCAATCCGCCCTGTAAGATAGCTACCCATGGGTTTCTTGAGGTGCAATGGGGCCCTTTATGGTCCCCACAGAGAGAGTGGTGGACACATGGAACCGCCTTCCAGAGGAGGTAGTCTGATTAAAAACAGTGGGGAATTTAAGAATGGATGGGACACATTGGGTAATTTTGGTGGAGGTCAGGAGAAGTAGGCTGTTGGTTAACTAGGATATGCAGCTTATCCAATAGATAGGGAAATTGGCAGGCTGGGTGGGCCAAGCGGTCCTCATCTGCCGTCAGAATCTCTGTTTCTGTGTTATCCAGCCCTTCCTTCCTGGGACTGCTACAGAGTAGTGATCAGGTGGTCCTAAAATAGTAAAGAAGAAAGGGAGAGTCTGAAGAAGCCCTAATTTGATTTGCCCAGAGAATCCAAATCTATGGGGTCTACTTCGCCGTGTTTTGATGCAAGCAGGAGATAGCGGTCAGGTTACCAGCTTATGGCCAAAGACAAGACCTGAATTACTCACAGACCCGAGAGGTCGGACTAGCAGGCAACCAGAAGCAGGTCTACAATTTTGCAAACAGTTTTAGGTGCACACACACTGGCTTCGCTAAACATCTGCAGCCTCCTTCTGAAAATTGACCTCCTGCAGGCCTGGTTACTCAGCATAAACCTGACATCTTGTCAGTCATTGAAACCTAGCTATTTCCATTAGTCCCTAACTCCCCATTACTTTCTTAGGATATAACACTTTCAGACTGGACAGGAGGCGAAGTGTGGTGATGGCTGCATTATCTACCTAAAGGACACGTTGTCTGGCCACGCCTCCCTGTGCCGATTTTGAGTGCCATACTCAGGCACTCGCCATTAAAATACTCCTTGGTGCCCATAGCAAAACATTGACATTGTACTCAATCTATGTACTGCCTAAAAAGTACGAGGAGGGACTGCTTAGCTTTCTGGATTATATCCCAGCAACCCTCTCACCTCTGAGACAATTCTATTGGGGATTTTAACTTGAACTGGCTCTCATCCCTGCATGGCCCAACAAAAGATTGCCCTATTTGCCCTACAACTGTCACAACTGGTAAACACCTCTACTAGACATAATTACAAAACGGGGACCAGCACGCTACTCAACTGGATACTAACAAATCGCTCTGAACATCTTCAAATGTCGTGGTCCACCCCGATACACTCAATGACCACTCCCTGTCTCATGCTTCTGGACAAATTCTCTAAACTGCCTCTCAGACCATCCACAGCCGGGTTCTAAAACATGGACACCTTTGAACTCTTAAAGATCCATCTACACCACCGACTGGTCTGCCATTGACTCCACCACCAATATAAATTATGTTCTGTAGTATTTCATCTCTCGCTTTAATGCTGTGTGTGACATCCACTCCCTGTGAAAACCAGGAACGTTCATGCTGATAACAACCCCTGGATAATGACTAACCTACTAAACAAAATGAAACACTTACAGTATGGCACCTGTCAAAAGCCACTGGGAAACCTGCTGATACCCAGGCCTACAAAGCAGCTAGGAACTCATGTACACGCACCATTTGAGTAGAGAAAAGTAAACACCACAGAGGAGTGCTTGCTGACTCATGGGGAGACAGCAGTAAATTCTGGTCTAATATAAAAGATGTCACAGGTAAGGTCCCAAAGGTTGCACCCTCCATGATCAATATTGAAGGAGTTCCTACTATGGACCCACAGGCTATCGAAATGTTTTCAATAATGCATTCTCTGATCTCAGCAGTGTCCTTCACAGGACTTTTCGATGAACCCTCTCCATGCCCTTACCACAGCATGCGGCTGCTCCATCAGGTGCACCCTGCGAAACACAACCCCGTCCTCAGCTCTATTTCAAGAAAGTACTAGTTTCCCTCTTTAGAAAATGACCAAGAAAGTCCTGAGTAGATCAAGGCACAGTGGGGACTCCCTCAACCTAAAACTAATTTCTCTTATGCTACATAAAGTTATAGAGCTTATCGCTAAGATTTCAACCTCTCACTAAGTTTATCCAATTCCCACTTGCTTAGAAATCTGCACTGGTTACCCCAGTTCGTAAATCTGGAATCGCTCTGTTCACACCGACTACAGACCAATCTCTATCTCCCCCCGTCAAAAAAATCTTGGAACATAGTGGCGGACCAACTCACGCATTATCTTGAAAACACTCCTTGCAATGCCCAGAACAGCACAGTTTTAGGAAAGGGCACAGCACCACCACTGCACTCAGGGACTTTACTGGCTACATTTGCCAGTCTCTAGATCAAGGGAATCTTGTTGGTGCTGCTTTCATAGATTTATGAAGATATTTGACATGGTTAACCACCCTCTACTGCTCTACTTAACTCTATTGGCCTTTCTAATAATGTGACAAGCTGGTTCAAAAACTATCTGGAGGACTGCTTCCAAAGTGTGAAAATCTTAAACATCTCAGAACGTAGACGGTTCATTCTGGTGTGCCTCAAGGATCCATACTTGGCCCACTCCTATTCAGTATTTTCATCAACAATATTCCATCATGCTGCCACTAACATAAACTTCTGTATGCCGATGATGTGGTCATTTTCACTAGCAACCTAACCCTGCACCTCCTTCAGCATCACCTTCAACAAGGTTTCGAGGATGTCGAAAGTTGGTTCAGGGACTACAAACTGGTCCTGAATTACAAAAAAACAAAAGTAATGTTGTTCAGCTCATCACGCAGCAAGTACAAATCCCACACCTCACTATCAGAAACCAACTTGGTTCCTACTTGACCTGGTCGAGAACTTCAAGTATCTGGGGTTACGTTGATAAGCACCTCTCCCATACACAACATATCGAAAATGTTGCCACGGTCATAAATATAAAACTAGGGCTGCTCTACCGACATAAGCATAATCTAACCCCTGAAGCACTCAAATTGGCTGTTAATAGCTCTATTCTCTCAGCTATTGATAATGGACTCATCATCTATGGGTCAGCTCAGCAGTCCGCTCTCTGAAGGGTAACTGTTACCTTAAACAAGGCCTGCAGGCTTCTTACTGGCTCTGGTCACCTTACCCATACATGCGACCTCTATGAACATACGGGCTGGCTACAGCTAGAAAATAGGATCAAATATCAGACCTGCCTTCTAACCAAAAAAATGCTTCTGGGTTTCTCCCACATGGGACTACGACTTTGCTTACACCATCCCACGGTTCTAAGCATACACGGGCATCTGATAATCAGTTACTTCTTGTCCCTAGATGTTGGACCTCACAGGACAGCGATCCTTCACCTACAGGGCACCACTGTGGTTTAATAACTTGGACCTTGGAGTGTCATTCTCACCTAAACTTGGCCAATTTCAGGTCCAGCTCAAACAACACCTTTTGTCTAAAAGCTCCTGTGATTGCTTCAACTAATTGATATCCCTCCGCCCCTTCTTGTTACTCCTGTGTTGGCAATCTACTTTTCCCCACCTCATATCCACCCTTATTCAGTTTTGCTCCCCATAGTCCCCTGTCGTAGCATTATATGGGCCCCCACCACTGGTTGCCATCACTGCTGTCCCAATCCTCCTGACTGCCTTCACCTCCCTCCCCTCTTCTACCATTGGTTGCATTCACTGCCGCCCCCGCCTCTCCTCTTCCCTCCCCCCATCATCCTGTCTACCATGATGAGGCCTGTAGCTGCTCCTTCTTCCATTCCTCAAACCTATCTCCTCACCTTGGACTTCGGTTGAGACTTGGTGGCGTAAGCTTGGGGGACTCTGGTTTCCTCCATTGCTTCACTCAAAACAGCACTCTCTCAGGCTGAAACTTCAGAAAACAACATAATTGATAACGCCAATAAATATAGCAAGGAGACATTAAAACAATAAAAATGCCTCACGGGGACATGGCCCTGTCAGGACAGAAATCACCAGCCTCTGCTGACTCCGGAGGCTGAGGATAGCAGCCTAACAGATTCTGGAAGCTACCATCTTGCCTCCTCCTATCAGAAACTAAGCGGGAAAAGAGGAGAAAAGAGAAAGACACTCATCAAGAATTCATCCACAGAAGCTATCCTTGCAGCAATACATGAGTTTCATGGAAATGAGAGATGCTGTGAAGGAAATACGACTGACCTGGGGACTTACAGACAAGGGTCAATGAGTTAGAAACGCAGACAACTGAAACACAAATAAAATGGACATTTTGGAGAAGGCAGTATATTCAATGGTTGAGGAACAATTACTTCTGTCTAACAGACAAGAAGATATAGAAAACAGGGGAGAAGAACATCAGGCTATACAGGATACCAGAGGGGAAGAGGGAACCGACTCTACAGTCTTCACAGACTATTTTTGTGATTGGCTCTAGATCTGGAACCAGAATTCCAACTCAGGGGTTTATTTAACTCTAAAATTGATTAGCGTTTTGCTCATAAAAGTACTAAATCTTTGTGGAAATGCATAGTTTTGCCTCACTGTGTTTAACAAACACAGCACTTCTAGAAAATATATATAAATACTTTCTGTACAGTTAGTGTAGTCCCAAGAAAAAACTGCTTATCAATTATTTAAAACCCTGCAACCTCGATATCGAGAGGGCACACCACGACTAGGTCCGGACTCTATAAACCCAGATGCCAGACCCAGATCGCTTGTAATCCGATTCAATAGCTATTACCAAAAGAACAAATACTATCCAAGGCCTGGATAAACAGAAGGTTATGCTGGGAAATCGACTAATTATATTCGATAATTATGCACCAGCAACGCAGCACTCAAGAAAGGAGTATTCTCCTTATTCCTCCCACGAGCTCAGAATATAAAATTCAACCCCCTACCCGCAAAGTTGTCAGTCCAGCTTTCAAGTGGCCTTCATTACGCATAAATACAGCAGCTGAGCAAAGTCTGACTTAATCCAGTGAGGAATACTGTCAAAACAGACCCTAAATTGCAATCAAAGAACTGGCAATCACCTGCTTGGCCTACCTCACAAGATACCGGATGGATAGAGATTGGAGATCAGAGACTGCAGAATTTATTGGATAAGATGAGATCCTTTAGAAATCCACTATACAGCCAGACTGAGATGTTTAAACCTAAAGAAAGGTACAGCTTTCTTTTTGGGGTTTGAGGTGGTTGGGGGTGAGCTGGAGGAAGAACTGTCACTGATCTACGGGTCGGGTTGAGAACGAGTCATAGCTCACTGAAGCGCATAAAACAGTTACTAAAGGGCCCATAAGCAATAGAGATCCTTGTAAAGAATGCAAGTGAGTGCTCTTCCTCTCAGTCATGGTGGGTGGCAGTGTGGTCCCCTCTCCTCCTTCTTCAGACTTGCCTCCTCTTGGGGATGAATTCCACCTGAAAGTCCCCTGAGGAGATGGGGTCCCTGTGAAGCTGGATTAACCTATTCTGATTTATCAGTGGGAATCTCCTGTTTTAAAGCTACCCTTTCCAGTCTCCGACCTACTAACAAGTGCTGGGACACATTTGAGAGTAGAGAAAACCAATGAGGGAAAAACACGAACTGTGAAGCATTTGTTTGGACAGCACTGTCTTCCCATTGAAATACACAATAAGCCATGAGCCAAAACTATCCTCACAAGAGTTATCCCTGATCCATGTTAAGGAGAGACTGGCTGAACATAAGTGTTTTAGACACATTTCATTTTGCTCTTTCAGAAAGCATTACAGAATTGATTATTTGTGAATTTTAGTAATGGTGTGGGGGGGAGATAAGTGCTGGGTAATCACTGTAAACTTATGACACTAGAGGGCACCATAACCAAATCTTTTAGAATTCTTAAGCTAACTATACCTGATGTAAATGGTAAAGGAGCCACAAATCATATCTAGCTCAGAGGGGAAACCAAACAGGTTACTCTTCCCAGCTCCTCTAGATAGGCCAGATCTTGTATATATTGTGAAGCTAATAATGAAGTAACATTATCTTTTCCAATAAGCTGCGATGAGGGAGCCCTCCCGAGACCTAGAACAAAAAATATGGTCTGATTGGGCTTCACTTAATGCCTCACCACGTTGGGACTAGCAACAGGTAAGAGCTAGTCCTTAGAGAGGAGTTCCTCTTAAATGTGCTTAAATTCACACACAGTGGATTAACCCCACTTACCTCGGTGTAAGGATTTCCTTCCCTAGGACCTGGGTAGAGATGCAAGAATCTCCCCATTAGTGGAAGACCACTTGTATATAGTTTTCTCCTTCGGGAGATTAAGGGTTAAATGTTATGGGTTGTTGTTGTTATTATTTTACTTTTAGTATCTGTTTTCATAATTATAAAAATTATGGTGACAAACTAAGTAAACTAAGGCAGAGCTCCCATTATTGGCAACAGGCGGGGTTTGGGGAAGAAGAGAAACAAGCAATACTATGCCCAGGTATGCTGGAATAGGTCCTATGAGACCCTAGACAGGCAGGGGAATATTTCCTCAAATTACTTTCGACTTCTTCCCGGAGCCTCAGACGCTTTGCCAAATCTATAAAGGGATGTCTCTCCATGGGACTATGGATAATATACGTAACGTTTTTCACAGAATGTGAATGGCCTCTATTCCCCAATTAAAAGATATAAAATTATGCAATTTTAGGCAAACAGAAGGCTGATATATATTTTCTACAGGAGTCTCATCTGTTCCCACTGGAATACTCAAAACTTAACTGGACGTGACGTACCAGGTCTATGCCTCCTCCCATCCTAGTGGCCATAAAGGGAACAGGAATTTTAATTTCCTCCACTACACTGTTGAAATCCAAGACACCCTAGTGGATTCCCGGCAGATATGTGATCATATCGGGCATACTTTATCCACAGCAGGTGACTCTGGTGAACACATACCTTCCTCCACAGACTCCACTCCCAGTTATTAAAACTTTTTACTAAGGGTAATTGAAAAGCTTAAAGGAGTCTTGATAATGGGAGGAGACTTTAATATATCATTTTACCTCATCTTGATTCCCTAACCCTAAACCACAGAGGCTTTCTAGGGCAGCTGTCTATCTGAAGGAGAATCTGTCTTTTCTGGGAATAGAGGGCGTATGGAGAAATTATTTCTTCCCACCCAGGATATACCTTTTTCTCAGAGAGTCATAATACCTGTTCTTAGATTATTTCTTTGTAACAGGAGAACACCTTACCCTAGTACAAGATATAATAATAGAGCCCCAAATTTTATCGGATCATAATCCTTTGGTTCTTAAGATTAATTTAGGCAAACAAAGGAAACTGAAAATTGGAGATTTAACAGTTCTTTATTACAAGACCAAAATTCCTTGAACATTTTAGAGAACGATTCCACAGATAATACAGGACAACTCGTCTACAGAGCTCTTTCATACAATACAGTGGGACGATTGAAGGCAGTGACAGAAAAAGCATAAGCTCGATTAAATTTCTTGATAGACATGTCTTACCAATTATTATATAGAGAGGGATAGGGATCTTATTATTGGATAAGAGCTCTGAAGCAAGATATTCAAGAAATAATGGACTACAAGACTCTTTAGAGCTTAAATTATCTCCACCAATACTCCTATGAAGGCCAGAGGGCTAGGGCAGTGTCGAGGAAATTGAGAGCAAAGAAAAGGCCTCTACTATTTTAAAAATAAAATCATTCACTACAGATTCCATTTCATATAAAGAAGACCATATAAAACAAACATTTAAACAATTTTAAGAAGCTTTATATACAGCCTCCTCATGTCAGGATCAGGAAAACTTATAATAGCCTCTTTTGAAAACCTTAAGTTACCCACGCTTAACAGAATCCCAGAAAAGAATCTTAGAACGACCAATAAGTGCTGAAAAGATTCTCATTCAGGTTAAACAATTAAAACCTCTAAAATGTCCTGGTCCAGACGGATTTAGTGTGGAATGGTACAAGACATTTATTTCGCAGCTTCTGCCAAGTCTATTACCTGCTTGCCAGGAGGTTAAGGAGGAAAGGTTCACTTCTCTTGAACTATGCAGTTTTGTCCCTTTGCTTAAACCAGATAAAGACCCATCCTCCCACAATCATATCGCCCCATCTCAATACTAAATGTGGATTATAAAATATTTACTGCCATATGGGCCACAAGATTAGAAATAATTCTTACTACTCTAATACACCAAGATCAGCCAGGTTTTATAAAACAAAGAAATACATTTGATAATTTGCGCTGTCTGATGCTTCCTAACACATCCATTCTAGGAAAACTCTCTATAATTATAAGTTTAGACGCTTGATAAAGCGATCGATAGGGTGGTTGGGAATATCTATGGAAGACTTTACAAAACTTTTCCTTTCAGGAGGGGCTAACCTTCCAAACTTAAAACTGTATTCATTAGCATCCTTTTAAGAATTATATTCTTATGGCTTACTCCAGCCTACCACTCACCTTGGAAGGACTTGAGTTTGCCATGAATGACTTATATGATAGAACTAAGATAACATTGTCGTCTGTTACTATGCCACTTTTTTGCAACTTTACTAAATATACAGCTCATGTATTAAAAACATGGCATAGGTTAAAACAACATTGGGCTTTTAGAGATCTCTTTTCTTCTACACCTTAATATCTGAAGATGATAGATTTCTCCCAGCATCTTTAGATCATATTTTTCCAGATGGAGACATGTAGGACTCCATTTCTTTAAACAATTTCTTACCCTTGTGGGATAATCCCATTTGAAACACTTCAAGCTAACTTTGACTTATCAGGCAATGATCTGTTTAGATACACTCAGGTCAAGAACTACCTGTTATGTCAAAGGATTTGTTGCTAAGCTCCCAGACCCTTTACTTTTGGCCTGGAAATGTATAGAAGATGCCAAGTAATGGCCATTTATGACCCCATCAGATAGGCTTTCATTCAAAATTCTGAGAAGGAATGGGAGGTTCTTCTATATTTATTTTAAATAGCTGGAACAGAGATCTTGATCTAGATATGCAGGATCAGGAATGGCTTAGAGCATCTTTACATGCATACAAAGTTACTTATGCCACTAGATAGCTTGCAATTGCCTGGAAGTGTAGGAGCCGTTTTCTGTACCCCAGCCATATTAACAAATATCTTCTTCAATCATTTGGGGAATGCTGGAGATGATGCTCATGTAAATTAGCAGATCAGGGTCACATTTTTGGTCCTGTCCTCTGTTGATGCCATTCTGGTGCACTCTACAACAGGAGATCTCAGAATGCACTGGTGAAGTGGTAGAACTCACTGTGGAGATGGTACTGCTATCTGTCTTCCCTCAACACAGCCCCTGTGGTATCGAACCTTATTACCCATGTTTATATTAGCAGTCAAAAGGCTGTAACCAAAAGATGGCACTCTTCAATCATCCCAACAGCCCCGAGTGGAAAAGACAGGTAGCGGATGTTTACCACATGGAGTTAACTGCTAAACTCCATAATAAACAATCCACATTGGAGCCTCTGTGGAGACCGTGGGTTATGTTTTACTCAAGGTGTGAACCCGTCTTTGTGCCCTGAGCTTATCCAAGTGTGATATGTAGGATTTAGTGAGTGGGAAGGTGGGGACAGGATAGTATCCTAGGTGAAACATAATGAGGAATGTGGGAGTTTCATACTAAAGGTTATATACTCTATGGAGAGAAGTTGATATATAAATTAAATTAGGATGCACCTTGCCTAACCAGACAGTTATATACCCTCTGAATAACTATTAAATGATCAGCTTTGAACTGACGAGATAATCTGTATAAAGTTTATCTTTCTGTATGGATCATTGGAAAAACTAAAGATTGTAACTGTATATATTGTATGTCACCTATAACTAATAAAAGAAATTAAAAAAAAAAAAAACTATCCTCACCTTTTTCCCACTTCTCCTCTGTTCCTCTGTTCAGCTACCCTTTCCACCTCTGTATTGTGTGGTGTAGCTTATTAATTTTTTCTTTTCTACTATTTTAATTTTAATCTTAGGTGTTAATTGTCATATTTGACCACATGTGTTAGTCTTACCTTTGTCAGTTTGTCACCCCACTATTTGACATGGAACCTTTGTAAATGAGCGCCTGTGCTCAAAGGTATTATTAATTATACAATGGTACTTGCAAATCCATGACTTCTCATTGGCTGACTGGCAACCTGGCATTGTTGTAAAATTCAGCCTTACCAACAGAGCAGGTCAGTCAGTCATCCCCTTACCCACCAAATCATTAAAATTCCCCGTCCCGTTTCACTTGTGAAGTGCAGCCTATTGATTTCCCCATTACCGGTTTTGACAGTGTTCTTCGTCGAGACTTAATCAAAACAAGCTTCGAGCTGATAAATGAAGCAGAGCTTGATGCAGTTTTTAAATCTTTACTGGACATGACTCCAAACCGCAAAACAGTGAAATGGACATTCCTCCGGTGGTGTGTAGTCAGCGGATGTACCGCCACAAGGCTCGCACAGCACTCGCACTCAGCGACCAAATGCCTGAATTCTGCCTTCTTATAAATTGCCCCTGGTACTCAATATAGTGAGCACGCGGTCAATCTGTTAGCCTCCAGCAGTACTTCTGCCAGCAACACTCCAACCCTGATCTTCATATGAGATCCCCATCAAACCAGGGTATCTCAAGTGAGAGGATCTGGGTCAATATCTGAACTGATGAGAAGGCATCCAGAGCTTCAGAGACCACCCTGATGTAGGTGGCCACCGACTTTCTGGGCATGTCAGACGCCGCATCAACCCTAGATAGGGTCAGCCAGTGTCGACAGTCCTCTGGGTGCAAGACCGCTAAGGGGGTAGCTGACCATCTCCACAGGGAGGGACTTCAGGGGCCCCAAACACGAACTCCACAGTACAATGATCAGGGATATCTCTCTACCAGCAGTTAAATTAGGTTTAGGGCCCCGACTGTCTCCAGTACAGGCATGCTGTCTTATAAACATTCAGCAGATACACCAAATAAGCGTAGGAATGAAAGATACAGAAAGGTATATTTCAGTGTATATTCTCTACTTAGCTATGCCTGTAGCCTGGGTTCACAGTATACAGGTAACAGAGATTTTAGGAAAACAGGGTCCATCACTGCATTTTGAGTCTTTTAGGTGGCATCAACGTTCCTGGTAACGCCATCTTGCATTCACCTTGTTTTTTTTGACTTTTCATTTTTCCCTTCTGTCACCGCTGGCTGGGGCCCCATCAGTTGACCTGCCTGTTCCCCTCCTACCTGAGATCCTCCAGATGTATCCTCTGTCTCCATACACCACGACACACCTCTGTGGTAACCCCGCTTCCACACCCCCAGAGCGGGGCTACTTGCTACTGATGCGCTCACGTTTCCTCTACTGATGCTCCTTGGGTGGAGCTGGTTGGTGAGACGAGGTCCAGTGGGCAGGATCTGGTGATGGAGATGAGTCAGACGACATCTTCCTCCCAGTCAATGGAAGTTTTCCTGTGTTCGTGAGCATGTCCCCCCCACAGGAGCGCGGACGTGCAATGATGTCCAATATGACTGGGCACTCTCTGCTCCTTTTCTGCAGGCGTCCGCTGAGGCTCCTCTCCATCATCAACGTGATCCCCAGCTGGCTAATGCTGGGGAATCAACCCACCACCTTCCCAGGAGAGGAGAGCAGACCTCTGGATGCTCTATTCTCTCCTGCCCTTCTAAACCCCCAATGTCCAGGCTTGTTCGAACCTGAGTCACTGGTGGCGCGGTGTGGCATCCAGTGCCTCAACCCTCAGTGCCACCAGGCTGGCATTGCATTCACCTTGTGCGCCTAGCAGGAGCGTTGAAAACCAGTTAGCTCTGTGAGGATAGCTACCTGCAGGGTTTCTGGAGGGGGGCTCGGTCTCATTCAATGTCCCCATCCCAGCCTTTCCTTCCTGGGACTTCTGCAGAGTAGTGATCTAGTGGTTCTGTAGGGTTTCTGGAGCAGTGAGGCAGTGGCTGATGGGGGCGCGTGGGTCCCATTTCAGGTCCCTACCTAGCCCTTCCTTCTTGGAACTATCGCAGAGTAGTGATTGGTGGTTCTGAGGGTTTCTGGAGTGGTGCAGTGAGAGCTGCTGCTGTCGGTTTGGGTCCGTTCAAGGTCCCCTACCCAGCCCTTCCTTCCTGGGACTGCCACAGAGTAGTGATCAGGTGGTCCTCGGGGTTTCTGGGTGGTGAAGTGAGTGCAGTGGCTGGTTTGGGCGGGGGAGTCCTGTTCAAGGTCCTCTACCCAGTCGTTCCTTCCTGGGACTGCCCTATCCAAAATATTTTCAGACCTCACTGCTTTCAAGTGCTCCACCACTTTTGTCACTTGCATGCTTAGACACCACTCTTTTGTGAAAGTGTATTCACATATCTTATTTGAACTCCCACCCCATCCCAACCCCTTGTTGATTTTTAGACTGGGTCTCCTAGTTTGCCCATTTTATAAGAGGTTGCAAATGCTATGTACTCTGAGCTTGTTCATGCAGTAAGAAACTTGGAAGGTTTTGATAATGTCCTCTATCTTCTGTCCTCAGGTTAATACATTTTGAGCTCTCACGTCATCTATTCATTGAGTCTGTCCCACATGTTTTGGATCTACGTTGAACCCCTTTAGTACTTTAATGTCCTTTATCATGTATTGGGTACGAAGTCTGCACACAGCACTGTACGTGTTGTATAATCAGTGACCTGTACAATCTACTCACCGCCACAAGCAGACACCAACCAAGCTGGCAAGGAGCGCTTTACTGGATACAGTACTCTCAAGATGTCAATCAGAAAGTGCAGAATGTACACAGTACAGTCTCCTCTGACAGCTCAGTTGGCACTGGGATGTAGTGGATAGCAGAGTGTTATTCCTCCTGATGACTATAGGATGGCAGAGTGTTTTCCTCCTGATGACTGTAAGAGGGATGGGGTGGGAGTGACAGGGACTGGTTGGTAGGGTACTTCATGTCAGGGTGTACTGGATGGTTCAGGGTCCACTATACCACTAGGAGATTTTTCTTTTTTGCAATAAACAGAGTGGGGGGGTTCTGGTACACCACAAGGAATCTATGCTTTAATCTAATAATTGAGGGATTGAGAAAGGTGGGTCTGTACACCACAAGAGACATATTGTTTTATTTTAATGAGTGTTGGATCGAGGATGGTGGGTCCGAAGACCTCCAGGGATTAGAGTTTTATTTTAATAAATATTTTTACCGGGATGATGTGGTCTGCTACATCACAGGGGACTTGGTGTCTTTTAATTTCTTTCATTTTTGTTATTGTAAAGAAATAGGGGATCGGGGATGTCTGGGGCCGCCAGAACACCAGGGAAGTAATTATATTAATAGAAAGGGATCTGGGCTAGGAGGATGTTCCAGGGCAATATCTTGTGAAAGATATAAAACCCTCTCAGAGGACAATTCTAGACACCTTTAGACCAGCACTTGGTATTATAATGGTACTTTGCAATTTTTCTCCAGGAGGAAATAAGGATTCTGTGAATCCTTATTTAGGATATATGGCAGCTAGCATCTGCTTGAATCCCCTAGTGCCGCCCATGCTGGATCCCTTTCTGTTCTGCAAGACTGGAACACGAGCAACATGTGGCACAGGCAGATTGCATTTCAAGCAAGCTTTTTTGGGGGTTTCTTTTTCCGCTTATCTTTAGGCACGAGCCACCACTTGTGCCATACTGCTCTTTGTGGCACATTCATCTTGTCCCATTCAGTGTTGCTTTCTGAATAGAGCACTGAGTGCTAAATATCATAGAATCATAGAAATCTGTCAGCAGAAAAGGACCTCATGGCCCATCCAGTCTGCCCGAATCCATCCCCACCCCCTCCCAGAAGACCTCCACCTTCCATACTCTGCTTCCCCTGTTGTTAGGCCCATGCGTCCCCAAGCTCTTTTAAATTTGTCCACCATATCTAACCCCACCACCCATTCCTGCAGTCTGTTCCATAGCCCCATAACCCTCTCAGTGAAGAATTCCCCGATGTCACTTCTGAATCCCACCCCCCACAAGTTTGAATGTGTGCCCCTAGTGGATTTGTTCTCACTCATTCTAAAGATGTTGGGTCCAATATGGGTTCCAATCCTGTAAATGTTCCACATAACCTAAGTTTCATGAACACAAATGTGTGCTTTTTAACACAGATAATAAATATATTTTTAAAATTGTGTGTTATAGTTGGCTACTCTTGCACAGCTCTTTCATTGTTGTCTCAGTTTATCCCTATATCATTAAAGGAATCGGGAAATTTTTGGTAATTTTAAGAACTTAACAATGTTCCTAGACAAAGAAATGAAAGACTTACCTTCAGATGAGTCACATTTAACTGTACCTGAATAACCACATTGTTTGTTCGAACAGTATTTTCAATCATTTTCAATTTATGGACAACATTCTGCATAGTTCCCTACATGTTTCAAGTAATTTGAGGTTTGGTCATGTCACAGTTATACGTGATTCAAAGAATGATCTGTTTTCCGACCAGAACCATGCTCTATCTCTTGTGCTCAAACAGTGACACAATTAAAACTCCAAATCACCAGTTACATAAAAAGGGTAACATAATGTTTACCATAAAAATATATAAATAGTAAGTAATAAAAAGGACAAAGTACAGGTTTCCACATCACTTTTTATTCTGGTACAGTGGCATATGAATCATTTATGGTTATTACTTCTACAAATGTGAACACTATACAGAGATGTAAATTACAAGTCTTTGCCTGAAATCTTTAAAATATTCAATGAATGAGAGTAAATGATGTATGAATTCAACATACACCCCAATGAAAACAAAGAAAAAGAAAAAAAATCAGTGCTCTTACTGTAGGAATGGGGGAATATAGAGGAAATACCTATAACTGAGACTATCACATCTTGAAAACTTGATGTTAGTTCCACAGTAACAAAGGTGAGCGTGGAGCTGGACAAGTACAAATATTTTGTCATGCTGTCAGCCATCTGTACAGATAAATGCATATGTTGGCTGTTATACATTGTTTTGTATAATTGAAATGGCAATTTGAATATCTAACGTGATGGGATACCACCGCTATATTTAATAATATTTATCTTTGAGTGCTAAAGACTTTGCACCCTACCGCTACCTTTCTTGAGATTTACATGCTCGCTGTCTTGGATTGCATCACTGAACAGAGCAATTGGGAGTATGGCAATCTGGTTGAAAACACAGTAGCTGCCAACATGTGACCGTATACAGGACGATGGAATTTATAACTCAAATATTCCCCTTTCTCTTGCTTGGAGTACGAACATAGAAATTTGCCAGCAGATAAAGGCCTAGAGGTCTATCAAGTCTGCTCAAATGTACAGCTAGCACCCTTATTCTGCAGCTGCCCTCCCTTCCACCCTTCCCCTTCATTAACCCTCCCTTGTCCTGTCCCATTCTCGCTTGAAGCAGTCCACTGTTCTACTGCATACCACTTCAGCAGGTAACGATTCCATCCAGCCACCACCCTCTGTAAAAAGCATCTCTCATCTCCCTCCTGAACCTTCCTCGCCCCAGTCTCATACCATGGCCCCTGGTGTCCCTCCTCTCCCTTACTTTGAACAGCCCTCTGTACCCATCTTGTTTATTCCTTTCATGTATTTAAAGGTTTCAATCATGTCACCCTGTCTCTCCTCTCCTCCAGTGAGTACATGTTCAACTCCTTCAACCTCCTCTCGTGATAAGTCCCCCAGCCCTTAATCATCTTTGTCGCTTCGCGCTGCACCCCTCCAGTAACTTAATGTCCTCTTCAGATACCGACACCAGTACTGCACGCAGTACTCCAGGTGTGGTCTAACTAATGACCTATACAGTGGCAGAATCACCTCCTCCTTCCTTGAGGATATACCTCTTGCAATACAACCCAGCATTTTGTTGGCCTTTGCAGCTGCCTTCCTACATTGTGCCGAGTTGTTCATTGACCCTGTATTGAGCACACCCAGATCCTTCTCCTCCTCTGTCTGGGCTAGCTGCACTCCCCTAGCTGGTAACTCCTCCTTGGGTTCTTCATCCCAAAATGCAGCACCTTGCACTTTTTGGCATTAAAGCCCAGTTGCCAGGTGTCTGACCAGGTTCAAACTTTGCCAGATCATCCTGCAACCCCTGCCATCCCCCTAGGTCATCCACCACCGCGCCTACCTTGGTATCATCAGCAAACAGACTGATCTTGCTCTTGATGTCCCATGATATGTCTGCAATGAATATCCCAAACAACTCTTGGTCCCAACACCGAGCCCTGTGGAACACCGCTCGTCACTGCCCTTGGGTGTAGAGCTCCCACCCACCACCACCCTCTGTTGCCTTCCCTGCAGCCAGTTTCCTACCCATCTCACCAGCTTTGCACGCCCCTGTGCCTACTAACTTCCTTCCCAGCCTTCCATGTGGCACTGAGTCAAATCCTTACTGAAGTCCAGATACAGGACATCCACTGCATGGCCCCAGTCCAGTTGCCTAGTTACGCAGTCGTGAGGGCACTCGACCAGGTTGGTTTGGCAGGATCTGCCACGTGTGAAGCCATGCTGTCTGCTGTCCTGAGTCCTTTGGCCTCTAGGAGGGCCACTAGCCTCTCTTCAGGATAGTCTCCATTAGCTTACCCACGATGGATGTGAGGCCTCACTGGTCTGTAGTTTTCCAGTTCATCCTTGGGGCCACTCTTGTGGAGGGGCACCACATGAGCCATCCTCCAGTCCTGAGGTACACACCCTAACGTAGTGAGGCATTAAATAGGTCTGCCAAAGGTCCTGCAAGGACCTTCTGCCAGCCTTCAGTACCCTGGGGTGGATGCCATCTGGGCCTGGCGCCTTGTCCATTCTCAGTGCTCAAACCTCTCGAGCTCTGGCTCCATGATTTCCATCTGTCACCAATTCCCACCCTGCTTCTGCCATTTCTCCCACCTTGGGTGTCACCCCCTCTCTCTTTAGTAAATACTGAGCAGAAGTACTCATTTAGTGCTTCCGCCTTATCGCACCCTGCTTCCACCCAACCCCTCCTTCCTAATCCTTACTATGTGGTCCTTACAGCTCCTTTTCTCCCTGATGTACTTAAAGAAGTCCTTCTCCCCTTCTTAATGCCTTGTGTCAGCCTGAGTTCCGTAGATGCTTTGGCTCCCCTTACTGCCCTTGTCACCTCCTTGATTCTGTCAAGTACTCCTCTAGCCTCCCCTCCCCTCCCTGTTTTCTTGTACTTCTAAAGGCAGCTCTTTTCCTCCTTACCTTTTCCATGACCTCCTTGCTCAACCAGATCGGTTTCTTAGCCCAGCCTTCTTGCTCTGGGCTTTGCAGCAGGTTTTGGTTGCCTCCACTATCCCCAGCTTTATGAGCCCCACCTCTGGTTATTGTCCATACTAGATTGAATTCTGGCCAGGTACCCTTTACCACTTCCCCATCCTCCCAAAGTCAGCCCTCCTAAAGTCCAGCATTATTGTGCCAGATTCCACTCCTTCCTTGCCCATATCCAGTGTGAGCCATACTGAGTGGTGGTCACTCCTGACAGTGGTTCCTCCACTGTAAGTTCTCTCACAAAGTCCCATTTGCCAGCACAAGGTCAAGGGTATTCCCTAACCTGGTTGGTTCACTGACCATTTCGCAGGAAGCTGTCCTGGAAGGCATCCAGCAGTACCTGCTCCCTCTGTTCCTGGTTGTTGGGGTGCTCCAGTCCACTCCTGGCATGTTGAAGTCCCCACAGTCACCACACTACCCTTCTTGCAGGTCCTCCTGATCTGTCCCGCTAGTTCCCTGTCTAACTCCTCCGCCTGAAATGGTGGCCTGTACACCACTCTCATTCTAAGAATCCTATTCTTGGAATCCTGGATTTGCATCCAAAGTGACTCCATGCACCCTCCTCCCTTCCTCCCTTACACACTTCAGTCCTTCCTTCACATATAGTGCCACCCTCCTCCTTTACCAATCACCCTGTCCCTACAAATAACCTGTACCCCGGTACAGACAGGTCCCAGTCATTGTATTGGGTGGCCAATGTTTCCGTGATGGCTGCAATGTCCACCTCCCTCTGCCATGAGAACCTGTAACTCTGCAGTTTTCCTCCCAAGGCTCCTAGCATTAAGGGTAACCACCTTCCACCCTTTCCTCCCCTCCCATGCTGCCCTCCTTTCCTAGCATCACCAACAGTACTTGCCATTTGTCCTTTGTCACTGTTGGGGGTAAGCTCATATGGTTTCCAACCTGTGGTCTCTCTGCATATCTCTTCCCCAACTGCCACCCTCACCCTAGTTTAAATTCCCAACTTCCTCTCTTACCTCCATCCTCTGTTTCAACACTTTCTTTCCCTCCTCACTCAAGTGTAGTCTGTCCTTGGCATAGAGACTACTGTCCTCCCAGGTCCCTCCCCACCCTCCAACAGCCCATACCTTTAGCACAACACCAGGTTCTTAGCCATCCATTAAATTCCTCTATTCTCAGCTTTCTTGTTGTGCTCGCCTTTGCACCAGAAGTATCTCTGAAAAGTTATTGATCTTCCCGCCTCACATAATTGTGCTAGTTCCTCAAACCTCCTGTGGACTGTATCTACTGTCTTGTCAGCCAGGTCGTTTGTCCCAAGATGTACAATTAAATGAGGCTTGTCCCTACCCTTCTAGCATATTTCAGAACAGACTGTCCCACCCTTTCCGCTGTCATTCCTGGCATGGCTTCCACCCAAATGCGATTATGCCTCTTCCCCTTGCTACCCCACCTAACTCCTCTTAGTATTGAGTCCCAGCACTAAGATTCCACCCTCTTACTCCCTGCTTGCTTCCATTCATCTCCCTCTCTCATTTCCAGCTCCTCTTCTTTCTCCTGCACATTATTTCCCTTTACCCCTGTTGCAATTCTCCCAGCAGAACTTCCCCCCTCCAGTTTGGTCCAGGCATTTATCAATTACCCTCTAATTTCATCATTTCCTCTTCCACCTTCTTCCTCTCTAGCAGTGCACAACTATTTTCTGAAGGCCCTTCACAAATGCCCGCTCCTCTCTCTTCATAGTAACCTGTTCTCTCCTTTCCAGTCCATGACTTTTGCCACTTCTTCACCTCCCTCACAAGTCCCTATCTCCTCCTTCCATTTGTCTTTTATCTCTGACCTGGTTTCCCGGCAATTGTTCTTCCTGGCCTGGGCCCTTTGTCTCTGCTTCCTTCTTCTGACCCTCTCCTTACCACTGTTGGCTTAAATCGCCTCCCTCATCTCCCCTTCTTCCTCCCTCCAGTATTTGGCTAAACCCACCCCAATCTGCCTTGCCTGTCTTAGTTCCTCCTGCAGACCCTCAATCTCCTTTCTAAGTTTTCTATGTGGTTGCACACTAAACATCCTCCCACACTCAGGCAATTTTAGAAAGATTGGTGCACCGCAGTTGTTGCAGCCTACCACCCTACCCATTGCTGTCGTTGCCCACCAGCGACCCCCCTACCCTTCCAGATGCAGAATACCAAACACTCCCCAAGTCTCCTCTCTCCCTCCTCTATCAGTGCAAAACATTTTCTTTATTT
Source organism: Neoceratodus forsteri (assembly GCA_016271365.2). NCBI lineage: Eukaryota > Metazoa > Chordata > Ceratodontiformes > Ceratodontidae > Neoceratodus > Neoceratodus forsteri. Next base: position 287,511,450 of record CM057455.1, on the reverse strand, counting down.
CCCACACCGCCTTTTGTTGCACACGTTTAGATATATTGAGCAACTGCTTTTATATTCCTATCCTTCCTATCCACACTCAAAAACAGACTTTAAGTAGCCATTGCACAACCTTCTTCAAACTCCTACCCCTCCTTTCCCCAATGCAATATCAATGCAAGAAGTAATAAAAAGCTCCTAGATTTGCATTTACTTCCCTTCCACTGAGAGAGCAGTCACCTCCTCACTTGCTGCTGTTCCTTTCCTGGTATGCCTCCTACTCCACACACCCTTACTATACCCAGTGTTTAGCTCCTGTCAATCATATTTAACAGGGCATATAATCAAGAGTTGGGGAAAGAGAAAATTGCAGCAACCAAAGACAGCAAAGAATACACCACCACTATGTTTTAAATCCTCAACAGCCCAAAAACAATTCTAAGTAAAGACAACAAAGAAAGTACAGTGTCACCAAAGCCCACAATCCAAGTCTAAAAGAAAACAGCAGTTACCAGTTACTGTAAAGCATTGAATTGAATATGCTTCTTCCCTTCTGGCTTCTATAACATTCAAAATACATACATTTCTATCTCAGCTCTTTACCCTTACCATCAAAAGGTAACTATAATCACAATAATCTACCTTCTACTAATCAACATAGGAGAAGGCACACCTGATAGGAAGTTAGCAGGATTGAAATCTGCAGGTGCCAAGACACCCCAACTGTTACAGTCTGATTGCAGTGCTGCATCCCCTTTCTCCTCAGCCTAAGCTTTGGGTCAAAACAGGCAGTAAAGGGTGCAAATGGGCTGTGGATGTGAGAGATGATGATTGGGGTTTTCAGGAAAGGTGTGACTTTAGAACTAAACAGACTGCAAAGATCATGGACAAGGACAGTATGTAATTAACAGCACCGTGTGGCTTTAGAACTGAATTGAGGGTGAGAGTAAGAACGAGAAAGATGCAAATTGTAGTCACTTTGCTGCCATTGCTCTGAATCAGCTGTGCTGGAGTGACACTGGGTGGACATCGGTTGCAAATAACAGGAGCAGACCACTGATAGATCAGTACAGGTTTCAAATGATCAGGATTACAAACAAGTGCGGCTTGATGCTCATTCAGCTTAATATTTTGCATATTTTTTTTCTTTTGTGTGTGTGTGACCCTGAGCTAATAAACTGACCTCCATTGTACACAGATTTCCACTAACTATAGTTGCTTGTGCCTACTAAGTCTTAACAAAGTAAGGAGTAGAATGTAACAAGGCACAAAAAATAAAATAAATTACAAAATTGTGATAAACCATTGCATGACAGTGTAGTTACAAACTGATATAGAAGTAGGCATATATGCACACTCACGGAGTATTTCTTGCAGCTGTTGGTAATGGTCGGATACAATTTCCCATTGAATATATTTTATCAGAATTAAGTTAATGGTGTTAAAACAATAATTAAAATACAGCTATGAATTTCAGTACTTATAATAGCGTTCAATACAAGTCTAAATGTGTATTTTTCGTTTGCACAAAAATGCTTTGAACACACCATTCATCAGCTGGTCTGCTGCTCTTGAACTTACTCATTATCAGCTTCCGCCTGTAAAATGGGTTCAGATGCATAGGGCACTATTTCTTGGGAGAACATTACTGAGCCGTCATACTCTGTATCTTCTGTAGACATTATGCCAGATGCTAAGATCAGTTTATGGTCACGGAGTGCCAGCTGGCAGGGATAACTGCAGACGAACTCGAGATCGATAACAAAACATCAGTTATTGTGAACACTGATGATATTCAGAAAGTGAATGAATTTAAACAAATGACTTCTCCGAATCAATAGTAAGGTGCCCAAATGAGATTCCGAAACACTGTGTAGGTTTCACACTGTGTGACACGATAATCTGAACAATGTCGCACTAAATATCGAAAATTACAGTATGGGCTACACTAAACTTACATGGGCTCACCCATGGGAAACGATCAATAATAAATTAAACTTCCTACAGTAACTAAATGACTGTCAAGTGGAGAGAGAAACAAAAGATGTTAGTTTTAAAATTAACCAACTGTGTCACAGAATGGCCTCGTCCTGATGAGAGCTGTACCATGGGCAGACTCATTAGAGATGGTCAGTCTGTTTTTTTTTTTCTTATATGCTTTGACTGTGAGTTTTCATAAAGATTAGTAATCACAGGGCCAGATATTCAGAACCTAGCCCAGGGCAAAAGTAGCACTGTAGGGCATGCAAAATAGCCTGGAGCCATTTGCACGCTATATTCAAAGGAATAGCCCTGGGGTTAAATCATGTAAATATAGCATGCAAACGACTGTGTACAAACAGGGGCTTGAGTGCAGGGCAAACATAGCACAGTAAGTAAGACAGCTCTGAATATAGCAACTGGGCAGTGCAAGCTACAACAGCAGCCCAGTGCACACAGATGTGGAGTAAGGCAAAGGTGAACTCACGTTGGCCAATGTGTATTCACAAAACAGCAAACAGTGAAGGCCAAATACTGCAAAACTGTGCTATGGTTCTGTCAGTTTTGCACGACTCTAACACTTTTGCTCAGTGCTAACATGTTTGTCTGGTGCAGAAATTTTGCTATATTCAAAAGTGCTTGCAAATGAGCCTACTTGGCAATCCCTAGGCAAACATCCACATTAGCATGTTATTGCCTGATTTGCAAGTAATTCCATGTGCTTGCTCAGTGCTATTGCAGGGTGCACACAGCTCCACCTGTAGGTTGGACTGCAACTAACAGGTCAAAGCTGCAGGTTAGGTTTCCCAAGTCTGTATATCAGACTGGAGAAACATGTCAGTAGCTGCAGGCTTGCCTGTACACAGTAGCAGAGTCTAATGTGCTCAGGGGACCAGCACCACAGCCATGAGTGTTGTTGCTACATGCCATGGACATGTTGTAGTCCCTGCTACAGTGCACAGCAGACACTGCAGTACCATAGTGGCCGGTTTAGTGAGGGACACAGCAGTGCCTCACGTGTGTCCGCATCAATGACTGCAGCTCTCCACACAGTGACAGGACTAACTGGCAGGTGTGTTCTGATAGTGGACACCACTGTTATGCTGTCCTGTGTCCCATCTATGCTGTGCCACTGCATGGGATACACACAGTAACATATATACATGGCTGGCTGTGTGTACAGTGTTGTCTGTACAGATGTGAGGAATGTGCGGAAGGGGGTGACACACACCATCAGACATGCACACCGGTGTTGGGATAGTCCTGACACTGGAACATGTGCACTGTGGGATGGCCCCAGCCTTGTGGCAAACCCACTATATGGTGCAGCCTGGCCACCTGTACAGTCTCCCTCCACACACATCCAGTTCCCCAGTGCTGGTGCTGCATGTGTGTACTGGTGTATCCCAATGGGGAGACTGGAGCTGTGTGCTGTATGGCCGCACTGCCAGTTATAAGAAATACTTTCCTATGCATTTATCGCTGTATTCACCAGGTAGCCACAGTGGGCCATGGCCCATAGTCTGGAATGACCGAGCCACTATCTGTGATGAAGCAGTGTATAATAAATACATACAACATAAAACTACACACAAGTCACATATAGCAAAGCAGTTCATTAGCTGCTGCAAGTGGAGTTTTAGCACTGTTGTATACTGTGCATGATTGTTGGCTTCCATGCAGTGTTGAGGCATTGTATTCCACACTGTGGATGCCTGTGCATATGGAGTGCCCAGGGTGGCTGTCCACCCTTGCTGCCTCCTCATCGGCTACATACAGCCCTGTTCACTGTTGCTGCCGTGTCCATGCCCCCAATCCTTGGTTTGTCCAGAATATACAGTTGTATCTGTATGCATGTCCCTGCCCCTCACTTTGCACCACGTATACATTGTCTTTTAGCCAGCACTAACATGTTGTGCCCGGCATTATTTGGCCTTTGAATATAGGCAGTCTGGCGCAAATGTGCGGAATTGTTTGTGCCCGATGCAAAGTTTTGAATATCTGCTCCTAGACTTCACATTTCTTCCCACCCCCACCCCCCAGGAAAGGTGTAAACAGAATGACTGACAGTCTCCTTACAGCAGCCAAGCTGTTCTGATTGTAGTTCTCTTGTGCTGGAGCTGTTGATGACAGTACTTGAATGATGTCAATGGTTAACAGCGCCAGTGGAGAAGGAAGAAAATGGAAAAATTACCAACCTACATGACACTAACATCTGACTCTATACTGATTTAAGCACAAAAAACACCACACACATACTTGGGTATTTCAGAAATGACTATTAGTGAAACAGACTTGAGACAGCTTGATTTTCTGTCACCATAAACTATCAGTGCCATTTATCTTTAAATTAATAAATCACTAAAGCCAACTTTCATTTTTAACCAGTGAAGGGAAAGGACAAGCCATTGTATTTTAAAGTGTAACCTAGCAACTATCTCAAATTTTGGGGAATGTATCTCTAAATTAATGTTTCTACACTCAAGACTGACTGGGATCAGCTGGTTCCCTGAGATAATTTTTTTCTGACAACTTCTCCGTTACAGGGCCTACCATGAACAACATGGCTGCAATTTCACCGCTGTGATTCCCACCAATGTTTTCGGCCCTTTGATAACTTTGACATCAAGATGGCCATGTTCTTCCAGGACTCATCCACAAAGTCTACCTGGCAAAAGTAAGTCATTTTACTATTTCTGTCCTCCACTTTCTATTTGTTTCACTGGAACTCCCCATTTGCCAGTCCTGGTGCAGTGGCCCAAGCAGTCAGTAGTTTGGCATCTGTCCAGTGGCAATGGGCTTCTGTGTATGTGCCTGACCACCAGTGTTGCCACCTATCCCCTTTTCACTTCTCTGAGCTTTTCAGCTTTGTTCCTGACACTGCAGCTCATTTGAGAGGGGTGTGGACAATCTGCTACCTGGGTTTGTGTGTGATCCCGGAGTGTTGGAGAGCCAGCAGGAGGAAGAGGATTAATTGTCCCAGATGGTGGTCTTTACCACCAGTGGTGGGGTAGGGGATGAGGATAGGCAGCTGCAATAGAGCACTAACCCGTTGTGGCCCAGGAATGTAATGGCAACCTTTAAGTAGTGCCTCAGGGAAGGAGGGATGACTGTCCGAGCCTGAGTGTGCAGCATATGTTTGATTGTTGGCATGCTGAGCCTCTGAGGGAGGGCTGAGGAACAAGTGGGAAACCGCCCAGGCCTGCAAGATGGTGCCAGTCACTCTCAAGCTCCACAGCATCCCCTGCATTCTCAGATCAGCTGAAATTATTCACCAGAGGGATAACTGTCACCCCAAAGACACCTCTGTGGGGCAGTAGAGCTTCAGTTAGCAGGGTTGGGGTGGAAGGAAACCAAATAGCAGATGAGGCCAGGCTAATACCAGTAGTAGAAAAAAACATTTGTGATTAGAGTAACATTACAGCTGCTTTTGTAAACTCGAGTACTAAAATTGATCATTTGCTGCCAGTCCCCTTAGTGCAACTCCTGGAAGATCCCAGAAGATAACACAATAGGGATGAAACAGGAGGCAATGCACAGAAGTGCAGCTCTGATAGGGGAGACTGAAAGTTTGATTCAGTTCCATGTAAACATAAAAATAACAAAGGATTGCTGCTGTGTGAGCAAAAGAAGGGTAAATTTGGGACTCTTAAACAAAATGTACCTCATCTTTAAATGTACCCCAAAATGCATGCAAATGCCTCAAGTACAGTAGTTAAAAAAAAAAAAAATACATACTATTATCAGGAGCTTGCCTCTGACCTGCAGTATTTATCTCCCACACTGATAATGCTGGGTTTTCCTCAGTGCTTTGTTTCCTATTTTCATAAATACATTAGTAGTGCATAGTTTGGCCAGCTGGCCCATTGGCTACAGGGGTTGGATTTCTGCTTTATGACGCCGGTGACCCGGTTCGCGAGCCGACTCGGTCGCTGGAAGTTTGAGCCGGGGCCTGCCTTCTCCGGGGAAGGAGGGATCAAGGCCGTAGCTTGCCTGACCTCGCAAGGCTCGCGTACAGCAAGTCCTGCTGGTAGTGGGGCGGGGAGTTGTGTGGTGGACGCCTGCACCTTGCAATTTGACGCCTGGGCTAAACACCACGCAGGAAGAAATGGAGGAAAACACCACCGGAGCAGTGGGTAAACGGAGTACACAGTGCCAACCCTGATTGCACCTGCCTGCCCACTGGGGTGGGGACCCGATTTAACCTAGAGACATCGGGGTATAAGGGCCCTGCTCTGTACCAATCTGGGGGTGGTAAACCACGGCTTCATGGGGAACCTCCGGGATTCAGGTAAGACAGAGACACGGGTAGCACCAGGTGTTTCCCAAAGAAGTGGAGCTCTGCTGGAAGGCGGATGAACAGAAAGTTAAAAAAAAAAAAAAAAAAGTAGTGCATAGTTTAGCATTTCTCCTGAGTTTGCATTTTCAGTCTGATAACTCCTAGTTCCAATTCTTCCTTATTCTAACAGTGTATTCACAGTTTGGCTCATCAGGTTCTAGGGAATCTCATCTCTCAAGTCAGTAAAGTTTTTAACAATTTTTTTACTCTGCTCTGCTTCCTAGCACCTGTTCCTGTTAGGCCCTGATTGGTGAATCGGAATCCTGAAAACCACGACTCAAGTTTGTGGTGTGGTACCTGAGAGTACCATTTGCCATCATTAAGGTGATAGGTGAGGCCAGGCTGGCAGGGCTGGTAGAATGCATCGTACTCCCATGTCAGTGACCTTAGTTCATGACCTGCCTTGGGCCAGTTGAGGTGTAGGACTTCTGTGGAGGCAGGGCATTTCGGGTGGGGGTGGAAACATATCTTGCCGAACAGGTGCTTTCTGTTGTTAGAGGCGGCCTTAACGTTGTAGGTGACCATGCAGTGTTGGCTCCATCCCATCAGGACAGTGCTTGGCTGAGTGTTAACATGAATGCGATGTATGTGAGGGAGAGAGTAACAGACAAAATGTGTTCCTCAGTACCCTATGAAAGTCAGACCCCACACCACATCTCACTGTCGTGGCATCAAACTAAAAACTAAATAGATAGCTGGTAAGTGGGGCCAGTCTAAACCATCACCATGAGATGGTAATCACACTGAGTTCTAGCCATGGTGGCTCAGGGTCTGGATAGGCAGATGCTACAGTGGGCCAGTGATAAGGGCAGGACACATGGTGGCAGTAGTGGCCTGAGGGAGAGAGTGAGGTGAATGGTGACTGAGGTGAGAGAAAATTATAGCTTAAAAATAGAATCTAGAGAGTTTGTTTTACGTTTCTTCCTCGTCATTTCACCAGCCTCCCACAGGGTGTCCTGCCAACATGCAAGCCTGCAGCTTCCCCTGAGCTGAGTCGGCAGGCAGCAGGGAATGCTGCAGGTACAGATACAAAGATGCAGCCTCACCAGCAGTGCTCCTGACCATAGGGCCAGGTGACTGCAAGGACCCGGGCTTGCTTTTGAACCCAGGTCTCCCACATGGAGAACCATGACTTGCATCCACTGGGGAATTGGTGCCCTCCCTACCCATGGCAGTCTTCTAATGATTGCAGACACCCAGGTGACCTAACTTGTCCAATTCAAAGCAGTCAGAATCTCATGGTTTATTCTGTGTGACCTTTCAGGATGACCTTCTGAAGAAATAGTAAATGAACTTGACCCATACAAGTTTCCTGTACAAGAAAATTGGTTCTCAACAGAAAGTTTCCACTGTGACCATTGTGGCAAGTTTACCTTGCTGGAATATTGCAGACAATATTGTTTTGTATATTTTTCTTTTATGCTTTAAAAGGGTTACATACAAGGAACTTGGTTATGTTTCAAAGTTCCACACAGTCAGAACTAGGGTTGCCAAAAGATGCCCATGTTTTTTAAAAGGTTACATGCAGAGGAAATTGGCATCCTGTGATATGATAAAGGCTTACTTGCCAGGAAGCGGAACTACATCTCAAAGGCAAGGTATTGTAAAATGACAGGAATGGAATGTCCCTGGTTAGCTATTATAAGGAAACCAGGTGCAATAAAATCTCCACTAAAACACAAAAGCGGCAGCACTCTCGGTCATTAATAATTTGGACCAGACAACAATAGGTAGATTTGGAGCAGAAGTCTACGGATTTTGTAGTCATGAAGCTCCTGTTCCAAATCTGCCGTTGTCCGTCTGATTTATTTGTGGACTGAGATTGCTGCCGCTTTGTGTTTTAGTGTATGAATTTTATTTCGGTAAGTACCAACTCGTTCCCAGTGATGCTCTGAATGCCTGTGCTTCTTCAAGAATAAATTCTCAGAATGGGAGAAAATCAGTCTTCCCCTATCATAAACTTACAGTTCAAAGAAAAAGTGCTTTAGATTTCCAGGATCTGTCATTTTTATGAGGTGGCAGAAAGGATGACGGAAGATCAAATGATACTGGAACTGTAAAAGAATCTTAACTAATCAATAATATGGTTCACTTAAAATCTTGGACAGAGCAAGAGAGACCCCTGCTGACTTGAAAAGGTAAGGCTACAGACTTCAGTGGTATTTAAAGCCTTCAGAGCAGGGCATGGAACACACTTTTTCATGGGAACACTCTTCTGTCACACATCAAGCAAGACTGCACAGAGACATACTAAGAACCAGTGAATGCTACAGAAGGACTGAAAGTTTTGCAAAATTAGTTTATTTCTGGACTGTGATCATCCACGTAACCAGGTAGAAATCTAGATAGTTAAATTTTACAGTGCACTTTTGTGTGTATATTTCCACCTTTATTTTGTTACTCTGTAACCAGATTTGTAAACCTTTTGTTTGTAAATTTTGTATGATAAACATTTAGCATTAGTAAAAGCATTTTGCTTTCAAAACTACCTGTGAGTGATTTTGTGTGCAGAAGTAAAGATTTAGTCAAGTCTGAGACCAGCCTGTAACTGCCAAAGCACTACCATTCACTGCCAAGACTAGGATCCTCAAAAGGTACTATCTGGGTGCCTTAAGTAAGGGAGATGCATAGGTTTCGAGAGGAGTTTGTAAGCGGAAACTAGGTGCTACACATCCCATGGGAGAAGACACAATTAGGTTTACAAGGGCAAACCCGAGGAGCTTGTAGTGCTTGGGTCTTCCCCCTAGTACAGCAACCGAGGACAGTTCTCACCTGGCTACAGGCTTAAGACTGTACTGAATTCTTATCCAGATTAGAGAGAGGAAGCCCTGGGACCTTGTGGTGGGTGTTCAGTCATGAAGTCGGTGAGCACTCTGGACAGACACTTGGAGAGTATTCTTGTTCCCCTGTCATGGATTGTACTTAGAGGTGGGCAGTGTGAGCTCAGTGGACCTGGGCCCCAGGTGTGGCTTTGTGACAGATCTGCTTGCAGTAGTAGGATCCGAGAGATCTAGTGGTATAGTGTTGCGATCTGAGAGATATTGGTGGCACAGGCATAGAGGTTGGATTCGAGACCAGTGCATCAGATTGATAAACTGAAAACAATACACACACAAAACAGGAAATCAGTTTGTTTACAATATAAAGTTCCCTACCCTGTTTGAAAATTTTTTTTTTTAACGTTTTAATTTAATGTAGCAAGTGAGGGAAGAAGATGACTTCCAACTACAGGGAATACACTGCAGACCACCTAAGGCAGTTGTGTTAGGAAAGAGGGTTCCAGTATGAGGGCGAACCAAAAAGACCCCTTGGAGGCCCCTTGTGGCAGCTGATGAGTAAGCGGTTGCCCCAAGCTCAAGTCACACCAGGTGTTTGAAAGGGACCAGACCTTGAGCATGGGGGTGCTAAGGATGTTGCAGTGTCCAGTCCCAGGGAGGAGGATAATGGGACCAGAGGGACCACAGCACCGGGAAAGGCCATCACAAAGCTGGAGCTGGAAGGGATCAGGCTGCAGCTGGGTTGAGAAAACTGGAGCTGGAATTTGAGCAGAGAAAGTTCAAGCCCAGCAGCAGAGGGAATTCTGGCAGAGAAAGTTTGAAGCCCAGTAGCAGAGGGAGTTCAAGCAGAAGAGGTTTGGACTGGAGATGCAGGAAAACAGCACCAGAGAGAGGCCAAGGAAAAGAAAAAACAGCATCAGAGAGAACAGAGGAAGAAGAAAGCAGTACCAGAGAGAGTTTGAACTTGAGAAGCTAAGACTCCAGCGACTAGTACCAGAGGAGGTAAGTGGCAGGTGTGAACCTGAAACTCCAAGGCTGGGGTATAAGTTACATTTCAAATTAATTAATTCATTTTAAAAAGTTTGTATCCAGGCCAAAATACCCAGGAGTCCTGGAGCTTCCAGCTATCCGTGCTACTTTCTGGTAAAGGCGTGACGTGCTAGGCCAAATGGACTGACTCCCTGAGGCCTACAGGGTTAAATTCGAAACTCCGAAAAGCCCTGACATGAGCTTTGAGGAACTCGCCACAAAGCAATGTCAGCTTTAAAACGGTTGGGGGGGTGAAAGAAAACTCTATGGGGAAAATTGAGGAGGTTGTTCTTTTGGGCTTGCCCGGCATGGTTGAAAACCTGGCTAGAGGACTGAGATCCAGAAACAGCACAGCAAGCTGCTGAGCTCTCGGATCGCTATGCCAGGAGCAGGCCTGCCCTGAAAGGAAGTGGGGCAGGTGTGGCAGGTAAGAAAGGGAAAAGTGTGCCTTCAGGGCAGCTTAAACCTCACTGCCTCCACAGAAAGGGGAAGCCCAAGTTACCAAAAAGGTTTCTCAGGTAAAAGAAATGATGACTGTTGGTTTTGTAAACAGCCAGGGCATCTTGCTAGACAGTGTCCTAAAGGCACATAGTGGTGCTCGAACGAGTTGGCACTGTGTATCCCTGAAAGCATGCCTGTAAACATGAGGAGCAGACCCATGGGTTAAAGGACGCGTGGCGTCTCTTATCTTATTAAAAGGGAATTTGGTGGTGAGCGTGTCAGGCAAGATGGCAACAGCCTGAATCCACTAGGAATACCTAGGAACTACAATCTATGGCATCCTGGGTCCATCTCGCTACTAAACTGAGCAGAGACAGAATGGCAGCCTTCATCAAACCGAGTTCTACATTTCAGTACCACTGTTTTGGGGAAGGGCTTAGATTTTCCATCAGCAACTATCAAAAGGATGGTGCCCCAGAAGATCCTTGAATTTCATCTGAATGACATGTTTGATATTAAAAATATCCTCTTTTCCTCAGATGGGAAAACCCATCATTAAAAGATTTCACCAATATCACGGCCAGTATCCTTAAGTTATGGATGGGGATGAGAAGGAAGAAAGACCTTAGACCCATCTTTGAATACTGCAAGCTAATATCTACGGATGGATCTTTTTCCTGCACAAACCGACCTTACTTTCTCCAAATGGAGACACCTAGTCCTATTACATTTTTCTCAGCTCTTGACCCCAGAGGGTATTCTCCCTTTGATAAACTTATGGACAAATATACTCTTCAAAGAAGCGGATTTTTTCAGGTACTGCCAAACTAGAAATCATATCCTTGAAACTGAATAATACAGGCTAAGATGCCTTCCCCACTCCTCCACTATTAAAATATTTATAGATTTTATTCAGGGCAGTACCTGCAACTGTCTGTCATCGAGGCACATGTCAAGTATAGGAAAACCAGAAGCAGTTGTAGAATTCACCAAAATTATTTATGTACACTAGCAGTATCATAAAATAAACTTGTTCAGTATAACTATTTACAAAGCCAAAATAAAGTTTTCTTTCAGTATCTGTGTCCCTTGTTCTCCTAATCATTCTTGCAGTTGCAGCTTAGCTCTTATAAGTCCTTTCAACCCCCATCCTTAGCAAGCATCCTGTTTTGTAAAATGGTTTCTCAAAGTCTGGGCTTCTTAAAACAGGGGCTGAACATAAGCCTTATGGATTGAAAAGCTTCATCACACACTGGGGTCCATTTCACATTATTTGGGTATTGTTTTTTTGTGAGTTCAGTGAGGGGAGTAGCTAACTCTGCAAAGTTGGGAACAAATTTCCGATAATAACCAGCCAGTGCTAAAAATGACCTGACATGTTTCTTTGTTTTAGGTACAGGGCTGTTAGCTACAGCTTCTATTTTAGAAACCTGTGGCTTAACGTATCCATTTCTCAACACATAGCCCAAATATCTGGTTTCCTGCATGCCCAATGCACATTTAGTAGGATTAATAGTCAGACTTGCATTTTTAATAGCTTGGATAAATGCTGCATTAGAGTGTTCCAGTTAGCTTTTCAGTCTGGACTGTACACCATAACATCATCCAGGTATGCAGCACAATAACCAGTGCGGGGGATAAAAGGACAGCCATGTACCGTTGGAATGTAGCTGGTGCACATATAAACCAAATGGCATGGTGGTGAACTGATAGGATCCTATAGGGGTGGCAAATGCAGTTTTGTCTCTGGATTCTTTAGCTAACGGTATTTGCCAGTAACCTTGGTGAGATCGAGGGTACTGATATACTCTGCACTCCCTAGTCTGTCCACCAAATCATCTATTCTGGGCGTAGGATAACTGTCAAATTCTGACACGTGATTGTTTCCTCAAATCAAGGCAGATTCTAACATCCTCTTCTTTTTGTTTACAGTTACCATGGGGAGATGATCAAGCACTCCTCGACTCCTCTATTATACCCAGTTCTTTAATTTTTTGTATTTCCTTAACACATCAGCTCTTAACCGCTCTGGCAACCTGTATGTCTTTTTGCCTGATAGGACGAGCATTCCTTGTCACTGTTCGTGCTCAACGTCTTTCTGCTCGACCTGGTACCGTGGTAAAAGTACTGTTAAATGTCTTTAGCACATTATGAATGTCTGCAATTTGTTCTGAAGTTAAGAAAACATTCACCTTTACAGCATCAGTATTTACAGTTTATTCCAGTCTATCATAAGCTACATCAATATCTTCCTTATTGGTTTCTGGTAAAACTAGCAAGGCAGCTTTTGGCATTTTTTTTTCAACCCATTTCTTGAGGAGGTTAGCATGGTGTATCTTGGTAGGAGTTTTCCTGCCAGGAGTCTGTCTTGTAGTTAACAGTCCCAGTATGTCCAAGAACGTTATATGGCCCTTGCCACTTCATTAACAGTTTATTTTCTGTTGTGGGCAACAGTATCAAAACCTTTTCACCTGGCTCAAACTTTTCTTTTACCACATGGTCATAATATACCTTCTGCTGATTTTGGGCTTCTTCCTGATTACTATGGGCAATTTCAACATATTTTGCCAGGCTTCTTTCTTAGGGCACTGCGTATAAGAAGTTAGAGAATGTTTCTGGGTGGGTTATCTTCCCCGTTTCTTTTATCACATCCAGAGGCCCTCCTGGCTGCCTACCATACAGCATTTCAAATGGTGAAAACCCTTAGATGTCTGTGGCACTTCTCTGTAAGCAAAAGTAGGTAAGGTAAGTAGTGGTCCCAATCTTTCTCTTCCACTTTACAAACCTTTTTAACATGCATTTTAGGGTTTGGTTAAAGCGCTCAACAAGACAGTCTGTCTGAGGGTGATGGGGAGGTTCTTATGGCAGTGATACCTAGTAGTCTGTACAGCTCCTTAAGCAATGCAGCACCAGAATTACTACCCAGATCAGTAATAATTTCTTTTGGTATGCCCATTGTGCTGAAAATTTTGGCAAGCTCTGCTGCAACTTTTGGGTCTGTAACAGTATGCATTGAATTGCTTCTGGGTATCGAGTAGCATAGTCGCATACTACCAGGATAAATCTGTTACCCTTTTACTTTTGTCTAAAGGATCAACCATAGCCATTGCAGTTCTCAAAGGCACATCATTGGGGTAGGGGCACCAGGGGCACCTTGTCTTTTCTAGTGACTGGGGCTACTTTTTTGACACTCATCGCAGGAATTACAATAGGTAGCTACATCTTCATGAATTCCAGGCTAGTAAAATGTACACAGCAATCTGACAAGGGTACGATCCCTCCCTGAGTGACCAGCCATAGGATTATCATTGTAACGACTGTGTTCTATACTTCTGTGGTATAACCAGTTGTTCTGTCTGTTCCTGAGGTTTAACCCAAACTCTGTACAGTAACTCTTTACATTTTTAAACATTGGTCCAACCTGTTTTGGTATCACCCCAGCTGCTTGAAATAACCCTGGAGAGAAACATTATTAGCTTGCTCTGAAAGAAAATCACAATCGGTTAGGTCTCGAAACAAGAGGGTGGAGGCATCCTGATATACTTCAGAGCCACCTTAAAAGTATCTCTGGTGAGACACCAGACATCCCACTGTCCCTCTGTGAGTTGCTTCATGTTATGCTCCTACCTGGCAACACTAGAAAAACTACATGTTGTATGGCTTATCCCCCCCCAAAGGGAGGGCTTCCAGGTCTCCCCACCTCCTGGACACTGTTGGCCCCAGTATTGGTGACAACGAACTCTTATCCTGGGTGACGTGAACTTAAACTGGACTGGTGGAAATGTAAAGCAGTTTGAGCCTTTACTTGCAAACCTAACCCTGGCCTTAACTTGTACAGGGAGGCGCACCCGACAGTCGGCAGATGGAGCATCCAGCTCCCTACTGGACTGGATCCTGTCTAATCGCCCGAGAGGATCTCCTCTGCAGGGACCCTATCTGCCTCCATCTCAGACCACTCCCTGGTTTTCTGTGTATGGAAAATCTCCTCCCAAAGATTCCTCACAAAATCATCCACATCAGAAACTTCTCCAGGCTTGATCCGACGCATTTATGGAGGACCTGAGGCTTTCGGACTGGTCAGGGGTGTATAGTGCCCCTGACCCTCTGCAGCCATAACCCAGTTTCTCAGTACCTTTGGGGCCCTGCAAGACAGGCATGCCCCAATTATAAGATGGAGGGTAGGGGTCAGCCACAAAATGGCTGCACGAGCCTCCTTGCCCTTATCTTGGCTGAGGGACAAGTGCTGGGCCCACTTCAAATGTTCCCTTGATCGAGACCTTGCTTCAACAATATAGAAAACTTAGAAATGAGTGTAAAAAGCTATTAGGGTGCATGAAAGTGTCTTATGCAAGTCTGCCCTACTCAGCTCTGCAAATGACCCAAGAAGGTTCTGGAGAAACATAAAAACTCTTGTCAGTGGTTCCTCTAACTCTGGAGTAACAGACATGATAGTTGGAGGGTTTCCTGCAACAACCCACATACGATTGCAAATGCTCTCAACTCCCATTTCACCGACCTATCTGCTCTCTCCTTACCCGTCTCTACTGACAAGAGCGCCAGCTGCCCCTACCCCGACTGGCAGGAGTCCGACCCTCCAGACTACCTTTCTTCCTAAGGGCTGTGTCGGACAAGGAGATGCTGATTCTCCTCTCCGGCCTCTCCCAGTACTCCAGTGCTGGCCTAGATAACCTGGAGCCCAAGCTTCTGAAACTAGGAGCCCTCACATCGCCTCCCTGGTGGCCCACATCCTCAACCTGTCCCTTGCCACGGAGGAGATTCCTGATATCTGGAAGGTGGCCAGGGTTGTCCCGTGCTAAAGCAGGGCAACCCAAAGTCCCTGACAACTATCGGCCGATCGCCATCCTTTCGGCCATCAGCAAGCTCCTTGAAATAGTAGTGGCTGAACAACTCTCTGAGTACATTCAAGCCCATGAGTTGCTGTCCCCGCAGCATGGTTTCATAAGGGCACAGTACAACCACGGCCCTGGTCTCTGTCTCATCCAGTATCAGAGCAGCCATGGACCAGGGAAACTCTCTGGAGCAGTGTTCATTGACTTGTCCAGGTCTTTGACCTTGTTGACCACCGATCTGCTCTGTACTCAGATGAGGTTCCTTGGCTTGTCCCCTCAGCTCAGAAATGGTTAACTGACTATCTGCATGGCAGAGTACAGCTGACCAAATTCAATAAAGTCCTCTCAGATCCCTTACCGTGACCTCTGGCGTTCCTCAGGGCTCGGTCTTGGGACCCTTCTCTTCTGTCTCTTTATTAACCATCTCCCTGCTGTTGTAACTAACTGCAGGGTCACCCTTCTGCGGATGATCTGGTTCTCCTGGGCTACTCCCGGACACAGCTACCCTCAATCTCCACCTGTCTGAGGACTTTAAGAACATTCAGGCTTGGTTAGCCCAACAGAAGTTGGTCCTCAACCTGAAAAACGCACAGGCTATGCTATTTGGATCATCTGCCAAGATACATGCCTCTCCAGTCCCTCTCTTGAATCAACTGTGCAGATGGAACTTCCCTTCACACTGTGGCCTCTCTCAGATACCTCGGGGTGACACTTGACCCCAACTGGACCTAGGGAGCCACATCCTCAATGTCTGCAGAACCGTGAACTGTAAGCTGGGTCTGGCCTATAGGGCCAAATATAACCTGACCCCTGCTGCTCGCCTGGCACTTGCTAGGGAGTACTACTCCCTCCCTTAGCTATGGTCTCCACCAATTTGCAATGACCTCTAAAGCCCTTTCTACTCGGGTGACATACGACGCACAATCATATCTGCAACTTGCTCTGGCCGCCCCTGCCTCACCCACTATTGTGAACTCTATGACAAGCTAGGTTGGCTTTCTCTGACTAATCACCAAACTTTGGACTAGGGTGCCTCGTGAGCAAAGTGATCAGTACTGGCGCCCCCCAGGGCTGGCTCAGCTCCTCTCTCCCGCTGACCGCCCCTCTTACCCTCTCAGGTCCCAGGGTCCAGGATACTAAAGTACCCCTACCCGCATCCTCATGGGGACAGGGACTTCGCTGCATGTGCTTCTAGGCTCTGGAACTCCTTTCTTGAGCAGGTTCGCACCGCCCCCTCCCATCAGTGTTTCCGGAAATCTGTGGGGCATCTGAAGCTGGCCTCAGGGTGTGAGTGCCCTAAGCCTCCCTAGTACTATGTCCTAGGTACTGGACCGCTACGTTATTCTTTTACTTGGAACACAATCTGAATCGAATCGGTTGATGATCTCGATCCAACTTTTCCTTATGCACTTGTCTATGCTATGTGTGTTCAATACTACCTAATGTTTGCTCATTTGTACTCTACCAACTTCTGTCATACATATGATCCCTACATTGCCTTGTTGTTTTGTTGACTCAATGTACTAAGTTACAAATTGTACTTGTTTACCTGCTGCGTTGTGCTGATGTATCTGTAATACCTGTTGTACTCTCCTGGGTCATTCCTGAAAATAGGCATACATAGAAACATAGACTTTGCGCAGATAAGGACCACTGGGCCCATCTAGTCTGCCCATTTCCCTACCTACAGGATGGGCCTCAGATCCTAGTTAACCAACAGCCTTTATCTTCCTGCCCCCACAAGAATTGCCTTATGTCTGTCCCATGCATTCTTGAATTCTCCCACAGTTTTAGACCCCACAACTTCCTCAGGAAGGCTGTTCCATGCATCCACTACCCTCTGTGAAATAATACTTCCTCACATTGTCCCTGAACCGCCCTCCTTCTATCTTTAAATTGTGTCCCCTTGTTCTTGCACTTCTCTTTTTCTGAAAGATGCTACCCTCTTGGACTTTGTTGATTCCCTTGAGGTACTTGAAGTTTCTATCATGTCCCCCTCTCCCTTCTTTCCTCAAGGGTATACATATTAAGCTCCTTTAGTCTCTCCTCATACGGCTTCTCTTGCAGGCCCTGCACCATTTTAGTTGCCCTCCTCTGGACTGCCTCTATCCTGTCTGTCCTTGGGAGATGGGGTCTCCAGAACTGGACACAGTATTCAGATGGGGTCTCACCAACTGTCTGTACAGAGGGATAACAACTTCCTGTTTCTGCTGCTGATGCCTCTCCCTATACATCCCAGTATACCCCGCCCTCCCTACTGCCTTCTCACATTGCTTACAACCTTAGGTCATCTGATATGAGTACCCCAAGGTCCCTTTCCTGTTTTGTTGTTGTTACTACCTCCCCACCCATTGTGTATTCTTCCCTGGGTTCTTGTTTCCCAGGTGCATTATTTTGCACTTTTTGCATTGAATCCTAGCTGCCATAGTCTGACCATTCCTCCAACCTTGCCAAGTCCCTTTTCATCCTTTCCATGCCTCCTTGTGTATCAACCCTGTTTCAGATCTTTGTGTCATCTGCAAAAGGCATACTTTTCCTTCTAGTCCCTCTGCAATGTCACTGATGAAGACATTAAAAGGACTGGACCCAATACTGAACCCTGCGGTACCCACTAGTAACCGCCCTTCTTCAGAGTGGACTCCATTTACAATTACCTTCTGTGTCCTGTTGTCCAGCCAATGTTTTACCCAGGCTACCACCCTGGGACCCACTCCCAGGCTGGTTAATTTGACTATCAATCTTTGTGTGGGACTGTGTCAAATGCCTTGCTAAAGTCTAGGTAGGCCATGTCCACAGCCCTCCCTGGTCTACTACTTTGGTCACCCAGTCAAAGAAATCCAAGAGATACAACTTGTCTAGTGTACCTACCGTTAACAAAAGCTAAATAAATAAAATAAATTTAGTTTCAGCATTTTCACATTCAACCCTTTATGTCAATCAGTCATTTGCTGCCACAGTGTCTTTGGGCATCGTCTTTCTTTCTTGGATTTCCGGATCTTGGGGCTGTGCTCAAACAAGTCCGAATCAAAATCACTGAAAGAAAGTGTCCCCACCATTTGAGATTCTCTTTACCTGAGCTGAGAGGTACTGTTTCCACATCTTATGCAAAAAGGCCTAAAATCTGAACTCCAGTAACCTCTAGTTTACAACAGCTTTCTGCAGTCATCTCAAAATATAAATATATACATTTCAACAGTAACACTATACATTTTCCAAACAAAAGATTCAATATCAGTTACAGTTCCATACAGTGATTTGCACATATTTTATATCAGCAGATATGCAAGGGAGGGCTGAGAGACGGTAAGAAGAAACTGAGAGACAGTGAGAGGCAAAGAATATTGCGAGATTGGGTGATCAAATGCGACATCTTGCAGGAAAATTTAGTTACGCACAGACAGAGAAATAGACAGGAAAGGACAGATCCGTGCATTTAAACATCTTCTGTATTACAACTGGGACAGGGTCCTGTTCCACCCTGTCACACCATCTCATTGGCTCTTTGTATAAGGGCTTGAGAGAGGAAGAGAGGAATCTACTGAATCAGTATTAGAGGGTTGGAACAGGGATTTAAACCTGAAATTACGTGGGAGGAGTGGTTGAAGACAGCATTATAGGCAGGGAAAATTACTTCTAGGATCGTGGATATGTTGTTCATCCACACTGTTTGGCATGTCCTTTCCTTTAAATCTTGCGGAAGTCTTCAAGCTGGCTCCTCCACCCACCTGGGTGGTATATACCTCGGCTCCGCCCATGACGCCAGATCTTCCTTTCCGCTGGAAGAAACAGGTTGCCTCCCTCATGCTCACGCATTTCGTAGGCCCTGGCTATCAAAACTTTGGTTTTACTGAAATTAAAACTTGTTCGAGTTGGCGATCGCTGCTTTGCATCCTCGATCATGGAAGAGATATCTTCTCCAGGATTTAGCCTGTGTCCTTGCAACCAGAAGATGTCATGCACGATCCCCATCTCCATCGTCTCTACTGCCTAGGTGTCGCCATGACACCTCGTCCTGCAGTTTTGCTTGGCCTTCTATCCCAATGTCCTGATGACCACCTGGCACGTTTGAAGTTGGGGAGACCGGAGAAAAGGAATCCTCCAGTGAAGTCTAAGGAGGCTAGATGGGTGGTTTCCATGAGCAGCTGGAACACATGAAGGCTTGAAGAAGAAGCCACCCGTGCTTGACAAATCAAAGCATTTTCATTCCACTCAACCTGGGCTCCACCTTCACAGGTTCTTTTAAGGAGTTGTGCCAGTCTCTTCCCCACCGGGGTGAGGCGCCGTGGGCTCGCACTTCTCCCACTCTCGAAAGAGGGACTAAGAACCCAGCTTATCTTGACACAGGCTCTTGGGACTGAGAGAGATCTCAGTCCCAGGGCATGCGTCCGACCGGTCAAGATCGCTTCGCTGCAGGCTTCACAGACCTTCTGTCTGGCCAGATGGCCGAGGAAGTAGCCGATGAGGTCGAGATTGTTCTTGACCCAGTCGACCCTCTGTCACGGCCATGGCCGATGACTCCTTGGAGAAGACTCCGGTCCTCGTGTTCCCGATGAGGAGACCCAGCCTGCTGGTGTCCCCATCGAGGTCTTAATTGCGGATCCTGGGTTTCGCCAATCCCTCTAGTGTCTCCCAAGCGACAGGTCGGCCTGCCTGATTTCGGTTGGGGTGTAGAACCCCCTCGGCCGAAAATGGCCAAGGAGGAGACATGAGCGCCAAAGAGGGGACGCCACAGGTCAGCCCTCATCCTCCTCGGATGAGGAGAGGCTCCGACGGAAACTCTGTCGGCACTACAAGGACCTTATGTGGCAACAGCTGATTTTGACTGGGGACTCCGCCCTACTCCGGCCATTACTTGGCTCTCACCTCCCAGGCCAAGCCAACCCTCTGGTTCCCTGCCCATGGGGCCGGCCTGTCCTCCGTTTGGCCTTTGCGGTCTCTCCATCGATAGTGGTGGAGCCGCCATAAGCAGCCTGTGGAAGGGCTCCTTCCAAGAGGACCGACCAGATACCAGGCTTCCCTGACGTCTGTCGGTCACAGTCACCCTGGACCGGCCCTGATGGGTTGAGGTCATTGAGGCAGGCCGCTGTATCCCGACTCCTCGGACTCTGATGTCACCGCTCCACTTTGATCCTGGGGATGACGAGTCGTTCATTGGCACAGGGATGGAGGTAGGTCCTGCCTCCTTCCAAGGATCCTCTGTCTCACCTCTGATTCTGCAGGGATGCCCCTGGAACCCATCCAGAAAAGGCAGTGCCCTCTCACAGACATCGTCAAGAGATGGGATACCCGATGGAGGCCTTTCCTGTGACCGAGGCCATTGTTGGTCCGGCACTCGAACTATGGCAGCGCCCTGCCTCATCTCCAGCAGTCTGCCGCATGGCCTGCAAGTACATGGTGCCCATGGGGTCCCTTGCAGGGTTCTGAAGTACCCTTGGCCGAGAGCCTGGTGACCACCTCTGTGTTCAGGTGTACTGGCAGTTCTGCTGACACTGACTCCCGATAAGGAGTCCAAGGTTTTGGACCATTCAGCGCGGAAAATCTATGCGACTTCCTCTTTGGGCCTTTGTCAGGCCAGTTCAGCCTTCATGTCGCTTCTCTCATGCCCTTCATGGGGTCATTAGATTAAGTCCTCCCACATCTCCCCTTGGACATGCAAACCACGGTTAAGCGGGTCCGGGAGCAGGGCCATGCTGTTGCCAAACAGCAGCTCCAGACGACCCTGGACATTGGGGATTCTTGTGCCCACTCGATGGCCGCCCAGTAGCCTCTTGCCACAGGGCTTGGCTGAGGCTTTCCTCCTTCCGGTGGATACTCGGCATAAGTTAGCTGATGTGCCTTTCCTTGGGACTGACTTGTTCGGCCCAGGAGTGGCCGGTCACCTGTAGTGCATTGAGCAGTCCAGTGCCACCTTGGACGCCACTTCTGCCAAGAGTTCTTCGGGCAAGAACCAGCAGAAGAAAAGAAGAAGCCTTTTGGCACTCTTCCCTATGGTTCAGCAGTCCTCCTACCAAGAAGGACAGCAGCATCAGCAGCAGGCTCAAGCTTGGCACCCTCAACCCAAGCCTGGACCCCAACAGGCCCGCAAAGGAGGCCAAGGCTCAGATCCTGGAGCCTCCTCGTCCTCCTCCGCCTCCTCTAAGCCTGCCCAGTGACGGGGTGGGGGTTGTGACCCCTATCTCTGTCACACCAGCTCTGGGTCCTCCCTTTGGGCGCCGGCTCCGCCACTTCCTTTCCGCCTGGTTTGCTATCACTACGGACAGGTGGGTTCTCGAGTGGTCGGTCAGGGACTGCCTCTAGAATTGAGCAGTACCCTCTCAGCCAAGCCAAGCCCCTCATGAAGAGCAGTTTCTGCATGCACCCAGTCAGCTCTTCAAGAGCGACATTGCTCAGCTCCTCCTCCTCCTCAAGGAGGCAGCTATCGTGGCAGATCAGTCTACAGACCCAGGCTTTGTGTCCAGGTACTTCCTGGTGCCCAAGCAGATGGGGGCTGGCGCCCCATTCTAGATCTCCATGACCTGAATCATTTTCTCAGGTCAAGCACCTTCGGATGGTCACTCTGTCCCAGATCATACCATCCTTGAACGAAACATGTGGTTCTGTTCACTGGATCTGCAGGACGCGTTCTTTCACGTCCCAATCCGTCCATCCCATCAGCGGTTCCTCCAGTTCAGGGTCGAAGGGACCCTGTATGAGTTCGAGCCATGCTGTTCGGCCTGTCATCGGCCCTTGGGTCTTCACCAAATGCATTGCAGTGGTGGCGGCCCATCTCCAGCATCAGGGAGTCAGAATATACCCTACCTCGGCAGTTGGCTCCTGGCAGGTTCCACCCAACAGGAGGTGGAAGGTCAGGATCTGGCCCTCCAGACCTGCTTCCAACTCGGCGTCCTGATCGAGGCCAAGTCGGAACTGCGTGCCTTCCCAGGTGATGGGCTTCATTGGGGCAGAACTAGACTCTTGTCAGGCCAGAGCCTGGCTCCCGGCAGACAGGGCGGAGGTTCCTCCTTTGCCCAATCATTTCTGTTTGGGCACTTGCTCCCTGCCGGGACTTTCTGCGCTTTCTGGGTTACATGGCGGCATGCACCTCAGTGGTCTGTTAGGCTGCTTGCATGCCCCCTCAATAAGGAGCTGGCCACCCAGTGGACTCAGCCCCACGGTCATTCGACCAGCTGATCACTGTAACCCAGAAGATGTGGGATGCTCTCCAGTGGTGGACCACCCCAGATTGGTTGCAGGAAGGGATCCCATTTGTTTGCCCGAGCTGATGGTCGTCCTCACGACCGATGCCTCTCTCATGTTCTGGGAGCCCACATGAGGGACAACAGGACCCACGGGTTCTGGACTCCGAGGAGGCCGATGCCACATCAACCTGTTGGAGCTCAGAGCAGTCAGACTGGTGCTGTCAGCTTTCACTCCTCAGCTCCGGGGTCAATTGGTTCAAGTCCAGATGGACAATACCACAACCATGTACTACCTCAACAAACAGGGCGGCACACACTTCTGTCTGCTGTGCAAGGAGGCTCCTCATCTGGACCCTCATAAGCCAGTTGGAGGCGGATCTCCTAGCCATCCATGTGGCAGGAGCCTCGAACCAGCTGGTGGATGCTCTCAGCGATAGGCCAGACATCCCATGGGTGGTCTCTCCATCCAGAGGTAGCTTACAGCTTGTTCTCCTGTTGGGGCAAACTGATGGCGGACCTGTTTGCCTCCAGGAAAACACCAAGCTGAGGCTGTATCATACCGCCCCCTCAGCAGGGCTTGCTGCAGGGGATGCCTTCTCAAGGCCATGGACCCCAGGCCTCCTCTATGCCTTCCTTCCATTTCCCTTGATCCACAAGGTGTTATTCAAGGTGAGGAGGGACAAGGCGAAGGTGTTTCTGATAGCCCCAGACTGGCCACGCCAGTTCTGGTATCCAGATCTCCTCAGTCTCAGCTGCAGGCCCCGGGCGGCTTTGTACATGCCCGGACCTGATATCTCTGAACCAGGGAAGGTCTTCCATCCGGACCTTCAATCCCTGCACCTCACAGCCTGGTACCTGGAGTGACTAGAGTTCCAGGCTTTGGGTCTACACGTGTGGAGGCATCTTGAAAGGAATCGACCAGGAAATGTTATGCCTTCAAATGGAAAAGGTTTTCCATTTGGTGTCCAGAAATAAGATCTGGACCCCTTATCCTGTTCTGTGGCTAACATTCTGACTACCTTTGGTCTCTCTCCAAGGAGGTCTGCAGTCATCGACCCTTAGGGTGCACCTGGCAGCCATTTCTGCTTGCGGGTGCGGGCGGTCAGCTGACATTGAGTGCAGAAGACAGTGGTCAGGTGCTTTTCAAAGGCTTGGATCACATATCCCCTTGTGTGTGAACCTCCACCTCCGTAGCATCTACTGTTGGTATTGGCAAGCTCTGGGCAAGCCATTAGAACCAATGCACAAGTGTGAGCTGTCACACTTGTCATGGAAGACGGCCTTCCTGGTGGCTTTACGTCAGCCAGAAGGACAGGGAGCTCAGGCGCTTTGGTGGACTCCCTTATCTGGTCTTCTACAGGGACAGAGTTGTCCTGCGCCCCACCGAAATTCCTTCCAAAGGTGGTGTGAGAGTTTCATGTTAACCAGGTGTTGACTCTGCTGGTATACTACCCTAATTACACCTCGGGGCCGAGTACAGGCTCCATACCTTGTACCTGAGACGTGCTCTCCTACTACAATGAGAGGACGGGGAAATTCGTGGAGAGGTTCGCCAGCTGTTTGTCACATACGCTGAAGCCGCTTCTGGCAGACCTGCAGCCAAATGGACCTTAGCAAGATGGATTACGCCATGCATAGGTCTGTGCTATGAGTTGGCGGGCATGGAGCCTCCCAGAGGGATAAGAGCTCATTCTACCCACCATACTGCTTATACGGTGGCTGCTTCCAGGGACATCCCTATCCAGGAAATGTCGGGCTGCTACCTGAAGTCAGCAAACACCTTCATTACCCACTACCACATCGACCTTGAGGCACGCGGGATGCTGTTTTGGGGCCTCGGTTCTCCAATCTCTGTTCCCTAAGTAGGGGTGTGTGCCTGCCTCCCTCCTCGGAGAACTGCTAGGAGTCTGCCAAACAGTGTGGATGTACAACATATCCACGATGCTAGAAAACAAATTACTCACCTGTAACAGTAGTTCTAGGAGTGGTATATGTTCATCCACAGACCCACCGACCTCCCTGGCTGCGGGCCATACAACCTTGCTTCCAGCGGCTAAGAGCTGGCATCATGGGTGGAGCCGAGATATACTACCCGGTGGGTGGGAGGAGCAAGTTTGAAGACTTCGGCAAGGTTTAAAGGGAAAGGGACATGCCAGACAGTGTGGATGAACAACATATACCACTCCTAGAATTACTGTTACAGGTGAGTAACCTGTTTTTCCTCCCTTGTTGGAGGGAGTTTTCATGGAAATGTAGATCCAGATACTTCCACTCTCCTGCGATACTAACCAGATATCTTCCAGACAGATATGGTCACTGTTGGAGGAATTGTGGATGTGCAAAAGCAACCTTGACACGTTTTTGGCAGTGCCCATGTCTTATGCCCTTCTGGATCACCATACAGATGGAGATAACGCTGTGTCAGCAAACCCATTGAACTAACGGCTGAACAGGTCCTACCAGCTATCTGTCCGGATCACTCTCCCCAGGACCTAACCCTACTACTGGTATATTTATTAGTAGCAAAAAGTCTATTACTAGAAAGTGGATGTCTTCCATTATACCAACTGTTAGTGACTGGAAAATAATAATGAAGAATATTTACCAAATAGAGTATCTTTCTGACAAACTACAAAATAAGGCATAAACCTTGGCAATCAAATGGCAGAGATTGATTCTCCATCTATCTGAGACAGATCTGGAATTTTGTCCCTGATCTGTCTGGAGGTCGATAGTGGTGGGGAGATGGGGGACCTTGGAAGATGAATGTCAGGGTGTCATAAGGAAAATTAAGGTGGGCTAACTGGATGGGGGAGATGGTTGATAGATCTGGGAAACACTGACTAAAACTTAATCAGACCTTGGTGATTGACAGGATCTAACTCCAGATAACGTGTTACAATTTGTAAGTATGTTATGAAACTCAAACCTTGTAAAGAGAAGATGCTTGTATATATGAAATTGCAACTGTTGGTTCGTGTATAGAAAATATGCTAATAAAAACAAAAAAAAATCAAAAGGAGTACCAAGGTACTTACCTTGAGGCCCGGCCTGGTGGCATAGCTACATCCCCAGACTAGCTGTTGAAGCACAGCCTCTGGAAACCTCATCTGCACGCTGGAACACCACTGGTCTTCAGCTATGGCACTAGCAGAGGGAAAAACAATCTTCAGTGAACTGGCAAGTATCTGAGAGACTGAACAAAATACTTACTGATACTGCACAACTAAAGGACACCACTACAAAACTGTAACAGAAATGCAAGCCTTAACATCAAGGGTAGCTGGGTCTGAAAGGACAGTAAATACCCATGCAGAAATCCTTCACACCCACCAGTTGCCATCTTTATGAACACCATGGCCAAATTCAGTATCTTCTGTCAAAGGTGGAAAACATGGAGAACAGATCTAGATGGAATAACCTTCGAATAATGGGGGTACCACAGGGGTCGGAGGAGCTGACATGCTGACCTTCCTCATAACTTTCCTTCCAAGCCTGCTGCAGTTAAACAGCCTCCCCAGACAGAGCTAGAGAGGCACATAGGTCTCTGGCTCCCAAACCAAGTAGGGGACATATCATGTCCTATATAATGTCGCTTCCTGAGGTACCCCAATAAGGATCTGTATCTCCGCACTGCCAGGAAAGAGGAACACTGAACTGGGAAGGGCATTGCATCCAGCTGTTTCAAGACTATTCCCAGGAGCTCTCGAAGAAAAGGTGAGTTTATGGAGGGGTGAAACAGGAGCTCTACCGATGGGTTTTATCTGCCTCATTGCGATACCCTCCATGCCCCGGGTTTTATGCAATGGAGAGCAGCTTACATTCGATAATCCTTCCCAAGCGGAGCTCTTCCTAGAGGACATTGCACAGGAGGGCCCTGGTCATGCACAACTGCAACCACCCGTTACAAAATCAGCATGGCATCTGCCCTTACCTCAGGAGATGGAAGTCCAAGTAACTGATCCTCCTCAGCAGGCCAGCCAAGTTCCAGCTGATGAGTGGCAACAGGCTTGGAGAGGCTGACAAAAGAAATGGAGCAATGACCCAGCTACAGGCAAGAAACCCCAATCCCGACCTAGACGTAGATCCAGAAGCTGGCAGAACCTCCATCACCTTTCAGAAGCAAGCAGTGCATCCCATGCCGATTCACCAATCAGAATCAACAACCACTTTGAGCCACTACAGGAGCTTCTTCCTGTGGCCCTGGACATGGCAGGGGAGAAGCAAGCCCAGAGACAATCAGAGGTGGAGCCAGCAGAAATAGCCGATTGGGTCCCACTTTTCCAGACCTGGGCAGTTGTGGCAGAATCCGAGACAGGCTGTCTCCTCAGTCAGCCCAGCTTACCAGCCCGCCTGATGAGGAAAACAGGAGCCTGAATGAAGAGGAGCACAGGGAAATGATCAGTGGCCAATATAGTGAGGTCAGGGGTGGGTTTGCAGTGAGCCAGGCCCCTTCGAAAAATATCCGGAATTGATTAATCGCCACATGGCGTCCCACTCTCGAAGGCAGGCGTAGCATCCAGCTATACAGGAAAATTGACAAGTTCCAAAGCGAGTGAGAGGAGAGCGCCGTGGTGGAAAAAACATATGGTGCACTTAGCAATTGGCATAATGAGCCCGCTAAGGATGGGATTAGTTAAGGGAATAACCTGAAGGAAGCTGGATCACTCATGGGGTCTAAATGGCTTGTAGCATACACGCACTGAAGTGGCTGCTACCTGGTGTGGATAATGGCACACTGCAATCAGGGATGGCTCCTATATAGGCTGGCTGTATTGCAGAGCAGTCAGTTTACCAGAGGGAACGCTCCCACCCCCTCACAGATTGGCCAGCAAACTAGGCAGTCCAGCTCATTGTCTTATACTTCTAATTGTGTTTAAATGGACATACAGATTTGATGTCAGTTTGCAATGTGACACTGCAGTTTCAGTTATAATTGTGCCCGGTTGACACTTAGGTTGTGTGCTATTATAGTTCTGTTCCTTGCAGTTATACAACAGTTTTTAGGGTAAATGCAGGTGAGGGTAGGATTAGTAAATCTATAGATGCTGGGGTTCGTTAGACAGTCTCTAAGTCAAGTGGGTCAAGAGGGTACAAAGTAGCTGCCAATATGTTTTGTATGTATATATGGTATGGGGGAAGCACGGACAGCAAGGTCAGGAGCTAGGATGACAAAATTACCTCAATTTATTTATTTAGTTTTGTTTAACAGGCAAGTACACTACCCAAAAAACGACTTTTCAGGCATGACCCGGAGAGTACAGAACATTTCAAAGTGCATGACAGCATTACATATTGCTTAGTTTGGACAAGAGAACAAGAATACAACAGCAGATCAGTAACAGAATAATAGAGACAGTGCAGGCAGTCAATAATAATAGACATATGAAACACAGTGTTAGAGATACAGGCAATAAACAAATAGTACATGTGCACAGTATGGAAAGTTTAGGCACTCACAATAATAATACATGTGTCACAGTAAGTATAAGATACAGTACTTTATGGAACACCTAAGGATTGCATATAGAGGATAGCAGGAGCTAGGCTCAGTGAATACAGTAAAGTAAGGAGGAGGAATTGGGAAGGACAAGTATACTAGGAGGGGTAGAGGCAAGAAATAAGGTCAAGGGCAAGGTCAGATTTGGGGTATGGAGAGAAGACAAAGGGTGTGAGAAGGTAGTCATGAGGAACAGGAGAGTTTTGAAAGTACAGTATCAGGACGAAGGCAAGGAGGACCTACAAACAGATCAAATAGGGTCAAAACAAGTACAGGAGTCTGCCGAGATAGGTATCATCGGAACTCCCTTTTAAAGCGACATTGGGATTTAGACTGCCTTAAATCTAAGGGAAGAGCATTACAAAGCTGAGGAGCCACATATTTGAATGCACCAGTACCTTTAGAGGTGCAACACCGGGTACATTTTAATGATTTGTCAAAATAATTAACGGACCAAGAAAGGATTAGGTGTGTGAGGTAACCCTAGGGACCCCACCCACATAGTGATATCTGAAGAAAGGTAGGAGTTATACTGGCAAAAGCTATGAAGGAGTCCTGCCCCCACCGTAATGGCAGGCTCATTGATTGCAGTGACTCGACTGCCAGGGCACATACTGCAGAACCCCAGGTAGTTAGGAAATACACATGCAGATGTTCTTTATAGAGTTGTTACAGTTTATCTGGTTATTAAAAGTTATTGAAAAACTGCCCCAAAGAGGAGCATGAGACACAACAGTTCCCCTTCCCATTGCCCAAGAAGGAAATGGACCGTCCTGCATTAGGGCCAGGGGTAGATCGGAGGAATGATGGTAGCAGGACACAAAAGGAAAAGAAGGTACAGGACAGTCAGAATGACAGGTCAGTAAGATATAGAGTACACTGTCAGACCATAGACAAGGCAGGTAAAGGACACACAGACATCTGGGAAAGTATTATGGGGAAAAGGGCAAGGGCTGACATGATGAATGCCTTAAATGGGACTGCAGCACACTTACTTCAGTATCCAAAATGTAATGTTGCATTATGGCCTCCTTAGATGCTACTGCCACCTGGTGGAATGTGAGGGCCTAAATTCACTGATCAAGCGGAAAAAGGTGCTGTCTCATTTAAAGAAACTGCACACACAGCTAGCCTTTCTGCTAGAAATAAAGAATCATAAAGAGGCGCAGAAACTAAAAGGAGTGGGTGGGATGGGAGGCTCACAGTGTGGCAGCTTCAGCAAAGTGGGATCTCAATTTTGGGCCACAAAATTTGAGATGGAAGCTGAAGGCATCAAATTGGACACACAGGGTAGATGGGTAATATTGAAACTAGATACTCCAAAGGTCCCTTGGTGTTAGCTAATGTATGTGCACCAAATGAGGATAATCCAGAATTCATGGACACCTTATCCCAAGCCTTGCTGGATTGGTCCCATGATAACTCTGATATAATCCTGGTGGGATTTCAACCTCACCCTGGACGATATCTTAGACCGCTCTAATTGAAACCAGAACCTCGCTTCATGCTCAGGCAGCCCTCAAGAACCTAATGACAGTGCACCAACTAACAGATGTGTGGAGAGCCCTATATCCTGCAGATAAAGATTACACATTTTTCTCTGCAGCAAAGGCCATGGCCAGTCAGCTGGACTTGGACTTTGGCTAACATCCCCAAGTATAACCAGGGCTGCCCCAGTTACGAATATTTCACTGATTTATCTCTCTGCCCATGCTCCAATAACCCTCAGATATCCCTAGACCCATCTCAGACCAAATCTGCGTGATGGAGAATGGATCCTCCTTATTCCAGGAGAAGGACTTCCAAACCTGGCTGATACAGGAAACACAGAATTACTTCAAGGATAATCCACAGGCTGGGCATCCCCAGCAGGGTTATGGGGGACAAGGCAACAGTGAGGGGCAAAATTATTAGTAAGGCATCTTACAGACAGAAGCAGAGGAGAAAGAGATGATAGAACTGGAAGTTGAGCTAGCACAAAAAGAAAAACAAACAGACCACCCCAGACAATTGGTAAACCCTCAGTTAATATATGAACTTACAGCCCTCAGGATAAAACTTAATACCCTAGCTACCAGGAAAGCAGAGCTCCAAATCCAGTGCACAAAATTTAAATACTGGGCTCAGGGAAAAGAACAGTAGACTACTAGCCTTCTGCCTCGTAAGCAACTGGACGAAAGACACATAGCCCAACTTGCAGGAAGACTGGCGAAATACAAACTGCCCGAAAGAAATTAATGAAATCATGCAGACATTCTACAAGGACTTGTATGCCTCACACACCACATGGGAGGGTCAGGCCTTTAAGGAGTTTGAGTACATTTAGAATGCCCAAACTCACACAAGTACCAAAAGAAACATGTAGATGCCCCCCTTATGCTCCAGAAGTAACTTCTGACCATCGTGGCGTGGCTAACAAGGCCCCAGGGAGCAATGGGTACCCATTGACTATTATAAAGTGGTGGCTACCTCCATGGATTCCCCCAGCAGATGCTGGAGGAGGCACACAAAAACATTTTACCACCGACCCTACAGGAGGCCATTATAACTGTGTTGCCCTAAGAGGGTAAGGACCCTATTAGCCCTACCAGCTATTGCCCCATTTCGCTAATTAATGCGATGCCAAAATACTGGAAAAAGTACTGGCCTCTAGGTTGGAAACACCCTACGAATGATACATCCAGCCCAGGTGGGCTTTATAAAAGGAAGGGCAAGCTCTGACCACATTAGGACCTGAGTTACCCTCATTCAGAAGGCTAGCAATCTTATGACACCAGTGGCGACCCTTACAGTGTACTTATTGAATGCCTTTGATTCCATAGAATGGGAGTACCTGCACCACGTGCTGGTGGAAGGAACTCAGAGTGGCTTTTGTGGTTGGATCCGCACCCTGTATGAAGCCCCAATGGCCAGGCTACTGAAGAATGGCGTCCTCTCAGACCCCTTCCAGTTATATAGAGGCACAAGGCAAGGTTGTCCTCTCCTCCCTCCTGCCTATTATTTGTACTGGCTATAGAGCCATTGGCACAGGCTCTTAGAATGCACCCTGGGAGAAAGGGAATAAGGATTGGAGGAGCAGTACAGCACCAAATTATATGTGGATGATTGCCTGATACTCACAGAAGACATAGGAGCCAGCCTACCAGCATACGGACTGTGTATAAATATAAATCAGAGATTTTGCCTCTCAATGATACTGCACTCCTTGGAGGTGTTATCGGTGGAATCAGCAGTTGCAAAAGGTGGCATAAAACACGTAGGAATTAGGATAGCAAACAAAGTTAGCTTAATAACAGACAATCTCACCCCGCCATTAATACTCTTGAAGGAGACAGACAGATGGACACTGCTTAACCTCTCTCTAATCGGTAACATATAAGCCATCAAGATGATGGCGTCTGAGGTTATATTACTTACTGGCACACCTCCCAGTTGAGATCCCTAAATCCTGGTTTGATAAAATAAATAAAATTATAAAGACTTTCTTAAGGGCACAAGTAGGGCTAGGTTTAGCAGGAAAAATTAATAGCCCACAGAGATGGGAGGCTGGAACATGCTGGACTTCCATCACTTTGCTATTCCTTGCAACTTGGCCACTTCAATCAGAATGTTTAGGGAAGCTAGCCAGGACTGCCCGGCCTGGGTACACATGGAGACTTCTGTCTTGGAAGGAGCACACCCACAGTATTTTTTACCTCTCCCTACCTAAATCATTACGATCCTGGCTTACTGTTAAAGCTGCATACTCAGCTGTTCAGAGGATGGGGAAGTTAGCAAACATGAGTGTACGCATTGCTGGTAATTATACGCCTCTATGGCTCAACCTTGCACCTCAGATGGACAAAAGGATATATTGTAGAGTTCCTAGAAACTAGAAATATCACTGAAATAGGGGACCTGTGGAACCAAATAGTGGTGGGCTGCTCACATTCCAAGATTTGAGGGAAAAATATGGCATTCCTGCTTCTGACCAATGGAAATTTCTCCAAGTATGGAGTGTGTACAACCTGGCAAAGAGGTAACTGTCAGTGTAAAACATAAAACAAATGTAAGGTGCATGCCCTCCACCCAGCCCATCCCCATAATAAAATGGCTACAAAAGCCCAAGGGCTTAGCTGACCGGATACAGGCCATGATAAAAAAATCAGATACCCAACCAATCCTTGAGGGACAGAATAAGGTGGCAAACAATGCTGGTTAGAACCATATCTAAGAGGAGTGGGTAGGGTGTTGAGAATGGCTCAGAAGGCCTGCAAAGACCCAAAGAGCCTGTTAATACAGAAGAAAATCTTACATCTGTGGTACCATACTTCCACACTTCTGA
Source organism: Neoceratodus forsteri (assembly GCA_016271365.2). Lineage (NCBI taxonomy): Eukaryota > Metazoa > Chordata > Ceratodontiformes > Ceratodontidae > Neoceratodus > Neoceratodus forsteri. The sequence continues at coordinate 287,479,056 of CM057455.1, read as the reverse complement.
AAAGAATGGGCCTACACCACATAGACCAGTGTTGGAGGTGCAGTGGGACAATGCAAACCTCCTTCACATACAGTACTCTGGGACTACCCAGACATACAGCCATTCTGGGCTGCAGTGGCAGAGAATGCACGGCAATCATGGGTACCAGTATTCCATGCCAACCAGCTCTCCTTCTGTTAGGACTTCAGGCCCCAAATGAGTACCTGAGAAACCCTCAGCTGCAATGGCCAATGCAGGTCTCAGTAGAAGCTAAGAGATTGATTTTGATGAGATGGAAAACACCAAATGTCTCAGTGATAGCAGAATGGTATAAATCAGTGGAGGCTGTGGCGATCAACTCCAGGCTGCTGTATTTTCCAGCAGACCCAACAAAGGTATTACTTGGTCTGGAGCCCATATTTGCAATATATAGCCTGTAAAGGCCAAAATAATACAGCACTCTGGAAAAAGACCTGCTAAAACCACCTCTGAAGGGAAAGCAATAAAGCTAAGACCTGGATGTTATGTGTATATGCGCTGCCTGCCAGCCTATGAGGCCCAGTTATTAACGGAATAATGTACCCTCTCCATGCACCATATAGTATAAAGGACATTGAGTATAAGTTGCACTGTTTGTGATGTTCAATGCTTGTCTGTTTTATACCCATGTATAATAATTCAACTATCTGTACTAAGTACCACATCTAATTTATCATATCTGTACTATGTCTCTGTAAAATTTCATACTCTATAAAAGTTTAACTTTAATAAAAGGGATTTGGTTAGGCCTGAACAGCTTATACCTAATCAGTTTGTAACAGTGAGGGATTCACTGGGAGGAGAAAACTCTGCCACTAGCTAGTGTTCTTGTGGACTGAGGTGAGACAGGAGAGAGAGTGTAAAAGTGGCAGACAACCTCGCCCTGGATGTTGTTATAGGGAATAATCTACAGCAGGGGGTGGTGTGTATGGTTACCATAGCCAGAAGGCTAAGGCTGCTTGTAATTCCCTGAACCCCACAGAAGCCCCTGTGGAAAGAATAGGAGGCTGATTCCTAGCTTGTGTCTCCTGAAAGGAGAGTAATGAAAGGGAAGTAAGACTTACCCAGGTAGCCATTCACAAACCAGCTACAGAAGGTTACTCAGAGGAGGGAGGGGTAACCAATGGTCAGAAGGTTAGGGATGGCAGTGACTCTGAATGCCTTGATGCTAGAGCTATGGATCCCAGTTTAGGAACTGAGGGGGACATGTCCCATGCTTTGGGAAAATGTGAAGATTTTGCTGCTGCTCAGAGGACTGTTCCTAGTTTGCAGAGGCTGAAGGCTTGTGTAGAATCTGATGGGACACCGGGAGGTGACATGACACACAGGGTATTTTGGGACAATGGACTGTTGTATACACAGGACGTATGGGACGGGGGTGATGGGCAGACAGCTTGTCATTCCCAGGGGTGCTGTGAGCAGTTGTTCAAGATTGCTCATGATAGCCCCATGTTAGGACATCTGGGCATCGTACACATCCCACAGCGACTGACCCAGAATTTTATTGGCCCAACCACCTAGCAGGTGAAGGAATATTACAGATCTTGTCACCGATGCCAACAAGTAGGAAGGCAGGTAGTAAAACCAAAGCTGGACTAATTCCTTACCCATTGTGGAGGAGCCATTCCAGAGGGTAGGAATGGAAATTGTGGAACCTTTGAGTACTCCAAGCCCTCGGAAGTAGTTTATCCCGACAGTGGTTGATTACGCCACCTAATACCCAGAGGCAGTCACCCTCTCCTCACTTAGGACAGACAAAGTCACAGGATGACTTCCTAGGATTTCTCCCGTGTCTGATTTCTGCAGTTGGTTATCACTGATCAAGGGGTACCTTCATGTTGGACCTGATGAAGTGTTTGTGGGAAAGTGTGGGTGGTGCAGAGATGCATGACACCTTATCACCCCCAAGCCAATGGTCTTGTGGAACGTTTTAATGGTACCCTAAAATCAATGCTCCAAGCGTTTGCTGATCAGCATGGGAGGGACAGGGACAAATACCTTCCCACCTGTTGTTCGCGACACAGGGAGGTGCCCTAGGAGTCAACAGGGTTCTCCCCTTCCCACACTTATATGGACGCTGGGGCATGGGCCCCTAGACTTGATCCGAGAAGACTGGGAAGGCAAGCAAGCCACCCGGGAACTCCCATAGTGGAGTATGTCCTTACATTTAGGAGAAGCTGAAGAAGGTTATGGGGTGGCCCAAAGCAACCTGTCAGCTGCCCAAGAGAAGCAAAACCTGTTCAGTATAGGTCAGGAAGTAATGGTCCTAATTCCAGTCTGGAAGGACAAGCTGCAGGCTGAGTGGGCAGGACCATATAAGGTAGGCCGACAGGTCAATGACATAAGTTATATTGTGGAACTGCCTGACAGGAAACATACCCATAGGATGTACCATGTCAACATGACAAAACCATATTCAAATAGGGCTGACATGGTATTTGCAGTGTGTAGTCCTGGGAGGGACATAAGAAGACCCTCCTGGACTTCCTGAGGAAAGCAAGCAGTAATCATCTTTGGAGGCAATCAAACTGTCACCTCAGTTGACCCCGGAACAGTCCTAGGAAGTGAGGGAGGTTTTATAGGACTTTGCCCTTTGTTTACGGCTAAGCTAGCCGAACCCCTAGCAACACACGATGTAGACATGGGGACGTAGCACCTATACGGTGGACAACTCTACGGATGTCTAAGGTTGTCCTAAAGGACATTAGCAGGAGGTGGAGGAAATTCTGGATTTAGGGTAATCCAGAAATCCCACAACCCCTGGGCCTCACCATAGTCCTCGCTCCCAAGCCAGATGGTGCTACTCTCTTTGTTTGGACTATCATGGACTCCACACAGACACAAGTCTGACACCCCCAGTGCCACGGATGGATGAACTACTGGACAGGTTGGGAGGAGCGACATACCTTACCACAGTTGACTTGATAAAGAGTACTGGCAGATGGAGTTAACTGCCAGAGTTAGAGAACTGTCGGCCTTCAACACTCCAATAGGGTTATTTGAATTCTGGGCAGTGCCTTTTGGAATGAAGAACGCCTCTGCCACATTCCAAATGTTGGTCAGCCAGGTGTTACATGATACTGAAAAGTACGAGTGGTTTATCTGGATGATATTGCCATCTTCAGGACCAGCTGGAAGGAACACCTGTCCCACCTGAAGGAAGTGTTGGGCAGGATACAGAGGGCAGGGCTCAGTGTGAAGGCTGAAAAGTGCCAGGTGGCTCTGGTGGAGGTGGTATACCTAAGTCATGTAGTGGGTGGGTGGGGACGTCATTCTCATCAAGGAAAAATTGAGGCGATAGAGGCATGGCCACACTGGAAACCCAGAAGCAGGTTAGGAGCTTCCTAGGGACCACAGGGTACTAACGTAATTTGTGCCCAATTTACAGTATCCTGGCAACCCCGCCTAGCTTGCTGGAAAAGAGACAGTCAAAAAGGGTAAAGTGGGAGCCAGCCTGTGAATCGAGACTTCACATACAAATGAGGCACTGTGCAGTGCCCCAGTGTTGGCCAGTCCAGATTACACTAGGCTATTTGTTGGCCAGACAGATGCCTCTGATGAAGGGATTGGAGCAGTCCTCAGTCAGAAATCTAATCAGGAAAAGACACCCCATACTGTACCTTAGTAAGAAGTTACTTCCCTGGAGCAGGCATAGCCCACAGTTGAAAAGGAATGCCTTAGCTGGTATGGGCCCTGAAGAAATTAGGATACAATTTGCACGGAAGATGCTTAGGAGGTACAGACCAGTCACACCCCCTGGTGTGGTTCTGTCAGATGGGTAAAACAAATGAATGCCTACTCCAATGGAGTATTGCCCTACAGGCCTACGACATGATAATCATGCACGGGCCGCCAACGCAAACGCAGATGGCCTATCTCGCCAGTTGGAATAGTGAACAGAATTATGGAAACTCTACCATATGATAGGGCGGTTCCCATAAATTCAGTCTAAGGTGGGAGCGATGTGGTGAGTTTACTAACTGCTGGAATATTGCAGACAATATTGTTTTTGTATATTTTTCTGTGTGCTTTAAAAGGGTTATATGCAGAGGAACTTGGTTATACTTCAAAGTTCCACACAGGCCAGAACTAAGGGTTGCCAAAAGATGCCCATGTTTTGTTTTTGTTTTCATATGTAATTTCTGTTTTGTTTTCTTGTTTTCTCCCGACCCCTACACCCACGCGTCCCCGACATAAGCGTGCATGTAGAGGAAAACTACATACGCTGTTCGGGACACCCTCCCTTCCAGTTGTGTCGTTGACCACCTGGGCGCCTGGCACCGAACCTTCATTTGGTGACAGGGACCACGGGCGGTGAACCCACCTCTTACCCAGGAGAGGAGAGCCAGTGCTCGATCCTGCTCCCCTGCATCAGCACCCCGACAAGACGAGGTAATTCCCAAACCCCAATCGCCAGCATACGTGAGGTGTAGCCCAGCACCTCAACCTCAGCGCCACAGGGCCAGCCTGCCCATGTTTTTTTTAAAGGGTTATATGCAGAGGAAATTAGTATCCTGTGATCTGAGAAAGGCTTACTTGCCAGGAAGCTGAAAATTACATCTCAAAGGCAGGGTATTGTAAAATAACAGAAATGGAATGTCCCTGGTTAACCAATTATAGGGAACCAGGTGCAATAAAATCTCAGGATGGGAGAAAACCATCTTCCCTATCATAAACGTACAGTTCAAAGGCAAAGTGCTTTAGATTTCCAGGAACTCTCATTTTTATGAGATGGCCGAAGGATGAGAGAAGGTCAAAGGATATTGGAACTGTAAGAGAATCTAACTAATCAATAATATGGTTCACTTAAAAATCTTGGACAGAGCAAGAGAGAACCCTGCTGACCTAAAAAGATACATACAGACTGCCTGAACCCAGGCTGTTTGATTTAAAGCCCTCAGAGCAGGGCATGTGACGACGCTTTCATGGGAAACTCTTCTGTCACACTCTAAGCAAGACTGCACAGAGACAGACTAAGAACCAGTGAATGCTACAGAAAGACTGAATCTTTGCAAAACTAATTTATTTTTGGACTTGATCATCCACGTAACCAGATAGAAAACTAGATAGTTACATTTTGCAGTGCACTTTTACATGTATATTTCCATCTTAATTTTTGTTATTCTGTAACCAGATTTGTAGACCTTTTGTTTGTAATGTTTGTATGATAAACATTTAGAATTAGTAAAAGCATTTTTGCTTTTAAAACTGCCTGTGAGTGGTGGCCTGATGGCACTGAGGGTTGAGACGCTGGATGCCACACCTCGCGCCACACCAGCCACCCGGGTTCAGGAACGGACTTGGATCGTTGGGGACGATTGGGGTTGCTGATTGAGCCCTGTTGGCGGCTTTCATCTTCAGAGGGATCTGGAGGCTCCTCTGGTTCGGCTGACACCTGGTGGAGGCCAGGTGGCAATGTCATGTTCGGTGCTCTGAGGGCAGGCCAGTGGAGGACAGACAAGGCTATGGTGTGCATGTGCACCTCCACACGCATGCGCTACTGCTTCTGAGGCCTCGGGATAACAGGCACAAACCATCACACAAAACCCTCAGTGGACCAGGGAGGCAACGAGGACTCCAGGGACCTAGCCCACATCCTCAACGCCAGACCATCTCTCCTCCAGTCCCTGGCTGTCAGCCAGGACCGATCCTCTAATTGCAGAGAAGGCTGCCAGGTAGGTGGGATGATCCTGGGGCTGTAAGGTCCTGGGAGAGTGTCCCAGGGAGGGAGGTCTCAGGCGGGGTAGAGGTGACAGTTGAGCAGGCACCTCCAAGAGAAGACCTGGCCAACCGAGTGCATAGATAGAGTTAAAAAAAAAAAACTGCCTGTGAGCGAATTGTGTGTGTGTGTGTGTGTGTGTGTGTGTGTGTGTGTGCAGAAATAAAAGGTTTAGTCAATTCTGAGACCAGCTGGTAATTGCCAAAGTGCTACCATTTGCTACCAAGACTAGGATCTTCAAAAGGGAATATCTGGGTGCCTTAAGTAAGGGAGATACACAGGTCTCTGAAGGAATCTGTAAGGGGAACTGGGTGCTGCACACCCTATGGGAGAGGACACAGTCAGGTTTATTAGGGCAAACCCCAAAGAGCTCGTAACACCTGGGTTTCTCCTCCTCCTCCAACCCAGTACAGCAGCTGAGGAGAGTTCTCACCTGGCTGCTGACTTGAGACTGTACTGTATCCTTCCCAGATTAGAGAGGGAAGCCCTGGGACCTCATGGCGGGTGTCCAGTCGTGAACTCGGTGAGCACTGTAGACGGACACTTGGAGGGCATTCCTGTTCCCCTGTTACTGATTACACTTAGGGGTGAGCACTGTGAGCTCAGTTGACCTCGCCTCCAGGAGTTGGTTCGTGGAACATTTACTGCAAATTACGGTATGTGTTGTGCTCTTCATGAGAGGAGGAAGTATATCTGAGGAGTGCCCCATCCACAAATATGCAGCCTAATGCATGTTGCTTGAGGGACCACATGTTAGAGAAGGTTGTGAGACAATGGAGGCTGTTTGCCAGTGTTTTGCAGGAGAAGTTAAAACTGTGGAACTAAAATGGTGGAAAATAGATCTTTTGTGCTGCAGTTTATAGAACAGGTTGAAGCATCTAAGCTAGGCCTACCAGTGGGAGGCTATCCCCATAGTTATGCCTCTGGCTGCTGTATCATTAGCATTCACATGTTTCTGGGTTGTTGCTTGATGCATCCATGCCATACTAAATAGTGTCAAGAAATTTGCAGGCAGAATAAGACCTGCAGCCCACTGTCTTCCAGAGATGCTAGCCAGTATGTGTGGTATGCCCAAACTAGATGGAGCATCTGGACTTAAATGGTCTTTGTCTCTAATGGGACACAGTCCAGATGGGACATGGATAAGGACTGATCAAAGGGAGTGCTGGTACCTCACTGAATAACTTGATAGCCAGTCTGCAAGAGCCAGGAGCTGCAGAATATACTGCCTTCCCCAGGGTAGCCACAGAAACATGGAATCTGACAGCAGTCTCCCATATTTATTACTACCTTACCCCACAGCGCCACAATGGGTTAATCACTCCCTGCCCCTGACTGGCCTAAGGAGTCTTGCAGAGTAATCCAGGATTTATTTACCCAAGACAGCCTACTTGAGATGCAGCATCTCTTGTTTTTATTGGGCTCCTGCTTTCTACTTTAAACTTTTTCTGTGTGTGAACATGGTGCTTATGAAAGGTGCGAAATGACAGCACTGGTAACTGAAGCCATCCATATAGCCACATGACAGATACAGCACGGGCAATTACAGTGTAATGTTCCACACTGCCCCACCAGTGTTCCTCAAACCTATCATGGAGGAACCACCATGCAGGTGAGCAGTTAGATCTTACTCGAGTGGGAGCTCTTGCTGCAGGCTATAACCATTAGGACTAACGCCGAGGCCTTAGGACCCACATAAAAAATCTTAGCTAACAGTACTCAGCAGGGACCGCTTCTAACATCGGTTGCACTTCACGTTGGTCACGGTACATGACCGGCTCCACTTGGTTCTTTTTCCGCACGCAACCCGCCACGTTGGGAAGTTCTTTGCTATCAAAGCAGTTTCCAGCTGAAATTGGATATTTTCTTGAATTCAACCATTCTTCTTTCCTTTTCAACTTCAGTGCAGCGTATGTCGTCTCCGTCGTCTGTATCCTTCTCCGGACCGAAGAGGAACAAGTGCGATTGTGGCCGCCAGATACCATCCAAAGATGGCCACTCCAAGTGCGTCTTCTGCCTGGGTCCAGACCATAACAGTGTGGCCTGCAGCACTTGTAGAGGCTTCAGCAGGATGAGAATTTGAAGCCTGAAGGCCCTAAAAGCCTGCACACCTCGGAGACAAGAGTATACACGGACAAGCCCGTAAGCATTCCTGGGACAAGGACAGTAGCGGTCCCATCATAGGTCCCGTTCCGCCCCCAAAAGCCTCTTCCTCCTCTGGCTCGGGAGAACACCGCAAGGACCTCAAGAAACAGAGTTCTTCTGCCAGAAAACCAACGCCCGGTCAAGGCGAGACCATCTAGCGAAAACAGCGAAAGCCTAAGGTAAGCGCCACGCCATTGACCAAGGCCTCTTCGGCACAAGACTGCCCTGCCCAAGAAGGTCTCGGCTCGCCTGCTTCAGACAAGCCGCTGGGTGATGCAGACACTCAGATACTGCCTCCGTGAAACAGACGCTGGTCCTGATACTGACGCTGGTGGAGGTTCCTCCTGTAGAAGATGCTCCTGTGGAGGGCCCTGCAACGTTCCGTGACCCCATATCTTCCACTCCAGGGCTGTTCGGGAACTCCCCACTCATGCCCTTCCGGATCCTCCGTTTTCTGGGTCCTTCCGAGAACAGCAGCGCTGTTTTTAGCAAAAAGAGCTGCAGAGCTCGTCTCCTTTTGGTGGAGTCAGGTTAAGAAAGAGGCTGTACTGAAGCCAGACCCACGGTTCCCGACCAGCTGGACAACCCTGAACCTGAGGGCCTTCCGCTCCTTCTCCACAGAAGACCTCCGGCGGCGTTGCCTCGTCCACCCTCGAGGTCTCATTCCCGTCCTGGTCTAAGGAATGTCACGTCAGTGCCCTTTCTCAGTCACAAGAGTCACCGGGTCCCGGCGTCTCAGCCCAGAGCCAATCCCGCCTCCGAGACGGGCCTGCTCCAGACACCGGTGTCTCTCCGTCGTCGGTCCTAAGACTGACGCCTGTCTGGTAGTTACCAATGCTTGAGTGGGGGAGTCCTAGACGCAACTCAGGCTATTTGAGGCCCAGTAGCAGGTTGTCTTCTCTCTTCTGCTTCCTCATCCCTCTTGGTGGTTGGGGGTTCCCCGGGAGAAGGACCAACCCTGCTCGCCTCCTGATGATCCAACCTTTATAGATGTCATGAGGCACATCCAGGCCTCCAGTGAATGGGAGATGGAGGACCTGGATCCGGAGCAGCATCTACTGGCCTGTTACCTGAGGCAGAAGGAGCCCAAGCCTCTGGTGGTGCCTCCTTTGTGGACACCTTCAAGACCTAACCAGGATAACTTGGAAGCATCCAGCCTTAGTCCGAAAAAGTCAGACAGGCTGTATAGAGCCCCAAGGGATGAGCCTTTCCTGGCGGAGCACCCTCAGGCGGACTCATTGGTCATTCCGGCTGCCCACGACAAGTCCAAGCAGCCTAAGCACCTCAGCTCCCAGCCTCCTGACCCAGAGTCCCGCTGCTTGGACAAGGTGGGCAAGAAGGTCTACTCTTGCCTCCACCTGCTCTGTTAGATTCCTTAACTTCCTTACACATATGGTCCAGTACCAGCATGCATTGTGGGAGAGAGGGCAGGAGCTAGCCAATACCTTGCCAGACTCCACACAAAAGACAGAGCTTCTGGACATATTAAAATCGGGCTTGGATGTAGGCACGCATGTTCTCCGTGCCTCATCACGACACTGCAGATCTACGGCGGCCAGAGTGGCAGCGGCAGGTGTCTGCCTCCGCGCTCATGCCTGCTTTGGAGTCTCAGGTTTTCACCAAGATTTGCAGTCCAGAATCTGGGACCTCCGTTCCAGGGTTCCGTCCTTTCTGGGCAGGAGACAGAGTCTCTTATCTCTCATCTCCAGGAGTCGGGCAAATCTATCTGGTCCATCGGACAGATGTATAGAGGGACCAGAAACGTGCGAGATGACTACCATTTGTAAGTCGTCAGGTGCTCAAGCCGTGGAAACCAACCTGGCCAGAGAGGTGGCTTCAAAGGAAGGCATTCCTTTCGAGGCCCCAAGTCCTCCCAAGCCTCTCTGCTCACTCCCGGCTCCGCTAATGACTCTCTCCTGACCCCCGAAGGAGGTTCCAGGAGGCAGTAGGAGTCGCTCTCCTTCATCTGAAGGGTTAGAGCTCTATTACAGCGGACCAGTGGGTCCTAGACACTATAAGGAGGGGACATACACTGGAGTTCACCAAATTCCTGCAGACACTCCACCAAGGTCCCCAAGATATCCTCCTTCTCACATACCCCTTATAGAAGGAGAGATTCAGGCCTCTTGCAAAAAAGGGTGATGGAACCAGTTCTTCTGCAGCAGTGGGGAAAGGATATTACTCCTATTTTTCCTAGTGCTAAAAGACATTAGATCTTTGGCCCATCCTGAACCTCAGCTCCTTAAACAACTTTATAGAGTATCAAAGGTTCAGGATGGTGACCCTTGAGGTCTTATTCCTCTGCTGCACCAGGAGACTGGCTCTGCTCCCTAGACATGCAAGATGCATACATGCACATCGGGACTTCCCCTCACAGGAAGTTCCTGAGGTTCCACTTCCTGGGGAGCATTATCAGTTTCGGTTCTTCCGTTCGGCCTCTCCTCCGGCTCCTCGAGTCTTCACCAAATGTTTGGCAGTGGTAGCTGTGGCTCTAAGGCGCCAGGGGCATTATGTCTTCCTTACCTCGACGATTGACTGCTTGCAGCCCGTCAAGGCGCGCCTCCTTCAGGCTCTCAGAGACCCCTATACTCTGTTCCGAGAGGTGGGGTCACCCTGAACCTTCCAAAGTCTTCATGAGCCCAGCCAAAACTCATCTTTATAGGGGCGGTCCTGGACTCAGTCCAGGGCATGGCTTTCTACCTCCAGAAAGAGGCGATCGCCTGTGGGAGATAGCTGGATCGGTCCTAGTAACCCCACAGGTCCAAGCCAGGACCTTCTTCAGACTTCTGGGGTACATGGCGGCAGCTATCCCTGTCCTCCTTTGGCCTGCCTCCACATGAGAATCCCACAGTGGCTGCTCAGGGTGCAGTGGAATCAAGGCTCAGGCGAGCTAGACCACATGGCCAGAGTCGCAGAGCCGGTCAAGAGGACACTACTTTGGTGACTGGACCCTCTCAATCTAGAAAAAGGGGTCCCTTTCCGTCAAGAACCCCCAAATCAGACCCTAACTGCGGATGCATCAGATTTGGGATGGAGACACACCTAGGGGCCCGTAAGCGATAAGGGATCTGGACCCCAAAGGAACACGACCTCCACATCAATGTCCTGGAGATGCAAGTGGTCCTCAATGCGCTGCATGCCTTCCAAGAGGACTTTGTCCCAGGCTCTCTCCTAGTTCAGACGGACAATATGGCGGTTGTCTTTACATCAACAAGCAAGGGGAATGCACTCCTACCCCTATGCAGAGAGGCGATGAGAGTCTGGTACTGGCGCTGAGTGTCACATCTCTCTGTCCGCAGTGCACGTTCCAGGCATCCTAAATGACTTGGCAGACAGCCTAAGCAGGTCTCAGTCCAAGGCGCAAGTGGGAGTTACTGCTATCTGAAGCAGACCAGCTCTTCGACACATGGGGTCATCCAGAGCTGGACCTCTTTATGCCTTGACGCAATGCCAAACTGCCAATTTTCTGCTCATGAGCTCGTGCCTGGTGCTTTCTGGCCAGATGCGTTGTCCTTTGTTGGGCAGGGTGGTTTCTTTTTCGCTATCCTCTCATTCAGAGAGTACTGTTGAAGTTATAGGCCGAGGGGCTCGGATGATTCTAATCGCCCATTGTGGCCTCAGCAGATTTGGTTCCCACTAGTTCACTGGTTGTCCTCGGAACCTCCAATTTCGCTGCCAGTATGCTTGTAGTTGCTATCCCAGGATCGGAGCACGCTGGTCCTTCCAGATCTCAGGTCTTTGCACGTTCTTGCTTGGCTCCTGCAGACATAGCAAAATCAAGGTATTGGGTCTCCCAGAAGGTGGTGGATGTCCTCATCTTGGCGAGGAAGCCCTGTACTACGCTCCACTTATGATATGAAGTGGAAGCGTTTCTGCTTATGGGCTGCCTCACTGCCTGGACCCCTTACCTGTCCGGTGAACTCAGCATTGCATTATCTCCTTTCCTTATACCAACAAGGCTTGAGCTACTCTTCGATAAAAGTGCACATATGGCTATTTCTGCATATCATGTCCTCTTGGGGGATAGAATTTTAGCCCAACTGGATGTGGCCCGCACCTTTTACGGGGTATTCTGCATATGAGACCTCCATTAGGGATCCGATCCCTCCTGGGACCTCCTGTTTGTGTTGGAAAAGCTCACTCCCCTTTGAATCAGCGGCTGATTGTGAGGTGCATTACCTTTCCTGGAAGGTTTGTTTTTAGTTGCCATTACCTCAGCTCAAGAGTTTCCTAGCTCCCGACTCTGATGTGTAAAGAGACTTATATTGTTTTCACAGGAAAGGGTTTCCTTCAAACGAATTCTAAGTTCCTTCCCAAAGTGGTCTCGGAGTTTACCCTCAACCAGTCGGTTGACCTTCCAGTTTATTTTCTTCCCTTCCAGTAGAGAAGCTCTCCTTCACACACTGGACGTTCACAGGGTGCTGAGGTACTACCTCAAGTGCACAACTACACACCGTAAATTGGAGCAACTGTTTGTGACCTTCGCTACAACACTTGGGCAAACCCAGTGTCTAAACAGGCGATTTCTAAGTGGCTTGTCCACTGCATTGTGTTTTGCTATGAGAAGCGCAACAAATCCTTTCCGGGCCCGATTAAGGGTCACTCCACCAGGGAGTTCTGCTTCCTTTGCCGCCTTGAAGAATGTCTCTATAAGAGACATCTGGCGGCAGCCACGTGGGAATTCTGTGCACACATTTGTGAAGCACTATAGCCTGGACATTGCATCCAGACGCCTGTCGGTTTTGGCTTGGCAGTCCTTCAGGGACTCCTGTCCTGACTTGCTGTGTTGTCAGCTTTATTATCATCCTTCCTCCTCCCAGGGTAAGGCACCTCCTTGGCACGGGACTGCTTGGGATTCGATCCTAATGATATTAGCCTGCTGCAAGAGCTCCCACTGAGTAAGATAGTACCGCTACGTAAGAACTTACCGTGAACAGTAGATCTTTGAGAGGAGTTCTTGCAGCAGCGCTGCTTTCCTGCCCTCCATCCCCGGTGAGGTATTCATTTCATCCACAGGCTTCGCTTCTTTTCTCGTTAGGGCCCGTTAGTGGGTCTTGGCGGAGGAACTGGGGTGGGAGCTGTCCACCCCTTATGTACCGTGACCGACGGGGTGGAGCCGACACCGAGGGCGGTTCCTGCTGGGTACTGCTAGCTAAGATTTTTTCCGTGGGTCCTAAGGAGGCTCGGCATTGGTCCTAAATGGTTATAGCCTGCTGCAAGAGCTCCTCTCAAGATCTACTGTTATGGTAAGTTCTTACGTAACTGAACTTTCAGACTCCATTCCCAGTCAGTCCTTGGCCTCCAGGGTGCTAATTCGTGCCAGTTGTGTTGGTGGTTTTGTGATGTGGAGACCACCCACTAGGAACTGGACTGAAGCCATCAGAACTCATTTCACATAGACCACTGACCGTCCCTCGGGTGATAATGGCTTACAGACACTACCAACTTGTGTTGGGTTTGAACCAGTGACCTAGAGATGAAGGCTCCTGATCCTGTTAGTACATTACCAATCCACTCAGCCATCTAGTTCCTGGGCTCCTGCTTTTCACTTTCTTCCCCAGAACTGGTCAGCCCCTCTACCCTAGCCTGCCCTTGATCAACAACCAGCCCCCTGGGACTTACCCATCCAGCTATTCCCCATGGACTGCACCCACTGGTGGGGCCAGGAGAAGGAGGGTCATCCCTCTTCTGCTTTCCTCGCCCAGATATGTTGAGAAGTCCTGCATTGCATTGCAGATCGGGGAGTGAGCCAGGCATCATCCACTGGCTCTGTTTCCCATTTTCTTCCCCACAGTTGGCAGTGAGCAGTGACACAACTGTGCATGCACAGAGGCATGCACACCATGTGTCCTGCCACTGGCTGGCCCCATGCTCTTGGTGCACCGCTGCCCTGCCACCTGCCTACATGTGGTGTTGGTAGAAGCGCTGCCACTAGTCCCCCCTTCCTGGAGGAGAAGAGCAGTCATCAGACACTTGATTCTCTCCCACCTGGCTGATGCCCAATGACCTGGGTCTGCTCCTGAACCCGGGTGGTGGTGTGGTGTCCGCCTCAGCCTACTGTTCCACTGGTCTAGCTTTACCTGTTGTATTAATCATATTGTTTCCTCCATTAGGCCTGCCTACTGGACCTCCTTTCAGCACCTGAGACCTCTACTCAACCACAGTTCTGCCACCCCTTTGCTGACTACTGACCCCACGTCACTGTCACCCCATCTAGATTGCCACCTGGAGTGGGGCCCAGCTTTCCAGCACCTGGCAGATGTTGTTACACAGACCTGTCCGCTATTGTGGAGCCTTGCAGAGCTGAATCATAAGGATGACGGAGCGGATCTTTTTGATCATGGAGCACACACTGTGATGCTGATGGCCACACGCTGTTCCCTTCCACAGTACATAACAGTATTCTCCAGCTGCACCATCACCTGTGGTCACCCAAGTGGCGTTATTACAGTGTAGCACTGAGCCATACCCTCCTTGAGGCAGGAAAGCCCGGTGGAACACTCGATCCTGCCTCCCAGCCGACCATCTAATGATCTGGGTATATTCTGGAACCCAGGTTGCCAATATCATGAGGAGCATATCTATTACTGTGCCAACGGGCTGCCCCTTTTTACAGTTGCGCCGCTGAAGTGCCGATAGGTTAAGTGTCTTGTTTCAGGGTCCACGGCAAGCGAGTGAGTGTGGTGGGATTTGAAAATTAGTCTCTTGGTTCCTAAGTCTCAGTTCTAGCTAGTAGAGTACACTGGCTCTCCACATCATGTTGCAGATTCTCATAAAAGGAAGGAATTAACTTTTATTTTATTAAATTTAATGTGCTTTCATAGTTTTTACACCAAAAACTACATACAGGAATTAGGTTTTTTATAGTGCCATTCATAGTCACTGTATCCTCAGTGATTTACGGTCCATGAACTATGGATAACTGCCATCAGGCACAGGTTCTGGGATTTAGGGAGTTAAGTTCAGAGAACGAAAGTGTGAGAGAGAAAGTTAGGCCCAGGGAAAATGTGACTTGCACAAGGTCACACAGTAAATGTCAGTAGGGGCTTCAGATCCAGGTCTTCAGGTTGACAGCTCTGTGGTCTAACTACTGCTTTGCCTCCCTAGCTTCTGTTTAGTCCCCTGAGGGCAGCCAATCCATACAGTGTTATCCTTAGCTAGCTAGCTAGTCAGCACATCTCCAGACCACACTCTGCTGTGGCTGTTGCCATTTTCAACTTGACCAGCAGTGCTGGGCGGTGCCCTGTGGTAAGGACTGATTTCAGACAATCACATTCAAACCCCAGGAAATCTTGCTGTATTCTGACACATGCAGTATGATCTCACCATGAGACTGCCCCAGAGCTGAAATGGTTAATAGAACCTATGCAAATTGTGGAATGCTAGGCTCGAGCTTGGTTTTCAATCCACTATCCTTGGATGTACTTTCTGTAACCATCAGATTCTTTACTCCGCTTGTTTCAGTAAGACATCTCCAGAAAGCTCTCCTTCACTTTCTTGAATTTATATTTTTATCAGTTTTATAGTTACCATTCATCTATTTTGTTTTTGAAGCACTGTCCTCAGTTTACAGGTAGACTGGTTTAGATTTAGTTTTATCTGGGTAAGTTTCTTGGCTCCTTGTCGGTTCTTTGCAACAGGGAAGGAACCGGACTTTCTTTATATTTTGTTGAAGTAAACTTCATGCTTTCAAACCCCAGGAAATCTGTATTCTGACAAATGGAGTATGGTCGCACCATAGGACTGTCCCAGAGCTGAAATGGCTAACAAAACCTATGCAAATAGTGGGATGCTAGGCTTGATCTCAGTTTTCAAACCACTGTCCCTGATTGCACTTACTGCAGCCATCAGATTCTTTACTCTGCTTGCCTCAGTAGGACGCCTTCGGAGAGCTCTCCTTCACTTGCTTGAAGAAAATTTATTTTCTTGGTTTTTCAAGTTCTGTTTATTTCTTTCGATTTTTAAAGCACTGTCCTCGGTTCACAGGTAGGCTTAGTCTAGATTTAGTGTTTATCGGTATTTTCGGTTCCTTATTGGTTCTTCACAACCAAGAAGGAACCAGTATTTATTTTTCATTTTCTGAGGGTAATCTCAGTATTTTTTGCCTATTTCGACTTAGGTAAGTCAGAATAACTTCAGTCTAATTTACCGGTAACTCTCGGTTGTTTGGTTTTAACCAACCAAAGAAAAAAAAACAGGTGTTTCAAGCAAATGTCACAGTCCAAGAAAAGAACGGGCCCTACAGGTTTCAACATTGTACGTGTATGGGAGCCATTCGTAAAAGCCGATCCTCATCTAATTTGTTTCTTCTGTTTGGGGTTTGTCCACCTCAGTGAAGACTGTGACATTTGTAAAACTTTCCACAGTCGACGCTTGAGGGGCAACTTGAACGACTGCAGGAAAGTCTGAAAAGCTGCTGTGACCCGCCTCAGACAAACTGGCTCCTATCCATATGGGGAGAGGATGAGGACTATGGGAGTCTGCTGTACCAGATATCTCTCCTGTTTCCCCTGACAAGGGATCTGAGGACTGTACATCCCACTTTGCTTTCATGAAGCAAGTGGCTCAAACCCTGGACCACCACACTCTGGAGTCCACCGATGAGGACAAAGAACAGGGCTACATGGAGATGATGGACATCCCAGTCTCCAAGAGACTACTATTGCTCATCCATAAGTCCCTGAGAAAACAAGTGAATAAGATATTGCAGACACCCACTTCTGTGCCACCAATGGCTAGAAAATGGACAAAAATATTGGGTAAAGGAGGAGCAGAATTCCTTTTGTGCACCCAAGTCATGAAGGGTGGTACAGGCTGCAGCTTGTGATAAGGCTGGCACCCCTTGGCATCACACCCTCCAGATAAGGACTCCAGGAAAATAGACTCCATGGCTAAGAAAGTTTTTTCCTGGGGTCTTCTCTGGTTATCAGACAAGCCTCCTATATGGCCTATGTTACAAGATACCAGAAGACACTATGGAATGCTGTTCTGGAGATAGTCTGTCCCAGCCCCATGGCAGCTGATTTAGAGGAGGCTGCAAAAGGGGCATAGAAGCATCTAAAGCCCAATTCAGGATGGCAGTAGATAAAGACACTGCTGTCAGACAGATGTGTGCGTCAGTGTCACTCAGAAGGTTTGCTTTGCTCGGACCCACTAATCTGACCTAAGACACACAATCAAAGGCATGTATTTTCCATGTGAGCCTACATCTCTGGGGAGCAAACAGAGGCTTACATGAAGAAAATGGATGATTATAAACTGCCTACAAAAGTGCTGCTGCCAAGAAAGGGCATCTACACCCTAGAAGCACCAGGCTGGGGGTAGAGGTAGGGCCCTATAGGCCATTCTTTCAGCCTCATGCTTTCCCCAGTATCAACAGCAGAGGAGATATTTCAGAGGCAGGGGCAGGAGAGGCAATGGCCAACTAGCCCCAGCACTCAGGCAACAGTCCAGCCCAATCAGACAACCTGAGGTGTCTGCTCGGTCACCTCCCCAACCCCAGTGGAGGCTGGCCCACTACCTCCAGGAATGGCAGACCATCACCATAGACAAGTGGGTCCTGGAGGTAGTGGGCCAGGGCCTTAGCTTTCAGCTTCAGGTTCATGCTCAAAGCTGAGGGCAAGGGTCTTAAGACACTCTAGCCCATCAAAAACAGCTCTGTTATAGGAGGCAGTATCCAGCCTTCTGTCTCAAAAAGCAGTAGAGCCAAGCCCCAGGCACAAAGGGGAAAAGGCCTTACGCAAGATAATTCCTCACAAGAAAGAAACTGGGAGCCAGCCTAGTGGCATTGAGGATTGAGGCACTGGATGCCACTCTTCATGCCACGCTGGCGACATGGGTTCGAATCGAGCCCGGCCGCGAGGGTCGGCAGCGGAGAGAGGATTGAGCCTGTAGGACTGCTCTCCTCTCCTGTCTCGTGAGGGATCCAGGGACAGCTCGGCAACGCAGCGGCCCCTGGCCGGAAGTCAGAGGCACTGCTATGCTCCAGGGCCAAGTAGCGGGATGCAGAGCCGCAGCAGATGTCGTTAGACATTATGCATGTCCGGCTGTGAAGTGGGGAGGCAGGGCGAATTAAGAAAAATCCCCACCGTGGAGATAGGCGAAGGCACCATCAGCCTCGGAAGCCACACTCTGGGTTGGGTACTCTCCCTCGCATCTCCCCCGCCTGGCAAATTAGATTATAGATAGAGCGCCTGGGAGGATAGGGCGGCCTACCTCGTGGGTGCAGAGCCAGGGGTCTGCCAGGTCGCTATGGGTGAGGAGTAGAGTGCTTCAGGCAAGAGGTAGAGCCTGAGGTGGGTGGATGCTGGAGAGTGTTCTCCCGGCAGGAGCAAAATACAGTTTGAAAAAAAAAAAAGAAAGAAAGAAACAAGTGGCTACCCATACTGATCTCAGGCACCTAAACAGACATTTGTTAAAACCAAAGTTCAAAATGGGACTTGGCAACCATCCTCCCAACACTAAGGCAAGGGGATTGGTTGGCATCTCTGGACCTAAAGGATGCTTATTCCATATCTCTGCCAGGCAGTCCCACAGAAAATATCTCCGATTCAGACTGCCATCAGGCCATTATGAGTTCAAGGCAATGCCTTTTGGACTGACTTCTGCCCAAGGGTGTTCACAAAGTTCTTAGCTGTGGTGGCGGCACCTAATGATACAGGGTGTGGCAGTGTTCCCCTGTCTGGATGACTGGCTAGTCGTGAGGTCAATCACCACACCAGGTCAGGGAGGCCCTGAGAGTCACTCAGTATGTTCTGCAATCAGCAGGGTTCCTAGTCAACCTGAGAAAATCTGTACTGAGCCAGTCTGGCTCCTGGAATTCATAGGAGCCAATTGGACACTGTAAGAGGAAGGCATTCCTTCCACAGGCAAGAGCAGACAGTCTGATACAGCTGGCAAGTTCCTTCAAACTGCACATTCTAAGGCCTGCAAGGCACTTACTACAGTTGCTGGGTCACATGGCAGCCTCCACAGGAACAGTGTCGGGGTGGGGTGGGGGCCAGGTTTCTAATGAGAGACATCTAGTTTCATCTCAAGTCGCACTGGTATCAAAAGGGATTCACTTTCAAACTGGTGCCAGCCACAGGTACACTGCTTCAGGCACTACAGTAGTGGCTAGAGAGGGACAACCTCAGACATGGCATACCATTCCTACAGGTAAACCCTCCTTGATACTAACTACAGATGCTTCCTTCTGGGGATGGAGACACACCTGGGGAGCACACTGCTCTTGGCACATGGCTCAAGCAGGAGTCACTGTTGCATATAAATCTGCTAGAGCTCAGGGCAGTCTTCATGGGTATCCAGTTCTTCACCAGTATATTGCAGGGACAAGTGGTACAGGTGAGAACAGACAACACAGCCACTATTTACTACATAAACAAACAAGGAGGCACAAGGTCAACCCCCTGTGGACAGAGGCCATGAAAATTTGGAGTCTGGCATACTCCTGGGGATCTCCTTTCAGCAGTCCACCTACCAGGGAAGGACAATGTCCTGGCAGATGCTCAGCAGAATCAACCAGAACCACCACGAGTGGTCACTCAACAAGCAGGTACTGCAGGTTGTCTTCAGAAGGTGGGGCACTCCAGAGGTGGACCTCTTTGCAGCCCCAGACAGCAACCAGCTACCTCAATTTTGCTGCAGGCCTCCTGTGAGGAGCACAGTCCCTCTGGATGCACTACTGTTGGATTGGACAGGGAAGTTCTTGTATGCCTTCCTTCCCTTCCTGCTGTTGCTAAGGGTTCTTAACAAGCTCAGATCCGAGCCAGCAGCAGTGATCCTCATTACTCCAGACTGGGCCAGGCAACCCTGGTACTCCATGATTCTAGCCCTGTCAATAACCAAGCTGATCAGCCTCCCAGGAAACACAACTTTCTGAATTCCTCCGGGCAAGATCGTATACCACAGCCTCCAGTCCCTCAGGCTCAAGGTTTGTCTCTTGAAGACCTAGAGTGTGTTAACTTTCACCTCTCAGAGGGGGTTATGGAGGTCATCAGGGTCTCTAGAAAACCTTCTGCTAGGAAGACCTACACATCCAAGTGAAAAGGTTCTCCATTTGGTGCCAGACTAGAAATATGGATCACACTCAGGCGGGCTTGCCAGTTGTCTTGGATTATCTGACCCACCTTCATTCCCTTGGTTCTAAGACCATCCACTCTGAAAGTGCACTTGGCAGCTGTCTCTGCTTATCTGTCAGCAGGCAGGACATCCCTGGCTTCAACCCAGTATTCAGAAAGTTCTTCAAAGGGCTACTGCATTTGCATCCCCACACAGGAATTCTACCCAGTTTGGGATCTCAGTATATGTATTACACAGCTCATGCAGCCACCTTTGAGCCTACATCCTCGCACATCTCAAGCATGTAACCTGGAAAACGGTATTCCTGGTGGCAATTGCCTCTGCCAGGAGGATTAGTGAGCTCCAACCTTATCCATGGAGACTGACTACATTGTATTCCACAGGGACAGGGTTGTCCTCAGGACTAACAAGAAGTTTCTCCCAAGGTGGTATCTGACTTCCACCTTAATCAGTCCATTACATTGCCAGTCTATTTCACTGACCATTCCACTTCAGGGGAACTTAGACTGCATAGCCTAGATGTTAAAGAGCTAGTGTATTGCTTGGAATTAACAGTAATTTTCAGATGCAGTTAGCTATCACTTCCAGTATCGGAAGTATTTTTTTTGTTTGCTAGTTAGAAGATTTTCCACCCTGACAGTACTGGGGTGATGTATGGAGCAGCACCTGTCTGGAGGAAAAAAGTCAGTCCTGTTCCTCCCACTACATCGCCAGAAATGAGACCAAACACTTTGAGGCACCACAATCCTTGTAGCTTGAGCAGTGACTTTCACAAACTGCCAATCAAAATGCAGGAAATTGTGACATCACTAGTAACCAGGGAGGCCAGTCCCTGCTTTCATGTGAGCGTGAAACCGGGCAGTGAGAAATGAGTCTCATTGGTTACTAGTGATGTCATAGTCAGTGTGGTTTCAGTGTTGATGTAGCAGGAGGAACAGAACTGACTTTTTCCCTCCAGACAGAGTGCTGCTCCATACATCACCCTAGTATTGCCAGGTAGAAAATCTTCTAATTAGCAAACAGAAAATAATAAATACTTGAGATATGAAGTGATAGCTGACTAGATCTGAAAGTTACAATTAACTGCAGGCAGTTTCCAAGCAGTATACTAGCTCTTTAAGAGAACTATCAGCTACTACCTGGACCACACAAAGAGTCACAGGAAGGACAGTACCCAGCTCTTCTTGACCTATGGGGAAGTGGAAACGGCAAACCAACCACAAAAGTTCCATTGCACGGTGGATTGTTGCCTGCACCAGTTTTGCTATAGCAAGGTGGGCAAACAGTCCCAGTGGGTCTTAGGCCCACTTTACCAGAGGAACAGTTGCTTCCATAGCAACTTCAAGAGACAGTCCTCTTGTGGAAATCTGTTAACAGCTACCTGGAAAACGGTTCACACAGTTACCAAGCGCTACTGCTTGGATACTCAGGCCAGAAGTGATGCCAGGTTTGGCACAGCAGTACTGCAGAGCCTGTTTCCTAAATAGGTTCTCTGCCCACCTCCAAAGGTACTGCTTGGGCAGTCTGCATTCGCCAGAATACGATAAGATTTCCTGGGGTTTGAAGAAAAAATTACCATAGTAATCTTGTTTCTTCCAAGGGAATCTTAATGAATTCTGAGCTCCCACCCTACCTCTCCTACTAGAACATAGTGGGCACTGCATTCCAGCTGTCCATATCATATGGCAAACCTGTTGGTATAATTGTTGTTTTCTTGGGCATCTGAGACTTGAGTCTTAGATATACCCCTGTTGTTTGAAAGAGGGAGTTGTTTTTTATATTAGGATAGGTTAATTAGTTTAGTTTAGCTTCTGCCTTGTAAGAATCTGATGTTTGCAGGAAGTGCAACCATGGACAGTGGTTTGAAGACCGAGCTCGAGCCTAGCATTCCACTATTTGCATAGGTTCTATTAACCCTTTTGGCTCGGGCAGTCCTATGGTGAGGCCATTCTGCATTTGTCAGAATATAGTAAGATTCCCTTGAAGAAACAAGATTACTATGGTAAGTATTTTTTGATTTTTATTTAATCTGCCTTCTTTGGTGGTCAGTTTTTGGTATTGTTTTACCGGCTAACCTCAGTTGTTATTTTGGTCGCTGAACTGACTGGGAAATTTTTTTTCAAGTTTTCCAGAGAAGTCACTTCCTTAGACTGTGGGTTATAAGTCTACTGAAACCAAGGTTGTGAGATTATTAAACTATGTCTCAGATGCCCAAGAAAAGAACTGGCCCTACAGGTTTCCAGCATTGTAGAATGCGAGAACCATTTCCTAAAACTGATCCACATTTAATCTGTGTTGTCTGCCTAGGGTTTGACCACCTGAACATAGACTGTGAGATTTGTAAGAATTTTCCACAGGAAATTGTCGATTCCACCACTGAAGAGATTGTGAACACTATCAGAATAATACAGTCATTACAATCCGCATCCTGGCTTTGGTTGGTGATAATTTTATCAGATACCGATTCAAACCTCTGGTTCATAATCAGTTCCCAGTTGCTTTGAACAAGGTCTTGAATATTATGATGAGAGGGAGGAGGAAGATGAGGATGAGGACTATTGGGAACCCCTGAACCAGATTCTCCTGATCCTGAACATCCTGCTTCTCCTGACAGGGATCTGAGGATTACACCTCCCATTTTATGCTTGCTTGCACGATGTGCAAGAAACATAGTGCCACCATACAAGCTTTGAGGTGTGCCACCCTCGCCCAATGCCCTGCTCTTTTTGCAGGCGGGCAGCACCAGACCAATAATGTCCGAGCTGTCTATGACAGCAGTTCAGATGCAGTGGCATACAGTTAAAAGTAAAGACCGCTACAATCAGCGGTGGTAACATGTAGGCAATTTGTATACTGCCGTCGTCAGACAATTTACATACTGCCTACTTGTCAGCAGAGCATCTAAACTGCTGTCGTGAGACAGCGTTGTTTTTTCTTGCAATCCCCACCCCCAACAAACACCAAGTAGCACGCTGGGAGCCCACCCCAGCGTGTTTCATGCGCTCCCCACCCCCGACATTGTATAGCCGATGAGGTGCCCAGTCCCCCGCCGGCTCCACTGCTGCCCCCAAACAAACTTCCAGGTGCCACGCTGGGAGCCCACCCAGAAGTGGCAAAAGTCCATATGACTGATGGGTGCCCAATCCCCAATCGGCTCCACTGCCCCCAGCCCAAACAGACTTCATGCCACTGAGAGCCCACAGGGTGCCCAATCCCCGTCGACTCCACTGTCCCCCAAACAAACTTCCAGCTGCCACGCTGGGAGCCCACCCTAGCGTGGCAAAGTCCGTGTCATCTTTGTAAAAAAAAAAAAAAGCCTATAAGAAAAATGGTCCTCGTTGACTCTCTTGCCCCTCCCCCAACCCGCACCCACCCTTTGTGTACTCCACCTCCCACACCCCACCTCACCCCATACTTACTCCGGAGGCCAGCGACGATCTTTGGTGGACCGGGAACACGCCTGCACTCTTCAAAGCCAACCGCGAACTGAAGAAATGCCGGTAAGCTGTATGATGGCATAAATGTGTTTTTTTTTCAACTTTGGTGCATATCTCTGCCATTTTTGAAATTTTTTCACCAAATTTTCAGCATAAGGGTTCTTGGGACCCACCTCATGAACTCAGACTCTGTCATTTTGTTATTTGGTCCCAAAGGTGATTTCGCATGTCACTGCGTGGAACCACCTTTCGGGACTGATTAACGAAACAACAGTGTAATAGTTCGTGAGGTAGGCCCCAAAAGCCCTATGTTGAAAATTTGGTGAAAAATTCCTAAAATGACTGTTTTATGAGCTGATGCTGACAGTTTCTACACACGCCGAACTTTGAGAATGTTTAGTATTTTCACTCCAGATTTTCAACATTGCTATTTTACTACGCTTCCTCATGAACAGTATAGCTGTATTTCCACATCTTGCCCAAAATGTGTTTTCGCATGTAGCGTACAATGGCGCCGGTCGGTGTGTGAAATCAATTTTCGGACAGATTAAGAAAATCACAGTGACACTGTTCATGAGCAGAAGTATTAAAATGGCTGTGTTGAATATTTGGTGAGAAAAGTCCATAAAATGACAGTGTTACTAGCGTGCATTACGTAGTTTCACGGCTCGTAAGTTCACGAATTTGTAATATTTTTAGTCCAGATTTTCAACATTGACATTTTTCCACATCTCTTTATGAACAGTACAGCTGTCATTTCTCACTCCCTGGCCAAAATGTGTTTCGCACTTCCGGCAGAATAGCACGGTCGCTGAGGGAAATCAGTGTTCAGGACAGATTAAGAAAATCAGTTCACTGTTCATGAGTGGCGGTCCCAGAATATGCCTATGTTAAAAATCTGCTGTAAAAATCTTCAAACTAATTAGATTACGGGTGTACGCTATGCAGTTTCTACGCACGCCGTGACTTGACCAGTTTTTAATATTTTCACCCAGATTTTCAACAGTGCTATTTTACACCTCCTCATGAACAGTACAGCTGTCATTTTCACATCCTGTTTGAAATGTGTTTTCGCACCTATTGCACCAATGGCACAGTTGCTGTGCAAAATCACCATTATTCGCTAATGAACTGATAGTGTCACTGTTCATGCGGTGGGGTCTAAAAAGCCCATGTTGAAAACTTGGAGTTAAAATAGCAAGAAACACCCAGGGTGTTAGGTGACAAACCATAGCAGCCCTACCCTGTAAGGACTGACAGGCTTCAGGAGTGTGACTTGGGATTGTAGACAGTAATGCTCTTGCCGCTCCACCCCATCCTGCAGCCAGTGACAGGCATCGAGGTGCGCCTTGGACCCTTGACCCCATAGTTCACCCCATTTTCCTATACTGCACCCATTTCAGCATATTTCCTTATGGAATGAGGTGAATGTAAAGCCCAAAAACCCCAAGGCACACCTCGACACTTGTCAGTGTCTGAAGGGTAGGGTGAGGTGAAATGTCGTGACCGTCATGCGGACGACACAAAGGCACACCCCAATGCCTGTCCATCTCTGCAGGGTGAGGGTGGAGTTGGCATCAGTTCAATATTTCAGTGCCATTCCTATACTGCATTTGTCTAACTCCTGCACTTCCACTGCCAATGCCAGCAAGCAAACATTCAGCATTGACAAATGCTTGTTCCTTCATGAAACAAGTGGCATAAACTCTGGACCTCCCCACTCAGGAATCTGCTGAGGAGGAGAAGGAGGAGGAGGAGCCAGATTATATGGAATGATGGATGTGCCAGCAGCTAAGAAGTTGCTACTGCTCATCCACAAGTCCCTTAAGAAGCAAGTCACAAAAATTTTGCAACACCACTTCTGTCCCTCCTGTGGACAATGTCAAAGTTTGTTGTTTAACAAGTTATCTTGTTACAATTACAACAATGCTTTCTCTTACGGTGATACATAATATAAACACAAAATCACGCATACCACCATAATGCATATAACCAAAATAAATATAAACATCCATTAGTGTACTAAAACATATATCTGATGCATTGTATTCAACATATTGCACTTAATTTTTACTTGTACTTCCCACCTTGCTAGCTAATTAGATATCTTACACTAGTTTCATTCTTTTGTATTCATATCTTTGTTGTATATCTAAAGTCGTAGTCTGCATTTCATTATGCTTTATTTAGGTTTTTCTTTAATGTGTAATCTTTGTGTGTCAAGTGACCTTGAGGAAAGATATTACTTTTTCCAGAGTTTGTCGACTCTGAATTCAAGAGATTAACTGTCATTACCTGGGGTTGCCTTCTATTTGTCCTAGAGTTTGCCCCAATATTTTATCTCTCATCCTCTCATAGAGGAGCATAGGATTAATAGATGTACTATACCGTTTGTATCTAAATTGCACTTATATTTCCCATTGGAATCTGTTGATTTACTAATATGTTCTAATCTCTCACTTTGTGGTACTCAAACCTGTATCTTACAAATAAATTCATTCTGTATGGGTTTTAATTTTATTAAATACTTTTCTAGGCGTAAACCTGCTTATTCAGAGCTAGCCACTTACTAATGTTATAATCTGAGCATCTTTCCATATCCTTCTGCTTAAATATGTCCCTTATTCGATTTTTTGTGTCTCTATAAATTTCTTCTGGTGGTTGTATGTATGTATCTGCAATATTTTGTATGAGCCCATAAGACTTAATCCACTTTTTATTACTTCTATTATAGGGAAGGTGAATTTTCTATCATGATAAGTTATGGCCTCATCCAAGTACTGTCGTTATTGATGTTCTGGCATCTTGTACACTTTTGAGAAATATAAAATTATTCTTTCTTGTATTAGGCACTCAATAGAAACCTGGCCCAGTTTAGCTCTAATTAGTGCTGCCGGTGCCCTCCTGTGGACAAGAAACTTGAAAAGAAGTACTGGGTGGCAAAGGAGGAGCTGAATTCCTTTTGGACATCCCAGCCATGAAGGGTGAGGTGTGCAAGCATGTGACAAAGCAGGCATACCACTGGCATCACATCCTCCTTTATTTTTTAACCGTTATTAGAATTTATACAGAGTTCATGACCATTATCAGTGCATATTTCTTCTGGTACCATGTGATCTTACTTGGGATACAGCTCTTGCAGCAGGTAACACCATTAGGACTGAAGCGGCGAGTGTCAGGACCCCACGGAAATCTTCTAGCTAGCAATCTTCAGCGGGACCACCTCCAGCGCGTCGGTCCGCCCCGACATCAGGCGTAGTACATAAGAGGCGGTCGCCAGATTCCCCAGTTCTTTCCGTCAACTTGCATGTCTCGACCCTTTGGTTCGCTTTCTAGCGCGACGCCTGGTTAAGTTCTTCCTTCGGGAAAGTTTGTTTTTCTGCTCAGTTTCTATCTGATGACCTCTCCAACCTCCGTTGAAGGCCATCCTTCAAAGTGCGCCTGTGGGAGCAATCCCTTCCAAAGACCCGTATTCGCCTGCGTCTGGTAAAGTTTAGGCCCTAACCACGACACCCGGGCCTGTTCCTTCTGCCAGGGTTCAACAGCGGACCGGATCCATCGCCAGAAGGCCCTTCAGGCATTCCTGCTCGAGGAGAAGATTAAAGCCATGGACGCAGCCTCCAAGGGAGAATCTTCCATCGAGACACCTCGAGAAGCATAGGAGAGAGTGAGATCCAGGTCCCCGTCTAGGGCCTCTGACTCCGTAGCTCCGGCTCCCGGTCCGACCGCTCTCCCTCCGGGCCAGCTCTCAGCCTCCTCCTGCAGCGGTGAAGCCTCCTCGGGTTCCTCCTCTCTTTCTCAGGCCAAGACCTCCTTCATCTTCAGCCACCAAGGCCCTGTCGAGGTCAGGGGACCATCACCACCATCACAAGTCCGGTTCCCGCCATTCGGAACCCGATGCCAGGTCAGTCTCTTTGCCTCCTCCTCCCCAGCGGAAGACCAAAGAACTGACTTCTCTTAAGAGATCGTCGGACCCGACGCCGCCCATCCGACGCCGCCAAACACCATCGGGTCCTGAGCACTGACGACAGCCGGGGACCGCGTCCGCACTTACCGAGAAGAGGACCCCCCGCCTCCCCACCGACGCCGGTCAAGAGGCGATCACGGAGGTGGAGCTGACCCAGCCCGAGGGCCAGACGGGTGAACCGGTCCTGTCGCATTCCCCAGGGAACCCTCGCCAGAACCTGAGGCCCCTGGGAGCCGACGCCGAACCAGATGACCGCCATTGGCGCCCGGTCTGTCATCGGGCCTCAGCATATCCGAGGTTAAGGAGTTGTTTACTTACTGGTGGGACACCATAAAAGGGATGTGGTTCCCACAGCACCTCCTCCTCCTCCTCCTGCTCCCGGCCCCGCGCCTCCTACTTCACCCAGGGGTGCGGGCTGAGTACCTCCCCAGGAGCCTACTGACCCTCCTAGGGGTAGATCACAAATAGGAGACCTCCGTCCAGATCTTCTTCAGGGTCACCCAGCCCCAAGAGACCCAGAAGACGCCGCCGCCGCCGACGGAGGACACGGGATCGACTTCTCGGACGGATCCAGATCCCCTCCGATCAACGTCCGCTTCTCCGGACCCACCTGAGCTTCCAAGATCTCCTCCGATGACCCATCGTTCTCAGAGATTATGAGGCATATCCAAGAGAACATGGGCTGGGACGCAGAGGAATTAGACCCCGAGATTACGCCTTGCCAAATACCTTCGGCAAAAGATCCAAAGCCTGTGGTGGTGCCACCCTTGGTGGACACATTCGTGGACGCTCACCAAGGCAGCGGGAACGTCCCACTCGCTTCCGCAATGCTGAAGAAAGCTGACCGCCTGTACAAGGCCTCTAGGGAGGACCAGTACTTGGCATCACATCCTCTGGCCGATTCTCTGGTCATTACAGCCTCTCATGACCGGTCCCAGAGGCCTAACATTTGAGCACCCTGCCACCAGACCCAGAGTCCAAGCAGCTGGACGCCTGGGCAGGCGCACATATGCATCCGCTACCTGTGCCATCAGATCCCTCAACTACTTGACCCACATGGTACAGTTTCAAACGCCTTGTGGGAACAGGGACTGGATCTGGCGGAAAGATGCCAGAAGGTGAGCAGAAGGAGGAGTTGCTACAGCTCCTTCTGTGATGGGTTCGGACTGGGAACCCAGGTGCTGCGAGCAGCGATGATTCCGCGGACTCCTCGGCCAGAGCGGCAGCTTCAGGCATATGCCTCAGGAGACACTCATGGCTCTGTTTCCTGATTCACCCGGACGTCCAGAAGAACATCCTGGATGCCTCATTTCATGGAGAAGTTCTTTGGTGAGTCCTCGGAGAAGGTCCTCACCAGACTTCAAGAGGCCGGAGGCGGTATGGTCTGTCCAGGCCATGTACAGACCCAAGCTTAGTTCCTTTCGTGAGGAACCAAACCGCTTCAAGGCCAGACGCAGAGACAGCAGTCCGCGGGCGTCCGCAACAGAGGGGCTCCTTCTCCTCAGAGAGCCCAGGGAAAGTCGCCCATGGGCCGGCCAACGACCAGCCAAGTTGGCCCAGCCCGTTGGACCCTCAGCCACCACAGCATGACTCCTTCCCAGCCCCCCTCAGGATCAACGGGACACCAAGGTCGGGGCCGCGATTATGGACCACCTGCCAGGTTGGCAGTCCATAACCACCGCAGGTGGGTCCTTCAGTTGGTCGAAAGAGGCCACTTATAGAATTCGTGGACAAGCCACCCACAAGGCCTCCTCTGCCTCCGCTACTGGTCAGCACAGATCTCTCATCAGGCAAGAGGTACTCGGCCCTGCAAAAGGGAGCGGTGGAGTATGTCCCAGAGAACCAGATAGGATCCGATACTATTCCACTTCTTCCTGGTTCCGAAGAAACAGGGGACCTCCGTCCAATCCTGGACCTCAGCGACCTCAACATGTCGGTCGCCTACAAGCGTCGCATGGTGACCCTCCATGGGCTCATTCCCATGCTGAAAAAGGACGCTTCTTAGCGTCCCTGGACATGCAGGGACGCCTGTCTGCACATCCCAGTAGCTCAAGCGCACAGGAGGTTCCTGCGCTTCGGTTTCTCGGCCATCATTTTCAGTTCCGGGATCTTCCGCTCAGACTGTCTTCGCCCCAGGGTCTTTACCAAGTGTATTTCAGTCATGGCAGTGTCTCTAAGGAGACAGGGCCACTATGTGTTCCGTCACCTGGATGACTGGCTTCTCATGGCCGCCTCCAAAGAGGCACTGTTGCTGGCTATTCAGAGCACCCAGGATCCGCTTTCAGTCTCTGGGCATTCTTATCAACTACGAGAAGTCTCTCCTCGACTGCCGCAGAAGCTGCAGTTCATAGGCGCAGTTCTGGACACCGTCCAAGGGAAAGCATTTCTTCCCGACGAGAGGCGGAACACATCAGGGATCTCTCGAAGAAGATCGTCCCGCCAGGTTGGTCATTCGCTGTTCTGACACATGGCTGCGGCCATTCCAACCGCCCTTTGGCAAGGCTCCACATGCGGGTAACTCAGTGGATGCTCAAGATGCAGTGGGACCAAAGGCAAGACCACATGCAGCATCCGGTCAGGATCATGAACGCCGTGATTCGAGACTGGCAATGGTGGCTAGACCCAGGGACACTTTCTATGGTGTCCCATTTTAGCGCCGTCCCCAGAGGCAATCCTCTCCACAGGATGCCTCAGGGCTGGGGTGGGAACGCACCTGAATGGGGTGAGGTCCCAGGAACATGGACCCCTCAGGAAGCCCACATCCACATCAATGTGCTGGAGATGAGGGCGGTCCTTACGCCCTGCAGGCCTTTCAGTCAGAAGTCCCGCCGAGTACTCTTCTGCTTCAGACAGACAACACGGCAGTGATGTATTACCTCAACAGACAAGGAGGTGCACACTCCTACCCCTTTGCAGGGAAGCTATGAGAGTGTGGGATTGGGTAATCCGACACGGCGCGAGCCTGATTGCAGTTCACGCTCCTGGAGTGGACAACACAATCAAGAGGCGGCCTGAGTCGCTCCCAGGCCAGAGTCCACAAGTGGAACTTCTTCAGGAGGTAGCAGAGGATCTGTTTCTTCGATGGGGCACTTCAGAGCTGGACTTATTCGCTTCCTATCCAACGAAAACTGACCAATTTTTGCTCGCTAGATCCAGGGCCTGTGTTTTCTGGCGAGACGCTGTGTCCTCTCCTGGGCGGACAGATTCCTCACGCTTTCCTCCTTCCCATTGATCCAGAGAGTTCTTCTCAAACCGCGCAGGAGCACGAACAATGATCCTGATAGCACCTTTCTGGCCCAGACAGATCTGGTTCCTGTGCTGGACGGAACTGTCCCGAACCGCCAGTTCCGTTGCCTTTCAGCTCTCACCTATTGTCTCAGGAGGACGGTTCACTGGTCCACCCGGACTTACGCTCACTGAACCTGCATGCATGGCTCCTAGAGGCGTAGCCATTATGCGATAGGGTCTCGCAAGAGGTGGCGGAAGTCCTTTCCGTGGGCCAGAAAGCCGGCAACACATGCGCGTAAGCCATGAAGTGGCGCCGCTTTTGCTTATGGTCGCAGGCAGCTGCCTTTCCCCTTAGAATGCCCGTGAAAGTGGTGCTAGAGTACCTGTTTTCCTATTTCATTCAGGTCTCGCCTACTCCTCCATTAAAGTGCACCTCTGCGCGATTTCTGCATACCACTCGGTGGGACAACGCACAGTGGCACAGCTTGATGCCTCTTGAGACTTCCTGAGAGGGTGTTACACCTTAGGCCACCCATCAAGGATCCAGTTCCTCCTTGGGACCTTCTCTTTGTCCTGGAACAACTCACGCCTCCCTTGAACCTGCCGCTGATTGCAAGCTGCGCTTCGTCGTGGAAAACGTTATTTTTAGTTGCTGTCACGTCAGCAAGGAGAGTTTCGAGCTTCAGGCCTCATGTGCAAGGAGTCTTATTTAATTTTCCACCAGGACAGAGTGTGTCTGAGGACTTAATCCTAAATTCCTGCCAAGGTGGTCTCTGCCTCACCTCAACCAGGATATTGATTTGCCTGTGTATTTCCCAAGTACTCTAATAGAGGAGAGGCGTTGCTTCACACCCTGGATGTTCACCACTCTTTAAGGTTCTACCTGAACAGAACTAAACAGCTCGTAAGTCGGAGCAACTATTCATTTCCTTCGCTGAGAGGGTGCTGGGCCAATCAGTCTCAAAGCAGACCCTTTCTCGCTGGCTTGTCCAGTGTATTTCATTTGCTACAACAATAAACATGAGCCCTCCCGGGTACAGTCCGGGGCCATTCGGCAAGGGGGGTGGCTACCTCTTTGCAGCACTGCGCAACGTCTCCACCTCGGCCATTTGTGCTGCAGCTACTTGGAGCTCAGTGCACACATTCATTAGGCATTATAGCCTGGATATTACATCACGGTGGAGAGCCGGTTTTGGCCTGGCCGCTTCTACAGGGTCTCCTGTCCTAGAGTCAGGACTTGTTCAAGGTCTCTCTAATTTCCTCCTCCCTTAATGCTTTCAGGCGCTATTGCTTGGGAATCAGTCCTAATGGTGTTACCTGCTGCAAGAGCTGTATCTGAAGTAAGATAGTACAGTTACGTAAGGACTTACTGTAACAGTAGATCTTCGAGAACAGCCTTGCAGGTACCTTCCGCCCACCATTCCCCTTGGAGGAGGTATGGTCTGCCAGGCCTGTAGGAGAGCTAAGCTCTTTTCTTCTGATGGCGGATCCTCGGTCTCCCCTTCTGATGTCATCCTGCGCCGGGAGTCTCCGCGGCGCGAGAACTGCGGGACCGCCTCTTATGTACTACGCCTGATGTCGGGGGGCCGGACGTCGACCGGAGCGGTCCCCGCTGAAGATTGCTAGCTAGAAGATTTCAGGTCCTGATGCCTGCCGCTGCTTCAGTCCTAATGGTGTTACCCGCTGCAACAGCTGTTCTCGAAGATCTACTGTTACGGTAAGTTCTTACGTAACTGTACTTTATTCATCATCTTTGGGGATCCAGAAACTTCCCTAATCTTCATATCTTATTTAAATATTAATATTGTATTAAAAGCTTAATCTATCTCGGCTTGGTTAAGTTTATCTCGTGCACTTGGAATGAGTTCCACATTTTTTGAAATTTTCTTTTTAACATTTTTGTAATACTGTATCTGTTCATGTTTAGAGAGGTTGCACATCATATTTAGCCATGTTTTGAACGCCTGTGGGTCTTTATCCTTCCATCTTAATAATATGTGGGTTTTTGCATTAATCATCATCAAGTAGGCAGTTTTGTTGTTCTATATCCAGTGCCCTTTCGTCTCGATATATACCAAGCATTTTAACCATAGGTGAGCTGTTAAGGTGTTTTGAAAAATCAGTTGGCACATATTTTCTATTTTATGCCAAAAGTTTGATAGATAAGGACAAGAGCTAATCATATGTATCAATGTACCAGAGGTTCTGATACATCTAGGATGTATGTCTTTAATATTTGGATTGATTTGATTCAATTTTTTGGTGTATAATAGATTCAATGTGTTGTGCTCATTTGTATCTGCTACAGCTTCACGGGCATGACATTATTTATGTAGAAACTTATAATGTCCAGCCACATCTTATCTGAAAACTTCAAGCACAGATCTCTTTCTCACTTAGTCTTTATTCTGCTGCTGTCCATCCTTGAGGTCTCCTGAATAATTTGATACAAGGAGGATATAATCTTTTGCTCTCATTATTTTGAAGTGTTTCTATTACTAAAGGCGGATTTTCTATTTTTACCCGTTCTTTATTTCGGTTTAGGTAACTACTGATCTGATTTATATTGTAGTGTTATACCTGTGGGTATTAAGTACTGTTTAGCTAATTGTTTAAAGCTATTAAGTTCCCCTTATGAAATAAGTCTCCATTGTTTTATACCCTTGTCTTGCAGTATTTTAAAATTATTTATTATGGATGGAACAAAATCGTAATTTCTATGTATTGGATTATATTGTGTAATTGTTTCTTATCTCCTACTACTTTTGGAGAGCTAGCCAGCTTTGATACTGAGTGAGAGTAGTTATAGGCAAGGCCACTGATTTACGGTGATTAAAACAGTGACATTCCATTTTCAAGATTTCAGGTTCCGAATTGCATCAGTGATTGTTACTCTAATTTCAGATTTTACCAGCCTTCTGCTATCATTCTTTTAGTATGTGCATAAATAATCAGAATTAAAGAAGGCTTAATATACAGAACATTAAATAAAGCAAATTGAAAATAGCACAGGAAGAAATTCAAAGAGAAACACAAGTTTTGTAGATTCACTGAGCTGGTATAAAATGCCAGATTCCATGAAATCTTTATTTTTACCGGTCTTCAGGCAGCCCTAATTCTGGAATTTTACCAGATTTTCCAGTAAAACTGAAAAACAGTGGCCTTGGTTATAGGTAGTACCTCTTGGTTTTTCTTTATACTTTCAGAGTACAAAAGATTCATGATTGTTGGGTAGGGTTGGGCCTCTGTTTCTATTAAAATCGATGTTAATATAAGTATTTTTTCATGAATCTAGTTCCAAACTTGTACAGCTTGAGCTGCTAAATAATAAGAGTAAAAATCCGCAGTGCTTGACCCCATGTTCTTTAGGTAAGATGAGGGTATTCCAGGCTATCCTTGAGGTAGAATTTTTCCACAAAATTTAGTAATAAAAGTACTAAGTCTTTTAAAAATTTGAAGGAACTGGAATAGCTAGTGCCTGAAATAAAATTAGAATTTTTGTAGTAGTATCATTTTAATTAAATTTATTCTGCCTGTCAACGTTGGATACAGGAAGTCCATCTTTTCAGGTCCTGTTCAATTTCATTTGAGTTCCTCCAGATTATATTTGTATAAGCCACTTATTTTTGCCGTAATGTTGACTCCTAAATATTTAATATTCTGTGGAGATTTGCATATTACAGTCTGGTTGTTGTTGAAATTGAAAGTCTTTATTTAATGTTAATAGTGTAGTTTTTGACCAGTTAATCTTATAACCTGAGATTATCCCAAATTGTGTAGTTAAATTAACTATCTGGGCTATTGAGGTTTCTGGTTTTGTTAACGCAAGAATGTCATCTGCATACAGGCCAGTTTTTGCATCGTATTTTTAATCATAATGCCATATATTTTTTCATTTTGTCTGATTGTTATTAAGTGGTTCTGTTCCCAAGGCAAAGATTAGAGGGATAATAATCCAGTAATAAGTCTTTCCTTTTTTATAGAACTCTGTGCAGATACTGTCTGGTCCAGGAGTTTTACCATTTGTCAAATCTTGTATGGCTTTCTTTATTTCTTGTTTGGTAATAGGAGCCTCTATCTCTAAACTACTTGTACTTGTTATATTCGGATCTCAGGTGTGTCAAAATTTGTTAATTTCTTCTGAAGTTCCTTGAAATTCAAGTATAAAGTTTTTGGTAAAATTCCACAAAACAATTATTTATTTCTGAAGGTTTATTAATCATAAGCCCTTGATGGTATTTAATACTGTGTGTGGCATTTTCTGATTGTTCCTTTTAGTTTGCCATGCAGTAGTTTTAATGGGTGTCCATCGAGAAATAATAATTAGCTTTTGCATGTTGAATTATTTTTCCATTCTCTGTAATGAGATGATTATATTTCTTTTTCTTTTTTTTTTTTTTTACAATAATGAATTGTATGTTTTGGGATCAAAAGAATTTCTATGTACATTTGTTAAGGTGTTGATATCCTTTTCTAATTGCAAAATCTTTTCTATCCCTTGTTGTGTTTTCATATGAAGTAAATTTTATTAATATTCCCTTATGTAAACTTTAAAAGCTTCCCATACAGTGGTAGCCATAGTATCTTTAACCAGGCTAAATGTAAAGAATTTTTGATAGCGTCTTTCTATTTTTTTCTATTAAAGGTTTTGATAATACAGTGACATCCATACGCCATATCTTTTGTAAAAGATTTTCATTTTAATTTGTAAGTTTATAAACATGGTGAATGATCAGATATAGTTATACCTGAACATTTTATTTCTTGAATTATGTACATTATAATTTTGCATATCAAAACAAATACGTGAATAGCCATGATGCATACTTGAAAAAAAAGCATACTCTTTTGTCCTGATATAATTCTTGCCAAGGGTCTATTAATCCCAAATCTGACATAGAATTATGTATTACCATCCGACAGGAGCAATGAGCTTTGTCTAATACTGTTGTCATATCTATCTGTTGGAGTGCGATATTAAAATCTCCGCCTATCACATGTGGAGCCTCAAAAGTGGACGCCAGAAAAATTCTGAGAAGAAATCTTGGGCTATTATTATGTCTGTATATCACTGCACAGGTAAATTTAATGTTATATATTTGCATCTGTAAAATTACATATAGACCCTGCAGATCCATACAAGGTTTAATCACCTCAGGTGTAATTTTTTCTGTAAATGCTATTAGGACTCCTCTGGAGCTGCTAGAGTATTCAGAAAAATAAGTTTTGCCCCACCGATGTTCAAATCACTGCATATCTTTAGTTTACTTAATAAATGAGTTTCATGCAACATAATCAAATTAGCTTTCCTCTAAATATTTTATAACTTTTAACATTTTTGCTTTATCCTTTAAGTGTTTTACATTCCAAGTAGCTATCCGAAATGGTTCAGCCATTACTTCTATTTTTATTTTTGAATTCCTGGATCCCTTTTTAAATCCAATTATAGAAGTGACATATATGATCTTTTTTAATTATTTTTGTTATTTTGGGCTAGTGAACTCTGTACCAAGTCGTGTTTGATTAGTGAAAACCTATAAATGTCCACCCAACTAAACTTATATGATTACCTGCCCTCCCTTGTGACCCCAACACAGCCGAGATGACCAACACGGCA
The DNA here is from genome assembly GCA_016271365.2 of Neoceratodus forsteri. NCBI lineage: Eukaryota > Metazoa > Chordata > Ceratodontiformes > Ceratodontidae > Neoceratodus > Neoceratodus forsteri. The sequence goes on along the minus strand of CM057455.1, from coordinate 287,442,844 downwards.
TCTTTGTACACGTTGACTACTCCCGACCTCTAGCCAAAAGATCCACTACCCAATTTTAAAACTTTTAACTTGGTTGATAACTAATCCATTTGCTTGCTGTTCTTCTTTTTCCCTCTTTTTCTTTTTTTCTCTTCCCCTTCCTTTCCTTCCTTCCTTCCTCTTCTTTTCCTTTTTTTTCAACTAGACACAGCTCTCTCATCCCCCTCCTTTCAACCTCTTTTTTCTAATATGGATCCTTTCTCTGTCTTCTACCCCCCAGCCCACTCACTTTCACATCTATCCTAAAGATATTTAGAAAAAAAAGAAAAATTAAAAAGGGTGGAGCGAGAGAGCAGAATGCTCGAATTACATCAAGGCATTATACTTAATTCAGGTTGTACCAACATTCTCATTAGATTCATATGCCATTTTAAAAGCTTCTGTGGCTTCTTCTGGAGAATCAGAAGTGTGAGTCAACCATCAGCTACAAATCTGATCTTGGATAGCTTCTCGGTCTTGACATTTCAAAGTTTTAACAAACACCGTGCAAGGACAATCTAGGGTCATCCTTTCCTTGGGGTATTTTCTATCAAGGGCCATAGTGAGCAGCTTCTTGAACTAGGGGATGGGGTTTCCTGTCCTTCTACCCCTCAGGTACCTTACATAGCCTTATATTGGCTCTTCTGTCCCTGTCTTCTTGTTCAGTGACTTTGGTCTGTAAGGCTTGAAGTTGTCTTTTGAGTTGTTTTATTTGTGTGGGAAAATGGCGGGTTGAGTCTTCTACTTGAGAAACTCTATTTTCCAACTCTTCAGATTTGTTTTTTAATTCTGCAGCTTGCTTGTACATATCTAGCAAAAGTCCCTGTAACTGTGTTTTAACATGCCTTCTATCTCCTAGGTCCTGTAACATTTCATTCTACATATTTGAAACTGCCTCCAACACCTCTTCTTTAAATTGCTCCTTCTCCCGTGTTAGTGTTAGTTTTCTCAGTTATATTACCCTTGTTCATCTGGTTTATGTCCATTGTCAGCACTAAAATCAGTTTTCCTTGTTTGTGTGTTTATTTCTTTGTTTCCTAAATTGTCTTGCAAGTCGTAGCATTGTGACTGTGTGGCTCTGCTATCCATCTGTTTCGCAGCATTAGATGCCGTGTTTCTATAGTAATGCAGTTTGTTGTGTTTTTAAAATGCATCAGCTTCCCTGCTCCATTTAGTTTTCCTGAATCCCCTCTCTCCAACTCCTTGTCCCTTTGTTGATTAGCGGCTCCTAAATCCATTTGAGCCATATTATTTTTCCCTCAAGTTGTTCCTTCTGCCTTTTCCTTTTTTGAAAAATATTTCAAAATGTTACCTTCACGAGGCCCTCTCTTGTGGTGGGCTTACCAAAGGTGATAGCAGCATTGGTGGAGCCTCCATTAGCCTGCTAGGTCTGGTGTTAGGTGGCTGTTCTTAGTTGGAGCTCGGTTACCCTTGATTTTTTTTTTTTCTCCTCACCATGGGTTTCAGTGATTTCTTTGCTTGTCAGACTGCCTTTGACATAATGGGCCGAATACCTGCTTGAAGGTGAGCACAGCAAGGATGCAATCAAGAGAGAGGAGGAAAAAGAAAAGATCTTCACGCTACACGTTTGTTTTTTTAAGAGGCTTCGGTTTTCCGGTCGCACCATAACAGCAAACAGCATTCAAAATTGAATAGACCTGTGTTCTCCCAAGCAAGGAGAAATATTACCCAAGTCACTAATTTGGTTTGGTACACGGATCCAGCATGGTTGGGGAAAGCTCGGCATTCTCTTCACCTGGACATCTTGAAACTAACTGCATCATAGCGTCCGGCGCCAGCGTTCCTCATGGCCCAATCCCTCATTGGCATCACATCCTCCGAGAAGGACTCTAGAAAATGGATTCTATGGCCACTGGGTTTATCTGGGGTCTTCCCTGGCCATTAGGCAGGCTTCCTATATGGACTATGTTTCCAGATACCGGAAAATCTCTTAACACTGTGTTGGAGATTGCTAAGGTTCTTGCTGCCCCCATGGCATCTGATCTGACAGATTCTGCCAAACGGGCATAGAAAGCTTACAAGTCTTAGTTTTCGGATGGCAGTGGATGCCAGCCACACTGAAGCTAGACGGATGGCAACCAATGTTGGGTAGTTATTTTTCTATTACTTTGGAAATTTGCTCCAGAAAGCTCTGTGCAGTCACTATAGAAGGTTGGAGAAGTACTGGAAAATGTAATACACCTTACAGTTACAATTACTTGTGTCTTTTTATACAAAAGAAATACGTTAATTGTAACCGACACATTTATTTGAAAGTAACTAGTAACTAACCTATTACTTTCAAAATGTAATCTTTATAGTTATTATTTTTGCATTGTTTTTGTATAAAAAGAAATAAGTAACTATAACTGTAAGGGGTATTACTTTTCTAGTACTCTCCATCCTTGCTAGTGACTGCATAGAAATTCCTGGAACAAGTTTCTAAACGTAATAGAAAGTAATACAAAAGTACCTTACCCAACAATGATGGCAACTTCAGTGTCTCTGAGGAGGTTTGTTTCTCAGGACTACTAATCTGACCCAGGATGCCCAGACAGAAGCTTTGGATTTTCCTTGTGAGCCCACATCTCTGTTTGGGGAGCAAATAGAAGCTTACATGAAAAATGGATGAGTACAAGGCAGCTTACAAAGTGCAGCTGCTAAAGAAAAGGTGTCCGCACCCCACAAACACCAGAGTAGAGGTGGTCGGGTAGAACCCAGTACAGACCCTTTTTCCAGCCTTAGACGCTACTAGCCTATCAGCAGCAGAGAGTGTATTTCAGAGGCAGAAGCAGGAGGGGCAATGGTCATACTGGCCCCAGCCCATAGCCAGTTGCACAGGCAAAACAGAACCCCTGATATGCCTATTAGGGTCGCCTCCCATCTCCAGTAGGCGCAGACTGGCCCACCACCTCTAGGACTGGCAAATCATCACCACCAAGTGGGTCCTGAAGGTAGTGGGCTAGGGTGTTGCTTCAGCTTCAAGGTTATGCCTAGGCTGAGGGCAAGGTTTTTCAGACCTGACATCTCTTCAGAAACCGCTCTGTTGAAAGAGGAAGTAACCAGTCTTCTATTGCAAAGGCAGTAGAACCTGTTCCTCTGGCACAAAGGGAAAAGGCCTGTACTCAAGATACTTCCTCACAATAAAGAAAACTGGGGAGTGGCAACCCGTATTGGATCTCGGACAGTTAAATAGGCATTTGACAAAGCCAGAGTTCAAGATGGTGACCCTGGCAACAATTCTTCCAACATTAAGGCAAGGAGATTGATTGGCATCTCTGTACCTAAAGGATGCTTACTTTCACATCCCTATCAAGCAATCCCACAGAAAGTACGACAGGTTCAGATTGATATCAGGTCATTTTCAGTTCGTGCCTCTGCCCTTCGGCCTGACTTTTGCCCCAAGAGTGTTCACAAAGTGCTTGGCAGTGGTTGTGGCACACCTAAGGAGAAAGGGGTAATGGTGTTTCCCTATCTGGATGACTGGCTAGTCGTGAGGTCAATTACCTCAGCAGGCCAGGGATGCTGTGGTAGTCACACAGGATAGTCTTCAGTCAGTAGGGTTCCTGGTGAATCAGAAAAAGTCAGTGCTGGAACCACTTGAGCTCCTGGAGTTTATAGGAGTGGAATTAGATAACTCACAGGAAAGGCATTCCTTCCTCTGGGAAGAGCGGACAGCCTGGTACATCTAGCCTCTTCTTTCCAGCTGCACATTCCCAGGCCAGCAAGGCACTTCTTACAGCTGCTGGGGCACATGACGGCATCAGCAGCAACAGTGTCAGGGTCAAGGTTCCAAATGAGAGACATTCAGTTTCACCTCAGATCCCATTAGTCCTAGAAAAGGAACTCTCTGTCAGAGCTAGTGCCTGTTACAGGAACTTTACTTCAAGCACTACAGTGGTGACAGGAATGGGACAACCTCAGGCAAGGTGTGCCATTCTCAGCAACCCCTTCACTAATTCTAATGACAGATGTCTCCCTACTAGGATGGCGCGCCCACTTGGGAGAACACACTGCACATGATACATGGCTCAAACAGGAGTCACTGCTGCACATAAACCTGTTGGAACTCAGGGCAGTCTGGTTGGGCATACAGTCCTTTGCCACGATGCTGCAGGGCAATGTGGTACAGGTTAGGATGGACAACACAACCACCATGTACTATATAAACAAACAAGGGGGCACAAAGTCAGCCCCACTGTGCACAGAGGCCATGAGAATCTGGAGTTTAGCTTACTCCCTCAGTCTCTCTCTCAGCAGTCCCATCTGCCAGGAAAGGACAATGTCCTAGCAGATGCTGTCAGCAGGGTCAATCAGAATCATCACAAATGGTCACTCAATAGGCAGGTCCTGCATGATTTTTCAGGAGGGGGGATTCCAGAAGTGGACCTCTTTGCAGCCCCAGACAACCACCATCTGAAAAAAGTTCTGCTGCAGGTCTTCTTTGGTGGGAACAGTGCCATTGGATGCACTACTGCTGGACTGGACAGGGAAGTTTCTCTATGCCTTCCCCCATTCTCTTTGTTACTGATAGTGTCGAACAAAATCAGGACTCAGCCAGCAACAATGATTCTCATTGCCCCAGATTACATACTAACATACTAAAATGCCAGCAGAATAGGCCTAACGGTCTTTTCGTGTCTGCTGGTTGGTCAGCCCCCACCCTGGGTGCTGACCTTCTGTCCCCTTGCCTTCTCTGGCTTCTCCCTTCCCAGTTCCGGATATTCTTGCTGCATTGGAGTTTGCTTCCAGAACCCTTCCCTGTACCTGTAGCACCCTCTTGAACTCCTCCACTGTCTCTGCCTCCACCAGCCCCCTAGGTAGTGCATTCCATGGCTCCACCACCCTCTCAGTGAAGTAGCACCTCCTCCTTTCTCCTGAATCTTCCCCTCCAGCTTCCACCCATGCCCTCTAGTGGCCCCTTCCTCCTTCCTTCAAGCACCCTGACTGTTCCTCCCCTATTTACCCTCTTCATGTACCTGAAGACCTCTATCATGTCCCCCGGTCCCTTCTCTCTTCCAATGTGTACATATTTAGCTCTTGAGCCTCTCTCCAGGTCCTGTCCCCAAGCCCCAAATCATTTTGGTTGCCCTCCTCTGGACCCTCTCCAGGAGGAGATTGTGCCAGGCAGCCTTGGTACTGCTCCTCATGACCCTGACCAGTTGGCCTCCCAGGAGGCACAACCTACTGACCTCTTCTGGGGCAAAACTTTACTCCAGCCAATCTCCAGTCCCTCAGGCTCAATGCCTGGCTTTTGAGGACTTGGAGTACGCAACTTCGTCCTTCCAAAGAGGTTTTGGTGGTTCTCAGGGTCTCTAGAAAACCTCTACCAGGAAGACCTATACATCTGAATGGAAAAGGTTTTCCATCTGGTGTCAGAAAAGGATATAGACTACAACCAGGCGGGTCTGCCAGTCATCCTAGACTATCTGACACACCTCCATTCCCTTGGCCTGAGACCATCTACCCTTAGGTGCACCTGGTAGCTGTGTCTGCTTACCTCTCAGCAGGTAAGGGCTCATCCCTGGCTTCAATTATGGTATTCAGGAAGTTTTCAAAGGGCTGTTGCACTTGCATCCCCCACACAGGGAGTGCGCTCCAGCCTGGGATCAACATATGCATTGCCCAGCTCATGCTGTCACCTTTTGAGCCCATGTCTTCAGCAGAGCTCAAGTATGTGACTTGGAAGACAGTGTTCTTGGTAGAAATCACCTCAGCCTGAAGGATTAGTGAGTTCCAGGCCTTGTCTCACAGAGCCTAACTACATCTCAGCCCATAGGGACAAAGTAGATCTTACTCGAGAGGGCTCTGCAGTAGGCAATTACTTGTAGGACTGCGCCTGCGCCAGGACCACACGGAAACTTTTGCTAGCAATTTCTGATGGGGACTGCCCACCCACGCCACGTGATGGACATCAGTGTGACACTGTATAGTGGGCGGTCCTCACATCCTCCTCCAGTTCTTTCCTGCTGTCGACCTGTGCACGTCAGACCAACTGAAGCTCGTCGCAGCAGTTCAAACACCTAATTCGGATGAATTTCATTTTTCTCTTACCACAGTCTTTCCTTAATAATCGTATATGTCGTCCTCTTCTTCCACAGAATGAATTGCATAAAAATAAGTGCGGATCTTGCAGCATCCTGCTACTGCATAATGACCAGCATAGCCTCTGCCTTTTCTGCTTGGGACCAGATCACAACGTCGAGGAGTGTGAGGCCTGTGCCTAGTTCAACCAGGCCACACAGAAAGGTGCAAACAAACACTTCAGCCCATCTTCTGAAACTAAAATGGCTTTGATGGAAAAGAACTAAAGAAGTTTAAAAGCACCTTCTCCTCTCCAACTGACCCCATCAGAAGAAAAAGAGGGACAAGGAAAAACATTGGGACCGGTGCAGTCTCCCTCCGCCGCCCACAGGCTCTTAGGCAGAGGCCCAGCCCTCTTCCTCCAGGAAGACAAGTGCCAGCTAAACTTGTGCTCCCGTCAAAAGAGCAGGCTTTGGCCACCCGCCGCCACTAGCTCGATGACGGTGGGTGCCTCTGATTCCTCAGAGGCCGCCCGCCTAGGCTCATCACAACCCTGGCTCTAAGTCGGCAGACGCGGCCGATAAGCCGCTCTTTGGACCCTCTGATGAGCGCCCAGCCAGAGCTGGTAAGTCGGGGTCAGTGTCTTTGACTCCTTCATGGCCCAGGTCGATCAGTTGATCGTCGGACCCTGAACGATCCTCGACCATTTTGCTTCTGTCAGTTTCTGATGATGCGCAGCAGGGCGTCAGCTCCATTCCGGCTGGAGGCAAGGGTTGCCTTGGGACTCCATCCTTGGAGCTGCTCCTCCTCCATCAGGGATTCCTCCGCTGACACCGGACTCTCAGGTCCCAAAGGAAGAAAACCTTTGTCAGGTATACCTGACGATGGGTCACTAAAGTCCTTACAGTGACTCGCCACCCCCGGCACAAGTGCCAGACCCTACTCCTCCTCAGTGACCGCAGGGCCCCTGTACTCACTCATCAGGACCGCCAGCGGCCATCCTCGTCAGGGCTTCCATCAGGTTTTCCACTTTTGGGGCCACTGGACTTCCGCTGGCCCTTTGCCAGGGTTCCCCTAGCAGGACCACTGGCAGGCCTTCCTTCAGGCTATCGGGCTTCTCTCCATCAGGGCTGCTGTCAGGCTACTCTCCATCAGGGCCACCGTCTGATTACCCTCTGTGAGGGCTGCCATCTGGCTTCCCCATCGGGGCACTGTCTAATTTCTGCCATCAGGCTATCCTCCGTCAGCCCTGAATCCGGCTCCTTTTCGACAGGTTATTATTACTCAGGTTACCATGATTATCGCCCTTCTCTTACTAACCACCAGGTTATCCTCACCATTATCCTTCCACAAGCTTCTTGGGATGTCTTCTTGACACTGGGTCAGGGTTCCTACACTATCACCCTCCACCTCCTCCTCCTCCTGCTTAACTACAGGTGGATTATAGGGAGATTTTGAAGTCTTGGTGGTCTAAAACAAAATCCCAATTGGTCTCTAGAGTTGGACAGCAGGCATCCGTGACCTTTGGACACAGGCCGCCCAGATCCTGCCCCTAGGGTGCCCTCTCCGTCACCCCTTGAGCCTTGACATCAGGCCAGACAACAGCCCAACACAAGCCTTGACATCAGAGGTGACCCCCAGAGAGACGAAACTTCCTATTCCTGACAAGATTCCAGACGATTCTGACAATTCTGAAGTGGATTCAGATTCCTCTGAGGGTTCAGGATTTGAGACACCTTCTCATGAGGAACCAGTCCCTAGGGAGTCTCCCAAATCCCCACCTGAAGAGCCCCTTGTGGACCTCCTAAAACAAATGGCCGAGGCACAGAGATGGAAGTCCGATGCTGTAGTCCCAAAACTGCAAAGGTTGGCTGAGCATCTAGATTTCCCAGAGAGTCCAGTGCTCACACCCCATGACTGGAACCACTTGAGGATTTATCCTCACCATTTGGCAGAGACCTTCCTCTATCCCGGCCATGGCCAAGAAAGCTGACCGGGTTTACAGGAACCCTGAAGACAAGGACCACCTCAGAGTACACCCAAAGGCTGATTCAGTGGTCATCACTGTGGCCCATGATCGGTCTGTAAAGCCAAAGCAACTCAGTACTTTCCCTACCAACAAGGAATCCAGAGAAATGGACCGTCCAGGAGGAAGTTCTGTTCTTTTCTATGCTAGCCATTCGTGTTCTTAACTACGTGCCGCACATGTTAGTGTACCAGAAGTCTTTATTATGCCAGCTTGATCCGTAGTCAAGGCCCTTCCGGACTCTGAAGCAAAACCACCTTGGTGAATACTCTTAAGACTTGCCAAGGTGGTGGGATGCAATTCTTTACAGGCCACCCACGATGCAGTGGATTCCTCCGCTAGAGGTACAGCCACAGCTGTGAGCCTCTGCTGATATTCTTGGCTAAGAGTATCAGGTCTAGCCCCTGATGTTCAGTCTGCTATCCAGGATGCCCCTTTCAGAGGCTCTGTCCTGTTTGGGGGAGATGCCCAGGACATTATTACAAGCCTGCAAGATACAGGCACAGCTCTTCAGTTGGTTCACACTATGTATCGCCCAAAGCAACAGCAAAAGCATCCTTTTCGTCGGCAAAACAGACACCAGACGAATATCAACAGGTGCCCAAACGTCAAGTTTAATCGTAGGTCTCCCAGTATGGCCGCCGCCTCCAGCCAAGACTCAGAAAGCTTCAGGAGCGGTCTTTACTAACCCCACCTCCCATTCTGACTCACTGACCGCCTCTCCCTCCTCCACGCCCATCGGAGGAACAGGTGGCGGAAGGTCTGAAGGAATCTGGGAGGCTGGGAGTCCGTCACGACTGACACCTGGTGATTCAGTTAATAAAGCTTGGTCACACTTTTGAATTCTCGAGAAGAAACCCCAAACAATCCTCCGATTTTCCCACTACCCAAGGGTTCACATTCCTCATTTAAAGGAGGAGATCACAACTCTCTCTGAAAAGAAGCAATAGAGCCAGTGCCGGCAAACCAGATCGAAGTGATTCTACTCCCACTTCTTTCTGGTACCCAAGAAGATGGGGGATCTACACCGATTCTAGATCTCAGTACCCTAAACCTCTTCATAGAATACAACAGGGTTCGGATGCTGATGCTGCAAAGTCTGCTGCCTCCTTTCCAAAGGACAATGGCTTTGTGTCCTGGACATGCAGGATGCATACCTGCACACTCCAATATTCTGTCCACACTGCAGATTCTTCAGGTTTTCTTTCTGAGGGAGCATTACCAGTTCAGAGCTCTGCCTTTTGTCCTGTCCTCTGCACAGCGGGTTTTACCAAATGCCTAGCGGTCGTGGCAGGAGCCTTGAGGAGTCATGGGCACTCACGCCTTCCCTTACCTCGATGATTGGCTTCTTATAGCTGCGCCAAGGAGAGGTTGGAGGCTTCTCATCAGCTACCCTGTACTGCTTTGGAGTGTCTGGTATTGCTGTCAAATTACCCCAAATCCCAGCTTGCTCCTTCCCAGTGCCTACAATTTATTGGGTTAGTTCTGGGACACAGTACAGGGTATGGCCTTTCTCCCCTGGACAGGGTAGAGACCCTGGAGAGACAGGCCAAGTTGGTATCCTCCAGCTGACACATTTCGCCAGGGCGGTTCTCCGCCTCCTTTGCCTCATGGCAGCGGCCATCCCATGGTCCCAATGGCCAGACTCCACATGCTCATCTCACAGTGGACTGTCAGGTCCCAGTGGATCAAAGGGGGACCACTTGGACAGTCATGTCCTACTTTCCAGTCTGATGCAGAAAGATGTGCAGTGGTGGCAGAACTCCCAACAGCCTGATTCAAGGAGTTCCTTTCCAGGCCCCTCCTTACTCCCAAATACTGACCACGGATGCATCAGGAATGGCGTGGGTGCCCATCTGGGACGCCACAGGACCCCAGGGCCTGTGGTCTCCTGTAGAATACACTTGCACATAAATGTGTTAAAATGAGAGCAGTGCTATATGCTCTTCAGGCCTTTCAGCACATGCTTCAGCAAGATACACTGTTGATCCAATCTGACAACTTGTGCATAGTGTGGTACATCAACAAATGGGGCACTTGCTTGTATCCTTTTGCAGGGAAGTGATGCAGGTCTGGAATTGGGCGGTTCTGCACAAGGTTAGTCTCCTGGGGTCCATGTCCGAGGCATGCAGAACGGTCTCGGCAGACGGTCTCAGCCTTACCAGGGTAACAGCACACAAGTGGGAGCTAAAACAAGAGGTACTAGACAACATCTTCGACCTCTGTGGTGGTCCGAAGTGGATCTGTTCGAGTTCCATCAAATGCAAACTTCCTAAGTTTTGCTTGCTCCATCCCGGCATGGTGCTTTCTGGCTAGATGCACTGTCGCTTTGTTGGACAGGGAAATATCTCACGATTCCTTCCTTCCCAGTCTTATAGAGAGTGCTGATCAAGCTCCAAACAGAAGGAGCACAAATGATTCTGATAGCTGCTTTTGGCCCTGCAAATTTGGTTCACGCTGCTCCAGCAGCTGGCAGTGGAACCTCCTATTCCTCTACCACTTTCCTATGATCTAACCCGGGGGCGGCACGCTGGTACATCCGGGCCTGAAATCCCTTCATCTTCATGCGTGGTCTTAAAGATGTAGTTGCTTCCAGGTTTGGGTTTCCCTCAGGTAGTTTCAGATTTTGGTAGAGGCCAGAAAGCCTTCTACCAGAACTACCTATGCCATGAAGTGGAAACGTTTTTCCATCTGGGCCACCTCAAGACGTGGGACCCTTTCTTGTGTCCCGCTCTTCAGGTCATGGAGTATCTTTCTATCTATCGGACATGGTGTTGAGCTATTCATCACTGAAGGTACACCTAGTGGCCATTTCTGCCTACCATGATTTAGTAGGGCAAGACTCCGCTCAGTTAGAGGTCTCAAAACCTTCTTAAAAGGTATCCTGCATCTGAAACCCCGGCACGTAACCCTGCTCCACTGTGGGAACTTAATTTCTTTTGAAAATTTACCTTGCCTCCTTCTGAACTGGCAAGGACATGTGACATGGCGCTTTTGTCCTGGAAAGTGCTCTTTTTAGTTGCAGTCGCTTCTGTTTGAAGAATTTCTGAGCTTCAGACCCTGATGTGTAAGGAGCTTTATTTGATTTTTCATAGAGACCGGTGGCTCTGCCCACAAATCAAAGTTTCTTCCAAAAGTTGTTTCAGAGACTGCCCTGAATCAATCTCTTCAATTGCTGGAGTATTACCCTGAGCATTCTAATCTGGGAGGCCATTCTGCATACGTTAGACGTCTCACAGAAGTTTACGTTATTACACAAACAGGACAAAAGATGTCCGAAAGACGGATCAGCTTTTTGTTTCTTTTGCACTCAAGAGAGAAGATGCAGCAGTTTCCAAACAGTGCCTTTCCAAATGGTTGGCAAACTGCATTCATTTTTGTTACCAGAAGTATGGTCAAGTCCTTCTGGGGCAGGTGAAAGGACATTCTACCAGGGGAATGGCTGCCTCTACTGCCTGTTTCAGAAATGTATCTGCTACAGAAATCTGCACGGCTGCTACTTGGAGTTCTGTCCACACTTTCACAGAACACTACAGTTTGGACATTGCCTCTAGGTGCAGGGCTGGTAACCTTTTCTCTCTCCTTCCTTCCCCTTTTCGTTTGTAGCTCTCTTTCCAGGAGCCTTTTTCTTGGATTTAGGAGCCTCTTCCCATTCTCCTGTCATGACTCTTGGAGGTCTCCGATGGGAGAACTGGAGGGTGGACTGGGGACCGCCCACTATATAGCATCACGCGGCGTCCGTCCACGTGTTGTCATGTGGGAGGACCCCTATCAGACACTGCTAGCAAAAGCTTCCATGTGATCCTGATGCCAGGGCTTAGTCCTACAAGTAATTACCTACTGCAAGAGCCTCTCTCAAAGATCTACTGTTATGGTAAGTTCTTACGTAACTGTTCTTTCTCAGGACCAATAACAAGTTTCTCCCCAGGGTGGTACCTAACTTCCACCTTAATCAGTCCATTACATTGCCTGTCTTTTTTACTGACCATTCCACTTCAGGGAGGCGTAGGGTGTATAGCCTGGGTGTTGGGAGGGCTATCTGGACCACACAAGGACCATGGACAGGGCAATACTCTGCTCTTCCTGCCCTATGGGAGGTGGGGAAAGGAAAACCACCTACAAAAAGGTCCATTGCATGCTGGATTGTTGCCTGTATCCAGTTTGCTTCAGTAAGGTGGGTAAAGAGCCCCTGCTGATCTCGAGGCCCACTCTACCAGGGGAACAGTTGCTTCCTTGGCAGCTTCCAGGGATATTCCCTGTTGGAGATGGATGGATGGATGGATAGATAGATATAGATAGATAGATACTTTTATTTCTAAAGTACCCCATTCCAAGGACTTGGGGCACTGTACAATACAATTCAGTACACTTTTAAAATCATGCAAAATAAATAAGTTGACTGGTAGTAAACAGTTTAATCTATCTATTCCACTTTAAAACATAACATGTTAATCAGTAAAAGCTTGCTGGAACAGATATGTCTTCAGACCCTTTTAAAGGCTTCTACCAAGGGAGCTTCCTAAAATAACCAGGCAGTGAGTTCCATGGGGTAGTAGTGGCCACTGAGAACGCCTGTCCTCTCGAATGCCGCAACCTAACCCTGAGAACTCTTAAGGAGGCCTCTCCGCAGAATGGGGTACCTAGGGCAGCTGGTAGGGACAAGGAGATCTTGCAGATAGACTGGAGCCCTATCTTGAAGACCATTCTGCACCTGACCGGAAGCCAGTGCAGTCCACGGAGGATCTGGGTGATATAATAGCATCTTTTCACACCGTCAGCAATCTTGCCGCTGCATTCTGCACCAGCTGCAGTCTGTGGAGTTTGCCTCCAGATAACCTTATGTACAGGGCATTACAGTAGTTCAACCTGGACGCGTGAAAGCATGTACCAGCATGATCAGGTCCTCAGGCGGGATCAGGGCTCTGATCTGGGCGATATTCCTAAGATGGTACAATCTACTTTTGACCACAGCCGACACCTGAGTATAAAGTGTCAGGCCATCATCTAGGATCACACCCAAATCCTTTACCCGTCTAGAGGGGCAGAGGAACCCCACCAGCACTAGACCGGGGTAACCCTCACCCCCCACTTCAAAGACCGGATCCACCACCAGTACCTCTGTCTTGTCTAGGTTAAGCTTAAGCCAGTTTGAGTCATCCACATCTGGATTTCCTCATGGCAGCTATTAAATACAGAGGCCACCACCTGGGTATCGGATTGCACAGGACAGGTACAGCTGGGTATCAGCTGCATAACAATGAAATTCCCAGCCTATACCGCCTGATAATGTCTCCCAATTGCGGCATATACACCGTGAACAACAAAGGCAACAAAACCAAACCCTGCAGAACCCCATCGAGAGAGGTTTCGAGTTAGATGAGGTGAACCCCATCATCACCCTTTGCACTCTGTCAGGTATGATCTGAACCAATTGATGACATTACCGGACAGGCCACACCAGATCGCAGGTGGTCAAGCAGCACCTCATGATCCACAGTGTCAGGCGATGCAGAGAGGTCCAGGAGGACCAGGATGGTATGGTCTCCTGTACCTCACCATCAGGAGATCATTTAGCACCCTCACCAGGGCAGTCTCCATCCTGTGTCCCACACAGGACCCAGACTGGAAGGATTTATAGGTGAAAGAAGAGGCAGGATGCCTCTCAAGCTGAACAGTCACCACATTTCTATAACCATCCCTAAAATGGGAGATTTGAGGCTGGCCTGTAGTTGCCAAGGCAGCCTGGGTCCAAAGAGGGCTTCTTCAAAGGGGCCTAATCAAGGCCTCTTTCAAGGCCAGTGAAAAGACCCCACTCCTCAAAGAACTTTTGAAAACCTCCACAACCACAGTTTCAATCAGGTCCAAACATCCAACCAGAAGGGTTGGACCTGAGTCCAGATAACATTGTGCTGGTTGCAGCTTTGAGACTATCTGCACCACCTCCTCCACTCCAGCCAGCTCAAACTCATCCCAGACAGGAGGAGTGTTTCAGCACAGCTCAAGCTGAACCCTGAATCCCTTTAGAAATGCTCGACGAGACCACAACACTGACAGAGGACACCTTGTTGGCAAAGAACAGAGCAAGCTCCTCGCACCTAGTGCTAGAACCTGCTCCACCAACATGGAGACAGGCAGGATGTAAAAGCCCGTCTACCATGCAGAAGAGCTGAGCTGGTCTGCTCCTTGCCGCAGCAATCTCCCCTAGACAAGAATTTTACCTTTTTGGGAGATTCCCCACCCCACCCCGATAGTCGTTATAATGTGACTTCAGTGCCAATTTGTACTCTCGTCAGGCAAGATCTCCTCCAGCACCTCTCTGACCTCCGAGGCTCTAATCTTTAAGCTCCAGAGATCCTCCTCATACCATGGAGGTCTCCGGTGAGTAGACAGGGGTTGGGCAGGATCGGTGCGACTGAGTCAAAGGCCGTAGCAGCAACCGCATTGTAAGCTGCCACTGCCTCCTCCATCCCAGTCGCACATGCCGCCTCAACACTTGATCGGTCCAGCACTGCAAGTAGTCCCACCGAGGAAACTCCTCTTAAAGGGTGGTACGGACCATCTACACAGAGGCAGGACCATTGGGGGGCCTAAACATGAACCCCACGATGCTGAATCCGACCAAACTACAGATCTACTGTAGGGTCAATAATATCTAAACCTAAAGAACAAACAAGGTCCAGCGTGTGCCGCCGAGTGTGTTGCTGTTGTAACATTTTGTGTCAGGCTCAGAGCCCCATACTCCTAATGAGATCACTCCCAAATCCTGGGAGCCTGCCGTCGACCCAAGCATTGAAGTCCTCCAGAATCAACCATCTGGGGACTCTCAACCTCAGGCTGGTGACGAGCTCCTTGATCTCCCATAAAAGTCTCCCATCTACTCCGGAGGGCGATAGGGCAGGAGAGTCCTGAAGCCTGCACCAAAACAACCTCGATCGGCCACATACTCAAAGGACCATATAGGACCAACAGGTAGTACCGTGAGGTTCAATCTAGATTTAGAACAAATGGCCACCCCGCCATCCTTCCTCGGGTGTGTATCACGGAGTACCCGACCAGCATTGCCACCTCAAAATGGGAGCATTTTCGTCCAGCCAAGTTTCCATGATGCAAGCCAGGTCGGCCGAGGATATCAAGTTCGCCATTATGGCTGTTTTGTTCCTCATTGACCTGGCATTGCATAACACAGCCTGAGTAGGATGAGGTGAGGTAATGTGGAGCCTTTGAGTATGGAAACTAAGCATGGCAACCTTCTCAAGTTCCCATTTGCCCCAGGGCATCTCCTTGGCCGCACTACCCAAATCCCAGACACCCACGGCAGCACTCTGGGACAGCCACCTCGGCCTCCCCTCCGAGCTATCCCCAGAGCCCTACACTTCCTATAAGCCTCCACCGGAAGTGCTGGGAGCTCAAGGGATGGAGGTCCCAGAGGAAACCCCGAGCAGCTGGACCTTGAGAGCCTCTGTCCCAAACACATAATTCCAGTAAAATCCTCACCAAAATAAACTAATCCCACAATTAACAACCAGCCAAATTAACACCCATAAAACTTAAGAATACAAAACCCCAGAATTCACCCACCTCATCCACCAACCAACAACAGTTACTAATTTAACAATTAGAACCATCAAACCATTCACACACACATACAAACCCCAAACACTGCATAACACTGACAAATAAATTCAATAAATATCTATAAATACTCAATCCTTTGAAAGGGAAAAGAAACAACCAGTCCAGCAAGTCAGAGTTCTTAAACTGTTCAATCCAAGTCCACACAGTTGTACACTTGAAGACTTGTCAACAACAGTTCATATCAAAGTCCAAAAATCCCTGAATAGTCAGCAGTATATATAGATGACCGCTGAGGAGCTCTCACCTCACAGCCCAGTCAATACAAGTACCAGGAGGCTCTCACCCTCCTGGTATTGGCTATTCTTGCAGTAAAGTTGTATATTATAGCACACTTGACCAAATCAACACAGAAAATCCACCAACCAGTCAGCATCCGTAAAGGACTTAGCAGCCAGAAAGCAGGTCTCAGATGGTCACACTCCCAGTCACAGTTTTGGAGGAAAAGATCTTGCAGCCACACCACAGATTCACAGCCCGGTTTTGACCTGTCCCAGGCCACACAGCGGTCCAAGGACTCCCTGAATCAGTGGCCGCCTCCAACAGCCGCCCTCCAGATCCTTCCTTGAAACTAGCCACTTGCACAAAGCAGCTTTCTGAAGACTGTCACACATGTACCAAGCATTATTGCTTGGATACCCAGAACGAAGTGATGCCCAGTGCCTGTTTCCTAAATAGGTTCTTTGCCCACCTCCAAAGGCACTGCTTGGGTAGTCTACATGTGTCAGAATGCAGTAACATTTCCTGAGGTTTGAAGAAAAAATTACTTACCATAGTAATCTTATTTCTTCCAAGGGAATCTTACTGTATTCTAAGCTCCCACCCTACCTCACCTACTGAAGCTAATGGACACTGCACTCCAGCAGTCCATATTTTATTGCAAACCTCTTGGTGTTGCTGTTGATTATTTTCATTGGCATCTGTGACTTGAATCTTGGAGATGCTGACACTGTTTAAGAAGGGGTTTGTTTTTAGGGATGAATTAGTTATTTATGTAGGATAGTTTAGTTAGCTTGCTCTTTGCTTGCTCCATAAGAATCTGACAGTTGCAGGAAGTACAGCTGCGGACAGTGGGTTGAAAACCAAGCTCTAGCTTAGCATTCCACCATTTACATAAGTTCTGTTAACCATTTTGGTTCCGGGCAGTCCTAGGGTGAGACCGATTGCATTTGTCATAATACAGTAAGATTCCCTTGGAAGAAACAAGATTACTATGGTAAGTAATTTTCTCTTACTGATTATTTTGTATTAAATGAGCTCAGTAGATCTCTGTACACTTTTACTCCTTTTTATTTAATTTACACTTTTCAAACAACAGGAATCCATCAATAGGATGCCTTACAAATAGCATCAGTCCTCAACAGTGTGCTGCCCTGAGATAGAATTGATTCAAATGAGTAGAATTTGAAGCCAAGTTCAACTCTCCGCTGTGGTCACATTAATCCCCATCTCCATCTGACATAAAATCAGATTTTCTCCCCTGAAGAGAGCAGTCATCCTGAAGTCATCTGGTTTACAAAATTTAATAATTTATGTTACTGTTTCTTGTTTTAGTGCTTGTCAGTTTTTCAAATAATTTGCATTAAGCAGGGTGTTTGTTTAAATACTTTATTCGTTTTTAAGGTTTCTCTGGTTCCTGATCGGTTTCTAGGAACTAGAGAAGCCGCTATATTAACGTGGTTCCTGCATGAAGAAACAATCGCATTTTGTGTAAACAAATCCAAAAAAATTAAAGCCCTTGTAATAACTGGGGACATTTTTCTCATAGCAGAAGCTGGTTATAATTTGCTTTTATAACCTATGTGTTATAATGGTGAACACACCAACTTCTTCTCAGCCCCACTGCAATCAGTCACTTGTGCAGCTCACAACTGCCGTCAATTGACAGTCATAAATACAGTATATACCTCATTTCCCAGAGATGATCAAATATCAAAACACCGCTATCAACACATTGCTGAGAAGTGAATTTAGTCTACATTCTCAAGATTTTGTTCCAGGTCTGGTTTGTCGTCATCATGGTGCTGTGCAGATGAAGTGTAGAGTTGCAACTCTGAACTGTAAACCTCATTTGCGTATCACTGACGACCAGGACCTGAACAAACTCTTCAGAATATGACTTAAAGCACTTCTCAGCAAAGTTTTAAAACTTGTTTTTCTAATATTTAAAAGTCTACCACGACAAAGTTAACTGATTTTGTGGCTTTCACTGCCTGCCATTTTCAGTGAATGAACGATGCCATTGCCGCTCTGAAAGACTGTAAGAAAGCAACCTGTTGTAGGGTGTGGATATGATGCACTGTCCACACTCTGGCAGTCTTCCTTTCCTTTTAAGACCAGCCAGACATCTTCAAGCTAAGCTCCCTCACCCACCCGGTGATATACTCCTCAGCTCCGCCCCATGACTTCAGATCTTCCTTTCCACTGGAAAATCAGGTCTCCTTCTTCACAGCTCCATGGGCGACGTAGGCCTCTGCTCTTAAGTGCGCCATAGGCGCTGGCCTTTTGAACTTAGTTCTGTTCTCTGTTTCTGCTTCGTGCTTTGGATTGAGAGGAAGCCCAGTCCAGTTCAGGATTTAAGCACTGTATTCAGTGCAGCCAAAAAATGTTCAAGTCGGACCCACACTCATCGTGCATCTACGCCTCGGGCAGAGTACAATGTTCAGGCTTGGCCTTTGCAAAATACTTTTGCCTTCATCATTAGGGGATCGCCACATGTCCTCATCCTCGATCAGCCAGATGAACGCCCCCACCCCCAGTCTGCTCGGAAGATGCCTGCAAGGCAGTGTCCATGGCAACGAGCTTCTGCGCTCAAGCTGTGGAGCCTGGTGGCATCAGCACTGCTTCCAGTTGGGTCCAGCATTGAGGCCCTCACATGGACATTCCGAGAGATGTGCAAATCCTAAGATCCTCTGGGAGGACCCTCCCACGGAGAGAAGTAGTAGTCTTAAAACATCCATTGATCATGGGACTGGGAATTAGCACACTCTTCCCACTCCCATGATTCCTCGATCGACAACAGCCATCAAGTGCTCCACTTTGGCCGAACCTGTTTTGTTTGAGGGCCAAGCTGTGAGCCTCGATGGTAACATTGTCGGGCTTGTTGACTACTGACACAGGCTGACCAAATGGTCAAGGGGTTTCTCAGTCTAGTCAACCTGTGGTCTGAGGAGGTTGAAGACAACTCAATCTACATGACTCCAGTCCTTTCAACTCTCCCCAAGAGGGTTGGGAGCACTTGGTGGACCCAGCTGTCTCCTCTCAGGAGTTGCCTCCTTTGGGATCCTGTGGCAGTAGCTGGTTCGTGTTCTTTCATGGCCCCTCCATGTGCTTCCATTGTCTCTGGCATTGCTCTCCCGATTACGCTATAACCGTTGCCCAGGCAGCCATTGCATGGAGCCCCTTGCTGCCTCTCTCCCGCCACCGCCTGCCAGGTCAGTTGGTAGAAATAACCCACTCAGATGAGTCCAGGATGGTACGGGCGAGAAGCGTGCCAAGGGTGGTCTTTGAGGTAACTTCGGACTTTGATTGGGTCCTCTATGCAGTCCTTGAGGACACCAGGCTTTGACCATGAATCAGCCGAGAGGTTGACCACCAACCACAGGGTCCTTCGTGGTTGTGCTCCTTTGGATCTCTGAATCTATGGAGAGCCCCAGAACTGGTCCAGAAGCAGTCTAAATACCCCTCATGGAAATAATGGATGGGGATGATTCCCTGTGGATCACCTTCCTGGTGGCAGCAGCATCTGGCCTCCTGCACAGCACCCTCTGTCTGTGTGGTCCATAGTATGTGATGCTGACCAGTTCCTTGTCCAGTTTCTTGTACCACTCCTTGGCTGGGGGTTGGTGGTTGACTCATTTTTTTTTTTTTTGCAAGACCGGCAGTGTCGGGGATGTGGACAAGCCCACCAACACGGAGTACAAGAAGCTGGACCATGCAATGAAAAAAGTGTATGCTCCATTGTCCCTGGGTCTCTTTCAGGCAAGTTATGCCTTGATGATGGCCAGCTTCTGTCACTCACTGTCAGGAGTCCTTGAACATGTCCTCCTTTGCCTTTCTGCAGATTTGCAGTCCGTGGTTAATGTGGTCAAAGACCAGGGTCGAGCGTGACTAAACACCACCTCCGATGGATTTGGACATTGGCAGCTCATGAACCTGGTCCATGGCAGCGTCATCACGATGCACCGAGGGTTTGGCTACAGATTTCCACCTTCATGGTGGAAATCTAGTACAAATTGGCAGATTTCCCTTTCTTGGGTATCAACCTTTCGACTCTGAGGTGGATGGGCATCTTACCAGTATTGAAAGGTCCAATGACACCCTCGATTCTGTGACATCCTCACATAAAGACAAGTCAGAGAAGCAGTCAAAAAGAAACCCTTTCAGATTCTGCCCTTTATGTCGCAGCATCCCAAGCAGCAGTAGCCCTAACGGAGGGTAAATGTAGGTCTGGTGACCTAAGACTTAAGTTCACTGACCATGGTTCCAAGAAGCCCAGGAGTAGGGTGGTGATTCACCTCTGGCTGGTGCTGGTGCTCCCTCCAAGGCTGCCCTGTGATGGGTCAGGGGTACCTACTCGCACCCATCCAGTCCCTGCCTCAGCTCCGCAGGGGAGACTGGCTTCACCATTTCTGGCACAACTGGTTCATCATCACCTTGGACAAAAGGGTGCTAGAAGTGGTGGGCAGAGGTTACCTCTCGCTTCAGAGCTCTCCTACCATAGCAACTCCATGCTCCATTCGAGTCCGTGGTGTCACAGGACATGCTGTCCACCTTCAGGGAGGACATTGCTCAGTTTCTAGAACAATGAACATAGCCCATGTCCTGGATGCTCTGGCCAGTCAGGGCTTTGTGTCCAGGTCCCAAAGCAGACGAGTGAGGGCGGGCTGGCACCCATAATGGATCTTAACATTCCCAATCAGTTCTTGAGGAAGCACATGTTCTGGCTGTCACTCTAAACTAAATCAATCCATCCCTATAGAAGGACATGTGGTTCTGCTCTCTCGACCTCCAGGACGCCTTCTTCCACATTCCAGTCCATCTATCCACTGGTGGTACCTCTGGTTCACATAGAATGGGTTTCTCTAGAGTTCCAGGTCATGCCTTTCAGCCGCTTCTTGGCCCCTAGGGTCTTCACCAAGTGCATTGCAGTGGTGGCAGCATTCCTGCTGTGCCAAGGAGTCTGGTCTACCCTTATTTGGACAACTGGCTGGTAGCGGGATGTCCAAGGAGGTAGTGGAGTGATCCAGGAGCCTGGCTGTCCAGACCTGCAGAGACTTGGGCCTTCTGGTTAGCCCAGCCATGTCCAAACTCAACTCCTTACAGGTGATCCAATTTATCAAGGCAGAACTAGACTCTCTTCAGGCCAAGGCCTAACTCCCTGCAGACCAGTCATCAGATCTGTTCTCCTTTCCCGATCATTTCAGGTTGAGCGCTCACGCCCTGCCCAGGACTTCCTGTGGCTGCTGGGGTACATGGCATCCTTCACCAGCATGGTTAGATGAGCCTGCTGGCAGATGCGCCACATGCAGTGGGAGCTGGCCCGTAGTGGTCTCAACGCATAGGTCATCTGGACCAGCTGGTCACGGTGGCCCAGCCATGTCGGATGCCATCCAGTGGTGGCTGATCCTGGCACATCTGGAGGAAGGAGTCCCATTCATCCTCTCAGGGCCAACCATCACCCTGACAGGTGACTCATCTCTTGTGGGATGGGGAGCACACTTGGGGGACCATAGAGCCCACAGGTTCTAGACCCCAGGAAGTCCCGCTACCACAACAGCCTGCTGGAGCTCTGTGGGGTGTACCTTGCTCTGATGGAATTCACTCCCATTTGTCAGGATCAGGTCATGCAGGTCCAGACAGACAATACCACGACCATGTACTACACGAACAAGCAAGTGCAGCGCACTCCCTTTGTTTGTGTCTGGAAACCCTCCACGCTTGGACCTCGTGTGCTCAGTTTGGGCACCGATCTCCTAGTGATTCGTGTAACAGGAGCCTCCAACCAGCTAATGGATGCCCTCAGCCGGGTGGGTGAGGTGTCTCACAGTGGTCCCTCCTGGGAGAAGACCAAGCTGAGGCTGTTCTGTGCCCACCCCTCAGTGTGGGACACTCATTGGGATGCCTTTGTGAGACCCTGGACCCCAGGCCTCCTCTGTGCTATCCTTCCCTTTCCTTGATCCACAAAGTATTGGTGAAGGTGAGGCGAGACAAATGTGGATGATTCTGGGAGCCCCAGACTGACCATGCTAGTTTTGGTATCTAGATCTTCTCAGTTTCAGCAGCAGGACTCCATGTCGATTGCCCCTCGCCTGGATCTACTCTCCTGTCACAAAGGGAAGGTGCTGCACCAGTAACTTCAGTCCCTGCATCCGACAGCCTGGTTCCAGATGGCTAGAGTTGCGGGTTTGGGTCTCTCTGAAGGTGTTCTCCATGTTGTGGAGGTCTCCTAGAAAGAGTCAACCCATCAGTGCTATGCCTTCAGTATGGAAACAGTTTTCCATTTGGTGCCAGGGCAGGGAGCTAGATCTGCTTGCCTGATCTTTGGCTAGCATTCTTGACTACCTGTGATCCCTCTCCCAGTCGGGTTTAGTCGGCGAGCCTCATAGTGCTCCTGGCAGCCATCTCTGCATACTGGGTGCGGCCTGATATGCTGATGGTAAGCAGAAAAGGTGGTTGGGCATTTCTTCAAAGGCTCTGACCAGCTGTCCTTGCCGATGCGTGAACCATCACCACCTTGGGACTTGTTGCTGGTACTGGCAGTACTCATGGTAAAGCCGTTTGAACCAATGCACAGGTGTTCAAGTTCAAGTTTATTGTAGGAAAACTCGGTTGAGCAAGCTCATTCACAAGGAGGTCCTTTGACACAAACAGGTAGTTACAGATTGCATAATCGAAAAAACAGTACAAATTCAAGTACAGAATTATGTGCAAGCATTAACATGTTGCATAAAATGCGACAGAAAAATACAAGTACAGAAAAAAGGTACAAAGTGCTTGTTTGAGTATCAAGGCAGCTAATTTCTAGGTAAGTAAGAGGAAGCAGTGGGCTGGGGTTAGAGCAGTGAGCTAGGATTTAGAAGCAGCTGCACTATCTTTTATTTTGCTGCAGCTTCAGTACGCTTTGGAACTGGTTCCAGATAGTTGGGAGTACGCTTGATATTGCCTGCTTGCCAAGTGAGGTGCATCGAGGAGGAGGAGGTAATTTTCCTAAGAGTAGGCGCTATGGAAACACGGAAAAGGGTTGTGAGATAGTTCAGGAGCTTGTTCAGGAGTAGCTTAGAGTCCAGATACCAGCAATGAAGCATGCGTCTAGTTGAGAGTGATATCCAGCCAGTGGCTAGGTACAAATCCCAATGGTGGGTTCGGTAGGGTAGGTTTATCATGAACTGTATGGTGCAGTGGTAGGTCTAGTTTGTTGAGTCCTGAGGCCGGCCATGGAGGAACAGATTGGATCTTCATAGTCGAGAGAAGGGGCAAGAAAGTGGCCTGGACCAGCCTAGTTCTGGTATCCAATGGAAGAGGGACTTGTTACGTAAAGAAGAAACGTAGCCTAATTTGTAGCCTTTTGCCAGATTGTCAAGGTGGTCGTGAAAGGAAAACTTGTTGTCTAGCCACATACCAAGATATTTGAATTTGGAGGTGATTTCAAGGGGTTCACCTAGGGAGGTAGTGATGAATTCTTTGTATGTGATTGCAAGGAAAGTGGAGGTGGTGTTTGGGGCAGAGATCATGGCCTTAGTTTTCTTGGCATTGAGGAGTAGTTTTGTATTGATTAGGTTGATTTCTAGTCGTGCAAAGTTGGCTTGGAGTACATTCCTCACTTCCGCCAGCGTAGGGCCTGATGTATACAGTACAGTATCATCAGCAAAGAAATGCAGATGGGACTGGGATATATGTGCATCAAGTTATTGATGTACAGGGAGAAGAGATGGGACCTAATATGAAGCCTTGCGGGACTCCCTGACAACTGGGAGGATGCAGAAAAGAGCCACCAGTTTTTACTTTCTGGGTCCTTCCAGATAGGTAGCTGGTAAACCACTGGGCAGCAAGGGGGTGGCTCCTACTTTTATTAGGCTTGAGACTAACAGATTGTGGTCGACAGTGTCAACGCTTTGAGAGATCTAAAATACTGCACCAGTAACTTTCTTGGAGTCCTTGGCTGTGATCCATTCATTGGTAGCTTTGGCTAGAAGTAGTGACTGTACTGTGGTTGGGCCGGAAGCCAGATTGAGCAGGGTTGAGGATTGAAGATGATTCAATATGGAGTTTCATTTGGGAGTAAACTAGCTTTTGAAGCCTTTGGAGAGGACAGGTAAGATTGAGAAGGGCCTATAGTTGTTTAGGTCACATGGGTCCCCTGATTTGAATAATGGGAGGGCGTGGGCAGATTTCCAGCAGGAGGGAACAGTGGCAGTGGAAATGGAGCGATTGAATATGTGGAGGATAGGCGGTGAGGTCGAGATAGCCTAGTTTAAGAAAAATAGGTTCTAGACATACGTCCCTGCACTTTGTGAATGTCTATGTTAAGAAGTGAATCTTCGACTTCTTTATAGCTAAGTGGGCACAACTGGAGCAGGCGGGCGAAGTTTGCAAATCAATGTTATTACAGTCTTGGTTGCTACCACAGGCTGCATAAGGCAAGAGTCGAAAGCTAGGCCAGCAGTTACAAAGTGATTGTTGAGTTCCTCGAGGATTAGGTAGCTGTTTTCCATAGCCCTACCATTGCTGAGGATCTTCAGAGGGATGGAGGAGGCTACAGGCTGGCCTTTGATGGACTTGAGTGTCTTCCAGATATTTGGGGAATTCCTTTCGCCTGTTCAAGGGTGGAGACATAATAGTTGGCTTTGCTTGAGATTTGTTTAACGAGGTGTTTCTAGCTGTTCAATGCTTGCCAGTCATGGAAGACCACCCTCTTAGTGGCCATCGCCTCCATCAGAAGGCTCAGCAAGCTCCAGGTGCTCTCAGTGGAGTCTCCTTATCTGGTGTTCCACAAGGACAAGGTTGTCCTTCACCCTATCTGAAGTTCCTCCCAAAGGCTGTGTGGAGTTTCACCTTTTTTTTTTTTTCCTTTTCAACTCTTGTTTATCCTCCTTCCTTCACTGACCCCCCAGACTCTTACCTTCCCAGGAGGGAGATTGCTCCTCGCTCCTCTGACCTCTCGGATCTAGGCCCCAGGGTGGGACCTCGACTCCTCATGGCGACCTTTCTGAAATCTAAACAGAGGACCAGGGAATGAGGAACCACTGGAGGCAGGCGGAAGACCCGGCGTTGGGTGTGGAGGTAGGCCACTGGACCCACCTTGCCTTCTAGAGGTCAGGGTGCCTCTTCATGTTTTCTTGGTTCCCAAAGGCGTGAACTGACTACCAGCGCAGCATGGGCACACTCCGCAGCCACCTGCAGGACGTCTGCTGCCGTTCTACACCCGCTTCCACAAGCCCCGTGAGCTGCCACCCAGTCACCACCAGAGCCGCGTGAGGCCTCCAACCTCCTCCGGGAAGGTCCAAGCCCACGCCCCGGCCGACCCCTGGCAGCCCGAGCTCACTCTCGAACCGGGTCGCCAGCAAGGCCGGGTGAGGCATCCGCGCCCAACCCACAGTGCCACGGGTCAGCTGGAGTTTCACCTTAACCAGGTGTTTAACCTCCCAGTGTACTTCACCAACCCCGCTTCAGAGGTTGAGCACATGCTTCCTACTTTGGATCTGAGGTGAGTGCTAGATTACTATTAGGAGCTCATGGCTGAAGTTCGGGAGAGGTGCCAGCTCTTTGTCATCTACACTGAAGCCACATCTGGCAGACTGACAGCTAAGCGGACAATTGGCAGGTAGCTTGTTTCCTGCATCGACCTCTGCTGCAAGTTGGCTGGTAGGGAGCCTGTCATAGGGCTCAGAATTCATTCCACCAGACTTGCCTCTGCCTATGTGGTTGCTTCCGGAGCGTCGCTATCTAGGAGATCTGCAGGGCTGCTACCTGGAAGTCAGCATACACCTTTATTCCTCACTGCCACATCGACCTTACATGCCAGGATGTTGGTTTGGGACCTCAGTTCTCCAGTCCCTGTCTGCCAGAGTGTAGATAGTGTACCATATCCATGCTCCTAGAAATGAGAGATCTGTCTTCAAGGATGGCGCTCTTGTAGCAGGTAATACCATTAGGACTGAAGCCAGCAGGCGTCAGGACCCCTCGGAAAACTTGTAGCTAGCAGTCTGAGGCAGGAGACTGCCCCAATGTTGGCTACACCTGACATCAGGCGTGGTATAAAGGGGCAGTCCTAGGCGCCATCTCAGTTCTTTTCCTGCCGTCGACCCACGTAATTCAGCTCCTCTGATGCCTTCCTTTGCAGTCGACAGCCCATCGAATGTCGAAGTTCTTAGTTCTTCAAAAACGCTAAAACAGCGCCTGTGTATGTCTTCACCCTCCCACCGTGAAAGGCAAAGTGTGTACATGCGGAAGCAGATCCCAGTCAAAGACGGCAATGCGACTGCCTCCTCTGCTTAGGGCACGGAACACCAGCCCGATGCCTGCACATATTGCCAGAAGTTCAAACCAGAAGATGCTCACAGGAGGGCCAACGCATTCAAGACCTTCTTGCTAGAAAAGAAGCTCAGGCTATGCAGCGAGGATCAGGAGCCAGTTCATCCTCTCCCCGCCAGGGATTCCCACCAAAGATAGGTCATCTGGGGAAGCATCACCACAAGGATAAGGATCGGGCCAGGTCTGAATCCCACCCTAAGTCGGCAGCCAAGCAGGCCTCATCTTCCTCGTCCTCTGGCTGGAGGTCTGGTTGATTCCAGCCAGCCCTCCGAACCTTCCTGCCGTCTAAGTCCACTCCCGCCTCCTTTCAGGGCAAACCTAGGGAGTTGGCCTCGTCGGACACCATCACTCTTCCCTGGCTCACTGACCCCTAAAACCCTCGGGTCATCCCAGGAAAGCTTGTCCAGGGCTCAGGACAGGCCCAGTTCTTCTGATAAGCATAGCGCTCAGAAGAACCCTCAGGTAGGCAGGAGGCCACCCTGGCTCGGCCGCTTCCCTCTCCAGCTAAGGTGTGCCCTCCTCCAGATCATGCAAGCTAGCCGTTCGCCTACTCCATCGACCCGCTCCCTGACACGGGGCAGTCGCTGGATGAAGACCAGCCATCCGCCCCTCCTCCGAGGACCAGACACCTGAGAAAGCCACACCGGACGCCAGACCAACAGACAATGAGTTACCGGTTGTCGGCCTACTGACACCAGGATCCCACACCCGATGCCTGCCGAGCCAGACCCCAAATGCCCACGCCTAAAGACCCGATGCCCGGACCTCAGACCCGCGCCTGCCCCTGCAGTCGTCCCAGTAGCGGACACCGGGAGTCTGTTTACTATGTGGTGGAATACAGTGAAGGGGATCTTCTGTATAGACCCCAGACACTGTCCTTCCTCCTCCACCTATGTGCCCCCTCCCACCCCAGAGCCTCGGGGTGAGGGCAAAACACTACGCCCAGACCCTAAGTGGAAGAGAAGGAAATGCCCCCATCTCCGCTCCTTCCCTCCTGTCATGTCCTTCTCAGGTGAGGGCAACATGGATTCAGAGCCTTACTCTGATGGGGAATTTTATCCTCCCTCCTGGGACCAAAGATTCCCGTGGTCCCCTGGATGATCCCTCATTTCTGGAGATTATGAGGCACATCCAGGCTATATCTGAGTGGGACACAGAAGACCTGGACTCAGAGCACAAGCACCTGGCCAAGTTCCTCGGAGGAAGGAACCCAAACTTTTGGCGATTCCACGTTACGTGGAACCATTTCAGGATGTAACCTGCCTCACCTGGTATGCTGTCTTTCATTCCGCAGTCTCGGAAGGCGGACAGGCTTTATAAGCCTCCAAAGTCTGAACTCTTTCTGGCCGAGCAACCAAAGGCCAATTCGTTAGTCCTCATGGCCACCCTTGGCAGGTGTTCCCAGCCAGAGTACTTGAGTTCCCAACCCCGGATCCCATCTCTAAAAGTTAGACTGTTGGAGCGAAAAGTCTTCTCCTCAGCCACTGGGGCCATCAGGTCTTTGAACTTCATGGCCCACATGATTACTACCAACAGTCACTATGGAGGAGACAATGGACCTCGTCGAAGCTATACCTGACTCTGCCTCGAAACAAAAATTCTGGTGTGTGCCAAGTTGGGATTAGATGTTCGACAAACACGCCCTTAGGTGTTCTTACGACACCATGGATATGGCCTTCAGAGCAGTCGCCTCGGGGTCTGTATGAGAAGGCAGTCATGGCTTAGGCTCACATGTTTCCAACCGGACCTTCAAGAGTCTATTATGGATTCCCTTTTTCAGGGTCCCATTCTGTTTGGCCCAGAAGTTGAACAAATGGTTAAGCAACTTCAGGAGTCAGGAAGCGGTGGCCAACATGCACCGCATGTATAAATCTCAGCCTCAGGAACCCTACCAGCGTCCTTTTACAAAGGGACAAGGGCAGTGACAGGGCAGTAAAAGTCCAACTGTAAGGGGTTCAACAGGTAGGGTCACCCTGTCCCTCAAGTTTCCCAGGGCCCCAGGCAGTCCAAACTCCTAGGGTCCAGGGTCCCCACCCCTCAGCCTGGCGCCTCTGCCCCTCCTTCCTTCAGGGACAGGCAGAGTGAGAAGGCCGGAGGGTGGTTTGCACTCTACCACTCGAATGGTCCAGTATCACTCAAACCAATGGGTGCTGTATACCATTCGAAAGGTACACGGTAGAGTTCACCTCTATCCTGCCGGACAGCCCCCCAGCCCATTGTCCACCGAACACAGTCTCCTTCTAGAAGCAGAGTTTCAATAGCTCCTAGAAAAAATCCATCCAAAAGGTCCAACAGACCCAGGAGGAAAAGGTTACTACTCCCGTTTCTTCCTGGTCCCAAAGAAATCAGGAGACCTTCATCCTATTCTGGATCTGAGCCAGCTCAATCTTTCTGTAAAATACCAGAGGTTTGGCTGGTCACTCTGGCAGGTCTTTTCCCTTACTCCAGCAAAGGGACTGGTTGTGCTCCCTAGATATGAAGGATGCCTACATGCATATCAAGGTCCTGAAATCTCACTGAAGGTTTCTGCCTTCAGCTTCCAGGGCAGACATTACCAATTCAGGGTACTTCCCTTGACCCATTCTTCCGACCCCAGGTTTTCACCAAGTGTCTGGTGGTAGCAGCAGCCCTCAGAAAGAGGCCTCTTTGTCTACCCTTACCTGGACGATTGGCTGCTGTCTGCTGGGTCAGAGGAGGAGCTTCTAATCGCCTTGCAGAGACACAGGCTTTATTTTCCTCCCTGGGGATCACAGTAAACTGGCCAAAATCACACCTTGCCCAACCCACAGGCTGCAATTCATAGAGGCTATTCTGGACACCGGGCAGGGCAGAACCTTTCTGTCTCCATACAGAGCAGGCCGCCTATGGATTTGGCCAGCAGGCTACAGAACGCCCCTTGGTCCCTGCCCTGATTGTTCTACAGCTTCTAGGCCATATGGCAGCTGCCATAGCCACAGTACCTTTAGCCAGACTACATGATGGGACCCTCCAATGGCATCTGAGTCCAGTGGGACCAGTCGGTGGGCGATCTGGATCTCGAATCCGGATGTCTCAGGCGACACCGTTCCCTTGAATGGTGGCTCTGTCACGACAGTCTAGGGAGGAGGTTCCTTTCGGAGACCCACCCTCTCAGACTTTAACCACAGATGCCTCTCTGTCCAGTTGGGGGCTCATTTAGGGATCACAGGACCGGGGGTCTTGATCTGCTACAGAGAGCTCTCTACATATTAACGTTCTGGAAATGAGAACCATGCTGAATGCTTATCGCGATTCAGAGACCAACTCTCGATGGGTCCTCTCCTGGTGCAGACGGACAACACACCAGTGGTCTTCTACATCAACAAGCAGGGAGGACTCATTCGTACCCCTTACAGGGAGGTCATGAGAGTGTGGGATTGGGCAGTAGGACACCGTCTGGATCTCATCACAGTTCATCTGCCTGGGGTTCAGAACATTTTGCTTGACAGTCCCCACCATTTACTCATCTGAATCACAGGTGGAAACTGCTCCAAGAAGTCACAGACAACCTGTTCAGTCGCTGGGGCTGTCCAGAATTGGATCCGCCTCAGGCCCCTGTGCAACGCCAAAGTGCAAAATTTTGCTCACTCGCCTCCAGGGCCTGGTGTTTTTGGTGAGATGCATTGTCCTCTCTTGGACAGGGAAGTTCCTGTAC
Organism: Neoceratodus forsteri; assembly: GCA_016271365.2. NCBI lineage: Eukaryota > Metazoa > Chordata > Ceratodontiformes > Ceratodontidae > Neoceratodus > Neoceratodus forsteri. The sequence continues at coordinate 287,412,938 of CM057455.1, read as the reverse complement.
ACCTTCCTCCTTTTCCCTCATTCAGAGGAGTCAGAATGATTCTGGTGGCTCCTCTTTGCCCGTCAGATATGGTATCCATTGCTCAAGCAGCTGTCACTGGAGCCTCCAGTTCAGTTGCCACTCTCCACCCACTTGCTCTTGCAAGAGCAGGGGACACTAAGTCCATCCTGCTCTTCCTCTCTTCACCTGCATGCATAGCTCCTGCAGTCTAGCAGAAGAGAGAGATTAGGAGTGTCAAGCAGGGTGGCTGAGATCTTAGTTACAGCGAAGAAGCCTTCCATCAGTGCCACCTATGCTCTGAAATGGAACGCTTCTGTCTATGGGCTACAGCCCGTGCCTAAGATCCCCTGGCTTGCCCAGCCAGGCATGAGCAAGAATATCTGTGTCACCTTCTGGATTTAGAACTGAACTATTCATCCATTGAGGTGCACATGTGTGCGTTTTCATATTATGATCTATCGGAGATGAAACTCTGGCACAACTCAATGTCTGTAGAATATTCTCGAGGGCCTTACACGTCCGACCTTCCAGGAGAGACATCGTTCCTCCTTGGACTTACTTTTCATCCTGGAGAAACTCAACCTTCCTCCCTTGAGCTAGCAGCCTCTTGCGAGCTGTGCTTCCTCATGGAAGACCCTCCTTCTGGTAGCCATCACCTCCACTCAAAGGGTTTCTGAGCTCCAGGCCTTGATGTATAAGGAACCTTCGTAGTTTTCCACAGGGACAGGGTGACCCTGGCACAAACCCTAAGTTCATGCCGAAGGTGGTGTCCGTGCTGACTCTTAACCAAGACATCCACCTTCGGGTTTATTATCCGATATTTGTTAACCAAGGTGAAGCACTGTTGCACACCTTGGATGTTCACATAATTTTGAGGTATTACCTCCACAGGACTCATTCCTCCAGACAGTCTGACCAATTGTTCATCTCATTGCAAGCGAATGTTAGAAACTTCTGTTTCAAAACAGTCACTAGCCCGTTGGCTGGTGCAGTGCATTATTTTCTGCTACCAGCATCATAACAAACCATTTCCGGGGAACAGTCAGGGGCCACTCCACCAGAGCAGTGGCATCCTCTTCATGACACTCAAAAATGTCTCCTCGGCAGACATTTGTGCTGCAGCTACATGGAGTTCAGTCCACACTTTCATTAGACATCACAGCCTGGACATTGCATCCAGAAGGAGGCAGGTTTTGGACTAGCAGTCCTGTGCCTACTCTCTTAGATGCCTTTCTTATGTCTCAGCTGTATTTCAGCATCTCCCTACCTTCAGACCTGGGTCTATCCTTGGGTACTGCCTGGGACCCAGTCCTAATGGTATTACCTGCTGTGAGAGCCCCACCTTTGAAGACAGATAGTACAGTTATGCAAGAACTGATCTTCAAGAGGAGCTCTTGCAGCAGGTGGCTTTCCACCCTCCATCCCCCAGGATAGTATTTTGGCTGTTATACCACCAGAACATGGTGGGACTTCCTGCTCGGTTCTCCAATTTGTTTTTAGCGGATCTCCGGTGGAGAACTGAGATGGTGCGAGGACCTCCCCTTTATACCACGTCTGACATCAGGCGTAGCCCCTGCCTCAGACTGCTAGCTACAAGTTTTCCATGGGGACCTGTTGCCTGCTGGCTTCAGTCCTAATGGTATTACCTGCAGCAAGAGCTCCTCTCGAAGATCTACTGTTACAGTAAGTTCTTACGTAACTGTACTTTACTCATCTGTAACCGTAGTTCTAGGAGTGGCATATGGTGCACATCCACACACCACACACCTCCTTTGGCAAGTGGCACATGGATCCCTGCTTCCAGTGTGCAAGATCTGACATCACCAGGCGGACCCAGGGAGTATACCACCCAAGTGGGTGGGAGGAGCTTAGCTTGAAGATGTTACAGCTGGCCTTATAAAGGAAAATAAGACTGCCAGAGTATGGTTGTGCCATATACCACTCCTAGAACTATGGTAATAGGTGAGTAATCCTCATTTTATTCAAGAGTATACCATGGTTTATTTACTTCCTTTAGTGTACTGTTACATGTTCTAATAAATAAAAACAGACACAAGACTTTATCAAAAACAGTATTTGTTTAAATAAATTTGTTTATGCGAAAAATGTCCCCAGCACTTGCATGAAATGACACCTTGGGGATACAAAACTCAAATGTAATGCACACCCTCGGTGTGGGATGATGTAGCATCCCACATTGGTGTGCATTAAGTTCTTGTCATGCACCCTCCCCATGTATTATTCTATAAATAATTGTACTTGCTTTAAAGCGGTTTTATGTATTTTTTAAATATAAGTAATTTTTTTCACTGCTTTTGTGACTGGGAACAGAATACTTACTGGCATAGGTCTTACTAGTGTTTGGCATGACTGATAGACATAAATAGAGGACAGGACCCACAGGTTTTAAAAATTGTTTCAAATGTTTTGGGTCCTGGAAAAGGGAGACTTCCTTGAGCATTGTTTGACGTGCCTAGGTCCAGATAACAATTTTATCAATTGTGAGCTTTACAAAAGTTTTACCCTTAAATTCAAAAGAAAGGGCTTGGAAAAGAAAAGAATACATGGCTTCTCAGTCTGCCTCTGTGTTACAAAGCACAATAAAGGCTCAGAGGAGCTCCAGTGATGGTGGAAAGCACGCATCCCAAGGGTTGTTCTCCTCGTAAGCAGCAGTCCCTCTCAAAGGGAACAGATAAGAATGATAAAACTGCACAGCCATCAGAAAGCATGATAAAGACAACTAGTTGCCCATAGGGAAACCCTGATTCCAGTGATGGCAAACGTACAAAAAAGCCTCTGAGCAGGTGCTGGAACCAGTGCTTTCTGAGAAAAACTAAAGGAAAAGCATATAACTTGGTAACTTGGTTCGTTGGACAAAGAAGGCCATAGCCCATCGAGATTGTCCTCCACATTTGTGGATCATTGTATGTGGTACTATTCTAATAACCATTTGTCTATTTTGTTTTGAAAATCATAATAGTAGGTGAATCAACAATATCTTGTGGCAAAGTACTCCATATCGTAGGAGTTCTAATAGTAAAAAGTTTTGTCTTTTATTTGTATTGCATTTTTATGTCAATTTGTTTATTATGTAACCTGGCAACAATTTTCTGTTGGATAATGTTGAGCCACATTGCGCCATTAGAATAGGAGATTTCATAATTTTAAACAACTGTAAAAGATCACTCTTATTTGTCTCTGAGTGAATACAAGCCAGTCTTCTGTAATCTAGTGTCATAATCCAAATGAGCATAATATGGAATAATTTTGTGGCCCTCGTTGAATTTGTTCAATTCTATTAATGTCTGATACTAGATAAGGTCTCCAAAAGGAGGAGCCATAATCCATGTAAGGTCTGACATGAGATCTATACATGGTCATAATACACTGTTCTGACTTAGAAACAAATGTACTATTTATCCTCTGAAGAAGAGCATTGGCTTGATTAGCTATTTTGTTGCAATGGGAAGTTGAGGAAAGTTTATTATTTACTAGTACCCAGATTTTTTCTAAAGAAGATTCTCTAATAGATATATTATTTAAGGTATATACCTGTCTAGGGTTGTTTTTGCCTATGTGTAAGACTGCACATTTTGTTACATTAAAGTGCATTTTGTTTTGGTAGCCCAATGTTCAATAGATAAAAGGTCTGTTAGTAAAGTTTGTATATTATCAGCATTGTTCACAGTGCCACCCAATTTGGTGTCATCAGCAAATTTCATGAGTATATTAGGAGAACAAATTTCGTATCACTGATGAAAGCATTAAACAGAGTGGGTCCCAAAATGGAACCCTGAGGAACTCCGCTTATCACCCTTCCCAAGTCTGACAAGGTACCATTTACCGAACCCTCTGGGTGCGGTTACTCAACCAACTGTTAATCCATGAAACTAATGTTAATGAAAATCCTAGATGAATGAGTTTTTAATCAGAATGTGTGACACTTTGTCAAATGCTTTGCTGTAGTCCAATAAAATGGCATCAGTTGGTATATTTGAATTGAGATTCATACTAATATAATTATAAAAGCGAAAGCAGATTTGTAGTGCAAGAAAATCCAGTCTTAAATCCATGCTGGGTTGTATCAAGTATTTTCAAAGTTTCCACGTCTGTTTCAAGAAAAGTTTTAATTAATCTTGCCATTAATTTACAATGGATAGAAGTCAAGCAAATTGGACGATAGTTTTCTACTTTAGAATGAGAACCTTGTTTAAAAATGGGCGTCACTATTGCAGTTAACCAATTGGAAGGGACCCTTGATTCGTGGAGATATTTATTAAAAATAATAGCAGGTAAGGATATAGTATCTTTAACACCCAGTAAAATCCTGCCATTCCTCCTGTGCAGGAAAGGAGACAACAGTGGAACAGAACCAAATTCCCTCATCAGAGGACATGACAGAATATTGTAGATTTTCCTGGACTTTGAAGCTATGGAAATTTGTGTAGTATGCCTCCCCGGCTCCATTTCAGATTATGAAGAGGAGAAAGGTGAACCCATAGAGCCTGATGGTTTCCCCGATCAGGAGTTTGGTTCTTCTCCCAGGGCTAGGATTGCACCTCTTACTCCTCGTTCATTAAATAAATAGTGAACACCTCAGCCTCTTCTCTCATGAGACAGAAGATGATAGTGCTACAGAAGGACTCCACAGAGGAAGGGACATATGAATTACAGTACAAACAAATATTTAAACACAAAAAAAAATTCAGATTTTTGTTTTTGATCGTTTCTTCATCTTTTCGTCCAGGGACATAAAAACAGTAAGCTGTGCTGGATATTGTTAACTGTCGTACCTGTGGGGCAGTCTCCAACAAGGCAGTTATACAGTACGTAGGACACCGCCCTACATTCTGGACCATTGGCGATCTAAGTGCCCAGCTCGGGGCAGCGGGACAGAAATATCACACCTCCAATCACAGATTCAGGAGGGATGGTATGACATAAATCACCTGCCGCTACTCCCAGTATCCAACTCAGCACCTCAACTGCAGAGGGCAGTTGGTCTGAGAGGTTGGCAGGTGGTTAGGAGAGGCAAATCACGGGCAACAGTAGTTGAACAGCACAGTTGCAGTCTCCTAACAGCCGTAACGACTTCAAACAGATATCTGCCTGTAGCCCCTACAGCAAATAAAGAGGCAGAGTGCACAATATCCACCGAATCAAACAGTGGGCATAGGGCATTGCGGAACAGCAGGAAACATCACAAATAAATGCCATTAATAGAGACCAAAACAAAAAAGCAAATGAGAAACCAAAAACTACTGATCATAGGAGACTCCATGATTTGTGGGTCGATCACTGCCTCCAACCAGGGGTTATGGTCAGATGCCTCCTGGGTACATCTGCATGGAGGGACTCAAACCGCATTGCAAAAATCGTACAAAAGCAGAGGAAATCAGCACCGTAGTACACATAGAAACATAGAATTTGATGGCAGATAGGACCGCATGGCCCACCTAGTCTGCCCATTTCCCTACCTAATGGATAAGCTGCAGGTCATCGCTAACCAACAGCCTACTTCCTCCTACCCCCACTAGAACTGCCTTATGTCTGTCCCATGCATTCTTGAATTTCCCACTGTTTTGACTCTCGACCTCCTCGGAAGGCTGTTCCATGCATCTACAACCCTCTCAGTGAAGAAATACTTCCTCACATTACCTCTGAGCTGTCCCCCTCTATCTTCAAATTGTGGCCCTTGTTCTTGCACATCTCTTTTTCTGAAAGATGCTACCCTCTTGGACTTCAGTTGATTCCTTGAGGTATTTGAAAGTTTCTATCATGTCCCCTCTCCCTCCTTTCCTCGAGGCTATACATCTTAAGCTCCTTTAGTCTTTCTTCATATGTCTTCTGGTGCAGACCCTGCACCATTTGTTGCCCTCCTCTGGACAGCCTCCACCCTGTCTATGTCTTTGTGGAGATGGGGTCTCCAGAACTGTACACAGTACTCCAGATATGGTCTTACCAACTGTCTGTACAGAGGGCCAACAACTTCCTGTTTTCTACTGGTGTTGCCTCTCTGTGCATCCCAGTATCCCCCAGCCTCCTTACTGCCTTCTCACATTGCTGGCCCACCTTTAGGTCGTCTGATATGACTACCCCCAGGTCCCTTTCCGTTGTTGTTGTTGTCAGTATCTCACCCCCATTATGTTCTCTTCCCTGGGTTTTGTTTCCCAGGTGCATTACTTGGCACTTCTCTGTGTTGAATCTAAGCTGCCATACATTTGACCATTCCTCCAACCTTGCCAAGTCCCTTTTCATCCTTTCCACCCCACCTTGTGTATCAACCCTGTTGCAGATCTTTGTTTCATCTGCAAAGAGACATACTTTCCTTCTAGTTCCTCTGCAGTGTCACTTATAAAGACATTAAAGGACGGCACATAGGAACAACGATCTTGCCAGCAGGTCAGTAGATGAAACCAAGGAACACCTGACCAGCCTGGGAGAGCATCTGTCATCCATTTCGTTCAACATCTCCTCTGAGATTCTGTCTGTCTGGAAGAGGGACACAGACAGGGAATCAGAGAATGAGAAACAAATGAGCTAAACTCTTGGCTTAAGGACTGATGGCAGATAAAGGGTACAAATTTGTAGGAGACTGGCACGATTTTTGGGAGCAAAATTCTTTAAATTCGTGGCCTGCATCTGAACAAGGATGGAGTCAGTGCACTGGGGCAGAATTTGATGTTTTCGCACAATATTTAAACTAAAGAAGGGAGAGGGACACCACCCATTTTTTGATCATGGAAAAAGCACCTCTCCCCCTCAGCTAGTAATCTATCAAAAGTTCAACATTTGTATGCGTCGCTTACACCAGCAAGGGGGATCTTCAACCCCCAACCAGTCAGGAAAAAGGCACCTCTCCCCTCAGCTAATAATCAGTTAGAAGTTCAACATGCGTATGTTGTTTACACTAGTAAAGGGGAGGAAAATCAAACTCCCCAGATAACATGCATGGGAAGAACGGACCTCCCCTCAGCTACCAGTAAACCAGAAGATCAACATTTGTGTGCATTTGTTAAACCAGCAAAGCAGGATAAAGGTCCAACTCCCCAACACATATGGGCAATATCCGACCCCCCACACTTAGCTACCAAATGGCCAGCTGTACAGTGGAAAATCATGTACACAAATGCCAGCAGTCTGGGAAACAAGCTCCAGGACCTGGAGGCAACAATGACAGAGGCCAAACTGGACATAGTAGCCATAAGTGAGATGTGGTTCACCAGCAACCACAAATGGGAAACTAGTTGCCAACTACGTAATGTTCAGAAGGGACAGAGGCGGGGTATGTATGTCAAACATAGTATAAAAGCAACTGAAATTCAGAATACACAGGATGGGTCAGAGGAATTGTGGGTCACCTTTGAAACAGGAACCGACACAACCATGTGAGTTGGAATGGTCTACAGACCTCCTGACCAGGGGAGGGAATGGACACAGTCTTGATAGAGAATATACAGAAAATGGCGACAAAGGGGAGGTTCTGCTAATGGGAGATTTTAACATGCCCTATGCGGACTGGACTGTGCCAACTGGAGCATCAGCAGAACTAGAGACATAGTGGATTTCCTGTAAGGGGAGGGCCTAAACAGCTAGTACAGAACCCCACCAGAGGCAGGGGCTATTCTAGACCTCATATTGACAAATGAAGAAGAGATTACAGATCTCCAGGTTGAAGGGCAATTAAAGCCAGTGACTATCACATGGTATGGTTCAACTTGGTCACAGGTACACAGTCAACCCAATCAAAGGCTAAAATCTTAGACTTTAGAGGTGGACTTTGGGAAGATGGGCGAGAGCATTAAAATAGCCCTCACAAGAAACAATACAGGAAGGGGAGTAGAGGCAAAATGGGCTAAATTAAAATGCAATAATTAAAGTAACAGGCCAGTGTGAGGGAACAAAAAAAGCAAGAGGAGGAAGAAACAATGTTGGTTCTCAAAACCTGTAGCTGAGAAAGTTCAAGTCAAAAGGTTGGCCTTCAGAAAATACAAGAAAACCCAAAATGACAAAGACAGAAGGCATATTAGAACTCACTAAGGGAAGCAGGAAAACTGAGGCAGGCAATGGCCAAAACGGAGGAAATATTAGCATAAACAGTGAAGGAAGGTGACAAGACTTTCTACAGACAGATACATTGGTGATGAGAGAAAGTCTAGAGGGTGCTAGACTTAAGGAGAAATGGGGAATGTGGGAGGATGACCAGGAAAAGGCATCCATCCTGAATGAATACTTCTGCTGAGTGTTCACAGTGGAGAAGGAAGGAAAAGACCCACAGCCAGACACCATAGACACAGGAGGAAGGGAGGTGAACACAGGACCATTTACAAGAGAAAGGGTCCTACAAGAGCTCAATAAGCTCAAGCTGGACAAGGCTATGGGACCGATGGCATATATCCCAGGATAATAAAGGAGCTAAGGGAGGAACTAGCAGAGCCACTGACTGAACTGTTTACTGAGTCACTAGACACAGGGAGGTCCCAGGGGACTGGAGGAGGGCCAGTGTGATCCCACTCCACAAGAGTGGAAGCAAGGAGGAAGTAGGTAATTACAGACCAGTTAGTCTTACCTCAGTCATTGGAAAGATCTTGGAAACATTCCTCAAGGAAAGGATAGTGGAACAGCTGGAATCCAAAGGTGCACAGGACCCAAGACAACATGGATTCACAGCAGGAAGGTCATCTCAGACTAATCTGATAGATTTCTTTGACTGGGTAATTCGGGAGGTGGGTCAAGGGGTGCAGTTGATGTAGCCTACTTTTGATTCCAATAAAGCTTTTGATACTGTTCTACATAGAAGATTGGTTAACAAGCTAATTAGACTCTGGTAGGTCAAAAATTGGTCAACTGGGTAGCAAACTGGCTGGCAGGCAGAAAGCAGAGAGTAGTGGTTAATGGTATCCAGTCAGAAGAGATTCACATCACAAGTGGGGTGCCTCAGGATTGGTCCTGGGGCCAGTCCTCTTCAATGTCTTCATCAGTGATATTACAGTCGGACTGAAGGCAAGGTTTGCCTGTTTGCAAATGACACCAAGATCTGCAAAAGAGTTGATGATCCAGATGGGGTGGACAGGAAGAGATGAGACCTGGAAAAGCTAGAAAATGGTCCAAGAGTGGCAACTAGGGTTTAACGCTAAGAAGTGCAAAATCATACATGTGGGAAGAGAAACCCAGAAGCTAACTATAGGATGGGTGAGGGAGTGCTAACAACCACTAGAGAAGAAAGGGACTTGGGCATCATCATCACCAATGACCTAAAAGCTTCCAGGCAGACCACAAAGGCAGTGGGGAGAGTTAGAGGGATGTTGGGATGTATCAGTAGGGGTATCACAAGCGAAGGGGAAGTAGTGATCCCTCTTTACAAGATGCTGATTAGACTTCAGCTGGAGTACTGCGTTCAGTTTTGGAAGCCACACCTGTAAAAGACATCAACAGGATTGAAACGATCCAGAGAAGGGTGACCAAGATGGTGCATGGGCTTCAAACAAAGCCATATGAGGACAGATTGAAGGACCTCAATATGTACACCCTGGAGCAGAGGAGGAGAGGAGCTATGATGGAAACTTTCAAATACCTTAAAGGCCTAAACAACGTGAAAGAGTCTAACATGTTTCAGTATAAGACAAATAGCAGGACAAGAGGGCATGATATGAGATTGGGAGGGAAGCGATTGAGGGGTAATGTGGGAAATTATTTTTACAGAGAGTGGTGGATGCATGGAACAGCCTGCCCAGGAAGGCGGTGGAGATGAGTACAATGAAGGGCTTCAAAAGAGCGTGAATAGGCACAAGGGAATGATATAGATGAGTAAGAATAAAATAGGCCAATGTTCAGAACAGAGACATATGGCAGCACAGCCAGGTAGAAAAAATTTTCAGAGTAGATGGGCCTGGTGGTCCTTATCTGCCGGCAACTTCTATGTTTCTATGATGAGGAAGAAATGGAGGTCATAGACATGATGGGCTCATTCCCACAAGGAGACTTAGTCCTCATTCATAAGTCCTCAAATGAACACATCAAAATCATGTCAGCACCTAATTCAGCTGCTAGCATTGGTAAGAAAGCTGAAAAAAGTGTTAGGTGGACAGACGTTGATGGAATACCTGTATGCCCATCCTGATCATGAAGTAGGCAGCTGCTTGTGAGAAAGCCAAGGTGCCTGCACAACCTTCTGAAACGGATTCCATAAAACTGGATACTCTTGCCATAAGTGTACACAACAGCTTCCATGCTCTAGGCCAGGCAGCTTATTTGGAATATGCAGCCCAGTACCAACAGGCACTGTTGAATGAAGTGCTGGTGAGTGATGAGGTGGATTGTGAGGTGGCATAGGATCTGGCTGCCACAGCAAAGTCAGCCCTGGATGCTACTAAGTACCATCTTCACACGTCTGTAGACACCAGTGAGACTGCTTCACAAGTCTTTGCTCGTGCGTGGCATTGAGGCTGTTTGTGTGGCTGAAGGTTCCCATCCTTACCCAGGACACTGGACTTAAAGCCATTAATTTCCCCTGAAGGAAATTCCATATTTAGTGACAAAACAGGTGTACATGAGAAAAAAGTAGACGAATACAAATCCATTTTAAGAATATGGGGCCACACTGGGCTAACCACTTGCAGTAAAACCAGTATACTCTTTATTTGAGCTCCGCTTTATTTTATTTTATCTTTTTATCGCTGTTTCGTAGTATAATCAGTTAGAGTTTGACTGGTATTAAGTTTACTAGCGACTATGGGATCAAGTGAACGTTTGCTGTTCCTAGCTGTAACTGCTGACTGTAGTGAAACGAACTGTGAACGGAACTGTCTTTGTCCTTTTAAACTGCCCGTTTATTTTCAATAGTTCAGTACTTTTATTCATTTGGAATTCTACCTACGAATAAATTTACCTTGCATCATCCTCTGCTTTAGACTGTGTAGGGCTGGTAAGCCCCACTAATTTGCCATGTGATAGAACTTCTAAAGGGGCCTGAAGGGCTCTGAAGAATTGCTGGTGTTGGGGATCCAACTAGGTCGGGAGAAAGGATCTCTGAAACCGGACGGCTGGATAGTCGGAGAGGAGTTTCTGCAATTTGATATTGTCCTGAGTTTTATTACTGGGACTATCTCTGGAACTTTGGAATTGATTGCTATCGACCATCTGAACTGTAATTCGGGTAGGGATCAGTTGAGGAAATTGTGAATTTTGGGGTGACCCTACCGAAGTGGTTGCTGTTGTCGGTTGGGTCTGCAGTGGGTGGCGCCGGTCTTGGGTCTACTATGAGGCGGACACTCACGGTGCCTCCTATGCCTCTTGGGGATCTGCTGGTGAGTGGATGCTGTGCCGGGGGCATTGCTGCAGTTCTGACCAGGTACAGTGATTCCTCTAGAGGTAGTCGGTTTCCTCTTCACGCTGCCCAGCCCCTATGCTGATAGCGTTCCTTGGATGAGACTGTACCGACATTGAACGGATGCTGGTCGGGGCCGAATTGTGGGCTCAATTGACAGGCGGTTGTTTCCTGGGGTGAGGGTTTCAAGGGACCCCTCTTTTGTCTCCTAAATCAGCATTCCAGCTGGTTGCTGAGGTTATGACTATGGTACAACGTCTCCAGAGGGAAGGACGCTAGAACTGTGGAGAAGATACCAACAGTCCACAGCAGGCTACACTGGAAGGACTCTACACTAGATCTGTTGCCAGTCGGACTTTCTTTGGGCTTATTATATTATGTTTTTAGGCAGTGAGTGCCTTTAAACAATTCTGTTTCAAATAACTTCAAATAATTTCTGTTTGCGCATTATTAAGGTTTAAAGAGAGCTGAATTTTGGTTTTGGGTTTTGGTTTCATTGCCTGAAGAGGTGAGAGCTCTGGATGGACTTTTACTAAAACTGCTCAAGAGACTGAGTGACTCTCATTGATCTGCAACGACTAACTTAATGCTGTGAACAAAAACAAGTGAAACTCACACTCAAATTTAGTTACAAGGGCACTGGTTTTCTTATAACAAAATATTTATTACATTAACACTGGCATAATAAAGAGCAACCTGATGCTAGTGTGTTGGATTACTGCTATAAGATTTTATTTTGTTTCATATTTAATTGCCTAGTGTTTGTTTTTTAGTGTATTTATTTATTGAAGGGAGGGCAGGCGTTATTGTTGGTTTGTTGGGGATTGTGAGGAGTATATATAAAGTATATGTAATTTGTTAGTAAAATTATTGATTAAGGGTGGGTAGTTGTTTGGGGTAGAGGGTAATCTTATTTTCTGTTGTTTAATAGTTTGTTTCTTTTCAATTTAGTTATTTAAGTGGGGTTTTCTGACGTCTTAAGGTGTTTTGCTGCTGTTGGGTCTTTCAGTATGTGTAGGAGGCATACCCCCATGGTCCCTCTATTCATCCTCCGCCCTTTGTGCCCTCCGTTTCCCCCATTACAGCCATTGTCATACCAGCACTGTAGGCGCTGGGTATTGCTCTTAGGGAGGGAAGGGGCTGGGGTACAAACAGTGGAGACCGAATGAGCGGGCCATCGATTCATGTAGTGAGACCCAGAAGATGCCCTGGGGTGAAATGGAATCTGGAGCATATGGTCCTCCATGCCTAGTTTCCATAATGCAAGGGCACCCCAATATTGGTGGGCAGGTAGCCCCAGCGGCTCAAGGCCCATCCTACCCGGAGGTGCGTGTGTAATGCCAGATCCATCAAAATAAGACTGCAGTTATTGCAGATCTTGTTGGGACTGTGGATCTGGCATGCATCGAGACCTGGCTGGGTGAGAATGCAGACCCATATTAGAGGTACTCAGTGTTGCACTGCTCGAGGTTGGACGGGGGGTGCAGTCTGTTTAAGACCAAGCTGGGCCCTCAGGTGTACCAGCTGGAGAGGCTGAATCATTCGAGGCGTACCGTGGTGGCGGTGTGGGTTGTAGGATCGCCCTCATTTACCGTTCACCAGGTGATGAAAGCGTTTCCTGCAGGAAGTTGTGGACTTCGTGATCGACATGGCATTGAGTCATCCAGGCTGATGGTCCTGGGCGACTTCAGCGACTGGGTTGATGGCGAACTCTCACAATCCGGACGACACTTCCTCCAATTGATGACATCTTTGGGCCTCACACAAGTTGTTACTTCTGCCACTCATAAAGGCGGTCACTCCCTTGACTTAGTCTTTCTCCTGGGATCTAGGCCTTTGATTTGGGGTGGAACCAGTCGGATGGTCTGATCACTACACCGTGGGGTTCAGTTTTTCGCCCCCTTGGTAGGCCTACCCCTGTGGAGATGGTCAGGTACTGCCCTCTTGCGACATGTAAGCTCTGAGGGCCTGACTCAGGTGCTTGCCCTGTCTGAGTTTTTCTGGGGTGAGCAATGACCCAGAAACCTTGGTACTGGCTTATAATAAGGCCATCTCCTTGGCTCTGGATATCATTGCTCCTGTCCGTGTTCATCCTCTCCCTTGCCCTCTGTCCCTGTGGTTTGATGGGACCTTGAGGGAGATGTGGCGACAAGGTCAAAGATTAGAAGCGTTGCTGGCGGAGATCCGCCCTTGATGCCAACCATCTTAGATTGATGGAACATTACCAAGTCTATCATTCCACAATCTCCTGTAAGACGGCAGAGTTCCTGTTCAGGAGATTCGGCTACTCAGAATCGACCAGCTCAGCTCTTTCAAACTGTAGACAGACTGTGCAACCCAGCCTGCCTGCAGGTTTGAAGAGCTTTTCCAAGTAAGTGTGAAGAGCTTGCTCACTTCTTTGTGGCTATAGTGGCCGACATCAGGGTGGCGCTCCGGCACCTTCTCTGGGAGAAGCTATGGATCGGCTCGGTCACTAACCTCAAGTTCTCCTGGAGTTCCTTTGCCTGACGGAGCTCATTGATGTCATACGGATTGTCCAGGGTATGCACCCTACATGCTGTAGTTTGGACCGGGCCCAACTTCCTGATTAAGGTTGCTGGGATACCATTGGCCCGGTCCTAATACGAATAATCTGGTGCTCCTTGGAGATGGGTGAGGTTCCTAGCTCCCTGAAGGAGGCGGCGGTGGCGCCTCTCTTGAAAAGCTTCTTTGGACCCAGACTGCCATGCTAATTACAGACTAATCTCTATCCTTCCCTTTGTGGGGAAGGTGATTGAGAAAGTAGTGGCCATACAGCTGGAGAACCATTTGACCATCCATGACATCTATGAACCATTCCAGTCTGGTTTTGAAAGAGGCATAGTACCGAGACTGCGCTGGTTCGGTTGCTCAATAATCTCCTGATGGCAAGAGATCGGAAGACCGTTCCATCTTGGTTCTTCTTGATCTCTCTTCAGCGCTTGACACTGTGGACCATGAGGTTGTTCACGAATGCCTGAGATTCATCTGTGGCCTGTCTAGTACAGTTCACAGGTGGTTAGATCCTTCCTCACTGGCAGAACTCGGAGGGTGGTGTGGGGATTAATTCCTCCTGCCCAGCTCTCTCTGTCACATGGGGTACTTCATGGTTCGGTATTGTCCCCCATGTTGTTCACAATGTACATGCTGCCCTCAGAGACATTGTAAGAAGGTATGGGCTGAGGTTTCACTGCCTACGCTGATGATACCCATCTCTTCCTATCTTTGCACCCGACCAGGATAGAGCTGTCTCGACATTTAACAACTGCCCACTGAAATCCAGAACTGGATGGATTCGAGTTGACGAGGTTGAACTAGGAGAAAGGCGGAGGTGTTGGTTGTGGACCCGGGTACGCCAGATGAGGGAGGAAGCTGGTTTGCCTTCAGGACTTTTTGGTGGCTCCCAACTCCCCAAATCTGGGGTGATTTTGATGACGGGCTGACACTGCAATCGCAGGTGTCAGCAGTCATCAGGATCTTCCTTTACCATCTGAGGAACATCTCCAGGATTAAGCACCTTGTTCCGTTCGGTGATCTGCCTACATTGGTCCATGCCTTTGTGACCTCACGCCTTGATTATTGCAACTCCCTTTATCTAGGGCTACCAGGGTTGATATCCGCGCTTGCAGCTAGTGCAGAACACCTGCGGCCCGATTATGGTGAGTACTCCCATTTTCCTGTCTATTCTCTGATGCTGCATGAACTGCACTGGCTGCCAGTACAGTGCGGATCACCTTTAAAGTCGGACTTCTGCTGTATAAAGCCCTACGTGGACTTGGCCCGGACTACCTGAAAGAGCTTCTGGTACCTTACTGCCTAAACGATCACTCCAGCTCCAGTGGATGAAGGGTTGCTAGAATTCAAGGGTTTCTTTAAATCTTAGGGGGCCGGGCTTTATGTACGTGGCCTCTAGCCCTTGGAATTCTCTACCCGTCCGCCGTGAATGCGCATCCATGGAGGAATTTAAACAGGCCCTGAAGACCCATTTGTGGTATCAGCGTATTCGACTCAATGTTATTTTACTGATTTTATGAACCAGTATTTATTGTGTGTGTGTTTATTATACTGGTTTTATTGAATTATCTGTTAAGACGCCTTGGTTTTTAGAAAGCGCGGTACAAATAAATATTATTATTAATACCACTGAGAAAGAAAAGGCTTCCACTTCATGTAGGCCTTATGGAAAGGAAGACAGTGGCAGGGATTACTATCGAGACTCTGTTACCTACAAGTACCTGCATCAGAGCGATTTCTACAGAGGCAGAGGCAGGAGGGCTTGGGAAACTAGAAAATCACTATAAGATTTATAAAGGTAATTGTTCTCAATAATATTTCAGTTTTCTCCCTCTCGTGTATCTGAGAAAGGAAGTGTGTGTGGCCTCAGCTTGCACACAGGACAGAGACAGAGAGAATGCTCTTGTTTCTGGGTGTCTTGAGGTACCCTCCCGATACCCAGCCACCTCAGGTTTGCCCTCTCCTTCCAAATGCCAGCTGCTCCCTCACAGTTTAAAAGTATTCAGTGCAGAATCACTATTAGAAAAGGGATGATTTTGTTTAGGACCACAGACAATGAAATGCTTTTCTAATACAGTTTTTTGTCTACAGAAAGTGGTACACCTCTGACCATATGGGGAACAGGAAGCCTAGAAGACAGTTTATTTATTCACTGGTAAGTAACAATTTGCAACTCTGCATTGTTAGAAGTGACTTGGGGAGTGCTAGGTTTCTGGTGAGGGAGGATATGAGCTGTCAGAAATTCATACTTTTCCTTCTGTCCAGTTGTGGAGCAGCATTGTGTGTCAACTGACCATTTGAGTGGTACTAAAGCCAGCTGGTCAGTTATGTAGTTGCTTTGGTGTCTGGCCAATTGTGGAGCGGCATTGGTGTCAGCTGACCAATTATGGAGCAGCATTGGTGTTAGCTGGCCAATTATGGAAAAAGAATCTGATGACAGAAGGTGACAGATATTTCATCAAGTCTGCCCATAGTTGGTACTACCTTACCCAGAGGCCTAGTGCTGCAGTGGGTTATTGATGCCCACCCTCCCTTCTGCTTCTTTCCCAATCCTAGCTCCCTTTTGTAGGATTTTGAGTCCCTGGCCCTGTCCCTTAAGTTTGAACCCATTAATTGCCTTTGCCCCCACAATCTCTGCCAGTAGCCTTTTCAAGGCTCCACCACCATTTCCATGAAGTAAAACCTCTCACATCCTTCTTGAATTTACTCACACTAATTTCCAGTCATGCCGCAATGCCCCTCATGACTGCATCTCTGTTTCTATCAAACAGGTTCTCACAATTTACCATTTTTATATCTCTTAGAAACTTGTACATCTCATGTTCCCCTCTGCTGTCTGGCCTCCAACCAGTACATGTTCAGGGCCTTCAAACATTCCCTGTGTGATCTGTCCTGCTGGCCCTGAATCATTTTGTGACCCTTTGCTGTACTGGCTCCAGTCTATCTGTGTCATCTCTCAGGTGAGGACCCCAAAACTGGGCACGGTGCTCTAGGTGCTGGCCTCACCAGTGATCCGTATAGATGCACTTCCTGGCATTGAATCTCAACTGCTGGCTCTCAAGCCTTTCTAGATACCTCTGAAGCTCCCTTTCCCTTCCTTAATGTACACCCTGCCACAGAGCTTTGTGTTGTCAGCAAAGACGATCTTATCATTGACATTTTTCTATGTCACTAATAAACATATTAAATAGGACAAGTCCCAAGGTTGACCCCTGCAGCACCCTCTTATGACCCCTCCGTCCCCAGATTTGACACCGTTAACCACCACCCTCTGCTGCCTTGCCCCTGACCAGTTTCCCACCAACTTTACTAATTCTTTCTCTACTCCGAGGTCTTCCAGCTTTTTCAGCAGCTTCCTGTGTGGCATAGGATCAGTCTTTGCTGAAATCAGAGAAGAGCATACCCACTTCCTGACCCTGTCCACTTCCTTGGTGGCTCAGTCGAAAAAACACAATCAGGTTTTTCTGACACGAGCTTCCCAACAAACCTGTGCTGCTTGCTGTCCTGCAGCCTGTAATTCTGTAAGCAGGCCACTAGTGTTTCCTTTGTGATAGCCTCCATCAATTTTCCCAAGATGGAAGCAAGGCTTACTGGTCTGTAGTTGCCTGGTTCTTCCTTGCCCCTCCCTTGTCGAGTGGGACTATGTCTGCAGTTCTGCAATCCCTTCCACTATCCCCAACTCCACTGAGTTGTTAAATATCTGTAATGAAGACCCTGCTAGCTCAGATTCAAGTTTCCCAAGTACTGCTGGGTACAGACCATCTGGGCCTGGGGCCTTTTCCATCCAAATGAATGCTATCCCATTTCCTGCTCGTTCAGCCGTCATCGCAACCCTCGCTCATGTGACTGCCTTGATCCTGCTTTACAGTAGAGGTCCATTGTCCTTTACTGTGAACACTGAGCAGAAGTAATTGTTTAGGACATTGGCTTCTGCTCATCTCCTTCCACCACCGTCCCTATCCTTAATTTTCTCCAGAATGTATCTAATATAATCTTTATTAAATTGTTTGTGGTCCATGCAGTACAACTATAACAGCAGAACAGATTTTAAAGTACATTTTTATTGGGTAGCAACAGTTTCACATCCTGACAGCCGAGTAACCTCCAGCCTTAATCTTTGAGCTGCCCACCATCTTTAGTACAGTTGGAGGCCTATTCTGGAACTGTTCGATGAATATTGTTGCCTGAGGGTCTACTGGGTACTGAAAATCTATGTAATTGAAGTATGTACCCCAAGGTGTGACACAGTGGGGTTGGGGCAACGCCTGGGGTGGGAATATCTATCTAAGGGCATGAACCCATATTTTATTGAAATGGAACCCTCTGGTCACCACATAAATTTCTCAGGGGATGATAATGGGATTTTGGAGTGACTTTGCAGGTTTAGTGTAGTTTATGGGACTAAAGTAGGATCTCGCTTAGAGAGAACTCTTTGCAGCAGGCAATAACCATCAGGACTAGGGCATGCGAGCATTTTTAGTTAGCAGTCTGGGGGGTGTCTCCCTGACATTGGCCCTGCCCCCATTTATTTTATTATTAGATCATCGGTTTACAGACCTTTGAGTCATAGACTCATTTACAAAGGAACCTCATGAAGCAATACATCACAGCAAACAAACAGTACAGTACATAGCAGCTAGATTAAAAAGTTACCAGTGTTACAGGCATTCACTGGTGGTACACACTTGGTAATAGGTAGATCACAGTAGTCATAGTATAGGTGTACAGAGTACCACGTCAGGTAGCAACCAGAGATATCTTATTTCATTAGTCAGCAGATGTTGCATGAGACCCCAGGTATCTACAGCAGAAGTAGACAGGGCAGACCCAGCCATGGGGTGAAGGTAAGGGCAGGTGGGGGATTATGTGCAGTTGCAGCAGCGAGATGCTTGTCAGGTGGCTTCTGAGGAGACCTTGAAAGGACCAAGCTTAGTGAAGTCAGCTATATTGGCTGAGAGGAATTGAACCAGGAGGGAGCCGGAATAGTAAAAGGATCTCTGGGCCATAGAGATCCTTATCCTGGGGACAATAAGGAGGTTTGACAGTGCTGCGGGTTGAGACTGAGGGAGGCAGCTGCAGGAGAGTGATATGGCGACTCGAGGGGCCTAAGGGGTCTTTTTACAAGAAGGCAGGTTTGGAAGTGGAGTCTTTCTTCAAGGTTGAACAAGTTGGTGGTGGAGTACAGCAGGCATGTATGGAGTGCGCCTAGGGGCTCCCAGCATTAGCCTGCAGGCCTTGTTTATAGAGAGCTGGATTCTTGCAAGTGCAGTGTTGTTGGCTGCAGCATAGATGGGCAGCCATAGTCGATTAGTGACAGGATAGAGGAGGTGATTGCCAATCTAAGGGCCTCTTGTGGTAGGCAGTCCCTATGGCGGTATAACAGTCCAATCCTGACCTTGGTGGCAGCAGAAAGGGCATTGATATGGGAATGGAAGGAGAGTGCGAATCAAAGGTAATGCCCAGATACTCATATGAAACCTGCTCAGTGGGGTTTAGTGTGCTAAGCAGTATCACGAGAGGGGCTGGCTTTGCTTTGGCAATCACGAGAAGGCATAGCTTTGGTCTTCTTTAGGTTCAGGACTAGTCTTCGTGATGTGAACCAATGCTCAGCTCTGTCAAAAGCTTGTTGGAGGTGGCCTAGAGTGTTGGGGTCAGCGCTAAGAGCACAGCGCCATCCGTGTAGAGGAGGATCTTACTTGGGCAGGCCAAGGGAGGAGTTGAGGTAGAGACTGAAGAGGAGAGGGCCTAAAATGGAGCACTGTGGAACCCCAGAGCAGACAAGTTGTGTGTCAGATAGGGTGCTGTTGATTTTACACGAGGTCTGGCAGAGAGGTAGCTGGTGAACCATGCAGGGCCGGGGAGAAACCAAGGCATCTGAGGGAGTCAAGCAGGAGGATGGCAAACCGTGTCAGAGGCCTTGGAGAGGTCAATGAACATGACACCGGCAGGACTTCCAGCATTAAGAGCAGAGTGCAGGAAGTTGGAGAATTCAAGTAGTGCGGTTGTGGTGCTGTGACCCGCATGAAAGCCATGCTGTTCAGGGCACAGGATGTTATGCATATTGCAGTATAGAAATATAGACTTTATGACGCAGATAAGGACCGCTTGGCCCACCTAGTCTGCCCATTTCCTACCTAGAGGATAAGCTGCAGATCCTATTTAACTAATAGCCTATTTCTTCCTACCCCCAAAAAAATTGCCTTATGTCTGTCCCATGCATTCTTGAATTCTCCCACAGTTTTAGACCCCACAACCTCCTCAGGAAGGCTGTTCCATGCATCCACCACCCTCTCTGTGAAAACATACCTCACATTGCCCCTAAGCCATCCCCTCTATTTTCAAATTGTGTCCCTTGTTCTTGCACATCTCTTTTCTGAAAGATGCTACCCTCTTGGACTTTGTTGATTCCACTGAGGTACTTAAATGTTTCTATCATGTCCACCCCCCTTTCCTCAAGGGCATACATATTAAGCTCCTTCACTCTCTCCTCGTGTGGCTTCTCTTGCAGACCCTGCCATTTTAGTTGCCTCTTCTGGACTGCCTCCATCCTGTCTATGTCCTTGGAGATGGGGTCCCAGAACTGGGCCTGTGTTGGCAAGCTGGTTGGCAACTACTTTTTCAAGGGCCTTAGGAGTGGGGGAAGGATGGAGATAGATCGATAGTTACCCGGGGTCACTCGATCGCCACAGTTTAGGATAGGGTGATGATGGCGGTTTTCCATGTGCTGGGGAACTGCCCAGGCACAGAGACGGTTGAGCAGCTCGGTAGAGTGGGACCAGGATAGCATCCAATGTCAGGCCGAGTAGCCTAGTGTCCAGTAGTCAGTGCCGGGTTGTTACTACTAACAGCTTTTGCAGAAGGTGTCTAGCCTCCAACGGGAGATGGTACGTGGGTAGAAAGGAGGTCTCTGGAGTATGTGAGGTGCTACTGGGATGGCGTCAAAGAAGTTACTGGGCAGGACTGAACTCAGGTCTGAGAAAGTGTGGTTTAGGCAGTCTGCAATGCCAAGGGGTCAGAGCAGACAGCTCCATTAAGGGAGAGTTGAGAGGGGGTGGGAGGCGGATTTCCCATTCAGCTCCTTTACATTATCCCAAAGTTTCTAGCCGACCCCCAGGAGGAAACAAGAGCGGATTAGTAGTACTGGGCTTTGGTCTGTCAGATAGCCCCAAGTTACTTAATACGCTCAGCGTTATCTGCTGCCTATCATCTGGCTTGCCAGATTCCATAACAGTGTCATAGGTTGTCTCTCATTTTAAGTTTGTGAAGGAGGGAGGGTAACCCAGGGCATGTTTTGCTTTTTGAGTGCGATTTCTAGCGAGAGAGGGGCATAGAGGTCACAGGCAGTGTTAAAAGTGCGAGTGAAAAATCCAGTGCCTCATCTATGGATGGTGCAAGCCTGATTGGGGACCAATCCAGTTGTGAGAGGTACAGTTTTAAGGCGGCGCAAGGCCGCCTGGGAGTAAGCGATGCCGCTGGGTGGTTTGTGGTGCAGGTTTGCTGTTGGCTGGCGGACCAGAGAATACGCTGGGATGGTCACTAAGTGAGTTGGGAAGTACACTAATATCGAGTACCCAATGGTATAAAATGGTGGTCCCCGGCACCACTTCAGTTTTCTCCCCGTCAACCTGTACATCTCAACTCCTTGGATGCCTCCTGTCAACCACCATTTTTTTGCTTCGACCGTTTATCATCAAGTTTTTGACTTTTGTTGTGCATGTCTACCCAGCCAACTTCGTCTATGGAGTGAATCGAAATGCACATGTGGCAAGTAAAATCCTGGCGAAAGGCGACCATTGGGCCTGCCTTCTGTGCCTGTGCCCCAACCACAAGCCGGACACCTACCGCATTTAGCTTCAATAGGAGGATCCGATCCGCCACCTGAAGACCTTGAAAGTCTACCTCCTAGAACATCAAGTGGCAGCTGCAGAAGACCTACTGGGCACAGCTCATCTTCTTTGGCCAGGTACACCTTTCCTAGAGAGAAGAAATCTAGCGGGAAGCACCATCACAGAGACTAAGGACAGATACCGGTCAAAATCCCAGTCCGGGTCTCCTCACAAGGCCTCCAAGAGTTCCACCTCCAGCGTGAGGATGGGTTCAGCCCTCCGGTTTCCCTTGCTGTTCTCAGTTTACCATTGAGGAAGCCTCCGCCTCTTCCCAGATGTCAGCGGAGGGGGGTACAGGCTAGGGCCTTCTAAGGCTTCCATTTCCTGGCTATCATGCTGCACAAACACTCGACTGGGTCTCAGCCAGAGGATCGCCACGCTTTGTCAGGCAGCAGGTGGGAGCCTGCCATCTGCAAGACTGTTCCCTCAGGGCCGGCCGTCGGCGGCGGTGGGATCGCTTGCGATGCGGCGACCCGGGTTGAGAACGGACCCGAGTCGCCGGAGGGCTGGCCGGGGAGATGGATTGAGCGTCCGCTGGACTGCTCTCCTTCTCGGGGAGAGTTCGGGCAGCATCCGGGGTGATGGGGACTCCTAGCGGAGGCTAAGGGACACCACGCTACCCGCTCAAAGACATTGGGGCGGGCAGGGCGTCATCGTCATTGCACGTCCCGCCTTCCCAGAACGGAAAAGGACGGTTGCCGCCACCTCCATGAAGCCCGCCAGGTTTCGATTAGCCCCCAGGCCAAGTCCTCCACCGACACGGTCTCTGCGGATGTTCCTTCCTCCATCCGGTGGCCCCCGCTGTGGGGTAAGCCACGGGTATCGGAGGACTAGAGGCCGATTTGGGGTGGAAGCTGGCGGTCCATGACCGGGTTGAGAGTACCGGGTGGCTGGCAACCAGGTTGGTGGAAAAATGTAAATAAAAAGACCGTTCCCTCAGGGTTGTTGGACAAGATAACCGGGTCCGATGACACCAAGAGGTGTCGGAACACAAGTGCCACAAGAAACCGTGCTCACCTTCCAAGCCATGTCGGCCAGGGCTCTGAACCAACGACAGACCACAGCTCCCTCTGACTCCACCACGGAGCCGGATCAGACGACACCTCTATGCCGTCGGCTGAACCACAGGGATCCAAAAGTCTCCGTCCATGGAGCTGACAACAGAGGACTTGGCCAGGCTCTATGGAGCCTAGAGGCGTGGTTCCACACTCTCCGTCGCCACTTTCAATACGGGAGCCTGACAAGCGGACGCCAGTGCACCTGATACGGGGACAAGACAGCCAGATCTGACACACAAGATGGAGTCGACAGGCCTGATGACGGGGACTAAGCTGAAGGGCCGATGCCAGACCCCTCGGGCACTCCTACCCTGAACTGCTGACGGCCCCTATGGTACCTCTGACCAAGGACAGGGCCCTGTTTACTAGGTGGTGGAACACAATCGAGAGGGATCTGTACCCAGACCTCTGGGCTGAACCCCACACTAACTCCGCCTTGGCAACCTACCCCCACTCCACGCAGAATGCCTTTGCCACCCCAATGCCAGCCCGGCCGTCTCCAAGTGGCATAGGACAGGGGTCCCATGAACGACAGCAGCATGGTCGCACCTATCATCCCTATCCTCCTTTAGATGCCTCAGAAAAGTCCAGCAGACATTCCTGCTCCTATGACTCTTCACAGGATGTCTTGTCTCTTCCATCTCCGGGTCAAGGAAGGATTCCCAAGGTCTCCTCAGGCGATCCCACTTTCCTAGATGTGATGAGGCACAGACAATTCCCAGTGGGAGACAGAGGACTTGGACCCCAAGAGACACCGTCTAGTAAGGTTCTTAGGGGTCAGTGACCCAAACCCTTGGTCATCCCACCATTAGTTGAGCCCTTCCAGGATGTGATGAAACTGTCCAAACAGTAAAGTCAGGCTACATAGCTATACCGGAAAAAGACCTCAAAAGCTAGGTCTAGTTAAGAATTTCTTTAATACAAAGTAAAATGTTAAGATCAAGAGATGCAGCACCCCTTACGTGACCGCCAACATTTCACGTGTCACTGATCTTTTCAAGGCCTTGAAAAAGCATCAGTGATATAACGTTGGCGGTCACATGTCTTGATGCTACTACCCTGATAAATCTTCGTTGCTGTATTAAAAAGGTAATGCTGAACCTATTACAGCTCTTTTTAGTATAACTAATATGACTCGACTTCTATTTGAATATTATTCTTTACGTTGTAGCTCCAGCTTGATTTTCTAGCAGCTGTCTTCTTGCTTTGGTAATGTGATGAAACTAGCCTGGAAGCACCCTTCACAACCCGGTGGTACCTAAGAAAGCTGACCACTTATACAGGACCAAGAGCAAAGAACCACATTTAAGTGATCAACCAAAAGCAGACTCCAAGGTCCTTACAGCTGCACATGGAAGGACTCGGCAACCAAAGCTGCCAAGAGGCAGTATAGTGCAGTGGTTTAAGGGAAAGGAAAGGGAAACTGTTTAACCAGGAAAGGCACACTAAGCCAGAGCTTGTTTCCAAGTGTGACCTGGGGCACAAGGGAAGTTAAGTGACTTGCTCAGGGTCACACAGTATGCAAGTGGAAGCTGTAGGATTCAAACCCAGGTCTGATCTGAGATGTAAAAAAGAAATGTGGTAGCCGTGTTAGTCCAGTCAACAATATAGAAAAAAAAAACAAATATGTTGTAGGTGATACCTTTTACTGGACTAACAATTATTTCTAAGTCTAGCTTTAGAGAAAACCCTCTTCCTCAGGTCAAAGTGGAAACAGCTGAGCAGTGTGACAGATGTAAAGGCTGGATGTGGATTCAAAACATAGACTAGCAGTTTATAGATCAAAGCATTGCAGTCAATTTGCACCTCTTACAAACAGGAAGACTAATTTTCACTGGAGTGTGTCTGTTGGAGAGATCAACTTGTAAGATCAAGGGCTGCTTAATTTTACTCTGACTCTGGACTATCAATTAGCATTTCTAAAAGTCAAGACAGAAAAAAAATACATGCCATTGTCTTAAGATGGTACCTGTTAAAAGAGCCAGAGAGTGCTGATGTGAGGGTTTAAAAGAAACTCTGAAGCACTGCTTTAAGCATAATCACTGGTAGTGTGTTGAAAAAACAACATCTTTATTAAGTCCCTTTTCTTTAGTGTCAAAATAGTGTATCATTTTATTTCAAATGCTTTCCGTTCCTGGCTGTTTCTGAAGTTGCCTTTTAACATTGGACAGTAAAATCACTGGTGGAGTGATCTAGTCTTGAAAAATGTTCCCCTGTTTTATGTATTTTCATTTTATGGGTAACTATGAATCTGTGGTGATTCATTCTTGTTTTGAGTTCCTGTCCAGTTCCAGCTGTGAGATGTAAACTTGGAGACCTGGGTTTGAATCACAGAGCCCCCACTTGCATACTGTGTGACCCTGAGCAAGTCACTTAACTTCCTTATGCTCCTAGGTCACACCTGGAAACAAGCTTTGGCTTAGAGTTCCACTCCTGGTTAAACAATTTCCCTTCCTTTCCAAGCATATGAGCTCCCAACCACCAGATAAGGAGACCAAAAGATGGACCACTTTGGCGTGAAGTATACACACCCACTTGTACAGTCCGGACACTAAATTTTCTGGCACATATTGTTATGTACAGGAAGTCTCTCTGGAACAAAGCTATGGACCTGGCCAGATCACAACCTGACTCCCTAATAAGACAGAGCTCTTAGCCATCCTACAGTTCGATGCTGGCGTCTGTAAGCACATCCTCAGGTGCTCTTATGATTTGGCAGACACTGCAGCAAGGGCAGCCACAAAGGCGATATCGTCGGCGCTACTCTTGGTTAAGGGTCTCAGGCTTCCAGCAGGATTTGCAGAATGCTATCCTAGATGTCCTTTTCAGGGACTAGTACTTTTCAGCCTTGAGGCAGAGACAATTATCACAGGTTTTGCAGGACTCGGGGGACAGTTTCTGGCGTCCATAAAGTGTATAAGTCAGAGCCAACTCCATACAGGCATTGGCCTCTTGCAGTCCTCAAGGCTATGGCAAAAGGCAGCAGCACATCGGGGATACAAAAAAAGCTCCTCTCAACAAGCAGGGCACAGGGTTCAAAAAGTGCTAAAAATGCTAGATTCCCCTGCCCAGTCCAGCAACCTCTGCATGACTCCTGCCTGCCCCTCCTCCTCTGGCACAGCTACGAGGGAGGCAGTAGGAGGCATTTCTCCTTGCCTCACAGGTTGGTCCGACATTATGGCAGATCAGTGGGTACTCCAAATTATAGAAAAGTGTTGCACTCTGGAGTTCACTCTAATTCCTCCAGACAACCCACGATTCCACCCATTGCTCTCCTTCCAACATAGGCATCATTCAGGCAGAAATTAAAGCTATCCAGGCAGTCCCATTGAGCCAAAGAGGAAGGGGTTACTACTCCACTTCTTCTCGCCAAAAACAAGGGGACCTTTGTTCCATCCTGGATCTCAGTGAGCCGAACAATTTTATTGAATACAAAGGTTCAGTATAGTGACACTGCGGGATTACTGCCCATGCTACATTAGGGGGACTGGCTTTGCTCCCTGGACATGCAGCATGCATATATACACATAAAATCCTGCTGTCCCACAGGAAATACCTTCACTTTACTTTCCAGGAGAGCATTACCAATTTTGAGCACTGCCATTCAGTCTTACCTGCACTCAGTATTCACCAAGTACCTGCGTGGTAGCAGCAGCTCTCAGGAGGCAGGACATTACATCTACCCCTACCTCGACGACTGGCTCCTGACAGCTTCCACAAGAGAACAGCTTTATCATGCACTGGAATGTACTTTCCAACTGTTTTAAGACCTGGGA
The DNA here is from genome assembly GCA_016271365.2 of Neoceratodus forsteri. Classification (NCBI taxonomy): domain Eukaryota; kingdom Metazoa; phylum Chordata; order Ceratodontiformes; family Ceratodontidae; genus Neoceratodus; species Neoceratodus forsteri. Next base: position 287,386,360 of record CM057455.1, on the reverse strand, counting down.
TCATTTTGAATTTTCCCAAGTCATCCCCTGGCCCAGTCAGAGATTACAATACATAGGAGCCATCTTGGACACTATCCAGGGAAGAGCCTTTCTCCCCTCAGACAGGGCAGACCATTACAAATGTTAGCTGGAAAAATGCCTCTGTAAGTCAGGTTTCAGCCAGAATTGTCCTGCAACTTCTAGGCCACATGGCAGCCACCATCGTGACAGTGCCCTTGGCTTGTCTCCACATCAGCGAGTACTCCAGTGGAACCTCAGAGTACAGTAGGATCAGCCGGATGACCTCGAGCAGCAAGTTTGGCTCTCCAATGCAGTCGTCAGACTTTGGAATGGTGGCTCACCCCTCCCATCTAGAGACCGGGCCCCTTTCCAAAGTCCCAATCCTCAGCAGATCCTGACAACAGATGCCTCAGGACTGGGGTGGGGTCATGACATTTCAAAGAAAGCGGACAAGAGGGCGTGGACTCCTTTGGAATGAGCCTCCACATAAATGTGTGGGAGATGAGAGCCATTCTGTACACCTTACATGCATTTCAGATGGCCCTCCTTCCAGGCTCCTTACTGATCCAAACAGACTACATGCCGTTGTTTTTTATATCAGCAAGCAAGGGGCACACACTCCTATCCCCTTTGCAGAGAGGCCATGAGAGTCTGGTACTGGGTAGTGGAACACAATCAGTAACTCACAGCAGTTCATGTTCCAAGAGTACAAAACACCTTGGCGACATCTTAAGCTGCTCTTGGTCTCAGACTTACTAGAGGGAGCTGCTACAGGATGTAGTAGATAACCTATTTGAAAGATGGGGACTTCTAGAACTGGACCTCTTTGTGTCCCTGTTAGCTCAAACTGCCCAGTTTATGCTCACTAGATCCAGGGCCTGGTGCTTTCTAGCAAGACCGTTGTCCCTCTCTTGGACAGGAAGTTTCTTTATGCCTTCCCCTTTCCTATTACTTTGAGTACTGCTCAAGTTGCAAGTGGAGCAAGCAGGCATGATTGTGATAGCACCATTCTGGTTTGCAGATTTGGTTCCTGTTGCTTCTGCAATTGGCAATAGAACCTCTGCTTCCTCTACCCTGTCCTCTCACTTGCTCGCCCAGGTGCAGGGTACTCTTGTACACCTGAATCTCAAGTCTCTGCACTGCAAGCTTGGCTCGTGCATACCTAGTCAGGATCAGTGCAGGGTGTCAGCAAGGGAAGCAGATGTCCTGGTGGCTCTGAGAAAACCTTTGACCAGGGCTACCTACACCATGAAATGGAAGCACTTCTGCTTGTGGGCTTCTGCCTGTCATTTGGACCCGTTCACCTGTCAGGTGTATTTGGTCCCTGGGTATCTGCTTTCCCCTGTCTGATTCAGGTCTTAGCTACTTGTCCATAAAAGTCGCCTTTCTTCAGTATCAGCTTATCATGTACCAGTGGACAGCAAGACTCTGGCACAAATGGATCGGTCTCACACCTTCCTGTGAGGTATAATGTATATTAAGCCCCCTCCCCATTTAGGACCCTATTCCCCATGGGATCTTCTATTTATGGTAGAGAAACTTACATTACCTCCCTTTGAACCAGTCACAAGTTGGGAGCTATGCTTCTGTCTTGAAGCGTTATTTTTAGTTGGCATTACTTCAGCCCGGAGAATTTCCAGTCTTCAGGCTCTGATGTGTAAAGAGCCTTATTTAATTTTCCAGAGGGACAGGTATCCCTACACACTAATCCCAAGTTTCTCCAGAAGGTGATGTCCGAGTTAGCACTAACCAGGACATTCATCTTCCAGTTTATTACCTAGAGGACTTGAACAGGGAGGCCTGGTGCATACTCTGGATGTTCACAGAACTCTTCGTTTTAGTGGACTGTACTCTGACTTCTAATCTGATCAGTTATTTGTATCCTTGAACATAGAATTTGATGGCAGATAAGGACCACTTGGTCCACCTAATCTACCTGTTTCTCTACCTCTAAGCTGCAGATCTAGTTAACCAACAGCATACTATCTCCTACCCCCACTAGAATTGCCTTATGTCTGTCCCATGCATTCTTGAATTCCCACTGTTTTCGACTCTATGACCTTCTCAGGAAGGCAGTTCCATGCATCTACAACCCTCACTATGAAGAATACTTCCTCACATTACCTCTGAGCTGTCCCCCTCTATCTTCAAATTGTGCCCCTTGTTCTTGTACATCTTTTTTCTGAAAGATGCTACCCTCTTGGACTTTGTTGATTCCCTTGAGGGTATTTGAAAGTTTCTATCATGTCCCCCCTTTCCTCGAGGCTATACATCTTAAGCTCCTTTAGCCTTTCTTCATATGGCTTCTGGTGCAGACCCTGCACCATTTTGTTTGCCCTCCTCTGGACAGCCTCCATCCTGTCTATGTCTTTGCAGAGGTGGGGTCTCCAGAACTGTACACAGTACTCCAGATGTGGTCTTACCAACTGTCTGTACAGAGGGCCAACAACTTCTGTTTCTACTGGTGATGCCTCTCCCTATGCATCCTGATATCCCCCAGCCCTCCTTACTGCCTTACCCCATGAATGTTAGGGGCTCCTGTGACCAAGCAGACATTGTCTAAATGGTTGGTCAGTTGCATTGCCTTTGCCATCAGAAATATGACAAACCTTCACCGGCTCTGTTAAAGGTCATTCCCCTAGGGGTGTAGCAACTTCATTTACATCCCTTCGAAATGTGTCCGCAGCAGATCTCTGTGCTGCTGCCACCTGGAGTTCAGTCCATACATACATTAAACATTACAATTTGACATTGCTTCCAGAAGGAGGGCAGGGTTCAACCTTGCTGTTCTCCAAGGACTGTTCTGAGGGTTTCCATAACTACTGCCCTGCTGATCTGGATTTTGTCTCTGTACAGCTTGGGTGTCGGTCCTGATGCTTATTGCCTGCTGCAGAGCTCTCTCTCAAAGTGAGATAGTACAGTTATGTAAGAACTTACCATAACATGTAGATCTTGAGAAAGGCTCTTGCAACAGCCTATCATCAGAGACTATGCCGCTCAGGCATAGAGCCCACCCGAAAATTTCTAGCTAGCAGCCCAAGGTGGAACCATATGGGGCCCCCTCCACCCAAAGCTTGAGTAGCACCCTCTGCAGACCTGGAAAGGGAGGCGTATAAGAACCTCCCTGTCCAGCAAAGAGATGGCATGTCTCGCTAGAAAACACCATGCCCTGGAGAGCTAGCAAAACTTGGGTAGTTTTGTGTTGTATAGGGAGGAGAAAAGATCCAGTTCTGGCCGACCCACAGGTCAAAGATGGAGTCGACCACCTCTTGCTTGAGCCCCACTCATAGGCTATTACTGTGGTGCAGCTGAGACTGTCCGCTTGGATAGTTTGCATGCCCAGAACGTGGATGACTGTGGAAGATCAATGCAGAACAGCCCAATTCCACACTCGTTGCCTCCCTGCATAGAAGTGCGAGCAGGGCCTCCTTACTTATTGAGATACTAGACCAAGCACATGTTGTCCAGTTGGACTAGCAGAGTACCCTGGAGAAGCAGGTGTTGGAAAGCTTGACAAGCTTACAACACTTCCTCATCTCCAACACACTGATGTGCTGAAGACTCCACTAGGGACAACGTGCCTTGAGTTCTATAGTCTCCCAAATGAGTGCCCATCCCATCCCTGATGCATCTGTTGTCAGGGTCTGGGAGGAGGAGGTGAAAAGGACCCCCTTGGTGAGACTGGAAAGATCCTGCCACCACGAGAGATCCTTGCGTGGAATGGAGATCATGACCATCTGGTCCAGATCATCTGACCTCTGGTCCCACTGTGCCCTGAGTGTCACTGCAATATCACGGATGTGAAGCTTGGCTAAGGGCAATGTGGGGATGATGCCTCAGGGCCACCGCCAGGCATTAGTGAAACCCAAGGTGCCAAGGAAAGGCCAAAGGGCAGAGCCCTGAACTGGTAATGTTCTCCTGGAAGGAGAACCAAAGGTAATGACGATGGGCCCTGAATATAGGGATGTGCAGATAAGTATCCTCCATATCCGAGACACAGAGCCACTGACCCTGCGCAGGAGGGCAGCAGACCCAGGAGGTCAGCATCCGGAACCTTTGTACTCTATGTACAAGTTTAGAGTGCTGAGGATCAGAATGGGACGTGGATCTCCAGTCTTTGGGGACCAGGAAGAAGTGGGAGTAATACCCCTTTCCTGCCTGGTGCGAGAGACAGGTTCTATTGCTCTCTTCTGTAATAGAGCCTGAATTTCCTCTCTGAAGAGGGATGGGCACTTTCAAGTAATGAGATTTGGCAGGAGGCCTGTCTGGAGGTTTGTGAGGAATTACAGGCGTGGCCTTGCTCTATGAGCTAGGAACCCATAAGTCGGTTGTCACTGCCTGCCACACTGGTAGGCGACAAGCCAGATCTTCTCTCCACCTGCTCCCTGCAAGATTTTGAGGGAGAGGCGGATGGAGAGTCATACGGGGGTTGGGGAGAGCTGCATCTGAAGCCCTCTGGGACTTGGCTGGGGGAGCAGCTGAGGCTAACTCGCCCTACGTTTGTTTTGACATCGGGCTGTCCGCTGCTGTTTCGGCTACCATTTTTCTTGGCGTGAAAGGTTTCTTCACCTGACATTTTGGTGATGTACATGGTTTATACCGACCAAAGGTTTCCTTTATCCTGCAGGGTGGTAATGATATCCTGTGCATCTCTCCCGAACAGGATGGATTCCCAGAACAGGACATCCTCGATGGCAGTCTATGCGCCCTGGGCCAAACCCGACACCCTCAGCTAGGAGAAACATCGGAGGCTGACTGCTGTGTGGCTCCCCTCGCAGATGAGTCTACTGCATCGTAAGTCGCCTGAAGCAAATGCCTTCAGGCCACTTTGGCTGAATGGATCGAATCCGCCCAAAGGAATTTTGATTCAGAGTCTGGAAGGGCTTCAATGGCTGGCTCCAACTGGGCAAACAAAGATTTTTGGTATACCAGCATATGGCCAATGTAGTTGGAAGGCCAACATGGCCAGAGTGGAAGAAAAATAACATTTCCTGCCAAACTGGTCCAGTTGCGAGACACCTTATCTGGTGGCGAGGTACTCATATCTTGGGTTTTGAAGACCAGTCATAAGTGGTGACTATAATAATAATAATAATTTTATTTTTAAGCGCCTTTCAAGTTTTCAAAGCTGTACAAAACACGTAATAAAAAGAAAACCAAACATTATAATACAATATAAAACACTCATAAAAACTAGTTTCATCAACAATTTATACAGAGTACTATGAAAGGCAATTTGATACAGATGAGTTTTAAACCACTCTTAAATTCCTCCATGGAGGTGCACTGCCATAACCGACAGGGTAGGGAATTCAAAAGTGGGAGCAGCGTAGGAAAAAGCTCTACAGTCAGAAGAATTTAAACTCACTCTCGGAATCTCTAGCAACCCCTCGTCGTCGAGCGGATCGATTGGCCAGGGCAGTAGAAAATTAGAAGATCTTTCAGATGGGCTGGACCCTGGTCATGTAGGGCCTTAAAAGTCAATAAACAGACTTTAAGGTGATCCGCCACCGAACAGGAAGCCAGTGCAGTTCGCGCAGCACGGGGTAATATGACAAGACCTACTGGTCCCCATCAAAACCAGACGCCCGTTCTGCACTAGCTGAAACAGCAGATTTCAACCCAGAAAGCCCAAAATACAGGGAGTTGCAGTAGTCCAAACGGAGGACACAAAGGCGTGGACCAGCATAGGTAACATGTCAGACGGAACAAGGTGTTTCACTCTAGCGATATTCCTAAGGTGGTAAAGGAAGTCTTGACGACTGCTGACACCCGACTGCAGTGTCAGCCTGTCATCCAAGATAACCCGTGAGGTTACGCACCCGTTCAAAGGTCGGGAGTGACACACCCCAAGAAAATTCCTGAGTGCACCAACAGGCGACCCCTCTATCCGACAGCCAGGGTCCACTACCAAACCTCTGTCTTTTCTGAGTTCAACTTCAGCCAACTAGAATCCATCCAACCCTGGTTTCTTTCAGACAGTTGTTAAACACTGAGAGAGCTCTATCCTGGTCAGGAGCAAAAGACAGGTATTGCTGGGTATCGTCTGCATAGTAATGAAACCTCAGCTTATACCTTCTTATAATGTCTCCGAGGGCAGCATATACACTGCGAATAACATGGGAGACAGCACAGAACCCTGAGGCACCCACATAACAAAGATGTTGGGCCAGAGGAAAAAGCCCCGACACAACTCTTTGTGATCTCCCAGTGAGAATGAGGTGAACCATCGAAGGGCGGTTCCCGATATTCCACAAATCTGCCTTAGGCATGCTAACAACACCACGTGATCCATGGTGTCAAAGGCTGACGAGAGATCAAGAAGAACTAGAATAAAGCGTCTCTTCTGGTCTCTAGCCTCAGAGATCATTAAGCACCCAGACCAGCGCAGTCTCAGTGCTGTCTCTTTATGAAAACCTGATTGGAAGGGTTCGTAGATGCCATGGATGGATAAATGGTTCTCAGTTGGGCCGCCACTACCTTCTCAGTCACCTTCCCAATAAGGGTAGGTTTGAGATGGTCTTTAGTTTGTGAAACAGTCAAGGGTCCAAGGTAGCTTTCTTCAAGAGGGTGTCACCACCGCCTCTTTCAGGGAGCTAGGAAACTCACCCGATTCCAAGGAGCACCAGACTATTTGCACAAGGATTGGACCGATGATGTCGCAACAACCCAATATTAGGGAAGTCGGTCCAGGATCCAAACTACAGCTCGTAGGGCGCACACCATGGATAATCCTCATGACATCCACGAAATCAGGTCTGCTGAAGGAACACAAGAAGACTGAGGTACTGTGAACTCACGCTGTTCAACAGCATCCCCTTAAACCGCTGGATGCAGATCCGCTAATGTCGTAGCTATTAGCGAAGAATCGGAGTGAGCTCCTCGCTCTAATTATGAAAAAGCTGGACTGAATCAGCCTTGGACTGCATGCTGTGGTGGTCCTTCCTTCTGGCATGCAGTAAATGCGGTCTGCCTTCTTGGCCACTGCTGGAATGGAGGAGGCATCTTCCAGATCATTGATGCCAGGTCCTCTTGTGGCTCAGGCCAGGGTGGGGTGAGGACCAAGGCCACGCAGGTGCTGCCTTTTTGGATCCGGGCATCCGACTTCCAATCATAAACCTCTGCTATTTTCGGAGTAGGTCCGTGAAGGAAGGGTCCTCGGAGGCGACTTGGGGATGCCTTGGGTTGGGGTTCCCTTATAGGCGGGGTTTTGAATCCAACCCTCCTCTCAAGACTCAAGTCAGAATCTTGGTCCGAGTTGGAAGCATCCCGGGTTCAGCTTTGGTTTGTCTAAAGACCGGGTTGGTGTCGGCTGAGGGAAGGGCCAGAACCTTCATTGGTTGCTGCACATCAGGGCTCCTAGGAGACTCTCTGGGGGCTGACGGCTGTCAACATTAATACCAGTTGAGCCTTGGTCTCTGACCACCAAGACTGTAAAATGGACCTAGAGTCCACTTGAGGTTGAGAGGAGGCTGATAAGCTGGGGATAGCCTGTAGCTAAGCCCTGCTGTGGGAAACCTGTCGCATGAACATGCGGTGATGGGTAGCCCAGCGGAGGGTAGGCAGGAGCATACTTTGGTGTCTGAAACCCTGCGGGGGTAACCCGGCGGGTTGCACTGTGCCTGAGGCATCAGGTATCCTGATGGTGGCAACCCTGAAAAAAGTCCCGATGGAGGGTAACCAACAGAAGGCCCGATGGTAGAAACCTTGACAGAGGGCCTGGCGAGAGACAAACCTGTTGGAGGGCTGGACAGTAGGGCCGAAGGCCTGTGACAGAACTCCCCTATGGGATGCTAAACACTGAAGGTCCTGGGAGGTTAGGTCTGACTGAGGCATGCGGTGGCACAGAAGCCCCTGACAGCAAGGAAGGTGGCTGAGGCAGTCGGGACATTGCCAGCTCCTGGCGCCAGATCCGGAGGTGAGCCTGGAAGAAGGCCACCTGATGGGCCTCCTCATTTCCTGTCCTTTATTGGCAGGCGAGTTGGGGACCATGTCCAATGGAGAGGTGAGGCTCAGTGGGAGAACCCTTGGGAAAGCTGAGGTAACTATCCGGCAGCTGGGAGTCTTGAGGGCCATGCGCGGACCCCGATGCCAGGTTGGGCCTCGGCCGGCGTCCAGTTATCAGCGAAATGACCGAGCAGACATCGGACTGGCGACACCGACTTATCGGTCGATGCGAGCGGGCTTCAGAACCTCCGGAGCCCGACACAACAGCCTGAGCCGGTGCTCGCCGAGGGTCCGACAAACGACTTAGTGGCTCCACTTGTCACTTTAGACATCCCAGTGGAGATGAGTCTAAGTGTGGCGAGGCCTCAGCGGAGGTTCCTGCAGCTACCAGGACCAGTGGTAGTGGGGTGCCTGAGGTTGCTCCTTTGGCGGGCAGGCTGGCCCGCAGTGGCTGACTTCCTGGAGGAAGAAGCCGCCGCTCGTCCAGCAGAAGGCACGAGGGCAACCGGATGCCAGGGGACCAGTCCTGACCGATGTTTCTCTGTCTTCTTCTCATGCTTGGACTCGGTGGGCGAGGTGAAAATGCTGTGCAATTTTTGAGCTCTTTCTCAGTGGTGGCCATTCGTTGTTTAAGTCACGAGACTTGAGGGCCTACTGGCGGCACTTCCGTGCGGTTGGGGTTAAAGCTGGCACGGCCTCACAGTCCTCAACCTTGTGCTCGGGCCTAAGCAGAAGAGGCGGAGGTGAATCCTTCTGCAGTAGTTGCTGGCACATGAAGCACACTCATTCTTGTGCTCAATGTTTGAAGTCACTGACATGCACAAGAGAAGAAAATGCTGAATTTGAAAGAAAGAAAGCGGATAATCATCCGATGAAGCTGTCGAACTGCAGCATACAATTCCATGAGGTCTTACTGTTCAGGTCGACGGCAGAAAGAACTGAGTTCAACTGAACCGCAGGTTGCAACTCAGGTAGCAGTTTCCAAATAGTGTTTATCCAAATGGCTGGCTAACTGCATCATTTTCTGTTACCAGAAACATGGTCAGACCCTACCGGAGGTTAGGGGCACTCCACCAAGGGTATGGCTGCCTCTACTGCTTGTTTCAGGAATGTTTCAGCTGCTGACATTTTGCTCGCCTACATGAGTTCAGTCCATACTTTCGCAGCTACAGTCTGACACATGGCTTCCTAGACGTAGAGCAGGTTTTGGCCTAGCTGTGCTTCAGGGACTCCTGTCCTGAACTATCTCCTGTTAACAGTTGTTTTCTCCTGCCTCCTGTGTTTGTGTCTTTTCTGGTTCACACTGCTTGGGACTCGGGTCCTCAGTGATTACCTACTGCAAGAGCCCTCTCGAGTAAGATAGTACAGTTATGTAAGAACTTATCCATAACAGTAGATCTTGAGAGCTCTTGCAACAAATCTCTTCCCTCCCTCCATCCCCCAAATTTATGTGGTTTTGTTGCTCTTGCTTTTAGTCTCATTCTGTGCTCCAGGAGGCTCTGTTTCTTTTCTTCTGTCGCTCCTCTTCTGAGGTCTCCGGTGGGAGAACTGGAGGCAGGCGGTCCCCGTCAGATACTGCTGGCTAAAAGTTTTCTATGTGGTTCTGACACCAGGGGTGCTCAGGCCTGAAGGTGATTACCTACTGCAAGAGCCTCTCTCAAGATCTACTGTTACGGTAAGTTCTTACGGAACTGTACTTTAAAAGACAGGACCAGTTCGGGTGTAGTGGGACCTACCGGTTGAGGCGGGGGAGGATCAAGCATTCCAGGGATGCTCTACTCCTCCCAGGCAGATGGGTTACCGGCCCCGCTGCAGTATTGCCAACTGGGTGTCCACAGGTGGCAGTGCAGTCGAGGATGCTGTGGGAGGTAAGATGCAGGTTGAGGTCGGGTGGCAGCATGCACTAAGCGTGCATATGCTTCTTGGACCTTCTGTGCCTGCCTGTGTCTCAGGCGAGAAGGAGAAACATGGAAAACCCGCTGCCAATGTTGATGATGGCCCAGGTGAACTGAAAACAGCCCACCTGGAACCCATAGCATATGCCTGACAAGGATTATGTTCCGATATGAAGTGTCCCTGCCAGTCCTTCCCTCACGGGGGTGGGGTGGGGTGGGTGCTGCTAGGATATATGGAGGCTGGAAGCTGAAGGGTCCACATGTATAGGGAGAGCCAGGCACCTTTGGAACCTCGAGGGGAAAACAGAGGCAGTGGCATCAAAGGGCATAAACACAGAATGAAAAAAGGACTGGACCAAGGCCTCCAGTTCTGAGTGGCCTACCCTCGACCGTCTTGAGATCCAAGGTCGAGTCTAGCAGAGGCTCTAATCCCTACCAGGAGATTTACAGCTGATTCCACTGTCAGACACTGTCCCATCAATGGTTCCATTGCCGATGACCCCATTGGGGCCCATTGATACCCAGATACTATGAGGTGATGCCTCAGCTGTTTCAAAGGCTAATGCCCTGCCGCATCCCAGTCAGTGCTCTCAGAGCTGCCACCATTGACCCGCATCGATGACACAGGAGTTCTCTCTGTCTGCTGTAATGCTAGGCAAGGATCGATCTCAGTCAGTAAGTCTATAGGCGGTACCTCCTTCACAGCCTCCTCTGCTCGTCGACCTGCCACCAGTAACCATCAAGTGAGGATGAGGAACTGGAATACAGTATAGTATATATGGAGGAAGAATGTGAAGAAAACATGGAGGAAGACCTGGATCCCTGGATGTAGCAGTTCCAGCTCTGCTTTGTTCTCCTGTAGTGAGGATATTGTGAAAACCCTCCGAGGTCCCCTCCTGAGGATGACTCTTTTCGGTTTTCCTCAGGCAGATACAGTTCAAACTGGGATTTGTGACAGAGGAGGGGTTCTTCTAAGAGAAATCTTTGAGTTCTTGGAGGTGTCTGCCTCTCCCTACAGTATGTATTCCTCAATCCATTCCACTCTGGAGGATACCACGCTAGCTGCCTGGCACAGACCTGGTGCTCTGCCTGTAGTACCAGGAGGGGGATTAACAATATCCAGCACCTTCCGGAAAGCCATATTATTGTCAAACCAGAAACTGATTCAGTGGTGATGACGGCCGCCAATGACTGGTCAAAATCTCCAAAACACATGAGCTCGCTCTCCTGAGAAGGAGTCAAGGAAGCTTGATGTCATGGGACAAAAACATTTGCTTCAATATTTCTTGGGTTCTGAATTGCAGATTACCAGGCATATATGATTAAATATCAAAATTACCTGTAGAAGTGTATCGCTACAATGACTGACAAGCTACCAGATGGTCTTGATAAGCTCATAGTCCAGCATACTGTGTCTAATTGCCTCACGGCTAGAAAGCACGTAATAAGATCTGCCTGTGATACCACAGATGTGGCTGCCTCTGGCATTTGCCTTCATCATCACCCTCTTGGCTGCATGTTATGGGCTTTGCATCTCATGCCAACAGTCAGTCGTTAATGCTGTCTTTAAGGAAAGCAGCTTTTGGTACCTATGTTGAGTCTTCCCTATGGAACTTTTCAGATGTCCAGAATGATCCTGAGGCTCGCGCACACTGGACCATGTGCCCGAGGTAGGGACTGGGTTCCTTTCAAAGGATCTATATCTGTCCCAGCAAGGGTTGCTCCTGGGGTTCTAGGCCATGGCGTTCAGCATCCACATAGTCCCCTCAGGCCAGTGTGCCTCTAGTGCACATACTACATGCTCACCAGGAAGAAAACGACTAGTTCAGCTTTTTTCAGACAGAAGACAGGTTTCTTTATCCTGCCTGTCTGAGTCTGAAGGCTGTTTCATTCGCTAATTGTGGGTTTGCTTGGGTCTTTTCGGACACAGTATCCTCTATTTTGGCTGAGATTTCACTAAGTGGGCTGTTACGTATCAGCAGTGTCGAGCCAGTGAGACGACTAGCAGTCAGTGGCTCTGGGGAGAGGTTTTGCCAGTGATGATGAATGAGGTTGGAGAGGTGATTTTGGAGTTGTGACTAACGTATTGTAAACTGGATCCAGGCCCAACCTAGCTACTAGTGAGCTGTGTTGGGCAGCTGGGCCTGGTGTTCACCGAGATTATCTGGTGTTCCTTGTCAGAGGCAATTTTCCCATCTGCATTGAAAATGCATTGGTGAACCCCTCTTGAAAAAGCCATCTTTGGACTTGGACATCTTGAAAATTACCGACCTGTCTCTAATCCCCCTTTTGAGACAAGGTTATTGAGGACGTGGTTGCACTGTAACTTGAGGCACACATCACCTTTGGCATCTATGAGCCTATCCAGTCTGAGTTTAGATCAAAGAGCAGAACAGAGACCATGCTGGTCAGGGTGCATAATGACCTGCTCAGGGATGTCATTCAGTGCTGGTTAGTCCCAGCATATCTGCAGGAAGGGATCCTGTTTGTCTGCCCAGAGCTGATGGTTATCCTTATGACCAATGCCTCTCATGGTCTGGGGTGCCCACCTGGGAGACCAGAGAGTCCACAGGCTCTGGTCCCCAAGGATCCCGATACCACATCAACCTGCACAGGCCTACGGGCAGATCTGGCTGGCGCGGCTGCATTCACCTTGCACATTCGGGATTAGGTGGTCCAAGTCCAGACGGACAACACAACCATGTACTACCTCAACAAACAGGGTGAAGCACTCCCTGCTGTTGTGCAGGGAAGCTCTCTGTGTCTGGCCCTCATGCGCAGTCTGGAGGTGGATCTCCTAGCCATCCATGTGGCAGGAGCCTCCAGTCAGTTGGCGGACACCCTCAACCAGTGGTTGAGGCATCTCACGAGTGGTCTCTCCACCCAGAGGCAGTTCACAATCTGTTCTCCCAGTGGGGCACCCCTCAGGTAGACCTGTTCTCCTCCAGGAGAGCACAAAGCTGAGGCTGTTTTGTGCCCACCTCCCTCAGCAGGAACGCAGGGGGATGCCTTCTAGAGGCCCTGAACCCCAGGCCTCTTCTGTGCCTTCCCTCCACTTCCCTTGATCACAAGGTGCTTCTCAAGGCCAGGAGGGACAAGGCACAGGTGATCTATTGGCCCCGGACTGGGCATAACCAGTTCTGGTACCTAATCTCCTCAGCCTCAGCGGCAGGCTCCCAAGGTATCTTCCCCTATGCCTGCACCTGCTTCACGTCCAATCAGGGAAGGTACTCCTCGGACCTTCAATCCCTGCACCTGACAGCCTGGTACCTGAGCTGCAACAGTTCCTGTCTTTGGGTCTCTCAAGCTGTCTTCACTGTTGTGGAGACATCTCGGAAAAAAGTCAACTAGGAAGTGCTATGCTTTCAAATGGACGAGATTCTCCATTTGGTGTCAGGGCAAGGGTTTGGACCCTTTTTTCCTGTCCAGTGGCTAGCATTCTTAATTATCTTTAGTCCTCTCTGTCGGGCCTGAGTTGACAACCTTAAGCTGCACCTGGCAGCCATCTCTGCTACTAAGTGCGGGCGGTCAGCAGTTGCTGGCACAGGAGAAGGAGGTCTGGTGCTTCTTCAAGGGCATTAACCAGATTTCCCCTCTGGTCGTGAACCACCACCGTGGGACCTGCTGCTGGAGTTAAGGGGTTACCTCCCGGGTGGGTGGGAGGAGCCAACTTCAAGACTTTCTCGGCATCAACTTAGAGGAAATGACACTGCCTATAAGGGTGGATGAACATCATATACCACTCCTAAAACTACTGCTACAGGTGAGTAAACTGTTTTACTTACCATAGCGGTGAGATCTTACTTGAGATTCGCTTTTGCAGCAGGTAACACCTTTAGGACTAAAGTCAGCAGGTGGTAGGACCCCACGAAACTTTCTAGCTAGTAGTACCTGGCGGAGGACGCCTGGCGTTGGCCCACCCGTGCGATCCCAATTCTTTTCCCAATGACCATGCTAGTCAGACCTCCATGGATGCCTTCACCAGTCGACCGCCATTTTGACCACGTTTTCATTGCCTTTTTTATTTTCCTTTACAACAGTATTTTGACACATTCGTGTATGTATTTGTCTAACTCATCAATCAAGAAGGCACCCTTCCAACTGCACGTGCGATAAGCAGATCCTGCATAAAGATGGCCACTCGGCCTGTCTCTTCTGCCTGGGCCCCAGACCACAACATCGAGTCCTGCCAGCACTGCTGTGATTTCAACCACGCACTGCGGCTGTGGCACCAGAAGATCCTCAAAGCCTTTCTGCTTAAGAAACCAATTTCTGCCATGGAGAAGGGCGTCACTGCAAGAGCTCTTCATCCTTTCTTTCTTTCTTCATTCTCTTCTCATAAAGAGAGAAGAAATCGGCAAACAAACACAAGGACAAGGAGAAATCCCGGGCAGCAGGCGCTCTCAGTCCTTAGCGGCGTCGGCGACCTCCTCCAGGAGGCTTGACTCCAGCTTCCAGTCACTAAGCCTCCCTCCTTCATCTTGGTTTTGGGAGAAGGCTCTCCGAGGCGCAGAAGTCCTCCCATACCTCCTTAGCCGCTTAAGCCCATTACCCTTGGGGGGCTCTAAGCCCAGTGGCTCGGTCGGTGGTCCTTTGGGTAGCAATCTCTGTCACCCTCCGGGCCAGGGTGTCCACTGAGTTTGCCCCAACATCGAGCCGGCGCTAGTAATCGGCACCCAGGACAGTCGCCCCCCTTCCTCTGGAAACAATGGGCAGAAGTCCCAATCAGGTGATGCCTCTCCTCACAGGTGACTCCACCTAGGCGTCCGCGGCTAGTTCCCCAACCGGCCTCAGCCTCCGTCGATCACCTCGGCACTGGCTTCCGTGAGGCGTTAGTAGACTCTGCCGCCCCATTAGGCTGACACCCAAGGGGTCCTCTAGTGATCCAGGCGCCAGATGACTAGCACCAGGTTACCCCAATGCCTGGGTTACCCCTACCAGATGACCTGACATCGGGCCATCCATGCCCCGGACATCAGATACTTCAGCTCTGCTACAGAACCTCCATGAGGTCTCAATGAAGCTTTTTGATGCCTGGTGGGCCTATTTGAAAGATAAAGAGGTGCCCTCAACTATTCTTAAGCCAGCTCCCCAAGGGCCTTCTCCAGCTGAGCCCTCAGGCCGCTCTTCTACTCCGCCTCCTGGGAGGCCGATGCCTGACAGAGTCCTTCTATTGCCAAAGGAACATCCATGTAGGCCACTGAGGTCACCCTCCCACCCAGTTTCGGACTCTGAGTCAGATTCCTACTCTTCCTCAGTCAGTGGTGACTCAGACCCTCCGTCCGACCCTGGCGTCAGCAAGGATGCCCTGCGGATGCCCAACCTGCGACCTTTCATTAATGGATGTGATGCGTCAAAACCAACAGTTAAATGGATGGTACTCAGAAGACCTGGACCTGGAGCAGCAAGAAGCTAGCGGCCTTCCTTTGGAAGAAGGACACCCTCTTCATGGTAGTCCCACTGATGGTCGATTTAGTATAAGAAGCCAACAAGCTGGACATTTGACCCCAGCAGTGTCCAAAAAGTCAGACCGGTTATATACCGTTCCCTGGGGCGATCCCTTCTCTGAGGGAACAACTGGAGGCAGACTCGGTGGTGCTGAGATGCCACCCACGATGGGTCCAGACATCTGTGGCATCTCAGTACACAATCCCCAGATAAGGACTTTAAGCAGTTTGATCATCTGGCCAGGAAAGTGTTTTCCTCCACTACTTGTGCCATCCGGTCACAGAATTCCCTTGCCCACATGGTACAGTACCAGAATGCCCTGTGGGACAAGGCACTGAAATCATGCAGACCATGCCAGACTTACCGGATGGATGGAGCTCATGGCCATTATGAAATCCAGCTCAGGCGTCAGTAACACATCCTATGGGTTTGATACGATACCGTGGATTCGTGAGGGACAGCCGCAGCTTCTGCAATCTGTACCTGCTGATATTCTTGGCTGAGAGTCTCTGGGTTTGCCCGACATCCAGTCCAGGATCATGGGCGCCCTCTTCAGAGGGCCAGTTCTCTTTGGGGAGGATGCTCAAAATATCATCACCCATTTGCAGGAATTAGTCATGTCAGTACAAACCATGTACAAACCTAAGCAACATCCTCGCAGTCTTTTCATAAGACTGGACGACCACAGTTTCCAGGTCAGCACCAGCAATGGCAGCGGGCTGGCTTCAACACAAAGGTACTACTCCTGCCATTGGGTTTCTGCCCTGAGGCCCCAGAAACTCTCAGCCTGCCTTCTCCTCCTGGCTTCTCTGCCTGACTCACTGCCCGACACGCCTCCTTCAGCAGTGTCCCGTGGGGAAAGTGGTAGGGGTCAGGTTCTCCTTGCACACCAAAGGGTGGCGTCAGATCACGTCTGACCGCTTGGTCCTGCAGCTCATCGAGAGAGGACACACCCTCAAATTTACAGAGGTTCCTCCAGACAACCCTCCTGTAATGTCTCAATATTCTTAGGCCCACATTATCCTCATAGCAGAGGAAATCCAAGCTCTCCTTCAAATGAAGGCCATCGAACCAGTGCCCCGGATCTATGGGAACTGGGTTTTACTCCACTTCTTCCTTGTGCGAAGAAGACACAAGAACTTCCGTCCGATCTTGGATTCAAGCAACCTGAATCAGTATATAGAGCACAAAAATTCAGGATGGTCACCCTGATAGGTCTTCTTCCTTGTTATACCAAGGAATGGCTATGTTCCTGGACATGCAGGGCGCATACCTCCACATCCTGATTTTCCAACCACACAGGAGGTATCTTTGCTTCCGCTTTCAGGGCTGCCATTACGGGCTCTGCCCTTCGGCCTGTCCTCTGCACAGAGTGTTTACCAAGTGGCTTGCTGTGGTAGCTGCAAATCTCAGGAGGCAGGGGCATTATGTCTTCACCTACCTCGACCATTGGTTTCTAACGCGCCTCTTGGGACTGGCTTGTAGAAGCCCTCGAGACACATTCTCCCTCTTTCAGGACCTGGGGGTTACTTTGTTTCCCAAGTTCTACCTCTGACCAAGTCAGTGGCTTCATATAGAGGGCAATCCTAGACATGGCACAAGACAATGCCTTCCTTCCCCAGGGCAGGGCAGAATGCCTTCAGTCCCATACTTGGCAGCTGCCCGACTTGCCAAGTTTCGGCCCAGACAGTACTCCGGCTGTTGGGAACTATAGCAGCAGCCATTGCCACAGTCTCTGTGGCCCGGCTTTACATGAGGGTGATCCAGTAGAACCTCCGTGTTCAGTGAGATCAGAGGTCAGACAACCTGGACCAGCCGATTCTGGTATCCATGCTAGTCAAGCAGTCCCTGACAAGGTGGCTGGATATTCCTGACCTTTCCAGGGGTTTCCTTTGAAGGAATCTCCCACCCAGATTCTGACCACCAACGTGTCAGGCCAGGGTTGGGGAGCTCATCTGGGCACTTGCCAAACTTAAGGATCCTGGACTCGGGGACTGTGGAGCACCCAGCATGGCAGCAGCTCATTTTTAAGGCTTCCTCAACTGGCTTTCCTTGAATCTTAACACATAGCGATTTTGG
Source organism: Neoceratodus forsteri (assembly GCA_016271365.2). NCBI lineage: Eukaryota > Metazoa > Chordata > Ceratodontiformes > Ceratodontidae > Neoceratodus > Neoceratodus forsteri. Next base: position 287,368,991 of record CM057455.1, on the reverse strand, counting down.
GACACTCTGAAGATTTCTGAACTTTTAGGTTGTGTGGGAACTGCTGGAGACAGAGATATGAGCCCTAAGAAAGACAACAGACAGGCAATGCAAAGCTCGACCCGTTTCTCTCCTCACCGAAGGGGCCTAAAAGAAATTGGGAATGGAGTACCCATCACATCGGCAAGTGAAGCCCTGAACTCTACAGCTGATGGCGATGCTACAGAAAATACAAGCGATAGGAAGAGATTTAACCGCCGCATGGCAGCAGTGGAAGCCTGCTTTACCAAGCTAGACACGGAGGTGCAGACAAATGCCGCTAACATCAGTGAACTTCAGGCAGAAGGCGGCGCAACGGCAAAGAAATGCTATGTTTGTAAAAGACCTTACATTTCTCAGGGCCAAAGTTGAGGCCTTAGAGAATTTCGCGACAGCCTAATGTGCGTGTGTGGGCTTTCCCCAGATATGCCAGTGCTACTGAAATCCTTGCAGCAGTCTCTAGAATGATTTTCATCGATCTGGCTTTGCTACCTGAGAGTTCGGGGTCACAGTAATCAAAGCGTTTGCAATTCCTATGCGCACAAGAATGAAAGACTCAGGAAAAGCGCGACAGATAACTGCTATAGCCACACTCCAGCCCGGAGGCAAGGATTCCTCTACTCAGAAATGCCAGGCAGAGAGGTGATATAATATGGAGGGCAGTAAACTGCATTCTTCCGGATATTTCTTCCCAGTCACAGAATTGGAAGAAGGCACTTCAACTTACAAAAGACAACTCCTTGAGAATGGGTTTGCTGCTCAGTTGGTGTTTCCTGCAAGACTCCAGGTTAGTCACGCTGGTAAGACTCATATCCTACCTGACCCAGATGCTGCAGCGGCCTTCTTTAAGCTTATTGCAGCCCAGATGGCTTCAGCTGAAAAGAGGGGACTCTGACCAGGAAGCGACACTAATGACTGATTCTAATGAGACTTTCTAATAGATTCAGTTTTATAACCCAGAGATGGGATTGAGGTGGGATCACAGACTACCTGGGGTTGAGATGTAGAGGGCCACAATGTTAATATTCTTTTACCTCCTTTATTGCTTGTTTTCACTTATTTAGTACCATTGTGTTAATGCCAGCCATGTTGGTTGTTAAATTATCAAAATTAGAGAATAAACTCCTACTTATAAGGATCTGTTATACTTTGGAAACACCCACTCAATTTGTGAACTGTAAAGTATAGTCCTATGTTATTTTATGTCTCCGTATCAGTCAACAGTGTGACCTTAATGGTAGGGGTGTGAAACAACTTAATTGAGTCCAGGCAATCTGGTGTATTTCAACACTATTGTAATATCCTTATTAAGATGTTCTGCCCTCCATCTATATATTTTGATATCCTGCTAGGAAGCGGAAATATTGGTGAAGACCCTGCATGACACAGATTAAGTGAGAGTATTCATTTCTACAATATTATCCAGCTATAATATTAGAATTCTTTGACTATATGGTTGTTCAGACTCAACTAAAGGAATATATTAAGCATTTAAAGGGCACATGGAACATTTGTCCTGTATTTTGAAGTGATGTACAACTAAAATCTGATGCTGTATTATTTTATGTACTATGCTAACCATTTGTATGAAAACCAATAAACATAAAGTATAAAAAAAGGATCCTGGACTGCATGGAGCTTCATCTCTACATCAATGTGCTGGAGATGAGGTACCTTCCAAACAGTCATCTTGCGTGGTCCCTGCTAATACAAACTGACAACATGTCAGTGGTATTTTATATTGACAAGCAGGAGAGGACACAGTTTTACCCTCTTAGCAGAGAAGCCATGCAGTGTGGGCGTGGGCAGTGAATCACCAACTGGAACTCTCAGCAGTCCGTTCCAGGCATTCACAACTCTCTGGCAGACTGCCTCAGTCAGACTTGGTCCACAGCCACAAAAGGGAACTGCTTCCCGCAGTGGCAGAAGATCTCTTCATCAGGTTGGGTCTCCTGAAATCAATCCATTTGTCTCCCCATCCAACACAAAACTGTTCAATTTTTGTTCGCTAGATCCAGGGCCTGGTGCTTTCTGGCAAGACTCGTCCCTCTCCTGGGAGAGAGGTTTCTTTTCACATTCCTCCCTTTCCCTTCTACAACAGGTACTCATCAAGTTGCAGTCAGAGTGGCAGAGATCCTGGTGGCCCCACTCTGACCTCGGCAGATCTGGTTCACTATTGCAGCAACTGGTAGTGGAACCTCTGGTGCCCCTGCCCCTCCGGTCAGACTTACTCTCCCAGGAGCAAGGCTCCTGGTTCATCCAGATATCAAATCTTTGCATCTTTATGAGTGGCTCCTACAGACCTAGCTGTCTCCAGATTCAGGGGTTCCCCAAGTGTAGCGGATGTCCTGGTGGCAGCCAGAAACCCTCCACTAGGGCGACCTACACTATGAAATGGAAGCAGTTCTGCATTTGGGCAACCACCAGGAGCTTGGATCCATTCACTTGTCCAGTGAACTCAGTACTGAAGTACCTCCTCTATCTGTGTGTCAGATGCAGGACTTGGCTACTTTTCATTAAAAGCACACTTGTCTGCAGTTTCTGCATATCGTACCTATTGAGGGCAAGTACATTGCACAACTGGACCTTTCCTTGCACTTTTTGCAGGCATGCTCCATTTGAAACCTCCCACCGGGACCCTCTCACCTTGGGACCTTTTGTTTGTTTTAGAAGCTCACTCTGCTTCCCTCTGACCCTGCCATGATCTGTGAGCTGTGCTTTCTGCTGTGGAAAGTGTTATTTTAGCTGCCATTACTTCTGCTTGAAGAATTTCTGAGCTTCAGTCCCTGATGTGTAAGGAGCCTTATTTGGTTTTCACAAGGACAGTGTGTCCTTGAGAACTAATCCTAAAGTTCCTGCTGAAGGTGGTCTCAGAGTTTACCTTGAATCAAGATATCTCACGTGCAGTATATTATCAGAGTATTCAAACCGAGGGAGGCTCTGTTGCATACTCTGGATGTCCACAGGATTCCTTCCCCAGGACACGGCAGGCGCCTCGAGTCCCATGCTTGGCAGCTGTTATAGCTTGCCAAGTTTCAGCCAGACGGTACCCTGGCTGTTGGGACATATGGCAATGGCCAGTGCCACAGTCTTTCTGGACGGATTTACATGAGGGTGATCCAGTGGAACCTTCGGGTTCAATGGGATCGTAGGTCAGATGACCTGGACCAGCCGACCCTGGTATCCAGCCAGTCAAGCAGTCCCTGACAAGGTGGCTGAATACTCCAAACCTTTCTAGGTGGTTTCCTTCTCCCACCCAGATTCAAACCGACGGGAGACTGTTACATACTCTGGATGTCCACAAATTGCTCAGATACTGTTTGGAGCGCACTCACTCAGCATCAGCTGGATCAGTGTTTGTGTCTTTTACATAGAAACATAGAGTTGACGGCAGATAAGGACTGCAAAGGCCCACCCAGTCTGCCCATTTCTTTTTCTACCTTATAAATGTGCCATCGGTCTTTGATCTGTCAATAACCCATCTATTCATACTCATCTGTATTGCTCCCTTATGCCTATCCATGCCTGTTTGAAGCCCTGCATGTATTCATATCAAGCACTTCCTGAGGTAGGCCATTCCATGCATCCACCACCTTTCTGTGAAAAGAACTTCCTCACATTACCCTTATGGCCTCCTCTAATCTCATGCTGTGTCTTCTTGTCCTGCTAGTTTTCTTATATTGAAACATATAGACTCATTTACCTTGTTAATGCCCTTAAGGTGTTTGAATGTTTCAATCATATCCACTCTCTCCCTCCTTTGCTCTAGGGTATACATATTGAGCTCAATTAATCTGTCCTCATATGTTTCTGATGCAGTCCCTGCACCGTTTTGGTTGCCCTTCTCTGGACTGCCTCAAGTTGGTTAATGTCCTTGTGAGGTGTGGCCTCCAGTACTGCGCTGAACTCAGATGGGGCTCAACCATGTCTTGTAAAGAGGATTATTACCTCCTCTTCCGACTTGTGATACCCCACTAATACACCCTAACATCCCCTAGCCTTACCTACTGCTTTAGTGGTCTGCTTGGATAATTTCAGATCATCGGCGATGATGACGCCTAAGTCTCTTTCTTCCCTTGTGACTGCTAGCAACTCCCTCCCAGCCTATAGGTGACTTCAGGGTTTCTCTTCCCTATGTGCATGATCTTGCACTCTTTTGCATTAAACCCCAGTTACCACTCTTCCGACCATTTTGCTAGTTTATCCAGATCTCTTCTCATTCTGCCCACCCCATCTGGATCATCTACTCTGTTGCAGATCTTGGTGTCATCTGAAACAGACAAACCTTACCCTCCAGTCCATCTGCAGTGTCACTGATGAAAATATTAGCCCCAGGACTGATCCTAAGGTACCCCACTTGTGACTTGCATCTCTTCTGACTATGCCGTTTACCACCACTCTGTTTTCTGCCGTCAACCAGTTTGCCACCCAGTTGACCAACTTCTGCCCACCCGAGCCCTACCAGCTTATTAATCAATCTTCTATGTGGAACAGTATTGAAAGCTTTGCTGAAGTCTAGGTAGGCGACATCAACTGCTCCCCTTGGTCCACCACTCTGGTTACCAGTCAAAGAAATCTATGAGATTAGTTTGATAGGACCTTCCTTTGTGAACCCATGCTGTCTTGGATCCTGTGCTCCTATGGATTCAGGTGTTGCACTATCCTTTCCTGAAGGAGTGCCTCTATAATCTTGCCCACTCCTGAGGTAAGACTGACTGGTCTGTAGTTCCCTGCCTCCTCCCTGCTACCACTCTTGTGGAGCGGGATCACATAAAACCTTACTCCAGTCTTCTGGGACCTCTTCTGTGCTCAGAGACTCCGCTAAACAGTTCTGATAATGGCTCTGCTAGTTCACCCTTAACTCCTTTAATACCCAGGGATATATGCCATCAGGTCCCATTGCCTTGTCCACCCTGAGCTTATCGAGCTATTGTAGGACTCTTTTTTGTGAAGGAATTAGTGCTCACTTCCTCCTCCCGTGTCCATGGTGCTGAGCTGTGGGCCCTGCCTACCTTCTCTTCAGTAAATACTGGCAGAGTATCTATTTAGGATAGATGCTTGTGCGTGGTCCTCCTCCTCCTCACAAGCCCCCTTATCTCCTTTGATCTTAGTAGTGCCCCTCTGGACTTTCTCCTTTCACTAATGTATCTATAGAAAGTCTTGTCACCTTCTTTTACTGTCTGTGCTAGTGTTTCTCGGTTTGGGCCTTTGCCTGCCTTACTGCCTTCCCTGCTTCCCTTTGGGAAGTTTGGTATGCCTCCCTATCTTCATCCTGCTGGTTCCTTATATTTCCTGAAGGCCAGCCTTTTGGCTCTGACCTTTTCTGCCACTGTTTTGAGAACCAAAGTTTCTAAACAGTGTTTATCTAAATGGTTGGTTACTTGCACTGTGTTTTGTTACACAGAATGACAAACCCTTGCGGGCTCGGTAAGGGTCATTCCACTAGGGCATGGTGGCTTCTTTAGCCTCACTGAGAAATGTGTCTGCTGTGGACATATGTGCAGCTGCCACTTGAGTTCTGTCCACACATTTGTGAAGCATTACAGTTTGGACATTGCTTTGCTGCAGGGCTGGCTTTGGACTTAATGTCCTTCAGGGCCTCTGTCCTAATTTCCTCAGAGGACTTCTTCCTCCACCCTTCTGCTTAGGATTTATCCTCCACTGCTTGGGACTCTGACCTTAAGGTGTTACCTGTTACAAGGCGAATCTTGAAGTAAGACAGTACAATTACGTAGAACTTACCATAACAGTAGATCTTCAAGAGGAGCTCTTGTAGCAAGTACTATTTTTCCCTCCTTCCCCAGTGACTACTTTTCCATCTCAGATACTTTCGTTCCTCAGTTCTCCTTTTCCATTTTTTCTCACTAGCCAGTCTCCAGCGGTAGCCCTTTTATACCATACATGACAGGGTGGTCCCCATCCGGTATTGCTAGTTAGAAGGTTTCTGTGGGAACCTATCTGCCAGCTTCAGTCTAAAGGTGTTACCTGCTACTAGAGCTCCTGCAGAAGATCTACTGTTACAGTAAGTTCTTAGGTAACTTTACTATCTTCCAGAAAATCTCCTTCATTGAGCCACAGCTCTCCTCCCCCACACTTTTTTGGGGGTGATGGGTGGTTATTTTGCCTGCTGTCGATGCTGGTTCTCCTCTGCCTGAATTTGGCATATTTACTCAAGTTTCCATATTGTGACGGGGTTAAATAAGACCCGGTCCCATTTGTTATGCAGGAACAATTTAAAGCAAGGATCTGTTTTATCCTCTCCTTTTCTGTCTATTGTCTGATTGTGCAATCAGATTTTCTTGTGAAAGCTAGGAACTAATCACTCTGACAGTCTTACAGTTCTCCCCTCCTGCTATCTCCTGCCTTCACTTGCTGCTTTTTGCTGTTTCTATAATTTCTTACCCTTGCCACTTATCTGTGGTTGGAAAAATACAGTATATGTGTTAAACTGTTTTTGTGAAAGTGTACTCCATTTGTCTGAAACTGTATATAGTTATATTGTTGAAATGAATGCAAAAGCTATTTGGAACTTAGAGGGTTAACCTTCTGATGCAGTTTGACCTGCACAAGTTCATTTGCAGAGTTGTCAACATGAGATTAGTTTTGGGACACAGTGTCCTATTGTGTTGCATCTACTAGGAAAGAAACTGGCAAAGTTCTGATGCATTTTGTGAAAAACAGGATGTCTCGTACAAAAGATCAGGAGGCAGAAGTTAATTGTCAGGCAAAACTTCTTCTAAAACAAGTAATCTTTTGTTGGAGAGAGTGTAGAAATATTGAGATATAGATTTACAGCTACACTCAGAGGAAGGACTTTGTTTTCTCTGTTTGTACAACCTGTATGAAAGCTATCCTGCACATTTTTTTTTATTATATTATTGATAATAATAAAATGCTACTTCAGGGCTCCCAGAGCTACAGGATTCCTGTGTTTTACAGGAGAATTTATCCATTTACAGGGAAATTGTTCTCATAGACTTGCATTGGTTATATGGGAAAACAAAGCAATTTGGCTTCCATGGAAATAATGTAATCTACAAGAAAACACAGGAACATTGCCATGGAGTTACAGGGAAAATGCTGACTAAATCTGGGAGCATTGCTACTTGCGAATTATAACTTCTCCCTGGTTTTCCTGTGCTTCCTGACATTTGCCGCACAACAACACATATCCCTCTAAGGTGTGCCCCAGGTTTGGTCCTGGTTGCTTCCGATCCCTGCCAGTCCGATGATCCTCTAAGCTTGTCTCCCGCAGGGAACTGAGACAAGATGGGTCCATCGCCATAGCGTGTCGATGCACGCCAACGCTGGGTGGCTCCAGCTAGTGAATTTTTCCGGATGGTCCTGATATTGATGTCCTATAGTTCCACGATGTGGCTGAATGGAGGAGAGTCTCTCAAATGTCTGCTGTTACGGTAAGTAACTGTTCTTTCTGTTACCTGAACTCCATGCCTTTGGAACAAGGACTTTGAGTAATGTTATTTGACATTGTGTTAACACTTGTTTCTTTACCAGGACCTGGCCGACTTTTTATCTGGGTACTAAAGAGTATAATGAGATTGATCCATCATCTTATCAGGTGAGGCAGCAGAATGTCTAGTTAAGTAATCTTACTTTTTGTGTGCAGGCTGTGGGACTATGTTGTGTTGGTGGGTATATGTCTGTTTCTGTGCGTTTACAAACAGAGTAAAAGCAACAATAAGTTTCCATATTCATATGTTTGGGCTCAGACAAAGTGGGCATTTTGCACCTGACCCAAGTGGACCACATTGGAAATGTTGCAGTACAAGGGGAGCAGACCCCTGCCCCTATAGTCTAGTTCCCTGGGCCCACAAAACATTAACATGGAATTGCCCATTTTTGTGTGTGTGGGGGAGATGTCATTTTCACTTTTGTACTTAATTTAGCATTTACACCAGTTTTAGGTCATATTCCCACTTTGCATCAAGTTTTAAATAATCCCCAATATCACCCGTTAGCTGCCGGTTATTCCTCCCAAAACTGCAACTTAGGTGCGAGATTGTACACAGAAGAAAAACTTTTTGTGTCACATTTTAGTGGAAAGTGTGCTGATTTGCTTCAAATTTTTTTTGGGAGAAGGTTGAAATTTGGCAAACTGAATTGGCCATCTTTGAAACCAGAAAATCAGTGGTCCTAACACCTATCCAGTTACAGCTACCGCTTTGTACCACTGCAGGAGGTGAAATGGAGAGTCAATTTTGGCAACAAAACACAACCCAGTGCTGATTAGCCTAACACTTGTGTCTAAACATCAGAGCTGACTGCAGATGATGTGAAATTGTTTAGCGTTGCCCAGCAATCCCACCTTGGCTCAGTCAGGGGCTGAATGCGTTGCAGAGAGGAGGTGTTCAGCTGCCAGTGCTTACGCTTCCCTGCCATCCAATCTTGGAGTGGCGTTGGTCTCGGATGTGAATGCAGTGGCGTGCCTACCCTTCCTGCTGGGCATCAGAGGGGGGCAGTAAGGATACATACCATGGGAAGTATGAGTGAATTGAGTCCTCTGTATAGAAATGGTATAGTCCTAAAACAAGAGGGGACATCATGTCATATGTCTGCAGTGCGTGAGTTGCTATATGCAAGTTATTCCCTATCTTTAAAGAGCAGCTGAACCTTCAGGACAACTTTAACAAAACAATGTTTAGATACAGTTCATCTTGTATGTTACATTAGATCTTACTTCAAGAGGTTCCTGCAGTAGGTCTTCACATATAGGACTAACGCCCCTGGCGTCAGGTCTGCCACAGCAAACTTGTAGATGGCAATCATCGGCGGGGACTGCCCCCAGCGTCGGGGTGTCGGACGTCAGCCCGGCTATAAGGCGGTCCCGCCCGCTTCCAGTTCTTTTTCTCGCCACCCTCAGTGACGCTTTGGTCAAGGCAGATCAGCTAACGTCCTCATGTTGTATTTCTCAAGTATTTCTTCACCTCTTGTAAAATTCTTACAAACATTTTTCTTCAAATTGATGTCTTCTAGACAGAAGAAAAGTGCTCTAAGTGCAGCATTCAAATCCTGCAGGGGACGACCATTCCTCTGCCTCCTCTGCCTCGGTTGAAGCACAAGCGTTCAGGAGTGTTCCACCTGCCAGGCCTTCAACCAGGCGACCAGAACCAGGCGCAAGAGGTCTCTTGAGGCCCATCTATTGACCCGACGCTTGGCGTTTATGGAAAGGAGCTTCAAAATCTTCAGGAAAGGTCGTTGCCAGCCCTAAGAAAAAGAAAAGTAAGGAGAAGGCGCCGGGACAGGAGTCCGTCACCATCTGGGAGGCCGGCAACGTGAGTACTTTTTGGGTGCCCTATCCACTTCTTTGGGCTGGCCCTTCTCCCTCGCCGAGGTGAGCGGGCAGCCGGGGGTTGCCTCTTTGGAGGTGGTAATTCTGTTGACTGACCCTGCTGGTAAGTCACTTGCCTCTGGTGAAGGGCTGCACGGCCTCCACGCCGATCCAGCCTAGCGGGCCTCCCAGCCATCTCTAGCCAGTTGGATCTGTTCCATCTGACTCCAGCTCCTCCGACGCCCGTGTAGGTCCACCCACAGTCCCGTCAGGCTCCATTTTGGCCCCGGCGTCGGACAGAGTGAGGACCAGTCGACCCGTCGTCTCCTAGGGTCCTCCACCCTAGAGACTCCCACCCAACCCTTTGCTGTTTGCCTTAGCAAAGACACGATCAGACCTGCTGTCGGGGCCCCTCATGTCTCTCCCCCACCACCAGGCCCTCCGTTGCGGAGTTCATTCCGCTGCCGACAGAGGACCGGGTATGGAGCCTCCACCTCCCAGTACTTCGGCACGCTCCAGGTCCCAATTCCCCTCTAGGCTCACGGCACCTCCCTGTGGGCCCTTCATATGGGTTAATTCCACAGGAACCCTCCTTCCCTGGCAGGCGCCCCTCCGTTGGTTGCTCATTATCCGGCACGCCGGGTCAGGTGCCTCCGTCGCGGGTTTTCCGACACCGGGCTATCCGATGCGGGTTTTCAGATGCCGGGCTTTCCGACATCATCATTCCTGACAACAGGTTATCCTACTCCAGGACATCCACGCTGGGCTACCCAAGGTACCTAGTATCCGTCCCTGGCACTATCCGTGATACCAGAGTTATCATAGTTATCAACCACCACCTCCTCGGTGCCGGAACTTGTCCGTCCCTCATTGATGGAAAGAGGCTAAGTGCAGCTTGTGCCGGAGTTGCGACAGCCAGTGAGGGAGCCACCCTTGGTTACGGTGACATCTCCACTGCTTCCTGTCTCCAGACTCCTACCTCTATTTCGGTAGGCGTTACCAAACCAGACCCTTCTGTTCCTTCTGGCTCTGATTCCTCTGACACTAGTTCCAACTCGGACGGATCGGACCTCAGATCTCCCGTGGAGGTTCCTCAAAAGACTCACCAAAGTCACCTCCAGAGGATCCTTCCTTCGGTGACTTGCTACGTTCAATTCAAGCAGCTGGTGGTTGGCCGTCCAAAGAGGTTGATCCCCAACGCAAACGCCTTTGCGAGCACTCTGGATCTGGCCACCTCGGACCCTATTCCCATTCTGCCGTGGATGGGACCTCACGAGACCTAGTTACTACAGTCTGTCAACAACTGTCCTCCATTCCCGTGGTCTCCCGCAAAGCTGACCGCACCTATTATTCCCCAGAAGGATTTTCACCCTGAACTCCCATCCCAGGGCTGACTCTATGGTCATCATGGCAGCTCACGACCGCTCAGCTCAGCCCAAACATCTGAGTTCTTCGCCTCCCAACAAGGACTAGCGTCAGCTTGACCAGTTAGAGAAAAATGTATTGTCTTCTTCTTGAAGATTCATTCTTTCAATTATGTCTCACATATGTTTGCCTTTCAAAAAGCTTATCTTTTGGACCTTGAAAGGGACCTCCAGAATGTTCAAGATGAAACCCTGAGGAAGAAGCTCTTGGATAAAGTAAGAATGGGGAAATCCTCGTGCCTGCCACGCCTTCGGCTACTTACACGACTGGTGGCGAGAGCAGTTGCCACAGGATCTGCCTCAGACGCCCCTTTCCTGGCTTCCTATAGTGGGACTAGCGCAGGACATGCAGTCCTCTCTGTTGGATGCCCTTTCAAGGGTTCCGTCCTCTGGCTGCCGATGCTAAAGACATCATTACTGGGCTTCAGGAGAGCAGACGCTCTTGAGGGACGCCTGCCTTATACAAGACCGGACAGAAAAAGCAGCCCTTTCCGCCAAAGAAGGTGGAACAAATCCCAGGCTAAGCGCCAGGCAAAGAAGCGCACACCTGGATCAGGAGCTCAAACCCCACAGTCCAAATTTCCAAAACAGGCCTCTGGGGCTAAAGCTCCCTCCCTAGGCATCCTGACTCCTTTCCTCTCCTTCCGCTACCTCCGTACATCAGGAGGAACTGGTTGGAGGGAGGTTCAGCCTCCACCTGGAAGGTTGGAGGTCCATCACAACATAAAACTGGGTGCTTCAGCTCATCCAGCGAGGTCACTCGATAGAATTCAGCCAAATCCCAACCCCTCAACCTCCAGGACAGTCCTTCTATCCTTGGGATCAGGTCCCCATAGTCTCTCAAGAGATCCAGGCACTTCTCCTAAAGAGAGCCATAGAGCCTGTCCGTTAAGCCAAATAGGAAGGGATTTACTCCAACTTCTTCCTGGTTCCAAAGAAAACGGGTGACCTGAGACCGATCCTGGACCTCAGCACACTAAACATCTTTGTCGAACACAAAAGTTTTGTATGTTGACCCTTCAGGCTCCTTCCTGCTCCATCAAAACTCTTGGCTGTGCTCCCTGGACATGCAGGATGCTTATCTGCATAGCCCTATCCTCCGGCCCACCGCCGCTTTCTTCGCTTTGTTTTCTGGGAGAAACATTTTCAGTTCTGAGCACTCCGTTGGCCTTTCTTGCCCCCAGTGTTCACCAAATGTCTAGCAGTGGTGGCGGCCTTCTGTGCCACCAGGGCATTTATGTCTTCCCGTACCTGGACGACTGGCTCCTCTCAGCACCCTCTCCTGCCAGCCTGAAAGAGGCCTCTCTTTCACCCTGAACTTGTTTGCTTTACTGGGCATAACGGTCCAATTTTCCCAAGTGCCAACTAGTACCCTCACAGAGACTCCAGTTCATTGGAACTGTACTAGACACAGTTCAGGGCAAGGCTTTCCTACCATCAGATTGGGCTTCTCAGCCACACTGGTGGCACAGGCCTATTGGATCCCTGCACACCGGTGCTTCATTTATTAGGTCTGATGGCGCCATTTCGACGACAGTCCCAATGGCCAGGCGTCACATGAGGATCCCCAGTGGTCTCTTCGAGTCCAATGGGACCAGAGGACAGACGACATGAACCAAAAAGTCATGATCTCCAACAGCCTCTAGAGAGATCAACGCTGGTGGCAGGATCTCTCAAATTTGTCGAAGGGGTCCTTTCCTTCCGACAGTTCCAAACTCAAACCTCACTACAGACACCTCAGATCTGGGTTGGGGTGCTCATCTGGGGTCTAAAAGAAACAGGGGTCTTGGTACGATCAGGAGCTGATGCTCCACATCAGTGTTCTGGAGACCAGGGGGTTCTTACGCACTCCAGGCATTCCAGTCGCTGCTGGTTCCGGGATCTGTCCTGGTTCAGACGGACAACATGTCCACTGTCTGGTACATAAACAGGCAGGGGAACCATATCCTACCCTCTTTGCCGAGAAGCCATGAGAGTGTGGTACTGGGTGATTCAGCACAGCCTTTATCTGACAGCAGTTCACATTCCTGGCGTCATAACGTCCTGGCTGACAGTCTCAGTCAATCAGTGGACCTGGCCCACGAGTGGGAGCTCAAGTCAGAGGTAGTCAAAGACCTCTTTCTCGATGGGGTCGACCAGAGATGGATCTGTTTCGCCTCCCATACAACGCAAAACTACCCGCCTTCTGCCGCTTGTTCCCGGGCATGGTGCTTTTGGCGAGATGCGCTGTCTCTTTCGTGGACAGGAGGTTTCTTCCGTCTTTCCTCCCTTTCCTCTAATTCAGAAGGTCCTGGTGAAACTTCAACAAGAGGGGACCACGCTAATCCTGATTGCTCCTCTTTAGTCCGCCAAATTTGGTTCCTCTTCTGCGACACTTGGCACTGGAGCCTCCGGCTCCTCTGCCCATTTCTCACGACCTTCTGACTCCCGGGCAGGGCACCCTGGTGCATCAGCGCCTTCAGTGTCTCCACCTTCATGCGTGGCACCTGTGGACATAAGCGATTTGCTATAGGGTCTCTTCGAGGTTGCGACATTCTAGTGGAGGCCAGAAACCCTCCACTAGATCCACTTACGCTATGAAGTGGAAGAGATTCACGATATGGGCCCAAGCAAGGAGCTGGGATCCATTTCGTGCTCGCATCCCAGGTTCTAGAGTACTCACACATCTGTCTGAGGTGGGCCTTAGCTATTCCTCCATTAAGGTCCACCTCTCGGTGTGTCGGCCTACCACCTCAGGTGGAGGGCAAACCTGGCTCAGATGGAGGTTGCCAAAACCTTTGTAAAGGCATCCTTCATTTGAAACCTCCGATCCGAATCCTTGTCCACTCTGGGACCTGAATTTCAGGCTCGAGAAGCTGATCTTACCACCATTTGAACCAGCTTCTTTTTTGTGACTTGCTTCCTCTCTTGGAAGACTTTGTTTTTAGTCGCTGTCACTTGAGCCAGAAGGGTTTCTGAACTACAGGCCTTCACATGTAAAGAACCTCATTTGATTTTTTCATAGGACCAAGTAGTCCTTGGACTCACACTTTTCTGCCCAAAGATGTTTAAGAAACTACTTTGAACAGAGCGTGGAATTACTGGTGTACTATCCACAGTATTCCAACAGGGGGAACACCTGTTGCACCAGCTTGATGTGCACGGATCCTGACGATTACACGAACAGGACTAAAGAGGTTAGGAAATCTAACCAACTGTTCATAGCCTTTGCCCCTCAGTGCCAGGGCAAGGCTATTTCAACAGACCATCTCCGATGGCTAGCTAACTGCATCTATTTTTCGTACACAAAATATGGAAAGTCCCTTCCGGGGCAGTCAAAGCCACTCCACCCATAGCGTGGCTACCTGTACTGCCTTTTTCAGAAATGTGTCCACAGCAGAGATCTGTGCTGCGGTCACCTGGTCGTCTGTTCACCTTCACTTAAGCATTACAGTCTGAACATTGCCTCTAGGCGCCAGAACTGGCTTTGGTCTTGCGGTCCTGCAAGGCCTTCTATCATGATTACTCTTGGCGACTTCTCCTCCGGGATGCACCTATGCCTTATTTTTCTTTGGGACTGCTTGGTATTCAGTCCTATATGCAGGGCCTCAAGTTTTCACGATTCACGAGATGCGGCAAATCGCAGAAATATCCTGAATTTGCCATCACCAGCGAATTTGCGGCCACTCACGGAACAACGTCCTTTGCCCGGGGTGCCCAATCCCCGTCGGCTTCACTGCCCAATGTTTATACCCGCGCTGGGCCCACCCCAGTGTGGCAAAGCATCCGTTCCCGGAAGGGGTGCCCAATCCCGCGCTTCACTATCCCCAAGCTGCCTGGTGCCACACTGGAGCCCACCCCAGCATGGCAGAAGCCCGTTGCCGACGGGGTGCCCAATCCCCATCTGCTTCACTGTCCCCCAAGCTGCCTGCTGCGCTGAGAGGCACCCCAGCGTGGCAAAGTTTCCTTTGCTGATGGGGGTGCCCAATCCTGTTGGCTTCACTGTCCCCCACGCTGCCTGGTGCCGCGCTGGGCGCCCACCCCAGCATGGCCAAAGCTTCCGTTGCCGATGGGGTGCCCAGTCCCCGTCCGGCTTCACTATCCTCCCCAAGCTGCCTGCTGCCACGCTGGGAGCCCACCTGCAGCGTGACAAAGTCCTTTGTTGTATCTAAAAAAAAAACAAAAAAAAAAAACCTGAAACAAAAACCTTCCCTGTTGATTCTTTTGCTCCCCAACCCGCATCCACCCTCTAGCACCCACACCCCCCTCAGCCCATGCCTCCCGGAGCCAGCACAACGATCTTCGGTGGACCCAGAACACGTCTGCACTCTTCAAAGACGACCGCGAACTGAAGAAATGCTGGTAAGCTGTATAATGGCATAAATGTTTTTTTCAACTTTGGTGCATATCTCAGCCATTTCTGGATTGTTTCACCAAATTTTACAACATGGGTTTTGGGGCCCCACCTCGCCGAACTGTGACACTGTTATTTAGTTAATCGGTCAGAAGGTGGTTCCGCGGTCTACTGTGCCGGAACCGCAGCACCAAGATGATCGCGTGAAACGAATGTCTATTCATAATTAAACTTAAAACCCTATATTAGACTGTAATATTCCAAAAATGACTGTTTAAGGCGTGCATTGCGCGGTTCCTCACATGCGCTTCGTAACCGGGCATTTTTATATTTCACTCCAGATTTTCAGTGTTACCATTTTACCACACCTCCTTATGAACAGTACAACTGTCATTTTGTATCTCACCCGAAATGTGTTTTGCACATGTAGCACACAATGGCGCGGTCGGTGTGCAAAATCAATGTTCGGACAGATTAATAAAGTCACAGTGATACTGTTCATAAGCAGAGGTCTTAAACTGGCTATGTTGAAACTTTGGTGACAAACACACATAAAATGACTGTGTTACTGAGCATGCATTGTGTCAGATATGAAAAAAATCAAGGGTAAAAATGTGCGCAGAATTGACACGAGAAATTGGCGTTGAGTGCGCAGAAGTTCTTAAGGCAAATGAGAACTCTGCTGCAGAAAATCGGGCCCTGCCTATATGTGAAGACTCTACTGCACGAACCCTTCTCAAAGTAAGATATAGTAGTTACGTAAGAACTTATCAAGATCTGCTGTTACGGTAAGTTCTTACATAACTGCTATTTCTATATTCCTTTGTCCACATTATTTACTACTGAGGTCATTTGCATTAAAACAAAATCTTTGTTCCTGAAGAGTTCCTATTCCTGTTGCTTTCTCCCTACCTGAGGTTATAATGCACTGCTTGTGACATCACAGTTGCTCCCATGGCAACACAATGCGATGTCACAACAGAGGATTATGACTTAAGTAGGGAGAGCTTTAGAGCAGATGAACTGTAAGGAACTCTGAAGGATAAACATCATGTATTCATGCAAATTTGCTCAGTAATAAATGATAGGGAAGAAAATATTATAGAAAATATATATGGAATGCAAGCTGAATTATATCTAATTATGTTTTTCAAAGTTTTCATTTCATTTGTGATGCATTGTATACAAGTTGTAAATTGTATATA
Source organism: Neoceratodus forsteri (assembly GCA_016271365.2). Lineage (NCBI taxonomy): Eukaryota > Metazoa > Chordata > Ceratodontiformes > Ceratodontidae > Neoceratodus > Neoceratodus forsteri. Next base: position 287,352,722 of record CM057455.1, on the reverse strand, counting down.
ATGTCTGTGTTACATTACTTCCACTCTCACAACCATGGCACATCAGCTGTATCTTGTCCTGCAGCGCTTGTATTTTGCCCAGTTGTTCGATTATATTGTACTACGTAGAGGGCTTCTTGTCCTGTATGTGCTACTAGCATTGGCTGTGTGTTCTTTGCCATTACCCTTTATGTGCAATCTTGATGGCAGATCATGCCTGAAAACAGTCCCTGGGACACATGGACCCACCAGTACACAAACAAATACAATTTCCCTGCCTCCCTAACCTGCACTTGTATTACTGCTCAGTGATCATACAGTGCTCAGCTGCTGTACCTCCTTGCCTTTCTCTGCGCACACACACACACACCCAACCCACCCTGAGACAGGCTGTTTTATCCCTTCACCATCTCCTGGGTGAAGTTGTGTTACTTGTCTCCTCTAAACCTGACTTCATTCAGAACAGAACTGCATTATCATTGTGACCCTGCTCACTGAAAAGTCTTTTGTACAATATTTTGCTGCTTCCAGCAGGACTTTACCAAGGAGCAGGACAGGCTTTCTCTTTTCCTTTTACTTGTGTTTCTTCTTGCAGTTCCACCTGGGTATGGCTGGCTCACCTCTGTTGAGGCTGGCCTCTGCTACGAGAAACAAAGAATTTGTTGGCAGAAAGGGACCAGTAGACTCCTCTAGTCTGCCCTATTTTTCCCTGCCTATTACTACACACTGGGCGCCATTTGGTCGCTGGTGTCCCTCCCTTCCTCTACTAAGTAGGCCCATTTGCCTTTCCCACATGCTTGAATCTCCACTATCTTCGCCCCACCACCTATTCTAGCAGGCTGTTCTAGGCATCCATCACCCTTTCTGTGAAGACACATTTGTTACATCCCTCTGAAACTGCCAGCCCCCAAACAGCTTCATTACATGCCCTCCTGTTCTGGTGCACCTCCTCCTCTGAAAGAAGCTCCCCTGCAGTTTGTTCACCTCCATGAGGTACTTATAGGGCTCGTCATGTCCTTCAGACTCTCCCTCCTCCTATAGAGTACATGTTGAGCTGTCACAGCCTCTCCTCGTATAGTTTTTCAGACAGCCTCCCCCCAGCCCATTTGGTAGCCCTGCTCTAAACCATTTCTAGCTTGTCAGTGTCCTTGTGAAGGTGCAGCCACCAGAAGTCGACACAGTTCTCTAGGTGGGGTCTCAACTAGTGAGCAATTCAGTGGAAATACTACCTCCCTTCTCCTGCTAGAAATCCCCGCTCCTATACACCCCAGCATCCCACTAACCTTTCCTACTCCCTTGTCACACTACCCTGCACCTTGAAGTAATAAGATCAAGATTACCACAAGGTCCCTTTCTTGCTTGGTGACTGTAAGTACCTACCCCGTCTTATATGTGGTCCCAGGGTTTCCTCATCCCAGGTGCATGAGTTTGCACTTCTTGTCATTAAAACCGAGGCTGCCACACCTGACTTCACTCTCTAGTCTCCCAGATCCCCTTGCATTCTCTCCACCCTTTCAGGGTGTCCACCCTGTTGCAGATTTTGTGTCATCTGCAATGAGACACCTTCCTTCCAGTTCCTCAGTAGGTGTCACTTACGAAGACATTGAAGAGAACAGGGCCCAGTACTGACCCTCAGGGCACTCCGCTGGTCACTGTCCCATCCCCTGAGTGACTGACATTTACCACCACTTGCTTCCTATCCTTCAACCAGCTTGATACCCAGCTTACCACCTTCTCCCCAACCCCCAGGTTGCTAAGCTTCTTATTAGCCTCCTGTATGGCCCAGTGTCAAAGTTCTTATTGAAGTCCAGATGGCCACATCCATTGCTGGCAGCATAGCCTAGAGGTTAGAGTAACAAGCAGTGTCTGAGCTTGGTGCACCCATTAGACAGACCTGGGTTTGAGTCCCACAACCTCCACTGCATACTACACATAATGTAGATCCTGCATATATACGTGTATACTCTGTGTATTTTCTTATATATTACACCTGGCTATTTTGTAATTTGACCTGTCTGTATAGTGTACAAACTTGTATGCTGACATGGCTACTTTCCATGCCCTGTGTATATCTGTATGCTGTTTGCCAATGAAGCTCTGTGAATGTATCCTGTTGCCTTTTGTTGAACCTATTCCAGGTCCATCTCAAAATGAGTTTATCTCAATGGTGTTTCACCTGGTAAAATAAAGGTTTGATTGATTGATTGTGTGACTCTGAGCAAGTCACTTAACCTCCCCAGTGCTCCCGGCTGCCCCTGAAAACAGGCACCTGTGCCTAGTGGGCCTTACCTAGTAATCAAATAATAACATAAAAAATGCTCTCCCGATCCACCTCCTTAGACACCCAATCAAAGAAATCTATGAGATTGGTTTGACATTACTCCCCCCACCCGTGAAATGTGCTGCGGGTAATCCTGTAGCCCATTAGCCTCTAGGTGTTCCAGCAACCTCTCCTTCAGCAGGGTATCCATTAATTTCCCCACCACTGATATGCGACTGACTAGTCTGTTGCTGGCCTCCCTCCCTGTTGCTGCTTTCAGCACGGAGGGACCACATTAGCCCTCCTCCCATCCTCTGGAACCACCTCTCTCCAGTGAGGTGCTGAATAGTGTTGCCAGAGGGTGGCTAGCACCCTGCTCCATTCTTTTAGAACCCTTAGGTGAATCCCATCTGGCCCCTATTGCTTTTTTTCCTTTAGGGCTTCAGTCCCTTCAAAGTCTTTCTGGCGAAAATGGACTTCTAGCCACTCCTCCCTGTGCCTTCTGATAATGTTAGTTCATTCATCCTCCCTTCAAACCTGGGCAGAAGTACTCATTTAAAATGTTAGCTTTTTCTTAATCTTCTTCTGCACAGTCCCTTCCCATGCTCTCCTGATCTTCACTATCCCACTTCTTGCTTTTTCACACATGTAACTGAGAAAGTCTTACCCTTTGACCTCCTTGGCAATTCTCTGCTCTGTTTTTGCCTTTAGCTGCCCTCTCCTCCTTCCTGCCTACCTTTGTTTATCCAGAAATGCCTCCCTGAACCCCTCCATCTAGGTCTCCTTGCACTTTCTAAAACCTGTTTTGTTTTTCCTCCCTTACTGCCTTATCCACCTCCTTTGAGAACCATAGTGGCCTCTTCCTCCTCCTGTCCTTGCTTATTTCCATCAAACAGCTTCCCATTGCCTTAGCTATCCCTCTTTGATCTTTTCCATTGGGCCTCCACTGCCCTTGGCCATCCTCCCTTCAAGGTAATATTGAAGCAGTCTCCCATTTCTTTAAAGTCTGCCCTCTTTAAATCCAGGATCCTAATCCTAGTGTAGTTTTCTCTTGCCCAATCCATATGCCAAACCACACCATCGGTGATTAACTGCTTGTACCCAGGGGACTACCCACTGTGAAGTCTGCAGGTGCTGTCCCTGTTCGTAAGTACCAGGTCCAGCACTGCCCCATCTCTAATGGGTTCTGTAACCAGCTGCCAAAGAAATACCCCTGTAGGGAGTCAAGGATGGCCCTGACTCTTGTAGCTGTGGCCATAATGCTCCAGTCTACATCTGGCAGAACTAAAATTTCCCATGATCAGGACCTCCCTTTGCTTGCCATTCTTCCAGTGGCCTCCCCAAAACCCTGTCTAACTTTTCCCCTGTTGGTGGTCTGTACAGATAAAGCCCTGGACCCTGTCTCTAATTTGACCCAAAGAACTTCCAGCCTTTCCTTATACCACTGGTGTCCCTGTATCTCTGTGGCCTTTATACCTTCCCTCACTTATGGAACATGCCCCCATCCTGCCTTTCCTGAATATGGTGTAACATGAAATGGCCAAATCCCATCTGTGGTTGTCGGTGCTCCATGACTCTGTTATGGCAACCAGATCCAGGTCTGCCTCTGCAACGATTGTCTCAAGGTCAGGAATTTTATTCATTGGGCTCCTAACGTTGGTACACATTGCTGTCCACTTCTTTCATCTCTCCCTCCCCTGCTCTGCTCTCCTTTCCTGAATTCATCCTTTGCCTTTCCTATTTCCCCGTAATGTCCTCTTCTTTTCATTCTCCACTGCCCTCCCTCCTATCCTGCAGATTCTCTCCATTGTAAGTACCAGATTGATAGGGTAGTCATGTCTTCAAAGGTGATTATCACTGCTCTTGGTATGAAGCTCTGTCCACACACAAGATGATATAGGAAAATAGTCTCTATGTTGACTGTTTACAGAGGTTTGTACAGTACAATGCAGGATACTTTGAAAAGTCTCTGTACATTCAGATGTCTCAGACAGGTCTTAGATACTCAGTTCTGTTTGCAAATCCTTCTCTATATAGCTGTCTCTCCCGCAGCTGTATGCCACCTGGTTCTATATATGAAGGCAGCTCTAGGAGTTAGGTGTGAAATCATTATTTAAAAGTCTTCATAGCACCAGCTGTCCTGTCAGCTTAGTGGCTGTGTCACGACTTGCTACACTTGTGACCCAGGTCTGGGAGTGAGCCTAGGTTACTGCAGGGCTGAAAGGGAGAGGATGTTTGAGCATCACCACAGTGCCTCAGCCTCTGAGTGTGGGAGGTTTTCTTCTTCCTCCATGCTAGTGCTACCTTAGGCACCACATGTGAAGCAACAGGCACGACAGATGTGAGAGAGAAGTTGCATGGTTTGGTCTACCATTCAGGCTCTGCCTGATGGTCCTACACTGACTTACTTAAAGCCTCCTCAGCCGGTGTGGATACTGGATGGTATCTATTACACTCTGCATGTGAGCTCCTTATGCTTGTACCAGGGCTGCTGCCTGGCATATCCCTTTAAAGATATTCCTGGCTTAGGGTGGCTGGATTTGGTATTGATGTACAACAGGCTCTGCTGAATGCCCCTTTAGAGGCTCCAGGCTGTTTGGGAGTGATGTTGAAAAATGCCGTATGTGAGCACCAGTCTTCCAGGATGACTTCAAGGTCACTCAAATATCCATCCTTCAAACCACCACAGGCCTGGTATGGGCTCATTTAGTAGGCCTGCAGCCCATGCCTCACATCAGTAGTCACATGCACAGAGCCATGGCAGTGGTCCACTTCCAGGTCCTCTCTCCCTCCTTGTGTTCATGCAGAAGCGCCCAAGTTGTTGGTCAAGGTGGCATCCCTACTGCCTTCCTGCCCATCCACAATGGCCTCCAGGGGTGCAAGTGGAGATGGACCTCCTTCATCTGTTATAGTGAAGGGAGATCCTGATGGATGAGTGGATCCTGGAAATAGTGGAAAGGGGCATGCTCTGGAGTTGCTGTGTACCCCTCCAGTTTATCCTCTGCTTCCTCCTCCCTATCCTCTGGGTCACTTGCCCTTTTGCCAGAGGAGATTCAGTTGCTCATTCACAGGCGGGCTATCAAACCTGTTCCTCCCCAAGAAAGAAACAAAGGGTTCTATTCCACATACTTCGTGGTTCCCAAGTATATAGATCATCTACATCCTGTACTGAACTGAGAGACCTAAACCTTCCTTCCACATAAATGTACTTTGCTGTGAATTCATATTTCTTTGATAATGACAGAATAATGAATCCAGTATGTTCTTGAATTTATAGTGGTATCAATGGAAAATGTCATATTCCCCTTTAACAATAAAAATTAATGTTAAGTTTTATGTTGGCCCCTCCGTCGATTGGGTTCTCTCTCTCTCTTTTCCATTAGCCCTTGTAGCAGTCAAGGTTTGCAATGTGATGTCATCCCCTAACCCTGGTAGCTTCAGTTGGGGCGGTTTGACTGCTTTACTGCTTGGCTTCAGTTGGGGCGGATTGACTGCTTTACTGCTTGCCTTGCTTCCACTTTTGTCTGTCACCCAAGTCAGTCTTGCTGGCTGCACTACTTGTGTGCGCCCATCCTTTTACCCTGTGTCGTCATTATCTGCTGCTCCCCATGTTGTGTTATGTTGGAGGAGGAGCAGAAAGACTGCCATACAGCAAGCAGCTGGGCACCCACCAGACGGATGGAAACAGCAGTCTGAGGCAGACTATAAGCAGGAAGGATGAGGTTAGATAACACTGTGGTCTGGGGGCGGGACTCAGTAGCATCCAGCTGCTGGCAAGAATGGTCTTACATGCAGTAAGTAATGCCCCTCACAAAAATACAGCACTCTTAGCCCTGCCTATTGCCAAGATGAATTGACAGCCTTCTTCCTCATGCCTGACTGACCACATGGCACTTATCCTGCTACCCGCACATAACAGGGCATGGCGAGCAGCTTTATGCCCTGTAGCAGTTGAGTAGCCCTCAGTGCATATGTAGGATTTTGCATCTGCCATTGTGAAGGGGCCCTTATGTACACCTTCCCAGGGCCTTACATGCCCAGTCCGACCCTGCTAGCCCCCAGACTGTTCACTATCAGCACTGCTTGGTATTTGTTCCATAGGTGTGGCCTGATGAAAGAGATATCCTTGAAGATAGAACAGTTATTTATGTGCAGTAGTTCTTGAGAGAATATCTTTCATCAGGCCATGCCGTCCCACCCTTCCCCCTTGTGGGCTTGCAACTCTTGATTTGCTAAGCTATCTTAATTGGGACATTTTCCAGCCATATGCCTCGCCTAGATTGGGGTGTTCTGGTTCTGTCCTGATTCCTGCAGAGCAGTCCTCAAATATGATCTCTAGCAGGGAACTGAGGGGAGGAGGGCCACCGATGTTTGTGTAAATGCTTCACATCTGACGTCATTGTAGGTGACCCCTGGCAGACTGCTTGAAAAGTTTCTATGTGGTCCTAGCACCTGGTGGCTATATGTTCCATAGGTGTGGCCTGATGAAAGAGATTCTCTTGAAGATCTACCATTATAGTACGTGAGTAACTGTTTTGCCCTCGCAGTGTCCCATCTCCACCTTGCTGTAGTATGGTGGTTGGATCACCTACACTTGTTCCAGGGTATTCTGTTCTCCTGACTCCAGTGCAGATCCTCACAACAGATGCCTCAGGGCTGGGTTGGGATGGCCATCTGGTTCCTTTCAGACCTGATGGTCCTGGAGCAATCTGGATCTCCATATCAGTATCCTGGAGATCTGGCTGTTCTACTTGGTTTCTAGGCTTTCCAGGAGCACCTCAGCCTGGGTCCCTTGCTGATTCAGACAGACAGTGTTAGTGACATGCATTACATAAACAAGCAAAGGGGGCACTCATTCTTATCCACTATGCAGGAAAGTGACAGGAGTGTGGTGAGGGGCAATGTCTCATGGCCTTCAGCTATTGGCTGTGTTTCTCCCTGGTGTCTGTAACATCTTAGTAGACATGCTAAGCAGGTTTCAGTCCCTGAAACATGAATGGGAACTGCTGACCTCCTGGTAAATGACCTTTTGCAAGATAGTGTTGTCCAGAGTTGGACTTTTGCGTCCCCAAGCAGTGCAAAACTACTTGTGTTTCTGCTTGTTGAATTCAAAGCATAAATTTTTGTTGAGGCTTGTTGTCCCTCTACTGGAAGGGGAAGATCTTGCCGAGAGGGGCTCTTGCAGTAGTAATTACATATAGGACTTGACTTGACGGGCGAGGACCCACAGAAAATGTTTTAGCTAGCAGTCCGGCTGAGGACCGCCCCGATCAGGTGACGGCGTCAGAAGGCGTCGGTATAAAAGGTGTTCCCTGACACCCGCCTTCAGTTCTTTCCGCCGTTAGCCTCGTACAGTGCCTGCTGAAAAGTTCATTGCCGCCAGCCTTCGCTTTGGTTTTACCAAATAATTTTGCCTTTTTCGACATTCGTCAGTTCATGTCGATGTATGTCATCCCCTACACCCTCCGAGCACAAAAATAAGTGCGACTGTGGCGCCCAACTTCCTCACAAGGGCTGGCCATTCCTGTGCCTGTTCTGTCTAGGCCCTGATCATCTGGTCGAAAAGGGTACCAGCACTGCCTCAAGCTTCAACTCGGCTACCCGGAAAAGGCGAGCAATCCTGGAAGCCCACATCTTGAAGAAAAGATGAGTTCGATGGAGAAGGAGCTCAAAAACTGAGGCAGGTGTCCACTTCCCCAAAGGCCATTGGAAGAAGAAAGACAAAGAGAGGCACCGGGACAAGGGCTCCTCCACCGTCTCCCTCGGGAGTCGCGGGACTCGGTAATCGCCCTCCGGTACCGCTCGCCCGGCCGCCTCGAGGCTTCGAGGCAGCGTCGGCCCGCCGTCTGGCTCGTGCTTGGGCCTTCGGGTGCCTCCGGGCAATGGAGGCCTCTGCCCCAGTTTGGCCGTACCATCGCGCCTACAGGTGTGGATGACTCGTGAAAGCCAGACATTGGCTCCTCACGCCCGCGCCGGAGAAATGTACGGCGGACGACCCTTCGGGCGGCGCGGGTCTTCCTCCCACCGGACCAGGCCGATCCTTCTTTCTCAGTCTGCCTCCCGCGAGGGGTCCCATAAATCGGACGCCAGCTCCTCTGGCGCCACCGATCTCGCTAAAACCACACGCCGGCTTGTCCCGATGTCTGGTCGGCGAAAGAACCGACGATGGATCTCCACGTCCGTTGTCCCGGTTCTCCACAGACTTCGCTGCCCTCCGGGGACACTGAGTCCCCCAGCCCGACCCGGGATTTTCCCCTCCATCCCGGGCGCGCGGGTTCCTCCTCCGTCAGACCATCCTCCTTTAGGTGTGCGGATCTGGCGTTGGTTCCCTGGGCGCCGGTTCTGACTCCGGGGCCTCCGGCGCCGGTTTTACCGACTCCGGCTGACATCCCGCTCCCAAATGTCGTCCGACACTGGGCCCTCCGTCCTCTGGGCCTCTAATCTGGACCTGCCCGTGAGGCGCCCGGCGGGCCGTCTGCTCCGGCAGCTCCTCCGGCTCCCGGATACCCTCCATCCTATCCGATGCGGTCGTATCTGGGACCACAGTATCCGGTGCCGGGTTTTCCGCGCCGGGTTTCGGATACTCCCGATACAGATATAATCCATACCCTTATCCCCTCCTCCACTCCCCCACAGCCGTCGGTGGATTTGCAGGAGACTCTGGCCCCTGGTGGGCTGAGGCCAAGGCTCAGCTCACCAGGGAGGTGGAGAGCCACCCTACCGCAGCGGTGCCACCCCAGGTTCCCATCGTCCCGGGCGGCACACTTCCTCACCGCCTCGGACACCAGGACTCTCCCCTCTGGGTCCAGAGGGGCAGGATCACTTCCTCGGGTGCTTCCAAGGGATCTATTCCTCGCCCAGGTCGGGAAAGGGAGTCTCTTTCCTCTTCTTCTTCCTCTTCCCCTCGACTCCTCGATTCCTCCGACGGTTGCCGGTTGCTCCGAAGGGACAACGAGCCATGCCTCCGTCAAGCCCAGGCCAAGGACTCCTCGAAGTCTCCTCCGAAGATCCTTCCTTTACAGAGTTGCTACACAAAATCCAGGAGGTTCATCAGTGGCACTCTTTGGAACCAGACCCTCAGCGGTTGAAACTTCGCCGAGCATCTGGATCTGCCTGTGACAGCTCCCACTTTGGTGCCACCCTGGATAGAGCCTCATGCCGACCTCGTTACCACCATCTGGAAGCAGCCATCTGCTCTAGCCCCACTCCATGGAAGTCGAATAGGCTATACCAGGCCCCGAGGGTGTTGATTTTTAGATTCTCACCCTTGTGCTGACTCGGTTGTGATTAGCGCCGCTACGTCGGTTGGCTAACCCAAATATCTTCGCCATCGCCACCTGACAAAGAATCCCACTTACTGGACCAGTATGGTAAGAAGATCTTCGCTTCTTCCACACTGGGATTAGGGCCCTGAACTATGTCGGTCATATGGGGGATTACCAGAAGGCCATTCTTCTCTGGTGGAATCCAAACTAGACTCCTGCCGGACTCTCAGGTCAACAGGAGTTGGCTGATCTTGTCTGCTCTGCACGTTCGGCCAGTCATCACATGCTTTGTGTGACCTACGGTACGATGGACACTGCTGGGCGGGCTCAGCTTTCGCCGTGGAGCTTACGTCGTCATGCTTGGCTCCGTGTGTCGAGTTGGTCCCGGAGGTGCAGTCCGCTATCCAGGAAGCACCCTTCTGGGGGTCGGTGCTGTGGTGATGTCAAGGACATCATCACTGATTTAGAGAAGGGGATGGCACTAAAGTCCATTGACTCCATGTACCATCCCCACCAGCCGCAGCGCCTGCCTTTCGGCAGAGATTAATCAGCCCAAGGCTAACCCAAGGAAAGCGGGCCACAAACGCCGGGCCCCAGCTGCTAAGCCCTCCTGCCCGAAAAGTAGGTGCTTCAGCTGTAGCACTGCCCCACACCACCTGACTCTCTCCTCTCCCACAGCCTCCGGACTCCCCAGAGGGAGGTTTTCCTCCACCTTCCGGCTGGGAGAGGATAACATCAGATTCTTGGGTGCTCCAGCTGATCGCAGAAGGACACTCATAGAGTTTCTACAGAAACCACCTCGTCACCCCCTAAAGTTGTCATATTCACGGAAACATCTTCTTGGTCCTGAAGAGATTTCAGCTCTGCTACTGAAAGAAGCAATAGAACCCGTCCCTCTTCATCTTCAAGGGCCGGTTACTATTCCCACTTCTTCCTGGTCCCAAAGAAGACAGGAGATCTAAGACCCATTCTAGATCTCAGTTCCCTGAATCTTTTGTGGAATACAAAGGTTCAGAATGCTCTCATTGCAGAGCCTTCTGCCCTCCTTCGGTCGGGACAATGGCTGTGTGCTCTGGACATGCAGGATGCTTACCTGCACATTTCCATTTGCCCGCCCCATCGCAGATATCTTCGCTTGCTCCAGGGGACCACTACCAGTTCAAGGCACTTCCGCTTGGCTTATCCTCGGCCCCGAGTAGTTACCAAATGCCCAGCGGTGGTGGCCAGCCTACCTGCTTACTTCGGGGCAGGTTTCCCACCTGGATGATTGGTCCTGGCGGCCTTGTTCAGGAGGAACTCCCGCGCTGCCTCGCCTTACTCAGCAGGTTTTTGACTGCCTGGATATTACTATCAACCATTCCAAGTCTCACTTGATCCCATCTCAGAGACTACAGTTTATAGGGGGATTCTAGACACGACCATTGGCAGGGCCTTCCTGCCACCGACCAGGCGTCCACCCTCCAGACTCAAATAAGTCTGTGTCTGGCCACAGGCGGGTCAGTGCAAGGTCGGTCCTTCGCCTTCTCGGCTCATGGTGGCTGCTATCCCGACAGTCCCTCGCGCCGGCTTCACATGAGAGTTTCTCAGTGGACCTCCGCCTCCCAATGGGATCAGTTAGTGGACGACTTAGATCACCAGTTCTAGTCTCCTCGCCGATGCTCCGAGACTTGCAATGGTGGATGGTTCGAGAACCTGCTTTGGGGAGTTCTTTCGCCCTCCACCCTCCCAGACTCTAACCACAGACACCTCGGGCGGCGCTGGGAGCCCATCTAGGTCACCATCACACCCAGGGCTCTTGGTCCAAACCTCGAACAGACACTCCACATCAATGTACTCAGCTTCGAGCAGTGTTGTACGCCCAAGCCCTTCACCCATACATCCTTCCTGGCCACCCTAGCCGCTCAGATGGACAACATGCGTGGTTTGGTACATCAGTAAACTGGGGACTCGGTCCTACCCCTCTTGCAGGGAAGCAATGAGGGTTTGGGATTGGGCAACACAACATGACCTTCACCTCATGGCAGTTCATGTTCCAGGAGTCGATAGCACCTTGGCAGACAAGCTAAGTCGCTCGTCTGCTCTGGCTCATGAGTGGGAACTGGACCAAGGGGTCCTGGAGGGTATCTTCCCACTCTGGGGAACCCCACAGGTCACCTGTTCGCATCTCCTCTAAACGCAAAGCTTCCCATCTTCTGCTCGCTCATTCCAGCGCAGACATTTTCTGGAGATGCTCTGTCTCTAGACTGGAAGGACAGATTCTGCTTCATGCCTTTCCCAATTCCGCTTATCCCACGAGTCTTACAGAAACTAGCTTCAGAAGGAGCACAAATGATTCTCTGATTGCTCTTTCTGGCCCAGGCAAGTTTGGTTCTGTCTTCTACAACAATACTCAGAGGATCATCCTCTTCCTCTATCAAGGTTTGCTGACCCAGGATCAGGGACCCTGGTCCATCCAGGTCTCAGATCTCTTCAGCTGCATGCATGGCTCCTGCAGACTTAGCTCAATCCCGCTTTGAAGTTTCTCCCCAGTGGCGGAGATTTTGGTGGAGGCTAGAAAACCCTCTACTAGATCTACTTTACACCATGAAGTGGAAACGTTCACTATCTGGGCGCCTCTAAGGACGTGGAACCCTTTTCCTGTTCAGTGGGGTCTGCTGGAGTACCCACGCCATCTTTTTGACCTGGTCTTAGTCATTCTTCTCTGAAAGTCCACGTGATCGCCATCTCGGCCTGTCATGTCCCTTTGCAGACAAGACATTTGCTCAGCTGGAGGTCTCTAAGACTTTCCTTAGAGGGCCCTCCATCTGAGACCTCCCATATGTACTCCTGCCCCCTTGGGATTTGAACTTGTTCTCAAGAAACTTACTCTGCCTCTTTTGAACCGACAGCTTCAGAGACTTGAAGTTCCTTCATGGAAGACCTCTTCCTAGTGGCCATTACTCGTCGGAGAATTTCCGAGCTCCAGGCCCTGATGTGTAAAATTCCATACTTGATTTTTCACAAGGAACGGTGGCTTCATGCACTAACCCTAAGTTTTCCTTCCTATAGTAGCAGAGTCTACTCTGAACCAGTACATAGAGTTACCCACCTTTTTATGCAGTACTCCAATCAAGGGAGTATTTACTCCATACTATGGATGCTCACCGATTCTGAGATACTACACTAACGGGACAAAGGTCTCAGGAAGACTGAGCATTGTTTGTCTCTTTGCACCCAAAAGAGAAGGCAATGCTGTTTCTAAACAATGCCTATCCAAATGGTTGGCTCATTGCATTACTTTCTGTTATGACAATACAACAAGACCCTGCCAGGTCAAGTAAGAGGCCACTCCACCAGGGTGTTGCTGCCTCAGCGCTTGTTTCAAGAATGTGTCAGCGGCAGACATCTGTGCTGCCGCCACCTGACCACCGCCCATACCTTTACAAAACACTACAGTTTGATATTGCCTCTCACCATAGAGCAGGCTTCGGGCTGGCTGTCCTGCAAGGCCTTCTATCTTAAGGCTTGCACAGCTAGAGGCTCTACTTGGAGTAGATTTCCTCCTCCGTGTGCTTCTCCTTGTTCCAGACTGCTTGGGACTCAGTCCTATATGTAATTACCTACTGCAAGAGCCCTCTCAAAGTAAGATAGTACAGTTCGTAAGAACTCACCGTAACAGTAGATCATCGAGAGAGGCTTTTGCAGTAGAGTAATACCTTCCGCCTCGATCCCCTAAGCTTTTTCAGCTCCTTTCCATTGAGGAAATATCCGCCCTCTCTCGTCCGGCCTCTTTTGGCCTGTGGGGAAAGAACTGGAAGAGCGGCGTCCAGGGACCGCCTTTATACCGACGTCCTCCTGACGCCGGTCACCTGACGGGGCGGTCCTCGCTAGGACCGTTAGCTAGAAATTTTTCCGTGGTCCTGCTGCCTGCCGTATGTCAGTCCTTATGTAATTACCTACTGCAAGAGCCTCTCGAAGATCTACTGTTATGGTAAGTCCTACGTAACTGTACTTCTTTAATCTCGCCATTCAGAGGGTTCTGCTCAACCATGAGCAGAACATGCCACCCTAATACTGGGGCCTTTCTGGCCTAAGCAGATTTGGTTTCTGCTTCTGCAGTATCTGGTGGAGCTTTCTGTCTCTCCCCTTTGTTGTGGCCTTCTGTCACAGGCTTGGGGGTTCAGGTCCATCCGGACCTGCGGTCACTGCATCTGCATGCCTGGCTCCTTTTTATGACATTATGGTAGCTGGTGTCTTGCTTGCAGCTAGAAAGCCTTCTGCTATACAGACACAGAGTATTATCTTACCTCATGATACAGGACTCCATTATACTTATTATATCTAAGAATACCTCATAGATTTTGTTTAGTAGGCACTGTACTACCAGTAGACTAGACTTTACTCACTTTCTTCCTCATTCTCCTTCTCTTTCTGTACTATCTCTTGTACTTTGTACTTTGCCTGATGCCTTGTTTTTCTAATTTTATAGAAAATGAATACAGGGGAAAATACAGCCATCTCAAAGATTATTTTTGTAGGGTGTGGTCGCACCTACTGTTAGTGTTGTTTAGGCAGTTTAATGTTAAACCCTCAAATTTTGCACATTAATAACTTTTGCAACCATTCAATAGATTTGGTATCAAATTCAGAATGCGTAGTCTTGTATGGAATATCTCTTGAATTGCCAAGTTGTGTTTCGATTAGATTTGCGGATTTCGTGACAGTGAAGCGCCAAAAAGCGCTTCACTTTTTATAGCAAATGTCAGGGTCATTTTCTCGACAACGCTGTTTTGCACCTTCGGAATTTTGGCCTGAAATTTTCAGGGTAGAATAGGTTATCCTAAGGAACAATCCAGCATGAGTTTGGTGAAAAAATATTAAACTGTTCCAAAGTTATTCAGTTTTGAAATTTCGGGTTCTGAGTATGCTCAGTTCAGTTTTGGGATAGCTGCACAGATGAAGCATCCCTGGTTGTGAGCGGTCACAAACAGGAACTCTTGAAAAGGGATTGGAAATCTTACCAAATCCCGTTTGAGGCTAATCAGTCCTCTCCGGTGGCCATTTTGTTTTCTCCCTTAGCGAGGGAAAACAAAACTTTAGCGACATCAGGTGCCCAATCTCTTGTCTGCATTTATTTCCTCCATTACTGTGGGCACACTGGGAGCCCACCCCCAGTGTGTCAAATGAACATTTATTAAAAAATGTTTCCAACACCGGGATGCCTCCCCAATGTCGGATGCCCTCCCTCCAAGCCTGCCCCTTTTATGCTGATGTCAGGGGTGCCCAGTCCCGAGTCGGCATTATGAAGCCCCCACCCCCAATCACTGTGGCACTTTGGGAGCCCACCCCAGTGTGACAAAATAACATTTTTATTAAACAATGTTTCCAACACTGGGATGCCTCCTCCTGGTGTCGGATGCCCTCCTCCTCCAAGCCCTTTTATGCCACCATCATGATGCCCTATCCCAGAAGTCGGCATTATCAAGCCCCCATCCCTAATTACTTTTGAACACTGGGGAGCCCACCCTAATGCTCCAAACTGTATAAAAAAGAAAACTGTTTCCGACATCTTTTCTTTTCTTTTTACCCGTAAAAAGAAAATGGTCCTTCATCTGCCCTCCCTCCCCATCCCTACCTTCCAACTGAGCACCCACCTCCTTGCAGCCCCCTCTACTCCATACTTAACCTCCGGAGGTCTGGCGCAGTCATCTTCTGTGGACGAGGACACGACTGCACTCTTCAAAGGCCAACCACAAACTGAAGGAATCGAGTTAAGATATATTGGGGCAGTCAATGTGGGGTTTCAACTTATGTTGCCATCTCAGCCATTTTAGGAATTTTGGTACCAGATTTTAACATGGGTTCTTGGGACCCCACCGTGAACACTGGCACTGTCATTTCATTACTTGGTCCTGAAAGGTGACTTTGCAGTCACTGCACGGAATCAACCTTCAGGAGCATTTACAAAAGACAGTGCCACTGTTCATGAGGTGGGGTCCTGTGGTGCCCACGCTGTAAATTTATGGGAAAGAAATCCAGAAAATGACTGCATTATGAGCACATGCTGTGTGCTTCTATGCACGCTTGTAACTTTGCCAATTTTTATATTGTCACTCCAGATTTTCAACATTATTTTGTCACATCTCCTTATGAACAACACAGCTGTCATTTTCACTTCCTGCTCGAACGTGTTTTCGTGCCTGTGGCGTTGAATAGGCTGATCGCTGTGTAAAATCAACTTCGGGATGGATTAATAAAATCACGGTGCCATGGTTCATCAGGAGGTCCTAAACAGTCCATGTTGAAAATTTGGTAGAAAAATTCCAAACAGTTACCATGTTACAAGCGTGTGTTGCAGTTTCTATGCATGCTTGTAACTCTCGCCAGTTTTTCAAATTTTCTCCAGATTTTCAACAATACCATTTTTCACACTACTCATGAATAGTACAGCAGTCATTTTAAAAATCCTGCCAAAATTTTTTTCCGTAGTTGTACTGATTTACATTTCAACAGGATTTGAAAGTTTTCTGTACTGGACACATGCGGTAAGGTGATAAGGTTTGTTGAACATTTGGGGTGAAAATTATTTGAGGTGGCACAGTTATGATTATTTGGTTGCAATTTCGCTATGCCTGTTAGAATATAATGTGGAAGAACAGGGCTCGGAGACCCTGTGTTTCACAACTAGATACATATGTGGAGGGATGGTTTGGACCCTGCACTCCTTATTAGTAAAATAAAGATCTTGCTTCAGAAACAGATCTTGCAGCAGGTTACACCATTAGGACAGAGGCTGTCAGGCAGCAGGACCCCACGGAAAATGTCTAGCTAGCTACATACAGCGGGGATCTCCCTGATGTCGGCCCCGCCCCTGATGTCCCCAGCGCATCATAAAAGGCAGTCCCCTAGCATCCCTAGTTCCTTTCTCTCGTCGTCGACTCACAAGCATCTGCTCCACTGGATGCCTTCAGATACCGAACGACACCATTACTTATGTACCTTTTATTTTCTTTATTTCAAAACTTCACTTTTATTTTATTTTCTTTATGTCATCTTCCCGACGCATCCGTAGAGAGGCATTCATCCAAGTGTGCCTGCAACAAGCAGATCCCTTTCAAGGACAAACACACGGCCTGTTCCCGTGTCTAGGACCAGAACATGACACCAAGGCCCGTGTGTCTGCCAAAACTTTAATAGCAGGACCAGGATCCGTCACAAATATTTTAGAAACCTTCCTTCTATAAGAGAAGTTAGCCATCATGCAGAAAAATACCTCTAGGAAGGAGCCCCACTGATCAGGGAAACACAAAGAGAAGAGGAAAGGAGAAAGAGCACTCCCCATCTTTCGGATGTCCAACTCCAGGGGAGCTCAGATTCTACCACCCGCCTCCAACAGCTCTCCATCTCAGCCTAAGATCCAGACTCTGCCTGCTAAGGTCCAGACATCAGGTGACTCCGGCTCAGGATCCACCCTTCAAAAGTCCAGCCTCGGTCCACTCTACCAGCTGGCCTTGGGCTCCACGGGCTGATCTGCTTCAATAGATCGCCCAGTCAAGGTGCACTCAAGTCGGCCTCTGTACAGGCTCTAACTCTCTGGACAAGCGGCGAGTTCCAGCCACTCTGGATCGGCCTCCCAACCCCAAAGCTGGTCTCATTCAGGGACCACCACTAAACATATGGAGACAACCAGTAGACTTTGGACCCTTTGCAGACCTCGGACAAGATGTCCGCTAAAAGGTCAGAAGAACACCGCCCCTACAGTGGAGGTATGCTTCCAGAGAAGGGACAACACCTCTTCCGACTCAGAGATCACCCCATCCAGACAGACTTACTAAGCAGACACTGATGTCGGGGTCGACTGCCTAAACGATGACAGACGCCGGCCGTCTAGAGAATGGTGTCCTTTTCTGAGAACTGATGCCACCCAAAGACCAGTGACTGGTGCATTGTGCTCCATCCCAGTGGACACTGGAGACGATCAGACATCTCAGAGACAGGACTGACAGGCCAGACCTTGGGCCTACAGATCACAGAGGTTAAGGAGTTATTCTCCTACTGGTAGGAGAACAGTCCGGAAGGATGTAGTCCCCAGCATAGCTTCTTTGGAGGAAGAACCTCCGCCAAGAGCCCTAGCCCCCATCAAGGGAAAAGAGTCCTGTCAGGCCTCCCTGGGATGACAAAAGCCCTACACCTAGAGGGGCTTCAAAAGACAAGCAGCCGAGGTCTCCTCTAAGACCCCTTCCTGCTCACCAAGTGTGCACAAAAGAAGGAAGCATCGGAAGAGGTCAGACTACTCTTCTTCAGAGGATTCTTATTCCTCCTCATCTCTCTTCTCTCGATCTGACTCACCCTTCAGTATACCCTCCCCGGATCCAAAGGATAGGCCCACGTCCCCAGATGACCTAACATTCATGGATATAGTAAATATATCCAAGACAATATGGGGTGGGATACAGAAGATTTAGATCTGGAGAGACGATGCCTGGCAAAGTACCTGCGCCTAAAGGATCTCAAACCAGTGGTAGTCCCACCACTGGTCGATACCTTTCAGGACATGACCAGGGCAGCTTGAAGCACCCATACATGACTCCAGCAGTTCCCAGAAAGGCTGATTGCCTATATCGGGCCCCACTAGAAGACCTGTGACGCTGGAGAACAGCCAGTAGCAGACTAGGTGGCTATCACTGCCACACATGACAGATCCCAAAGTCCAAAGCATTTGACCACCCAACCTCTACATAGAGAGTCAAAACAGCTGGATTCCTTGTAGGAAAATGTATGCCTCAGCTACACATTCCATCCATTCCTAAACTTTCTAACACGCATGGTTCAATTTGGGACATCCTGTGGGAGCAAGGGTTGGATCTCGTTAAAAGCCTGTTGTAAGGAAGTCAAAAGGAAGAGCTGACCAAACTCTTGCAGCCAGGCTCGGATGTAGGCACACAGGTACTCAGGGCAGCCTTCATGTATCGGACTCAGCAGCCAGAAGTGTGGCAACAGGGTATATTTAAGGAGACACTCTTTGTTGAGGGTCTCCAGCTTTATCCAGATGTCCAGAAGGGCATCCAGATGTCCCTTTCAAGGCTCAGTCCTTTTCGGGAGGACTCCAAAAATCATAACGAGCTGCAAGATGCTGGTAAGTCGGCCCATTCGGCAGGCTATGTAGAAGCCCAAACAGAGTCATTTTCGTGGAAAGCAAGGACAGCAGCCTAGATTTGGGTAACAGCAGAAAGGTGGGTTTAACTGAAGGGCCCTCTGGAGCACCAGGAGACGCCTGAAACAGGAATGCACGCCTCAGGCAAATCTCCTCCCTCCACAGCCTGACTCATCGCAGACCCATCCTCACCCTCCGATTCAAAGGGAAGAGAAGGGGTTGTTTCTCAAAGCACCTGACAGGATGGCAACAAATCACTTCAGACCAATGGGTGCTTCAACCAGTTCAAAGAGGCACTCAATCAAATTCACGGGCAACCGCCATCCAGACCACCACTGCGCCTCAGTATTCGAGACAACATGCCACACTGATTGACAGAAGAGATCCAGGCCCTTCTAGAGCAGGAGGCCATAGAGAAAGTCCCATGGATCCAGAGAGGGAAAGGGTACTCTTCCCAATTTTTCCTAGTACCCAAAAGGCAGGGGACTTACGCCTATCCTGGACCTCAGCGATCTCAACACCTTTGTTGCATACAAGCGCTTCAGGATGGTCACCTTGCCAGGCTTACTCCTGATGCTATGCCCAGATGTGGCTCGCATCGCTGGATATGCAAGATGCCTATCTCTCGTCCTAGTCGCGAAACACCACGGAGATTTCTGCGATTCAATTCAGGGTCATCACTAACAATTCCGAGCCCTGCCTTTTGGCCTGTCATCAGCTCTGAGGGTATTCGTCAAATGCCTGTCAGTAATAGCTGCATCACTCAGGAGAAGGGCCACTATGTTTTTCCTATCTGGATGACTGGCTTTGATGGCTTCGTCCCACGGAGAGTTAAACAGGCTGTACAAGACACATGTTTAATGTTCGACTCGTAGGTGTCACCATCAACCTGTCAAAATCGATCCTTACACCATGCCAAAGACTGCAGTTCATTGGGCAGTACGACACTACAAAGGGAAGGGCCTTCTGCCAGAAAACAGGGCAGACGCTATGAAGCTTGACAAGGCACATCATGGGACAAAGACAGGTCTCAGCAAGGACCATGTTCCTCTTCTAGACCAGATGGCGCCACAACAGCCACGGTTCCCCTATCACACTTACACATAAAACATTCAGTGTACACTGGGTCAACACCAGGATGACCTTGAGTCTTGCAATGGTGGCTAGTTCTGGAACACCTCACAATAGGAGATCTTACTTGAGACACAGCTCTTGCAGCAGGTTACACCATTAGGACTGAAGCCGGCAGGCGTCAGGACCCACAGAAAAATTCTAGCTAGCTATCTTCAGCGGGGACCCTGACGTCGCGTCCCGCCTCCGGCGTCAGGCGTGGTACAAGGGGCGGTCCGCCAGATTCCCCAGTTCTTTCCCCGTCGACTAAGCTTGTCTCGACCCTTCTCAAGTCATAGTCAGCTGCCACACGTGGTTTAAGTGCTTCTTCTGAGAAATTGATTTCTTCAAGCAAGACCTTTGCTGATGTCCTCTCCACCTCTGGTCACTCCTCCAAGTGTGCTTGCGGAAACAGATCCCCTTTAAGGACCCCACACAGCCTCGTTGGGTGCCTGGGCCCAGACCCGCGATACCGGGCCTGCCCGTCCTGCCAGGGGTTCAACAGTCATACTCGGATCCGGCGTCAGAAGGCCCTTCAGGCTTTTTGTTGGAGGAAAAGCTGAAGACCATGTCCTCCAAGGGGAATCTTCTTCTCAAAAATCCCACAAGCACACAGAGAAACGAAGGAGAAGGCCCTTCCAGGTCCCCTCCAGGGCTTAGTCACGCAGCTCCAGTTCTAGTCCGACCGCTCTCCCTCCAGGGCCAGCTCTCGCCTCCCGGCTGCGGTAAGGAAACCTTCTTCTCAGGCCAAGTCCGCCAGGCCGTCCTCGTCTTCCTCCAAGGCCTTGCGAAGTCCGGGAGCGCCACCATCATCACCACAAGTCGGGTTCCCGCTCTTGTACCCGCGTCAGGTCTTCTTCTGTGCCTCCTCGCCAAGGCGCTGGAGCTCACGCCCTTAAAGAGACCTGTGGACCCGGCGCGGCGCACCGTGTCAGCTGCGCGTCATACCTCCCTGGAGCCGCCCGCCGGCCAGACGACTGTCGCGCGCCAAACCATCACCTCAGCGGACGCTGGCAGGGGACCGGACGCCCACTCCCTCCTGAGAAGAGACCCTGTCGCCTCCGACCGGACGCCGGTCAGGAGACTTTAACTGAGGAGGACCTAACGCAGCCCGAGGACCAGACAGGCGACCCCGGTTTCGTCGAAACTCCCAGGGAACCCCGCCGTTACCAGAGCCCCTGCAGAGCCGGCGCCAGGACCCGACGACCGCCCACCAGCGCCCGGGCCGTCTGCCTGGCCTTTCTTTAGCGGAAGTGAAGGACCTCTTCACCTCCTGGTGGGACACCATAAAGAAGGGCATGGTTCCCACTGTTCCTCCTCCTCCTCCTCCTGCACCCACTTCACCATCGGGTCGGCAGGCCCATTTACCTTCTCCCGGAGCCTAGATCCCCTCCCAGGGAGACCAGAAAACGGAGACCTCCGTCGAAATCTTCTTCTGGATCACCCAGCCCCAAGAGATCCAGGAGACACCAACGCTCGCTTCAACGGAGGACACGGGATCAGACTACTCTGCCTCTAGATCCCATCTCCACTCTCCATCCCTTCTCCGGACCCACGTGAGATGCCCAAATCTCCTCCGGATGATCCTTAGTTCCTTGATATTGAGAGACACATACAAGAGAACATGGGATGGGATGCAGAAGACCTAGACCCGAAAGTGCGCCTGCCAAATATCTTCGGCAGAAGGACCCCAAGCCTGTGGTGGTACCACCCTTGGTGGACACTTTGTGGGACGTCACCAAGGCAGCGTGGAAGCATCCACACTCGCTCCCGCGATGCCGAAAAAAGCTGATCGTTTGTACAAGGCGCCTAAGGATCCACCAGTACTTGACGAGCAAGCCCCAGGCCGATTCTCTGGTCATCACAGCCTCACATGACCGGTCCAGAGGCGCAACATTTGAGCACCCTGCCACGGACCCAGAGTCCAAGCAGTTGGATCGTTGGGTAGGCGCACGTATGCCTCCGCTACCTGCGCGCAATCAGATCCTTAAAGTATTTAACCCATATGGTTCAGTTCCAGAATGCTTTGTGGGAACAGGGTCTGGAAGCGGCTGAAAATTGCCTGAAGGTGAGCAGAAGGAGGAGATGCTTCAGCTCCTCACAGCGGGTTCAGATGTAGGGGACCCAGTGCTACGAGCAGCGTCAGACTCCAGCGGACTCATCGGCCCGAGCAGCAGCTTCTGGCGTATGCCTCCGGAGACACTCCTGGTTACTGCTGCGTCTCTGGTTTTACCGGATGTCCAGAAGAATATTGATGGCGCTCCTTTTGAGGGAGAAGTCTTGTTTGGTAATCCTTCAGAGAAGATCATTACTAGACTTCAAGAGGCGAGGAAAGTAAAAGTCGCGTTCAGGCCGTAACCGACCAAGCTTGGTTCCTCTTCGTAGGAACCAAAGCTATTTCTGTGGGCGGACGAGAGGCAGCAGCCCGCTCCGCTGTACTATCAGAGGGGTTCCGCTTCAGAGTCCAGGGGAAGGAGCCCGCCAGCCGAGGTCAGCTGCTCTCTAAGCAGGCCCAGCCAGCGGGCCCATCTGCCGCCACAGCCTGACTCCTTTCCGGCCCCGCCCCTCAGGATCAACGGAAATCATGGTCGGGGGTCGCATTGCGACTTCCTGCCGGGATGGCAGGCTATAACCACCGACAGGTGGGTTCTTCAATTGTCAGTCTAGACCACTTTATAGAATTCACAGAAAGCCACCTCGAGGCCTCCTTTGCTCTCCCAGTATCCGGGTCAGCACAAAGCTTTGATCTGGCGAGAAAGTACTGCCTCTCCTCAAAGGAGCGATAAGTATCGAGGAGAACCAGAGAGGATGAGGATATCATTCCCACTGCTTCCTGGTTCCAAAAGAAACAGGGACCTCCGTCCGATTCTTGGACCTCAGCGACCTCAATGTGTCAGTCGCTTACAAGAGATTCCGTATGGTGACTCTTCCGGTCTTTATTCCTATGCTGAAACAGGGCGCTTTTTAGCGTCTCCTAGACATGCAGGGCAGCATATCTGCATATCAGTATGGCTCAGGCGCACATGGGTTCCTGCGCTTCGAGTTTCCTCGACCACCACCTTCAGTTCCGAGCCCTTCCGTTCGGACTGTCTTCACGCTCAAGGGTCTTTACCAAGTGCATAGCGATCGTGGCGTCTCATGAGAACGAGGCCATTATGTGTTCCGATACCTGGACGACTGGCTTCTCATGGCCGCCTCCAGAGAGGCATTGCTACATGCAGTTCAGAGCACCCAGGACCTGTTCCGGTCTCTGGGCATCCTCATAATTACGAGAAGTCTCTCCTGGTACCGTCGCAGAAACTGCAGTTTATAGGCGCAGTACTGGACACTGTTCAGGAAGAGCTTTTCTTCCGCCGACAGAGCGGGGCATCAGATCCCTCATAAGGGATTTATCGTCGAACAGATCGTACCTGCCAGGTCGATTCTTCGCCTTTCGGACACATGGCTGCGGCCATTCCTACTATCCCTTTCGCCAAGGCTCCACATGCGGGTAACTCAGTGGATGCTCAAGTGCAATGGAACCAAAGGCAAGACCACTTGCAGCATCCGGTCAGAATCACAATTCCGTGATTCGAGACTGGCAGTGGTGGCTAGTCCAGAATTCGCTCTCCACGGGTGTCCCGTTAATGGCGCCGTCCCGGAGGTAACCCTCACCACGGTTACCTCAGGTCTTGGGTGGGGGCACACCTGGGCGGGGTAAAGTCCCAGGCGTGGACCCAGATGGAAGCTCATCTTCATCTCAGTGTCCTGGAGATGAGGCGGTTCTCTATGCCCTGCAGGACTTTTAGTCAGTAATCCCACCGTGTACTCTTCTGCTTCAGACAGACAACACGGCAGTGATGTATTACCTCAACAAACAAGGCGCGCGACCTCTTACCCCTTTGCAGGAAGCCATGGAGGGTGTGGGATTGGGTGTCGGACCACGTAAATTTGATCACTGTGCGTCCCGGGGTGGACAACACGATTGCAGGCGGCCTGAGTCGATCCCAGGCGGAGTCCATGAGTGGGAACTTCTTCAAGAGGTAGCAGAGGATCTGTTTCTTGATGGGGAATTCCAGAACTAGACTTGTTAGCATCCCCATCCAACGCAAAACTGCCCAATTTTTGCTCGTTAGATCTAGGGCCTGGTGTTTTCTGGCGAGACACGTTATCCCTCTCCTGGTCGAACAGATTCCTCTCGCTTTCCCTCCTTCCGTTGATCCAGAGTTCTTCTCAAACTGCGCAGGGACCACGCACTCATGATCCTGGTGGCCCGTTCTGGCCCAGACAGATCTGGTTCCCTTTGTTGGTGCAACTATCTGGGAACCCCGCCCGTTGCCGCTCAGCTCCCACCTACTGTCTCAGGAGAAAGGTTCACTTGTCCATCCAGACCTCGTTCGTTGAACCTGCATGCTTGGCTCCTAGAACATAGCCATCTTAGCGTCACGAGGGTCTGCCATAAGAGGTTGCAGAGGTCCCTTTCTGCAGCCAGAAAGCCGACAGCGCATCGCGTCACGCCATGAAATGCGCCGTTTTCATTTATAGTCGCGAGCACGCGATTTTTCCCCTTTAGGTTGTCCTGTGGGAGTAATTTTGGATTATCTGCTCTCCCTCTTTCATTGGTCTAGCCTACTCCTCTATTAAGGTGCACCTCTGTGCCATTTTGACCTATCACCTCCGGTGGGACATCGTACAGTGGCTCAGTTGGGCCTCTCGAAGAATTTCTTAGGAGTGTTACACCTTAGGCCTCCTATTGGGGACCCTGTGCCTCCATGGGATCTGCTCTTTGTCCCGGAACAGCTCCGCTTCCCCTTTGAACCTGCAGCGATTGCGAGCCATCGTTTCTGTTGTGGAAAAGCGTTGTTTTTAGTTGCTGTTACTTTGGCGAGAAGAATATCTGAACTTCGCTCCTATGTGCAAGAGCCTTATTTAGTTTTCCACCCGGACAGAAGTATCCCTGAGGACGAACCCTAAATTTTTGCCTAAGGTGGTTTCTTCACTCACTCTGAACCAGGATATTGACCTTCCGGTCTACTTCCCGAGTTACTGAATAGAGGAGAGGCTTTGCTTCACACCCTGGATGTTCACCGTAGCCTGAGGTATTACCTCAACAGAACTAAATCTTTCGTAGCTCTGAGCAGCTTTTCATTTCCTTCTCTGGAGAGAATGATGTGGGCCAACCCGTATCCAAACAGTCCGTTTCTCGCTGGCTTGTCCAGTGTATTTCTTACTGTTATGATATAAAACAAAAGCCCTCCGGGCACAGTCCGGGTCATTCTACTAGAGGTGTGGCCACCTCCTTTGTAGCTCTCAGAAGCGTCTCACCGCTGCTATATGTGCTGCAGCCACTTGGAGTTCTGTACATACCTTTATCAGGCATTATAGCCTGGACATCGCCTCTTGGCTAAGGGCTGGTTTTCGCCTGGCGTGCTACAGGGTCTCCTGTCCTAGGTTCAGGACCTGGAATTCTTTTCCTGTTTTCCTCCTCCCGGAATTTCTGGCAGCTTTACTGCTTGGGAATCAGTCTAATGGTGTAACCTGCTGCAAGAGCTGTGTCTTGAAGTAAGATAGTACAGTTACGTAAGAACTTACCGTAACAGTAGATCTCCAAGAACAGCTCTTGCAGCAGGATCCCTCCGCCACCTTTCCCTTGAGGAGGCATGGCTCAGTCTTTCTGAGCAGGGATTTATGCCTTTCTGTCTTCTGACGGCGAATCCTCGGTCTCCCTTTTCAATGTCAGCCTGGGCGAGGAAGTCTCCAGCGGAGAACTGGGGAATCTGGCGGGACCGCCCCTTTGTGCATGCCGTGACGCGAGAGCCGGGACCGGCGTCGGGTGGTCCCATTGAAGATAGCTAGCTAGAATTTTTCCGTGGGGTCCTGACACCTGCCGGCTTCAGTTCTAATGGTGTAACCTGCTGCAGAGCTGTTCTCGAAGATCTACTGTTACGGTAAGTTCTTACGTAACTGTACTTTTCCCTTCCTGTCACCTACTTCTTCACAGATCCTGACTATGGATGCGTCAGGATCGGGCTGGATGCCCATCTGGGCGGCAAAAGACTACGGTCCAGGAACAGAAGGAGCCCTTCACATAAACATCCTCAAGATGAGAGTGGTCCTTTATGCCCTTCAGGCATTGCAAGCGGACCCATCCGGGACATCTACTGATACAGACAACATGTCAGTAGTGTTCTATATCAACAAACAAGGGGCACCCACTCATACCAGCTCTGTCAAGAAATGATGAGGTGTGGTGCTGGGCAATAGAGCACAGTATCACCCTGTCTACAGTTCATGTTCCCAGGTTGCAGAACACGCTGGTGGGTCTACTCAGCAGATCTCAGTCCAGTGCACACGAATGAGAGCTCCTGCAACCAGTGGCAGGAACTCTGTTCGCAAAATGGGGAACGCCAGAACTAGATCTGTTCGCCTCCTCATACAATGCAAAACTGCCCAGTTTCTGCTCGCTAGATCCAGGGCCTGGTGTTTTGCAAGCAGATTTGTCCTCTCCTGGACAGGCAAGTTCCTTTATGCCTTTATTTTGTTTATTTATTTATTAGAGTCTAGGATTACTATTTCCTTTGAGCCAAGGCTCTTTTACAAAGGTTCCACATCAGGATGAGAACAAACAAGAAGGACATTAATTATTATAGGATAACAGGTTACAGTTATTTATTATCACATGAGTTCATACAGATTAGGTAGTACTAGGGGCATGCAGATGACAGGGATAACATTGATAACGAGAACTTGGTGAGACACGAGAAGAAGATGCTGCCAGAGGCAACTGTCAGAACACACAGGAAGTGCAAGTGGAAAGCGCAAGTAGGAGGATCCAGAGTGTCCTGCTCAAGCTGCAGGACGAGGAGCAGTCATGATTCTGATGGCCCCATATTGGCCCAGACAGATATGGTTTACCTTCTCTAATGCTTAGCGAGCGAGCCACCCTTTCCTCTTCCTCTAATCCTGCACTTACTGTCACAAGACTAGGGTCCCTGATTCACCCAAATCTGAGATCCTTGCACCGCATGCCTGGTTCCTAAGGACCTAGCAATGACTCGCCATGGGTCTCAGACAGAGTGGCTGATGTCCTGGTGGCAGCAAGGAAACCCTCTACTCGAGCCCACGTATGCCATGAAATGGCCCCAGATTTTGCCTTTGGACCTTGGCCTGTAGTCTGGACCTGTTAATGTGCCCAGTGAAATCAGTGCTAGAGTACCTCCTTTGATTATCAGAAGCGGGGCGTGTTACTCCTCAGGAAAGGTGCACCTTTCTGCGTACCATGCACCTTTTGGGGAAAATGCTTGGCCAACTGGACTTGTCCTGCACCTTCTTCGTGGCATCCTCCACCTGAAACCACCCATTAGGGATCCGATCCCTCCTTGGGACCTTCTCTTCGTTTAGAGCAGCAAACACTACTGCTGTTTGAACCAGCCGCAGATTGCGAGCTCGCCTTCTTCCTTGGAAGGCAGTATTTTTAGTTGCAGTTACCTCTGCAAAAGAATTTCTGAGCTCCAGGCACTTATGTGCAAAGAGCCATATTTGATTTTTCATAAGGACAGGGTGTCCTTAAGAACCAATCCTAAGTTTCAACCCAAGGTAGTGTCAGAGTTAACTCTCAACCAGGATATCGACCTCCCGGTTTGTTGTCTGGAGTATTCCAATAGGGAGGCTGTCCTGCACACATTTGATGTGCACAGGATACTCAGTTTCTACCTGACTAGGAACAGACCGCTGGCAGTGTGACCAGTTATTTTTGTCCTTTGCCCATAGGATGTTAGGGGCACTGGTGTCTAAACAGACACTCTCAAAATGGTTGGTAAACTTCATTGTATTCTGCTACCAGAAGTGGAATAAACCCTTACTGGGACTGGTAAAGAGTCACTCTACCAGAGGGATGGCAGCCTCATTTGTCTCCCTGAAAAATGTTTCAGCTTCAACCATTTGTGCAGCAGCTACTTGGAGTACAGTGCACATCATTCATCAGACCCTACAGTCTGGACATTGCCTCCAGGCGCAGAGAGGGCTTTGGCCCTGCCGTCCTGCAGGGCTTCTTTCACGAGGGATTCCCTTTACCCTGCTCCTGTCCGCCTCCCAAATTTAGGGGTCATCTCTATCACTGCTTGGGACTCAGTCCTAATGATGTAACCTGCTGTAAGAGCTGTGTCTTGAAGTAAGATAGTACAGTTACATAAGAACTTACCGTAACAGTAGCTCTTTGAGAACAGCTCTTGCAGCTGGTACTTTCCCACCACCTTCCCTCAGGAGGTCATCTGCATTTGAGGCAGTTGCTTTTATCGGTCTTTCATCAAAATCACATCGCTATGCTGGAGTCTCTGGCGGAGAACTAAGGGATGCTGGGGACTGCCCCTTTGTGATGCATGAAATGTCAGGGCAGAGCCGATGTCGGGGGTGGTCCCCGCTGTATGTAGCTAGCTAGAAGTTTTCCATGGGGTCCTGCTGCCTGATGGCTTCAGTCCTAATGGTGTAACCTGCTGCAAGAGCTGTTCTCGAAGATCTACTGTTATGGTAAGTTCTTAAGCAACTGTACTATACTATTATACTATCTCAGAAAGTAAGGAAATAAATTGCAAAAACTTTGTTAATGCATCAGTTAGGGTTAAGCGACAAAAACAGGAAATTAAATGTTGAGCTTGAGCCCTAAGACACCCCCCCCACACCAGCCTGGCCCACACACACTTCCACAGATCAACACGTGTCAGGGTGTGCCTTAGGGTCAGCCAGGCTAACTCTCACCTCATTCCATGTGTGAGAAAGTTGACATAGTACAGTATTGGAGAATGGGGTGAGAGTTATGGCCCGATGGCCCCAAGGCACACCCTGACACCTGTTGGTCTGTGGATGGTAGGTGTGGGGTGGGCTGAGTGGAGACTGGTTGGGAGGGGGGTGTTAGAGGCTCAATCCTAACATCTCATTTCCCTCGTTTGTCACTTCAACCTTAACTGATGCATTAACAGTGTTTTGCAATTTATATTTGTAATAGATACCATATATTACATTGAGTGAAAAACAAAAACAATGTGAGTCTCTTAAAATTTCCATCCCTTTGTTCTCCTAAAACAAAACGTTGCTGTCTTTTTGTAAGATGTCTTTTCCTGGCAGCTCAAACTTCTACGTACTATTCTTGTAAGTTTAATCTCCTGTCTTTCACAAAATATAACAAGACTTTGTCAATTTCTTTCCTAAAGCCAGCCTGAAGAGTACATCTAGTCTCAACAGGTGCAACAAATAGAACATTATGTCCCAGAGATGGTTTCCTGTTGGCAGTTCTGTTGTGGAGGTCAAAATACATCTCACTGTGTTACAGACTGTCACCTTTTAAGAATACCCAAATAACTTTCTGCAGTCATTTCAAACATTAGTACAGTATATACATTTGCAAACCAAGGATCCTAGTTTCACATAAAAATCCACATACAGTTCTTTTTCTTTTTAACCACAGAGAAGCAAGGTGAGAAAGAAAGAATAGAAACGTTAGTAAAGAAAGGGCAGTAACAGGGGAATTGTGAGACCATCAGAATGGCCAGTTCCTAGGAGCACAAAAAATTTGATTGTGCAGTCAGACAAGAAGCAGAATAGGAGAAGGCATAAATAGATACTGACTTTTAATTCTGTCTGCATAACAAATGGTACATGAATCTTTTCAAGCCTTTCACAGCGTCCTGTCTCTAATTTATGAAGAGGAACTACTGGACCTGTTTTCTGTACCAGTCATTGTTTTAATCAGTGCATCTAAATGGATATCCTGCATGTTAATGATTAACTCATTTTACCTGTACTGAGTCTCCACCTGCATTACTGTAACTTTCTAACTCCACTGGTCTCCTCTGACCTCAGCTAGTTGTTGCACCTTAATAAAGCTAGCCTGGTGTGTAGCATTTCACAGGTAGAATGCTAAACCTCTAGCTCTGTGGTGCCCAACAGCATGGGGTTTTCTAGTATACTGGTGACCCAAGTTTGTGTCCTCAACCCATGACTGGAGGAACAGAGGCCATCGGTGAGGACAAGGAGCAGATGTTCTCCTCCTCCTGGAGATGGACGTCTTCCTTTACACAACTTCACTGAGTGACACCTAGTAGAGGCCTGCTGGTGGTGTGGGGGACTACGTGTCACCTAGCACCCCCAGTATGCATATTCACGGAGAGTTTGTAAAGGTCTTAAAAGGGAAATGCCCATTGACTTCTGGGGTTTTGTGGTGTGTGGGAGGTGGTGACTGGACCAGGAGCTGCCCCAACCCAGTAGTAACTATTTAGACTAAATCTGATTTTAGTTTGAAACTGGATTCATGTTTAAGGGAACATACATAGGTTGCAGTGTGGTGTGTGTGTGTGTGTGTGTGTGTGTGTGACCTTTCGGCACCATGTATTATTGCTTAAAGTTGAACCAGCATAATATTCTGTGGTGATTTGCATATACAGCCGTGACGCTTTGCATTATGGGGTACTGTATGTGTGATTTTGTATTTCTTTGAAACTTGGCTTTCCGCCAGTGCCCTTTGGGTAATCTTTGCCTCAGTGCTTGTGTACTGAGATTCCTTGTCTTTATACATAGGTTCTACCACTGAGTGCTGGTTGACAGTCCCAGAGGACTCCATAGCTCTCTTCTGCCCCACAGATCTCAGCATAGGCAGATTCCTTAACAGAAAGCTGGCATGAGACAGCAGACGCTAAAAGGAAAGCCCAGATATGAAGCAATACAAAATATTACATGCAGTGATGCCCAGCTGTGTCTGCTGCTGTACCCCATCAATAAAATCTGTACTCTTTTCTTTTCTTTTTTTCTCTCTATGTGTGAGCAGTTGGTGAAGAAGATGAGGTCTCCATAAAGGAAGCTGCTGAAAGTATTGTGGAAGCTATGGACTTCAAAGCGGTTATTGTATCCTTTGCAGCCCTCCCCAAATTATTTTGTACCAAACATTTTTTTTTTGAGGAGGCAGTGTTTTTGCTATGTTTCTACCATTACAGTTCATTGTTTGGTATAATCCTGAGAGCCACTGATCCAGTTCTGGTCAGTGTAGTTATGGATATTACTTGCTAAAAGTTCCTCAGGCTATTAGCATGTTGGTCTACTTCTGAATAAATTCTGACGCCTGTCTTTACAAACATTCCTTCTCTAAATAACTGATCTAATGCACCATGGTTGTGTGTCTGGGAATAATTAGTTACTATCGATGTAAAAGAAGCACTGAGATTACACTGTCCTTTACAAGGGTGACCTGGCCATGAAGCTGCCTGACAACACAAATGGAAGAACATACTGTATACTGAAAACTAGATGGTATCTGTATGATTATTTAGCATTAGATAAAGCACTACTAAATGTGATCAGACATAAGTTATAAATGGGAATAAAAACAAGGCATAGTTCAGTAAAATGGGATACAGTTTTATTTTTAAACTGTACAAGCAGTACTGGCCCAGTGGCACAGAGGATTGAGATGTTGGACGCCACCTACGCTCATACCAGCGGGGAGGGTTTGGGAGTGAACTCAGACTGCTGGAGGACTGAGCACCCAGTGGCTGCTCTCTGTTCCCTGGGAGGAGATATGCCACACCACTGCAGTGATGTCACCATATGAGGCGTGGTGGCAGGGCAGCAGCAGCAGCACCACTGTAGGGCAGTTGGCGGCTTGTTATGTGCATGCGCCCACACAAACACACACTTGCACGTTGCATGCCGCCAGTCGTGGTGAGAAGAAAGGAAAATAGTTAGTGGACGTGCCCAGCTTGTCCCTGACCTTTGTCACGACCAGCGGGGGACCATGGAAAAACATGCCAGCTAGGTGTGCAGAGGCTGGCAGTCAGGTGGGCGGGCTGCTGCAGAGCAAGGCTGACCGCCTGGAAATATAGAAGTTGATGGTAGATAAGGACCCCACGGCCTATCTAGTCTGCCCATTTTTGTAGCTTATGAATGTGCCATAGGCCTTTACTCTGTCAATGGCCTAACTATTCATACTCTGTATTGCCCCTTATGCCGATCCCATGCCTGTTTGAAGCCCTGCACTGTATTCATAGCCACCACTTGCTGAGGTAGGCTGTTCCATGCATCCACCACTTTTTCTGTGAAAAATAACTTCCTCACATTACCCCTTAATTGGCCTCCCCTAATCTCATGCTGTATCCTCTTGTCCTGCTATTTTCTTATATTGAAACATGTTAGACTCTTTCACCTTGTTAATGCCTGGGGAGAAGAACCTGATGAATAAAAACTATACAAGCGGTATGATAGCAGAAACCTTTAGTGTGCTTTGGAGATCATTCCAGGAATAGGAGGACAAAATTGTTAAAGGTGATAGGAAATTATTTTTCATAGTTAACTGCTTTTTCATTTTCTTTTCATGAGTTATGTATTCTGATATGCTTTGACCAGTTTTAGATAAATAATCTAGCTTTAGAGTGCCCTCAGCTCTACATAGAGTCCCACTCTTCTACACAGCTACTACTCTTTCTTTTTCATATTCAAACACCATGAAGTCTTGCTATATTATAACAATAGCAGTCAGCCACTGCAGCTGAACTGCCCCGGAGAGGAAGGAGTTAACTCAGAAGATCTGGAGTTCTACAGCGCGAGGCGCTGTGCTCAAGTTTATCTGGCAGTTTCAAATGAAACTGTCAGATTCTTTACTCCGCTTCACTGAACAGTCGCTCCGGAGATCAGCTCCTTCAGCTCGGTTCATTCTCGGTTTAAAGAGAGTTTTGGTTCATTTGAACCGCAAAGTCATTATTTTTACCGCATTTCGGTTCTAAAGCTCTATCTGGTAACCGTAAGTACAAAATTCAAGTCTGTGTGGAAAATTAATTATCGGTTCGGTTTTGAACCGATCGCTTGGTTTTTCTGTCTTTTAAAACTGTACTGTGGGTTTTAGAGTGCGGTTCCGGTTCTTATCGGTTCTAAAAACCGAAATTATTCAGTTTTCAAATACCCGTGACACGGTTAGGAACCGATAAGGGTGTCTTACCTAGCACTGCCATCAAAGGGCAAGTTTTGGTTAGGCTGGCATTATGTCTGAGAACCCAAAAGAAAAACCGGGCCCACTTGGTTTCAACACTGTGATGTCTGTGGGGACTTGCCAAGGCTGACCCACACACCACTTGTGTCTATTGTCTGGGGCTGACCACCTCCTGTCAGACTGCCAGGTGTGTAAAAATTTCCCTGCAGCCACCCCTGGGAAGAGATTGGGCGGCTCAGGGAACGAGAGGCCAAGAAGTCCGCTGACCGGATGGCCAGCCGGTTCAGTACCCACTGGACCAGAGGGAGTGCCCCTGACCAGGGCTAGACTTCCTCGGGCAAGGAAGACTGGTTCAGAGGAACCAGTCCCAAGTAAAAGACAAAGAAATCAGGAGGTTTGGAGTCCAGAATTGTGTCTCCAACTGCTGCAGAGATAGCTAAAGCCATTCAGATTGTCCAGTCACTGTCTCAGGGATCTGTAGAACCACCAACAGTTGGTAAAAGGTTGGTTCGTTCAGTCCCAGTGGTTCAGGATTTTGAAGTTGAGGATTTTATGAACCACAGGGAGGAGGAGGAATTTGATCAATATATGTGTGGCTGGGAGGGTTCTGGACGTGCCCATCGAACCGGCATTTCTCCAGACAGACCTTAGAATCTCCCTATTCTGTCTGAGTCCCCTTCTTTCTTTATTTTTACAAAAGGTTGTAGAAACCCTCCAGCTTCCTTTAGAGGAGGCTGTGGATG
This sequence comes from Neoceratodus forsteri, assembly GCA_016271365.2. Lineage (NCBI taxonomy): Eukaryota > Metazoa > Chordata > Ceratodontiformes > Ceratodontidae > Neoceratodus > Neoceratodus forsteri. Next base: position 287,319,286 of record CM057455.1, on the reverse strand, counting down.
AGCAAGAGGAGCCTGATTATGTGGAAATGATGGATATTCCAGAGTCTAGGAGGTTGTCTATTCCTTTGCATAAGTCATTTAGGAAGCAAACAACAAAGATTTTAAAAATCCTCATTCTGTCCCTCCTGTAGATAAAAAATGGACAGAAGGTATACTTTGTCAGGCTCGGATACAGACTTCCTTATTGAGCAGTGTAGTCATGTAGGTGTGGTACAAGCTGCAGCCTGTGACAAGGCTAATATTCCTCTGGCCTCACATCCTCCTGATAAGGATTCTAGGAAGATTGATGCCATGGCGAAGAAACAGTATATGGCAGCTTCTTTGGGACTCAGGCAGGCAAATTATATGCTTATGTGGCTAGATATCAGAAATCTAGGTGGGACACAGTGTTGCGAAGTTAGCGCAGGCCCATGGCCAGCTGGCTAGTGAGTTGAACAGGTGGCTGCTGATGGCATTGAAGCCTCTAAAGTTCAATTTCATACTGCTGTTGATGTTAATGATGTTTCCTCTAGGGTCATGGCCACTTCTGTAGCTTCCGTAGAGGTGGCATGGCTCAGATGCACTAATCTGTCCCAAGATACTCAGTCAAAGGCTATGGATTTTCCTGTAGTGGAAATTCTCTGTTTGGGAGCAAACAGAAAATTATATGAAAAGATGGATGAATACAGAACTACCTACAAAAGTGCCCAGGCTAAGAGAAGCATGCCATGCCACAAAGGCATGCTCCCAGAGGTAGGGGCAGACCCTTTTCCAGGCCTTTTACCATTTCAAGCCTCCTCTGCTGTCTCGCAGAGGGTTTCTTCAGAGGCAGGGGTAGGCGTGGCGCTAGTGGACCGCCTCCTCCCTCAGCCTAAGGCTGCTGCTAAGCAGGCACCTGATGGGGTGCCCAGGGCGATTCTCCTGTACCAGTGGGGGGGCAGGTTGGCCTATTTCAGCCAGAGCTGGCTGTCCCTAACTTCGGACAGATGGGTTCTGGAGGTAATAGGCCAGGGTCTGGTTCTCAGCTTCAAATATTTTCCAAAGATGAGAGCCAGGCATTTCCTACTTGCAAGTCCTTCAGAAGCCTTTGCTTTGGAAGCAGAGGTTTCTTCTCTTCTGGTCTGCAAAGCAGTGGAAAGGGTTCCTCCTTGCCATCAGGGCAAGGGCTTTATTCAAGATACTTTCTTACCCAAAAGACAGGAGAATGGCGGCCTATTCTGGATTTAAGATACTTGAACAAGCATCTGTTGAAACCAAAGTTCAAATGTTAACCCTGGCAATGATATTGCCTTCCCTAAGCCAGGGACTGGCTAGCTTCCCTGGACCTCAAGGATGCCTATTTTCATGTTCTGATCAGGCCTTCCCACCGAAAGTACCTCAGGTTCGAACTGCCCTCAGGCCACTACCAGTTCAGGGCAATGCCCTTGAGCCTTACCTCTGCGCCAAGGGTATTCACAAAATGTCTCGCTGTAGTAGTGCTCAATTAAGAAGGCAAGGGTTGCTGTGTTTCCCTACCTGGACGACTGGCTCATTGTGGGTCAGTCTCCAGGTCAGGTGAAACCACTTACAAGTCACCCAGCAGCTTCTCACTTCTCTGGGATTTCTGCAAACTTACCAAAGTCAGTTCTGGAACCAGTTCAGGCCCTAACTTTCATAGGCGAGAATTGAACACAAGGTTAGCCAGGGCCTTTCTTCCCTCGGAAAGGGTGGACAGACTCATCGCCTCTGGCATCCTCCTTTACCCTGCGGGTCTCTCGACCAGCAAGGCATTTCCTGCAACCCTCGGACATATGGCTGCTTCCACAGCTGTTGTGCAGGGAGCAAGATTCCAGATGAGGGACATTCAGTTCCATTTGAGGGCCTATTGGTCTCAGAGGAAGGACCCTTACCAAATTGGTCCCAGTTATCAATCCCTGATCCTGGCCCTACACTGGTGGCAGGATCAAAGCAATCTGAAACAAGGGTTCCTTCATTCCCATTTCTCCCTCCCTCACCTCACCACGGATGCCTCCCTGTTAGGGTGGGGGCTCCTGGCGACCTTACCACTCAGGAGTGTGGTCTCCTCAGGAATCTCTGCTCCACATCAATCTTTCTGGAACTCAGAGCTGTCTTTTAGCTCTTCGGATCTTTTCAGATTCTGTCCAGAACAAAGTGGTTCAAGTCAGGACAGACAATACCACCACAATGTGGTACATCAACAAGCAAGGGGCACTCGGTCTTCAGCCTTGTGCACCAAGCAATGAAGTTGTGGTCTCTGGCTTATTCCTGAACACCTCCCTGATAGCGGTTCATCTCCCAGGGAAGGACAATGTGCTGGCGGACGCCTCAGCAGAATTTCTCAGGGCCATCACGAATGGGCTCTGAATCCACAAGTACTGGGGTCCGTTTTTGCCAGTTGGGGCACCTCGATAGATCTTTTCATGGCCCCAGACAACCACCAACTTCCTCTTTTGCTGCAGGCCTCCAGTACTGGGCTCAGTCCTCTGGATGCCTTTCTGTTGGATTGGAAAGGAAGTTCCTGTATGCTTTCCCCTTTCCTCTCCTTTTCAGGGTACTAGTGAAAATCAGATCTCAACCTTGCAGAGTGATTCTGATTGCCCCAGATTGGGCCAGACAGCCCTGGTACCCTCTGCTCCTGTCCCTGGCAGTCCACCCTGCCCTGAGCCTGCCCAGAGTTCACGACTTACTGGCCTGTGCACAGGGAGAGTGTGGTATCCGGACCTCAAGTCCCTCCACCTCAAGGCTTGGCTCTTTGAGGAGCTAGAATTGCTGATTTACACCTTTCTCAAGGTGTTATGGATATTTTAAAGGCTTCAAGGAAGCCTTCCACTAGGGCCACTTATAATTCTAAGTGGAAGAGGTTTTCCATCTGGTGCTCTGAGAGGCAGATTACCCCAGAATCTGCTGATCTTCCCATTCTTTTGGACTATTTGGTCCATCTGAATTCCTTAGGCCTTAGACCAGCTACCCTGAAGGTTCATCTGGCAGCTGTCTCTGCTTTTGTGTCAGCAGGAAGCCTGCCTCCTTTCTTCTCACCTGTGTTCTCCAAGTTTTTAAAGGTTCATTTCACACTAACCTCCTTTCGGGAACCAGCTCCGCCTGGGACCTGAATATTTTGCATTGCTCAGTTAATGCAACCTCCTTTTGAGCCTCTGTCTTCAGCAAGAACTCAAGTATTTAACTTGGAAAACCGTTTTTAGTAGCTATCACCTCTGCCAGACGCATAAGTGAGTTACAGGCCCTGTCAGTGGAAGAAGATTTTATCTCTTTCCACAGAGATAAGGTAGTCCTTAGGACTAATAGAAGGTTTTGCCTAAGGTGGTTTCTGATTTCCACCTGAATCAATCTATCTCCTCCCAGTATTTTTCACTGAGCATTCTTCCTCAGGTGAGAGGAGACTGCACAGCTTGGATGTCAAAGGGCATTAAGTTACTATCTAGGCGCACCAGAGGTCATAGGTTCGAATCCCTCCAACTGTTTCTTACCTATGGCGAGGTTGGCAAGGAAACCTGCCACTAAGAGAACAATTGCAAGGTGGATTGTCTCTTGTATCCAATTTTGTTATCAGAAACTGGTAGAGCCCCTCAGGATTGAGGCCCACCACCAGGGGTAAGAAGCTGCCTCTAGCGGCTGCTAGAGACATTCCTATTCTGGAGATTTGTCAGCTGCTACCTGGAAGACAGTTCACACTTTACCAAGCATTATTCCCTGGATATCTAGTCCAGGAGAGATGCTCGGTTTGGCACAGCTGTGCTCAGAGCCTATTTCCTAAGTAGGTTCTGACCTCCTCCATGGAGGTACTGCTGTGTAATCTGCTATTGTTATAATATAGCAAGACTTCATGGTGTTTGAAGAAAAATTACTCACCTTAGTAATTGCTTTTTCTTCTCGTGGAGTCTTGCTATATTATAACCACCTCCTCCTGCCCTCTCAGAACTCCTACTTGGGTAGAGGTGGCAAATTGGCAAGCACTGTGTCATGCCATTTAGTTTTCCCCAACCCTGTTTTCCTTTGGGTTAGGGATCTAGATTGTTCTTTTAGGTTATTTTTTATTGCCCCTTCTTGGACTTGAGTCTTGGGGAAGGGGTTCATATGTGCTTGTCAAGGGTAGTAAAATGAACCATAATACCATCAATCTTTGTTATTATGGTTCTGGGTGTTTCTTTGTTGTTTATATTGTTGTTATTACTACTAGTAGGTAGCCATAGGCTGGTGTAGTTTTCACACAGACTTTTCCGTCCTTTGATGTTGGCAATAAAAAGATCTGACAGTTTCATTTGAAACGCCAGATAGAGCTTTGAGCACAGCGCCCTCAAGGCTGTAGAACTCCAGATCTTCTGGAGTTAACTCCTTCCTCTCCGGGCAGTTCAGCTGCAGTGGCTGACTGCTATTGTTATAATATAGCAAGACTCCATGAGAAGAAAAGCAATTACTAAGGTGAGTAATTTTTTCTTTTATGACAACAGTTAACAGCATTCCATGCTGTTCATGTGAATGGTTTAGAATGGTGGTGTTACAGATGTCAAAGAATGTTCAGGCATCCGCTGAGGAGAAAGGGCTTCAAATCAGTTATAAAGGTAAGAAAATAGATTTAATGATTTTACAAGAAAGGTTGAAACATATCCGAATACCAGCTAAGACAGTGAAAGCGAAAACAGGAGGCATGTAAGCCACGTCCGGATTTGGTGAGCCAAGACTGGAGAACCCTTTCCCTGATTCACAGAGTACTGGACAAGGTGAGGATGATCATGGTAGCCCCAGGCTGGCCCGCCAGTTTTTGTACCCAGATGATCTCAGCAACAGGCCTCAATGGTAATTGCCCTTCGCCCGGACCAGCTCTCCTGTCGCAAGTGGAAGGTCCAGTATCTGGACCCTCAGTCCCAGCGCCTGACAACCTGATTCCTCTGTGGCTAGAATTCCAGCCTTTGGGTGTCTCCAAAGAGGTTCTCCACATTGTGAAAGCTCCTGGAAAGAGTCAACCCACCATTTGCCAGTGCTATGCCTTCAAATGGAAGAGGTTTTCCATTTGGTGTAGGGCAGGAGCTAGCTAGACGCCTAACCAGCTCTTCAGCTAGTATTCTAGATTATCTGTGGTCCCTCTGTCAGTCGGGCCTGAGGTCGATGATGTTCAAGGTGTTCTGGCAGCCATCTCTGCATACCAGGCGATGGCTGGTATACTGACGGTGGCGAGGAGGGGGTGGTTGGGTGCTTGTGTAAGGAACTTGACTGTATGTCCCCATTGGTGCATGAACCACCACTGCCATGGGACTTGTTGCTGATACTGGCAGTGCTCATGGGCAGCCATTCGAACCAGTGCACAGGTACGAGATGTCACACCTGTCATTGAAGACCACCTTCTTGGTAGCTGTCACTTCCGCCAGAAGGAACAGTGAGCTCCAGATGCTCTCAGTGGAGTCTCCATATTTGGTGTTCCACAAGGACAAGGTTGTCTTCTGCCCTCAACTAGTTCCTCTTGAAGGTTGTGTCGAGTTTCACCTTAATCGGCTAATTAACCTGCTGTTGTACTTCACCGCTGCAACCTTGGAGGCCGAGCATGGGGGTTCCACACGTTGGACCTGTGGGCCTGAGCGCCTGCTTATTACAAGGAGCACACAGTTGGAATTTGGGAGAGGTTTGCTAACTGTTTGCTACCTGTACTGAAGCCACACCTGGCAGACCGGCAGCAAAGCAGACAGTTGGCAGGTGGATTTCTCCTGGGTTGACCACTGCTAAGGTTGTCTGGTAGGGAGCCTCCCAAAGGCTTAGGTTTTATTCCACCAGACATACTACTGCTTCAGTGGCTGATTCAGGGACATTCCTATCCAGGAGATCTGCAGGGCTGCTACTTGGAGTTAGCAACACCTTCATTTCCTACTACCACATCGACCTTGAGTCACGCCATGATACTGGTTTCGGGACCTCAGTTCTCAAATCTCTTATCACCATAAAGGTTTGTGCACTTTGCCCCATCCTCCCGGAGAACTTCTAGGAGTCTGCTTAAGTGTGGATAGCGTACCTATATCCATGCCCTGAGAAACAAGATTTACTCACCAGTAACCATAGTTCTACGAGTGGTATATGTGCGCGATCCACACGACCCACCTGCCCTCTTCTGGCAAGTGGCACACAGTTACCTGCTTCCAGCATGCAAGGTCTGACATCACGAGGCAGTGCTGAAAAGTATACCACTCAGGTGGGTGGGAGGAGCTTTGCTTGAAGATATTCTGGCTGGATTTAAAAGGGAGGGCAGACTGCCTAAGTGTAGATGTGCACCATATACCACTCCTAGAACTATAGTTACAGGTGGGTCACCTCATTTTTGTGGAAGGGAGGCATATGAACTAGTAATTAAAGCATCAATATTTGTCACAATATTTTTCTTTTCATCAGTAATGTTTTTCTGGCAAAAACATCAATGTGCCCATTTTCTTTTGCCCTTTTTAATGATTTTTATTCATTTTCCAACTTATGTACAATACAGAAAGGGGCACAGGGTCAATACAGCTCACGCAGAATGTCGTGGAAAGAATCGCTGTGCAATTCACTGAAATCGTTTTTTTCTGGGGGAACTCCCCCCCCCACACACACACACCCCCGCTACAGGGGCAAACTCGGGGTGGCCCAACAGAGAGCTCTATAGGTCCGGCACGCGCTAATGCTGTACACTATTAAGCATCTGACATTATGACCCGGTATGACAACAGGGTACAGTCATTATGCTACAACAAAGAGTGCCATTTGAAAAGTGTGGGGGTCACAAAGGAAAGGGAAGGATAACCAATGATAACATAACAGAAAATCCAGAACTACTACTAGATAACTGTGTCTTATCAGGGTTCAAGGAGCACCAAGGTTGAAACTAACTGCCAGTTCAAAAGATCCTGTCTCTGTAGGGGTCACAGATGACCTATCTCTGAGTGGTAGGCTTTACCTTGTCTAGTCCCCTAGATTGTCGTCTGTTTCCCAGGGCAGTCTCAACAAACTGCTACTGTGAGAGGACAGAGAGGTCTGCAATCCGAGACAAAGTGGTAGAGGATACTCACAGCTTCGAGCTGAGTGGACCAAGTCTGCAACTGGGCAGTGTCCCTTCTTAACTGAGTTTCTGGCACCCTCGAGGGCATTCCAGCAAAACCCAGATAGAAGTGTCTTCAGTACCTATGGTCCAGGCAGCCACCTGCTCCTGAAATAGTGAATTGGTCCACAAAGGAAAAAGGTCTATAAGAGTGAGCAGTTAGTGTAATCTAGAGTTGTCAAGCGAGGCCCTGGTATAGCCCCTACTGTGCATTATTACAGATATTAATATAAACAGCCAGGCCCTCTTACAATGTTGTGGGGGTCAGCTGACCATGTCTCGCCTGTCGTTAATCTTGAGCTAACCACCAATCAGCCTACCCCCCGAGTGTCATGGTGTGCACACCATCCTAAGCTTCCCATTATCTTGAGCGAGATTCTGAACCTGAGATGTCTTTCAGGAATCCAGAGAGTCAGCCGACCCCTCTGGAGGGTTGACGTATTGAAGGTACCAGCCCCAGCATTGCTGGAACTTGTCAAGTTGATAGGACTTGAGGTGCGGATTCTGTCCAAGGATGCTAAATTTGAGAGAGAGGCCAGGCTCTCTCCACTTGTGGGGGAAACAGACAAACGCCACTTGCAGACCAAGGCCGTCTTTGTCTTAACAGCCAGGAGAGCAAGCCATCGGAGTTCCTGCATGGTAAGATGTGGAGTCCTTCCTATAGGCCTAGGAGGAGGAAGAAGGCTGGTTCTGGGAGGATCGGTTTCTGCAACACCTCCAAGGCCATCAGGCATACCTGCTGCCACATGAACTGAATCTTGGGCAGGACCACATAATATGGAAAAGGTCGCCCCTGCCCCTGACAGCGCCAGCACTGTCCGATGCCAAGACTTTGGCTTTGTGAGAGCTGGGGTTTTGTACTAGAGTGAGAGACTTTATTCTGGATTAATCTGGTATGTGTGTCTCTGAACCATTTATGCGAGTCCCATCATGCCTGTTCCCACTGGGGGTCCGGATTTTCTGACAGCATCCTCTCCCACCTAGCCTTTGCTTCCCTGATTGGGACGGAAGGGTGTCTCTGAGTAGCCTGTAGATGCGGCTGGCCAGGCTTTTCGGACATTCCAGCCAGCCTTGGATGGATCGACCTGTTGGGGTTTGACTGGGCTGGACCAACAAGGGGTGAAGAGCCACCCGCATCTGTAGGTACCTCCAGAAGTCTGACTGAGGCAGCTGCCATCTCTCATGGAGTACATGGAAGGGAGGTGCCTCAGGTCAGGGAGATCCAGGAGGTCGCCCACCCTCAGTATGTCTCTGTTGCTCCATTGCAGCCAAGCCACTCTTCTATCTATGGGGATGCTGGGGTTGTGCCACAGGGGGCATGAGCAGTGGGGGTCCATTGCTAATTTTCTGACAGTAAGGTGCCATACTTTCCTAGAGGCTACTGTGGTGAGTGAGGGATGGGGTACTTGAGCACTGCGGTGCCTCTGGGAGAATGAGAGGGAGGCAGCCCAAGAGTCCCATTTGTTCCCATTCCATTTCCACCTACTGAGCACATTCTCCATGAGGGGTCCCAAACCACTTTACAGTTTGTGCCAATTGAAACACCATTTGTATCCCTCCATCCATGGCAAGTTCCAGCCCCCAGGGACCAGTGTGCCCTAAGCTTATTCCGGCTGAATCTGGGTTTGGCCCCTCCTATGGAGGTCCCCAATCAATTTGTTGATGGGTTGAGCCCATTGTTTTGGTGGTAAAATCGGTAGGTGGGAGGAGGTAAAGAATCTGGGGCTGTCACCATTTTGATGGCACAGTCTTCCCAGTGAGGGTAAGATGGAGTCATTTCCACCTCTCAAATTCCAGTTTGGTGGTGGGTGGATATTGGTTCCCCAGATATTCTCCAGTTTCGGAGGCACCATAATGCCCAGATATGCAATCCCGGATGGGGCCTACTTTAAGCCTCTGTCTGCTGCTATTTGTTGGGTGAAGTGTCCATTTAGTGGCAATATCTCGGTTTTAGCTTGGTTTAGTTTAAGCCCTGAGATTAGGGCAAATGACTCCAGAAGAGCAGCAGTGGGGTACTGCTACTGATGCTTCTGTAAGGGAAGGAGCAGGTCATTGGCATATATCAAGGTCAGATAGGAGCTCTGACCAACCTGTATATCCTTTAATGTCAGTGTGGTGTCTAACCTTGGTGGCCAGGGATTCCACTGCCAGCACAGATTGGAATGGGGACAGAGGGCATTCCTGCCTTTTCCCGCTCTAGGGAAAGGAGAGGAGGTGATTCGGTTAGTGGAGACTCTGGCCATTGGTTTGTGGTATATGTAATGGCTGTATCTCCTATGGAGGGGTGCGAGTCTGATAGAGGCTGGAGTAGAAGGAGGCCATGACTGTATTTATATCCGCTGACGTGGTGGCTAGTACCTCCCACCATCTCTGTCCTGGGATATGGCTGGCAGCCTGCTTCTCCTTGAGCTGATATGCCAGTACCTTCGCCTTTGTCTCCTCCTCCCAAAATGTGTCGAAGCCAGAGAATGACAGCTTTGGCTTTCCTGTTAAGGAGCTGGTTTATCTTTAAACAAAGCCCCAGGATCTCCTGGCCAGTAGGAGGGAGGGTGAACATACCTTTGCATTTAGTCTCTGCTGACACAAGTTGGGACTCCAGATCCACCAGCCTCTGCTCTTTTTCTCTTCTTTAGCTGCTGCATAACCCATGATGCTACCATGCATAGTGGCTTTAAAAGCCTCCCAGGTGTTCCCAGTGGGAGGTATCAGAGATAGGTTGGACTGAAGGAAGAGTGAGGCCTCTGTCCTGGCCCAGGGGATGAAGTCTGGGTCACGCATTAGAAGTGGGTCTAGTTTCCAGGAGCGAGGGGGTGTTCGGGGGCCCCATGCCATGATGAGTTGGACTGGGCATGGTCAGAGATACTCCTGGGAAGTATAGCTGAGTCCATAACATGTGACAGCAGAGCCTGTGATGCAAGCCAGAAGTCCAGCCTGCTATAAGAGGAGTGTGCCTCAAAGTGAAATGTGTAGTCCCTGAATTCTAGGATGGAAGAGGCGCAGACATCGGTAAAACCTTGTCCTCCAAGTCCAGGGCACATCCTCCCCAGATATGCGATTCTGTACCATTATCATTCCTGTCAAGACGTGGTACCAGGGTCAGGTTAAAATCTCCAGCAACAAGGAACTGCAGGATGGGGGCAAAGGAGGTAAATGTTTCAAGGGAGGTGTGAAAACTGGGGTCATTTTGATTGGGGCATAGACGTTACCCAGCACTATAGGACCTGCCGAGGTGTCATACAGGCCTACCACCCATTGTTCCTCCTTGTCAGAACGACTGACCTTCAGTTTCCAAGGTAGAGATTTGTGCACCAGAATGGCCACCCTCTCTTCTGAGATGAGGCCTCCACATGCACCAGCTGTCCCACCCAGTCTTTCTGGAGTAATTTATGATCTGACCCAGAGAGCTTTGTTTCTTGGAGGAAGGTCACTTGGGACTTCATCTGTTTCAGGTGGGTTAGAACCTTCTTTCTTTTGACAAGGGAATTCAGACCCCATACGCTCCAGGTATGGAACACAATCTGTCATCTTCTTAGTGTGTATCTGGTCACCGACGGGTCACACTGATACCCCTGGTCAGTGCCAGGAGTCAGAGAAAGTAAGAAGACTACCACCAAGCCTGACTTACGAGGACAGGGATGCATGGCAAACCGGGGAGAGTCCCCTAGAGGAATCCTGGGGTGTGTGCAACAGTTCCCTACCCTGATGAACAGTTCCTTGAGCAGGTAGACCAGAGGGGACCTTTGGTTAGCACGATAGGTACCTTAGACAGTGAATTTAGTGTTTTGACTCCCAACAAATAAATAGTAAGACCACAATGTGAACTCAACCTGAAATACTGAGTCACAGCACACACTAGAGCGAGCACAACAGCAACCAGTGGCTGGTCTGTGCTACCCTGAGGAGTGGCTTAACGTAGCCAAACTGCCAGCATGGTTGTGGAACCAGTATAAGGCAACCAGACAGCACTACACTAAAGCTGCTCCTTAACACCTAATGGGAGAACAGCCTTCAGGTGCAGGTGTGTCCTATACCTGAGAGCTATCATATTAATGTCCGTCAGTGAAAAATCATTGATCTGAGTTTTGTTCCCATGCCCCTCCAGGCAACATAAGTTATGCCAGATTGGAGAGTTCTTTCTCTGTCATCAACCTAATGGGGGACTGGCCAGCCAGACTGGCAATGCTGCCTATAACGAGGCACTGATTGGGGGAGTAATAGAGTGGTGGAGGGAGGCCGGCTGCCAGGTTATAATGCTACTAGTAGCCCTTCCATAGTGCTGGGGCGTTGGTGGCATTGGTGGGGGAACAATGCCCCAAGTCCAGATGACTCATTGGGCACCAGGACACTCTGCACCATCTCCCGTTACCAAGTCTGGAGTATACACTAGTTTTTCTGTGGGATAGCTGTTTTGGGAGGTGGGGAGCAGCGTGTTTGCATAGCAAACATAGCCACTTCTCCTTCCTCTCTGCATGGGGAGGCCACACGGGTGTCCATAGGATAACCCCACCCATATCATGCCTCCACTTTGGCTAGGTCTCGCTCGGGAGTCTCTGAAGAGAATAAGACCAGGGTGTTAGTTGGGCCTTTGATGCATTTATTCTTAAGACGTCATCTCCTGCTAGAGGTTGCGAAGGAGAAACCACCATGTTTTGGAGCCGGAAAGTGACTTGCCGGTGGAAGGGAGGTTAGAGGGGTAGGGTAGCGGAACAGTGAAACTACAGACCTCTATCCTCCCGCCCAGCAAGGAGACTTAAAATCAACACAGAATACCAATGTGTGTAACAATGATCTTACTTAGTGGGAGCTCTTGCAGCAGGCTATTACAATAAGGACTATGCAGCAGACACTGGGACCCACCAGAAAACTTCTCGGCCAGCTGTACCCAGCAGGACTGCCCTCGGCCCCACCCAGCGTCAGCCCTAGTACAAAAGAGGGCGGACCCAGCTCCACCTCAGTTTTTTCTCCTGCCTCACGCATATCGTGAAGAGTTCTTGGCTTGCCAGCCCAGCTAAACTTCGTTTCGTAGTTTTTCTACCATTTTCAACTGATTTTTCCCAGTACCAACGCTTGTTGTCCCCATCCTCAGTATTCTCATTGGGACCCCATAAGCTGCGGCTGTCAGATTCCAGCCAAAGATGGCCACACAAGTATGTTTTCTGCCTGGGGCTTAACCACGACACCACGGCCTGTTCCTCCTGCCAAAGCTTCACTAGTAGGACCAGGATCCGCCACCTGAAGGCTTTGAAGGCATACCTATTGGAGAAGAAGATGGACCTCCACACCTCCGGAGAAAGGCAAAACATAAAGATAAGTCCAAGCGGTCCCTTGAGAAAGACCGTATCGGTCCAGCACGGTCCAGGTCTCGGTCTCGCTCCGCTCATGACCCTCTCCCAAAGCCCACGCTTCCCGGGCTCAGATGAGCATTCAAAATCTAATAGCAGGATAAGGCTGGACCTTCGGAGGAAGCCAGTATAGCCTAAGGTGACTCCGCTAAGGTCACCACCAAGTCGGGCCAAGCTTCAGCCCTGCCTTCCAAGGCCCGGCGTCACCCGATAAGAGCAGGCCCTGGAGTCTAAGGACATTCCAGCACCCCTGCTAAACCATCATCAGTCCTGGTACCGGCGCCAGTGGAAGGGGTGGCAGATTTGACGTGGCCGGTGCGGGCGCAGTGTTCCATCCCTGAAGTCCTTGTCCCCCGGGCTCTCCAGGTGGCTCCCCTCCAGGCCCAATGCAGACACCCCTTTCCGGGAAAGCAGCCTCTGTATTCACGAAGAATGAGCTCCAGGATCTGTTTCCTTTTGGTGGGGCCAGTTCCAGAAGCAGACCCTCCTAAAGCTGGCCCCGTCACTGGTACCGACCCATCTGGTGAACCACAGCTGGGAGGTGCCTCTTCCCAGAAGACCCCCGAGGCCGCCACCTCCAACACCTTCCAAGACTCATTCCCTATCTCAGTCTGCAGACTGACACCGGTGCTCACCAAGGTCTGGTAGCCGATGCCGGGTCAGGTCTCGCACCAGAGCCATTCCCTTCTGCTAGACGGGACCACCTCCGACGCCACTCTCCACTTCATCATCGATCCATGACCAACGCCGGTCTTTGGATCGCCATCAGTCGGTGAGTCACCCACGCTCATGGGGATAGTCACAGGGACAGGTCTGGCTACTCACACCCAGTAGCCGGTCCACCTCTTCCTCTTCAGTTTTGGGAATCTGGGGTTCCCCAGAAGAAAAGGACCAGCCCGCCCGCCTCCTGATGATCCAACTTTCATGGACGTTATAGAGGCATCCAGGCCTCCAGCGGGTGGGATACAGAGGACCTGGATCCGGGCAGCCGTCGACTGGCAAGTACCTGAGGCAGAAGGAGCCCAAACCTCTTGTGGTTGCTTCTTTGGTGGACACCTTCCAGGATCTCACCAGGATCACCTGGGACGTCCCAGCTTTGGTCCCGTGGTTCGAAAAATTGGATAGCTGTACAGGGCCCTAGGATGAACCTTTTCTGGCGAGCAACCTCAGGTGGACTTCTCCGTGATTACACCTGCTCATGATAAATCTAAGCAGCCTAAGCACCTTAGCTCTCAGCCTCCGATCCTGAGTCTCGCTATTTGGAGCAGGTGGTATATTCTGCCTCTACCTGTTCCATTAGGTCCCTAAATTTCCTGGCTGTTGGTCAGTACCAGAATGTGCTCTGGGAGCAGGGACAGGAGCTAGTGAATGCCTTGCCAGACTCCGAAAGACTGAGATTCTGGATGTCCTGAAATCGAGCTCTGGACATAGGCACACATGTTTCGCTGCCTTGTACAACACTGCAGATATGCGGCCAGAGCGGCAGCATCAGGGGTCTGTCTCCAGCGCCATGCTTGGTTTAGGGTCTCTGGCTTTCACCAAGATCTGCAGTCCAGGATCCAGGACTTACCTTTCCAGGGTACCGTTTGTTTGGGCAGGAGACAGAGTCACTCATCTCGTCCCCAGGGTCAGGAAATCCATCTGGTCTGTCCTTCAGATGTACAGAGGAGACCTAGGAAATGGCCTTTTCATAAGCCCTCAGGTGCCCAAGCCCATGGCAGCCAGCAGGGCCAGAGAGATAACTTTCAGAGGAGGCGGCAACCAGCAGCCTGGAGGTGCTCCTTCTCGTGGCCCCAAGTCCTCCCAGCCTCTCTGCCTCCCGGCTCCACCTAATAACTCCCTCCTCCAGACCCCTCTTCCAGTGGAGGTTCCAGGAGGTGGTAGAGTCGCATCTCCCTTATCTAAAGGGATGGGCTCGATATCGTAAGGAGAGGACATACTCTAGAGTTCACAGAGATTCCTTCAGACACCTCACCATGGTCCTCCAGATATCCTCCTTCTCACATTCCACTGATAGAAGGACAGATACAGGCCCTGTTGCACAAAGGGCAATAAAGCAGTCCCCTGCAGCAATGGGGAAAAGGTATTATTCCACTTCTTCCTGGTCCCACAAAGAGACAAGGCGTTCGACCCATTATGGACCTCAGCTCTTTAAACTGTTATATAGAGTACAGGAGGTTCCGGATGGTGATTCTTCAGGACTGCTCCTCTGCTGCACCAGAGGGACTGGCTCTGTTCCTTGACATGCAAGATGTGTACATGCACATTGGGGTCTTTCCCCTCACAGGAAGTACCTGAGGTTCCACTTCCGGGGAGCATCATCAGTTTGAGTTCTTCCATTGACCTCTCCTCCGGCTCTCGAGTCTTCACAAAATGCTTGGCAGTAGTGGCTGCAGCTCTAAGGCACCAGGGACATTATGTCTTCCCTTACCTGGACGATTGGCTGCTTGCGGCCCGTCAGGTTGCATCTTCTTCAAGGTCTCGGAGACACCTATACTCTGTTCCGAGACATGGGATCACCTAGAATCTTCAAAGTCTTCCCAGAACCCAGCCAAAGACTCATCTTATAGGAGCAGTCCTGGATCAGGGGCATGGCTTTTCTACCCCAGAAAGGCGATCACTTCGCAGGAGATTGACGGATCGGTCCTAGTAACCCCATAGGTCCAAGCAAGGACCTTCCTCAGACTTCTGGGGCACATGGCGGCCATTCAGTCACTCCCTGGTGCGCCTCCATGAGAATCCCACAATGGATGCTCAGAGTGCAGTAGGATCAGCGCTCAGATGACCTAGACTACATGGTCAGAGTCTGAGCCAGTAAGAGACACTTCTTTGGTGGCTGGACCCACTCAATTTTGAAAAGGGGTCCCTTTCCATCCAGTGCCCCGAATCAGACTCTGACAGCGGATGTCTCAGATATGGGTTGGGGGTGCACCTGAGGCCCGCCAGACACAAAGGCACTTGGAGCGCAAACTCCACATCAGCGTCCTGGAGATGCGAGCGGTCCTCAGTGCTTCATGCCTTTCAGGAGGACTTCATGCCAGGCTCTCTTCTTGTTCAGACGGACAACATGGCATGCGTCTTCTGTATCAACAAGCAGGGCGCTCACTCTTATCCCCTGTGCAGGGAGCGTGAGAGTCTGGTACTGGGCACTGGAGCAACACGTCGCTCTGTCCACAGTGCACATTGCAGGCATCCTAAATGACGGCAGACAGCCTAAGCAGGTCTTAGTCCAAGGCGCATGAGTGGGATCTACTGCAATCAGTAGCGGATCAGCTGTTTGACACATGGGGTCGTCAGAGCTGGACCTCTTTGCGTCACCCCATAGCGTCAAACTGCCAGTTTTCTGCTCGCGAGCCACGCTTAGTGTTTTCTGGCCAGATGCGTTGTCCCTTTGTTGGAGCAGGAGGTTTCTTTATGCCTTTCCTCTTGTCCAGAGAGTTCTTTTGAAGTTACAGGCCGAGGGCTCGGATGATTCTAATCGCCCGCTGTAGCCTCGGCAGATTAGAGTTCCCACTACTTCAGCGGTTGTCTCAGAACCTCCAATCCCACTGCCAATATGCTGCAGTTGCTGTCCCAGGATCGGGGCTTGCTGGTCCGTCCCGATCTCAGTCTTTGCACCTTCATGCTTGGCTCCTTCAGATGTAGCAAAGTCCAGGTATAGGGTATCTCCAGAGGTGGCGGACATAGTCGTTTCAGCGGGAAGCACTCGTGCTCCACTTATGCTATGAAGTGGGCGGTTCTGCTTATAGGCGTCGTCTCACCGTCTGGATCCCATTACTCAGCATTGCAGTATCTCCTCTCCTTATACCAACAAGGCTTGAGCTACTCCTCCATAAAAGGTGCACATGTGGCCATCTCTGCTAATCACACCCTTTTGGGAGATAGACCTTAGCCCAATTGGATGTGGCCCGCACCTTTCTGTGGGGATTCTACACATGAGACCTCTCACTCGGGAGCCTATCCCATGCTGGGACCTCCTGTTTCTGTTAGAGAAGCTTACTGTCCCCATTTGAACCTGCAGCAGACTGTGAGCTGTGTTATCTTTCCTGGAAGGTTTGCTTTTAGTTGCCATTCGTCAGCTTGGAGGTTTCCAAGCCAGGCTCTGATGTGTAAAGGCCGTATTTAATTTTCATAGGAAAGGGTTTCCTAAGGCGAATCCTAAGTTTCTTCCTAAAGTGGTCTTGGGTTGACCTCAACCAGTCTGTTGACTTTCCAGTTTATTCCTTCTCCCTCTAACAGAGAAGTTCTCCTTCACACTTTGGACATCCACAGGATGCTGAGGTATTACCTTACACGAGCGGCTAATCACCGTGAATCAGAGCAACTGTTTGTGGCATTTACCACAACACTGGGTAAACCAGTGTCCAAGCAGACCATTTCCAAGTGGATTGTCCCACTGTGTTACTTTCTGCTGTAGAAAGCACAATAAGCCCTTTCTGGGCCGGTTAGAGTCACTCCCTGGAAAGTGTCTGCTTCTTCGCTGCTCTGTGGAATGTCTCTATTAGGGACATATGCGCGTTGCTGCACTGGAATTCAGTGCATACCTTCATAAAGCACTATAGCTTGGACATTGCATCCAGGCGCCATGCCGGCCTGCGCCTGGCAGTCCTTCAGGGACTCTTGTCTTGATTTGCTGTGTCCAGCCTCTTCTCTCTCCACCTCCAGGATCAGATACCTCCTTGGTGAGGACTGCTTGGGATTCAGTCATATTGTAATAGCCTGCTGCAAGAGCTCCCTCTCGAGTAAAGATAGTACAGTTACATAAGAACTTCTGCGTAACAGTAGATCTTGAGAGGAGCTCTTGCAACAGCGTCTTCCGCCCTACATCCCCCAAAATGAGGTGTGCAGATCGTCATCTTCAGGCTTGCCTCCTTCTCTTGTCAGGGGCACCGTTGGTCTTGGTGGGAACTGAGGTGGAGCTGGGTCTGCCCTTTGTACCAGGCCTGACATCGGGGAGTAGACCCGGCGTGGTGCAGTCCCTGCTGGGTGAGAAGTTTTCTGGTGGGTCCTAGTGCCTGCAGCATAGCTCTTATTGTAATGGCCTACTGCAGGAGCTCCTCTCGAAGATCTACTGTTACAGTAAGTTCTTAAGTAACTGTGTACATCTAGGGCGTGGATATGTTCATCCACACTCTTTGGCATGTCTCTTTCCTTTAAATCTCACTGGAAAGTCTTCAAGCTGGCTCCTCCCACCCACCGGGTGGTAAATACCTCGGCTCCGCCCCTGGCGCCAGATCTTCCTTTCCGCTGGAAGAATCGGGTTCCTCCTGCTAACTCTAGCCATCGTAGGCCCTGAATTGCATCATCGGTTTTAAGATTTACCTCTCAAATTTGTCAGAGTTTTCGATTCGATAATAGCGCATTGGATATGGAGGACAAGTCGTCCCCGGTTTTCACCGGTGTATGTGGCCAGAAAAATGTTGCACACCGTCCCACCTTACCTGCGTGTACTGCCTAGGTGTCGGTCATGGCACCACCACCACCTGTACCTTTTGGCGGCTTTCCATCCCAACGTCCGTTGGCGACCGCATGAGTGCGCGTTAAGCTGGGAGACCAGAAAAAGAACCGCCAGTGAAATCGAAGAAGCGAGGTGGGTGGTTTCGCGGCCACCCGGGATCCGCCCGAGCAGATGAAGGCCTTGAAGAAGCTGCCACCCAAGCTTCAGCCAGCTGAAGTTTCTTTGTGCCTCTCAACCTCCGGTTCTTCCTTCAGGTTCCTTCGGAGAGATGTGCAGTCTCTCCCCACCAGGGGTGAGGCACCCTGGAGCTCGCACTCCTCCCACCCTCAGAAGAGGACAAGGATCCAACGTCTTGAAAGGAGACATTCCTGGGACCAAGGAGGTCTGAGTCCCAGGTCACTGCGACATGAGTTGAGTCGAGATCGGCACCTCGACACTGGCTTCACAGATCTTCCATCTGGCCAGGCAGAGACCGAGGAATCGGCTGATCTGGCAGTTGTTCTCGAAGCCAATCGAGCCGATTCGCCCGACTCCGGTCGATAATTCTTTAGAGGACCCCTGTCCTTTCTTTCCCTGATGAGCGAGACACTTCCTTCGGTGTCCCTCTCAAGGGAATTGATCCGAGCCTTGATTTTCACCGAGCCCAGTTTCTCCCGATCCTGGTCGACCCCGTCAGTCTCGATAGAGGACTCTGTCTCCCTTTTTGGCGGGAAAACGAAAGGCCACGAGATTCAAAAAGAGGTGCCGCCACAGGTCTTCATCCTCCTCAGGCGATGAGAGGCTTTGATGGAAACTCCGTCGATGCTATGAGAAGCTTATGTGGCAACAGCTGATTCTGGCGGACAGAAGCGGCTACGCCATCCACCCTGGCCATTACTTGGCCTCGCCTCAAGGGCCCCACCGACCCCTTCGGACCCGAAATCTCAGTTCCTCCACCTATGGGGCCATGCATTGTTAGTAGCCCATACCGGTCTCACCACCAATTGGGGTGGAACCGCCCTAAACAGCCTATCTCGGGGCTCCCTCAATAGGGGACCGTCCAGACACTGGGCTTCCCGATGCCTGTCCATCATGGTTACCCCTGGCCGCACTCGGCTTTCGAGGGGACATGGAGGGGAGACGCTGTATCCTGACTCTTGGTTGGATGCCACCAGTTTGCACTCCAATCCGGTGATGAGGAGTCACTCTCGGCAGGCCTGGAGGAAGGTCCTTCCTCCTTTCAGGCATCCTCTGCCTCATTTCTGATTCCACGAATGCCCCTGGAGTCTGTCCAGAAAAAGGCGGAGTACCCCTTACGGATATCCTTAAGAGGGATACCCGACAGAGCCTTCCCAGTGGCTGAAGCCATTACTGGTCCACCCATAAGCTTTGGCAGTGTCCAGCCTCCTGCCCAGCACTATCTGCCCGTATGGCCCGTCAGTATCACGGTGCCTATGGGATCCCTACCGGATTCATGGAACATCCCTCGGCTGAGAGCCTGGTGACTGCTTCCATCTTTAGGCGTACTGGTAGCTCGGCCGACATTGACCGACCTCCGGACAAGAGTCCAAGAACATGGAGCACTCTGCCCGTAAGGTCTACGGCCTCTTCCATGGGCCTTCGTCCAGGCCAGTTGGCTGTAATCATGGCACACTTCTCCAATGCCCTCCGTGGTCATTGGATGAAATACTCCTCACCTTCAGCGGACATGCAGACCAGCGGTCAAGCAAGTCCGTGATCAGAACACGTGCTGTCGCCAAACAGCAGCTCCAGATGGCCCTGGACATCAGAGATTCTTGTGCCCGCTCTTTAGCAGCCGCAGTGGCCACCACCAAGGGCTTGACTGCGGTTATCCTCCTTTCTGGCGGATACCCAGCATAAATTAGCTGATGTGCCTTTCCTTGGTACGGTGTTCGGCCCAGGAGTGCAGGCCACCTTCAAGCGTATTGAACAGTCCAGTGCCACCTTGGATGCCACTTCTGCTAAGGGTTCTCGGGCAAGAACCAGCAGAAGAGGAAGCCTTTCAGCAGTCCTCCCCTGGGTCAGGCAGCCTTCCTATCAAGGAGGTCAGAGCACCAAAAGCAGCAGCAGGCTCAAGCTTGGCACCTAGGCCCAAGCAGGGCCCTCGGGAGATCACGTGATGCAGAGTACCTAGTGGCAGCCTTTTCTAGAGCTCCTACCTACCAACCAGCAAAATCTCAATTTTCTGCCCATCAGCACCTGAAGTAACGAGGTGATTATACTATTGTTTTGCTCCTTCTGCCTGGAACACGTTTGCGACTTGTGTTGGACCCAGCTGTCAAAACGGAGTTATACAAAGGATGGAGCGGAGATAAAGCAGGCGGGTGAAGCACACTCAGCCTGCTACCCGAAAAACTGCAAAAAATCAAAATCAAAGCTCGGGCACCCACTGAGCAGCTCCTCCCGACTCCTCTGCTAATCTACTTACCGAGGACCGTTTCCTGCAAGAGCTGATCCTTCGAGAAACCCTCCAGGATATTTCCACCAAATTAAAAACCATTAGAAGCGACCTCGGCTCACTTACCTAAGAGTGGGCTATACGGAGGCAAGATCGTCTCACTGAGAATTGAAGGAAAACTGAATCAGAGATCACCCGACTTCAACAAAAAATTAAAAAACTACAACTCAAAATGGAAGACTTAGAGGGTAGAAGCAGGAGAAATAACATATTGATCTTAGGTCTGCCTGAATCTGAAGAGGATCGGATACAGTCGCTTTCACCCAGAAGCTGCTTAATAAAGTTGTTGGTCCCTCTCACTTAACTATCACTACCATATTGAAA
Source organism: Neoceratodus forsteri (assembly GCA_016271365.2). NCBI lineage: Eukaryota > Metazoa > Chordata > Ceratodontiformes > Ceratodontidae > Neoceratodus > Neoceratodus forsteri. The sequence goes on along the minus strand of CM057455.1, from coordinate 287,298,653 downwards.
GAGCTCACCGTTCCTTAAAGCCTAAGCCACCACCTGGTGCTCCTCCTTGACCCATAATAATAAAATTCCTCAGCTTTTTGAAAACAGCACGTCCTTTCAAAATCAAGGAACTGGAGTCAGTTCACTGGGGCAATGCTAAACTGCGGCTGGCACAGGACCTACCCTTTGAGACCCGCCAGAAAAGAGCAGCCTTTCACCCGATCGTGAACAAACTCAACGCAGCTGGAATCCGTTTCGGATGAACTATCCGGCCAAGCTACTGGTGGCTTTGGAAGGTGTCTGGCACTCCTATGAAAATCGGAGCAGGCCACTTCAGACCTCACTCTAAAGCTTCCCAACCTCTTCAAGTCTGACTGATCTTTACATTGTTAATTGGATTACTAAGTGCTTCGGTTAAGATGGTGCTTAGTTTTATTACCTGCTAGCGTTGTTGTGCGTGTCTCCCTCTGGTTTTGGTTTGCTGGGGCCGTGGTTGTGGTCGAATAGGGCCTATTAGGCCTAATCAGGCATTAATGGCTTAACTGTTTATCTCCGAGGTGGGGAGGAGGCCAGGGAACAAGTTTCTGCTTCACGGTTTCCATGGGCTCTTATAAAGAGATGGACCATCTGATCCTTTTAGCCTGGTGTCCCCATTTACTTCCCGCACTTGAGGTTAGCTCAGTTCCACACGGTATAGAATTGAGTCTCTCTATTTTTTTTTTTCTTTGAGCAAGCAGTCACGATGGGCGACATGCTGTTTTCCCATGAGCCCTAATTTAATAGCTGATTCTTGACACGAAATGGATTGATGGGGCAGTTATCACCTCAAGTTTTGCAGCTCCTGGTAAGGTCCCTATATTTTCATATCTTTCACAGTCCCACTAGGTAGCTGTATACATTTTTTTCTGGGGCATAAGGCATAGTTTTCCCTCCTTTACCTAGGTTTGGTGGGTGGAGGCTCAGAGAGAGCAAGCTCTGGGAGACCTGCCTTACGGTCCCGGGCTGGGTGGTGTGGGGTTCGCAGTACCCAGCAGTTCTAGAAGCCCACTGTTTGGTTGAGGTTGGATGACCTGTTCTTCTGAATTGGTTTACCTTTTTATACCTCAGTTCAACTTAAGATTGTTTATTCCTGGGCCTGTAACCTTTTGGGAATGGTCCCTGTCAGGTTTACTCTGTTTACTGGTATCGGGTCTCTTGATCCTATTGGGGCCTTTTGTAAATAGTTTAGGGGATTTGGGAGAGTTTGGGATATTATAGAGTGGGGGAGGGTGGGAGACCATGGGCTACCCTCATCTACGTTATATATTCACCTGTTAATTTTATTCAGCATTTCTATTATATGTTAGCAATTAGATTTCCTTGTGGCTATGGAATTCTGGCACTTTTATGTTCTTATTGGAAGCCGGGATGGTGGGGTAACTTAGTGGTATGGTTAGATGTTAACTGTTATTTCTTTTGTGGGATGAGGTGGGACCTCGAGAGTGCCAAGGGTTACTGAATTTGCTAGAGGGTTATTGTTTCTTGGTTTTCTTATACAAGCTATTGTACCATATGGTTATAGAGTCAATTAAGGTTGCTAGTTGGAACGTCAGAGGTGTAGAGACCCTACCAAAGACATCAGATTCTTTATAATTGCTCTCTATTAAGCGTGGATATTCTTTTCCTGCAAGAAACACACTTATCTACCTCAGAAGCTAAAGGGCTGCGTGGGCTGGGATTTTCGCAGATCTTTACATCTGGCTGAATGCCAGTAGGGGTGGCTATATTAATTAAACAGCATATTATGATTACTGTAGAGGGATAACATCATTGATAAGGAGGACAGACTTGTTATGATAAAGGGCAGCTCAACAACACCAATGTGGTACTGGGGGCAATGTATGGTCCAGTGGGGGTGATCCCCAGTTTCTCATGTCTAGCAGATAAACTGAGGCAGATTTCTACCTCCCTTTTTATCCTGGGAGCGACTGGAATATAGTTCCATCCCAGGAGATGGATAAAACCTATAGACCATTAAAACCTTTATCCCCTTCTCAATTAGCCCTTAAGAGTTTATGCGAGTTGCTAGAGTTATGTAGAGTCAGGGTGATTGGGAAAGGAGGGTGGCACTATATCAAGGAAGGACTGAAGTGTGTAAGGGAGGAAGGGAGGAGGGTAGTGGGTCACTTTGGATGCAAATCCAGGATTCCAAGAATAAGTTCTTAGAATGGGAGTGGTGTACAGGCCACCATCTCAGATGGAGGAGTTAGACAGGGAACTAGCGGGACAGATCAGGAGGACCTGCAAGAAGGGTAGTGTGGTGATTGTGGGGACTTCAGCATGCCAGGAGTGGACTGGAGCACCCCAACAACCAGGAACAGAAGGGAGCAGGTACTGCTGAATGCCTTCCAGGACAGCTTTCTGCTGCAAATGATCAGTGAACCAACCAGGTTAGGAATACCCTTGACCTTGTGCTGGCAAATGGGGACTTTGTGAGAGAACTTACAGTGGAGGAACCACTGTCAGGGTGACCACCACTCAGTATGGCTCACATTGGATATGGGCAAGGAAGGAGTGGAATCTGGCAATAGTGCTGGACTTCAGGACGGACATTTGGGAGGATGGGAAGTGGTAAAGAGGTACCTTGCCAGAATTCAACCAGTATAGACACTAACCAGAGGTGGGAGCTCATAAAGCTGGGATAGTGGAGCCAACCAAACCTGCTGCAGGCCCAGAGCAAGAAGGCTAGGGCTAGAAACCGATCTGGTTGAGCAAGGAGGTCATGGAAAAGGTAAGGAGGAAAAGAGCTGCCTTTAGGAAGTACAAGAAACAGGGAGGGAGACAGGGAGGAGATGACAGAATCGAGAGGAGGTGACAGGCAGTAGGGCGAGAAGAACCAAAGCATCTGGAACTCGGGCTGGCACAAGGCATTAGAAGGGGAGAAGGACTTCTTAAGTACATCAGGAGAAAAGGGCTGTAAGGACCACATAGTAAGGATTAGGAAGGAGGGTTGGGTGGAAGCAGGGTGCAATAGGCGGAAGCACTAAATGAGTACCTCTGCTCAGTATTTACTAAAGAGAATAGGGGGTGATACCAAGGTGGGAGAAATGGCAGAAGCAGGGGAAGTGGTGACAGATGGGAAATCATGGAGAGCAAAGTTCGAGAGGGTTTGAAGGCACTGAGGGTGGACAGGCGCCAGGCCCAGATGGCATCCACCCCAGATGGCATCCACCCAGGGTACTGAAAAGAGCTGGCAGAGGTCCTTGCAGGACCTTTGGCGAGACCTATTTAATGCCTCACTACATTCCAGGTGTGTACCTCAGGACTGGAGGATGGCTCATGTGGTGCCCTCCACAAGAGTGGCCCCAAGGATGAACGGAAACTACAGACCAGTGAGCCTTACATCCATCGTGGGTAAGCTAATGGAGACTATCCTGAAGGAGGCTGGTGGCCCTCCTAGAGGCCAAAGGACTACAAGACAGCAGACAGCATGGCTTCATATGTGGCAGATCCTGCCAAACCAACCTGGTCGAGTTCTGTGACTGGGTAACTAGGCAACTGGACAGGGCCATGCAGTGGATGTCCTGTATCTGGACTTCAGTAAGGCATTAGGCTCAGTGCCACATGGAGGCTGGGAAGGAAGTTAGTAGGCACAGGGCGGGTGCAAAGCTGGTGATATGGGTAGGAAACTGGCTGCAGGAAGGCAACAGAGGTGAGGTGGTGGGTGAGGCTCTCACATCCAGGACAGTGGCGGGTGTTCCACAGGCTCGGTGTTGGGACCAGTGTTGTTTGGGATATTCATTGCAGACATATCATGGGACATCAAGAGCAGATCAGTCTGTTTGCAAGATACCAAGGTAGGAGCGGTGGTGGATGACCTAGGGGGATGGCAGGGGTTGCAGGATGGTCTGGCAAGCTTGAACTTGGTCAGACACCTGGCAACTGGGCTTTAATGCCAAAAAGTGCAAGGTGCTGCATTTTGGGATGAAGAACCCAAGGAGGAGTTACCAGCTAGGGGAGTGCAGCTAGCCCAGACAGAGGAGGAGAAGGATCTGGGTGTGCTCATTACAGGGTCAATGAACAACTCGGCACAATGTAGGAGAGGCAGCTGCAAAGGCCAACAAAATGTTGGGTTGTGTTGCAAGGGTATATCCTCGAGGAGGGAGGAGGTGATTCTGCCACTGTATAGGTCATTAGTTAGACCACACCTGGAGTACAGTGCAGTACAGGCGTCCGTATCTGAAGAGGGACATTAAGTTACTGGAGGGTGCAGCGCAGAGCGACAAAGATGATCAAGGGCTGGGGACTTATCATATGAGAGGAGTTGAACATGTACTCACTGGAAGAGAGGAGAGCGGGGTGACATGATTGAAACCTTTAAATACATGAAAGGAATAAACAAGACAGGTACAGAGGGCTGTTCAAAGTAAGGAGGAGGGACACCAGGGCCATGATATGAGACTGGAGGAGGAAGGTTCAGGAGGAGATGAGGAGACACTTTTTACAGAGAGGTGGTGGCTGGGTGGAATCGTTACCTGCTGAAGTGGTATGCAGTAGAACAGTGGACTGCTTCAAGCGAGGATGGGACAGGACAGGGAGGGTTAATAAAGGGAAGGGTGGAAGGAGGGGCAGCTGCAGGATAAGGGGTGCTAGCTGCACATTTGAGCTGAACTTGATAGACCTCTAGGCCTTTATCTGCTGGCAAATTTGTATGGCAGTATGTGACCCTTGGCGCCTGCTTAACCCTAAGAGCAGCATTTTTCTTTTACTCCAAGTTCACCGAGCGTGGTCGAGAATAGACTACATTCTAACCAGCTCCTCCCTTCTGAGCAACGTGCATCAGGTAGGTATAGAGCCAATAGTTATCTCAGACCACCCTCTGGTGTGGCTTACGATCTCCCTTGGGCTACAGGGACAGAGGGATACTTCTGGAAACTAAATACACAGCTCTAAAAGAGGATCGTACAGTATGCCATATTAAATCTAAAATCACATCCTTTTAGAAATCAATCAGGGCTCTGTTTCCAGGATGATATAATTTGGTGCTCTCTTAAATGTTTTATTAGAGGAGTTTATAAAGCTAACTCCCATAGGAAAAAGGTAAGAGAGAAAAATTTTTCTACTGTCCAACCAAATCAGGACAGCTGAAAATAACTTCCTTTTATCTAAGTATGAAGACTTAGAAAACCTGATCAAGTTCAGGAGTGATTACAATGATCTACTAAGAGAAAAGCAGAATATGCTATGTTCCAAACCAAATCCGCTACTTGGACCAGGGAGAAGCCCGGAAGACTGTTGAGCCTCAGACCGAGGAGATGGAAAGTTCAAAGCTAATCCCAGCTCTGACTTCTCATGAGGCGCTATCAAAACTTTACCCAGAGATATAGCTCTTATCTTTGAATCTTTTTATAGAGAATCTTTGGCGGTATGCCCCATATACCTCCTCATAGAACAGAGAGTTTTAGATGGGTCAGACTTCCCTCCTCCAGGCACATCACTGTGGCGTATTATCCTCTCCATCTCCTTAATCGAGGTAGAGGATGCAATCAAAACTGCCTTTGGACAAAGCTCCAGGACCCAGTGGTTTCCCCAAATGTCTATAAAACCTTTTGTAAAGTTAGCCCTTACTTTTGAAACTATACAATTATATGTACTCCTCAGAGTGTCTCGATCTTTCCTGTCAGAAGCCACAATAATTTTAATCCAAAACCAGATAAACCCCTGTTAGACCCATCTAGTTATAGACCAATCTCATTATTAAATTACGATATTAAAATTCTGTCCAAGATTCTCTCTTTGAGAATTAAGAAGATCTGCCAATGCCTGTTGAGCCGGAACAGGTTGGTTTTGTTCAGAGCCGATCGCAGCAGATCATCTCAAACCCTCTCATATTTTCCAAATGGCTCAAAGCTCAGTCCCTATGGCCTTGTGGTGCGTTAGACACTGAAAAGGCCTTTGACAGGGTGAACTGGGACTTCCTGTGGGCTACTGAGGAGAATGGGCTTCCCAGACACCTTTACTCAGTGGATTAAAATGATTTATAAATCACCTACAGCGAAAGTCTATTGTAATGATGTTTTCTCCTCCTGATTCCCCTTAGTTCTGGTACACGGCAGGGATGCCCTTTGTCCCTTATCTTTCAATCTGTACTTAGAGCCCTCATAGTTAGCATAAAAACCTCATCACGGGTTTGCAGGATGCGTGATTTCCCAAATTCCTCTAACCCTATCGGTCTTATGAGATGACATTTGTGCACCTCACAATCCAGAGTCCTCCTTAACACAAAGCCTACAAATTATTGAGCAGATTTGATCAGGTGTCCAACTATAGACTTAATCTCTCCAAATCTATTATTTTCCCATTAAACTCCTTTACCTTTCAGGCCAATTTCTTCGGTTTGGTATGAAGTGGTCTTCAGATTAAGCTTAAATACTTGGGTATATATTTGGCCCGTGAGGCCGAGTTGGTCAGGAAACTCAACTTGGACGACTTGCAGATCAAAGGTCCAGAGGACCTAACAGATGGCAAAGCCTGCCATTGTCCTTATAGAGGCGAATCAATATTGTCAAAATGAGCGTACTACCCCAGATCTTTTATCCCTAAACTTATTAAATATTTGGCTCCCAGATCGTATTTCAAACAGATACACTCTGCATTATCCAGCTTCATCTGGAAGGTAAGCAGCCAGAAGGCCTTCCTCAAACTTAATACAACTAGAGACAAAGGTGGTCTTCGTCTCCTAATTTCCTACTATACTATTGGGCTAGTCAACTACATAAAATAGGAAGTGGCTAGCTCCTCAGCTCAATTGTCCCAACCAACTTGGTTTCAATTGGAACTTAAACTAATGGAGCAATCTAACCTGTGTCCTCCCCAAATCTTCTACTGCCCTTCTCTGCACTACCCAAACCCATACAAGAGTCGGTTATGGGTATCTCTGTCAAATTCTATCCCAGTGTTGGAATTTCTTCAGCATACCATACACCAAAGATTTGGCACAGCCCTCATATTAAATCCCAATATCATATTAGGGGCAACCGTGACCCTGATTGGCTCCCCAAATTCAGGACTCCTAAGTGGAGTCACTGTATTCTCAAGGTTCACTCCTTTCTTCCATAGAATTCTAACCTCTTTTAACATTTCCCAAGTTCATTTTAAGGTTTTTCAACTGAGACACCTAATAGTTAAACTTTTTGGGCCCGTATCCATACCCTCTAAAACAAGGCCCCTTTTAGTGAAAATCCAAGAAGCTGCAGTTAAACCCCATGGTATTGCCATAATCTATACCTACCTTCTGGAAATCTTATTTCCTGACACTTTGGAGGCTCTAAAATCTGGACATCTCTTCCCGGTTCTCTTCTACCCTGGAGTCTGATTTGGAGGACACATACAAATACCTTTCTCAGGACAATCATAGACTGACCCAGTACCATATCCTGAACAACCTTTACTACCGCCAAACTAACTGGTCAAGTTTGGTAAACTTCAGTCATCCAACTGTACTAGGTGCGGAGTTGCCGAAGGAGCTTGTTGCACATTTTTGGCATTGTGACAAGGTGACACCTTTATGGAATTCAATAGAAAATAATCTAGATCCACTTCTGGGATTAACAGATCTATTCACTAAAGAAATATGTATACTGGGGATATATTCCAACATTGAGGTGAAAGAAGCGTAGGTACCACATGGCTTTAATATCTATAGTAGTCAAAAGCTGGTCTAGACATTGGATGGATCAAGATTCCATTACATACTCGGAATGGCTCAAAGAAATGTCCCAATGCTTTAATACTGAGAAGTTAATAGCAAGCTCCCATAATAGTCTGGCCTCCTTTAATCAGAAATGGGGTAGATTATATGCATTGTATCTGAAGTAATTCCCTTTCGTTGTGGCGTCTGACACTTTCTGCCTAATCTGATTTCTGGGATGGACTCTGTTACTTGGGGTCATTTCTTGGATACCCTTCTCTCCCATTGAGTTTTTCTCTCTGTTAGACACTCTCCGGGGTGGGGGCAGGGGGTATGGGGTGAATAGTTTGTCTGTTCACGGTTGTTTAAACTAGGAAGCTGGTTAGCTCCTCTTATACCTTTGGGACTACTATCTTTCACCTGGTTATACCTGTTTCAACTATAACCACGATGTACAGTGTATGTTCATGTATTGGTGTATTTTTATATAACTCAATAAAAGTTAAATTTCAAAAAAACAAGCAGGCCCTCAACAGCCCGTAAAAGGAGGCTGAGGCAGCTGGTCAGGAGTTTCCTCCTCCTCCTCTAAGCCTGCTCAGTGACGGGTTGGGGTTGCCACCCTGCTCCCAACACACCTGCCCTGGGTCCTCCTGTGAAGTCGGCTCCACCACTTTCTTTCCGCCTGGTCCGATATCACTTCAGACAGGTGGGGTCTAGAAGTGGTCGGGAAGGACTGCCTCTGGAATTCAAGCAGTACCCACAGCCGAGGCTTCGCCGCAGTCAGCCGCCGGGACGACATAGCTGAGCTCCTCCGCGGGAGGCGGTAGCTCCAGTGCGGATCCGCCTGTAGACCCAGGCCGTGTCCAGGTACTTCCTGGTGCCCAAGCGGACGGGGGTTGGCGCCCATCCTAGCTCTCCACGACCTGAATCAGTATCTCGGGTCTCACACCTTCCGGATGGCAACTCTGAACCAGATCATACCATCCCTGGACCGAAACATGTGGTTTTGTTTCGTCCATCCCACCAGCCAGTTCCTCTGCTTCAGGGTCGAGGGACCCTGTACAAAGTGCGTTCGGCCTGTCATTTACGCCCAGGGCTTCACCAAGTGCATTCAGTGATGGCAGCCCATATTCGGCATTGAGGAGTTCGAATGTACCATTATCTCAACGACTGGCTTCTGGCGGGTTCCTCTCTTCAGGGTGGAGAGATCCAGGGATCTGGCTCTCAGAACCTGCTCTCAGCTTGGCCTCCTGATCAACAAGGACAGGTCGAAACACGTCTCATCTCAGGTGATGGGCTTCATCGGGCAGAGCTCGACTCTTGTCAAGCCAGAGCCTGGCTCGGCGGACAGGTGGAGGTTCTTTCCTCCTTTGCCCAATCATTTTGGTTGGGCTCTTGCATCCCTGCCGGGACTTTCTGCGCCTTCTGAGTTAGATGGCGTGCGCCTCAATGGTCCGTTGGGCCAGGTGGCCATCGTCCCCTTCAGTGGGAGCTGGCCGTCCAGTGGATTCAGCGCCATGGTCAATTCGACCAGCTGATCACAGTAACCCAGAAGATGTGGGGCGCTCTCCAGTGGTGGACCGTCCCAGAGCGGTTGCAGGAAGGGATCGTTGTCCTCCCTGAACCGGCAGTCGTCCTCCACGACCGGCGCCTCTCTCATGGGCTGGGGAGCTCACATGGGGACAACAGGGCCCAGATTCTGGACCCCGAGGTCGATGCCACATCAACCTGTTGGAGCTCAGCAGTCAAACTGGCACTGTCAGCATTCGCTCCTCAGCTCTGGGGTCAAGTGGTTCAAGTCAGGCGGACAATACCACGACCATGTACTACCTCAACAAACAGGGCATGCACTCCCATCCACTGTGCAGGCGCTCACATCTGGACCCTCATCAGCGGTTGGAGGCGGATCTCCTAGCCATCCATATGGCAGGAGTGTCGAACCAACTGGCCGGATGCTCTCAACCGCCTAGGCCAGACATCCCACAGTGGTCCCTCCATCCAGAGGTAGCTTACAGTCTGTTCTCCCATTGGGCAAACCGTTGGTGGACCTGTTTGCCTCCAGGAGAATGCCAACTGAGTCTGTACCATGCCCGCCCCCTCAGCAGGGCTCACTGCAGGGGATGCCTTTTCAAGGCCGTGGACCCCAGGCCTCCTCTCATCCCCTCCATTTCCCTTGATCCACAAGGTGTTACTCAAGGTGAGGAGGGACAAGGCGAGTGATTCTGTAGCCTCGGATTGGCGTGCCAGTTCTGGTACCCAGACTCTCCTCAGCTTCAGCTGCAAGCCCCAGGCGGCTTTGCACCACGCCCGGACCTGATATCATTAAACCAGGAAGGTCTTCCATCCAGACCTTCAATCCCCACCACCTCACAGCCTGGTACCTGAGTGGCTAGAGTTCCAGGCTGTGGGTCTTTCTGAGGATGTCTACGGTGGTGGAGGCATCTTGCAAGAATCGACCAGGAAATGTTGTGTCTTCAAATGGAAGATTTTCCATTTGGTGTCAGGAGTAAGTCTGGACCCTTATCCTGCTCTGTGGCTAACATTCTAGACTACCTTTGGTCTCTCTCTGTCTCCAAAGGGGTCTGCGGTCCTCGACCGTGAGGTGCACCTAGCAGCCATTTCTGCTTACTGGGCGCATGCTGGTCAGCTGACAGGTCACGGGCGACAGTTGTCGGCGCTTCTTCAAGGCCTGCATCTCCTCCTCCGTGGGATCTCTTGCTGGTTTGGCAAAGCTCATGGGCAAGCCATTCGAACCCATGCAAGTGTGAGCTCTCACACTTGTGGTGAAGAACTGCCTTCCTGGTGGCTATCATGTCAGCCAGAAGGACAGGGAGCTCAGGTGCTTGGTGGACTCACCTTATCTGGTCTTTCACAGGGACAAAGTTGTCCTGTGCCCCACCAGAAATTCCTTCGAAGGTGGTCTCAGAGTTTCACCTTAATCAGGTGATGAGACTGCTGGTATACTACCTAACTACACCTCCGGATGCAGTACTGGCTCCATACTCTGGACATGAGGCGTGCTCTCGCCTACTATAAGGAAAGAGCGGCAGAAATTGGTGGAGAGGTTCGCCAGCTGTTTGTCACCCACGCTGAAGCCGCTTCTGGCAGACCTGTAGCCAAACGGACCATTGCAAGATGGATCACATCATGCATAGGTCTGTGCTATGAGTTGACAGGCAGGGAGCCTCCCAGAGGTTAAGAGCTCAATCTTCCCTTGTCAATCTTCACCATTCATTACTTCCTGGGTGTAAGCCGGCGCCCCATCACGAACTTTTTTTTTTTTAAAAAAAGCTTGGACTACGCACCGCCCTCGAGAGTGACGTCGCGTATGCGGCGGCCGTTAGTAGCGACCGACTCCTCTCAACTCAGTTCTGTTTCTCCCGCCGTCGAGGCAGCACCTGTTCGCGTGGGCGTCATTTCAGGTCGTGGTAGGCCAACTCCGATTTTCTCACACTCGGCGCCATACTCGGTAAGACTGTTCCTTTTTCTTTTGTACAGCGCCGGTGTTTTCTTACTAGTTTTGACCTTGTTTGTTTTGCGTTATGTCCGGTTCTGGGCGAGCGTTTCGAAAACGGGCGAGCCCCTATCGTCGGTGCTCCTCGGCGGCATTTCTCTGTCTCGGACCGGCATGACATTTGTCTTCGTTGCCTGGGACCCAGCCTACACATGGATTAAGTGAGACGCCTGTTTCTCAATGGACGCCGTGTCCTCGAAGTCCGCGTTCAAGCTCGGCAAAACCCGCTGACCTTGAGAGACGCGTCGTTCTCGAGATTCCCAGGTAGGTCTCTTGGCCCTTCCCGGGTCCCTTCCGGGCCTATCACGGTCCGAGGAAGGGGTCTCTTCATCTTTTCTTGCGAGGAGGGCCCCTTCCGCGGTGGGGAGGCGTCTTGGTCCCTTCCGGGGCGCGGCGCCGACACCGCCCCTCGGCAGTCACCTCTTGGTGCAGGCTCCCCCTGAGGCGGCGGGCGCGCCATTGTGACCAGGGGCAGTTCGCGGCGCCGTGGCCTCTGGGACCCCTGGGGTGGCAGCCAGCATTGAGGTCAGCTGGTCGTCTTCTCGGGAGGCGATGACTCAGACGTGGACCCATCCTGGCACCCCACTCTTCGGGTCTGGGTCCCTGTGGCTAGAGGTACCAGGCGGCTGGCAGGCCCTCCTCTGTCCCCCCTTCCGTCGTCTCCTGAGGGCTCCCGCTGGGGTGGCCAGGGGTCCCAGGGGCAGGCGTGGGGCGGCGGAGGGAGGCTCCCCTCTCTGGAGGGCCGCTGACAGCTACCCCGAGGTGCTGTTGCCCCCTCTGGGGACAGGAACCACTGCCGTCGAGGAGGAGGGCCCTCTCAGAGTCAGGGGTTGAGGGCAGAGGGTCTGGCTCTCGGCTTCCTTGCCACCTCAGGGGTGGCCAGGGCAGTGGAACCCGCCCCTCCTCCGGCCCTGAGGTGCCCTCGGCGTTCTTGTGGACTGCCTTCCTGGATCCATGCAGTCCCGGTCGTCACAGGGAGGTTCTCCCTGGGCTCTTCAGGCTTCGCTTCCCCAGAGTTCCGTCCTGCGGCCTGGTCTGTTGTCAGGATCCCTCCAGCTGGGGCTCCGTTCCCGGATTCCAGAGCCCTGGCAGAGAGCTGTTGCCTCCTCGGAGGTGCCCCTCCCATCTCTCTGCCTTCACCACCCCGCTCCCAGGCCATGTCGGTCCCACGGGTCCGTTATCCTGGGAGCAGTTCAGAGGGTTCTGCGGCCTTCCCTCATATGTTAGATACATGCATGAGCGGGTCTTTCGACTCTCCCCACCGCCGCAAGAGTCCTCTGGACATTCAGCTCCCCATCATCCTCGTCTCCCTCCTCTGAGGAGAGGAACCCCTGCTCATCTTTCCTCCGATGCTGATTTCACAGGAATATCAGTGTTTCCTTTCGAGGATGGTGAGGGATCTTGATTTCCTATGTTTGGAGAGACAATACCGAGCGAGGCGTGAGAATTCCTTGGTGAATTCAGTGCCCAGCATTTGGTGGTACCTTCCTGGCCTATCCCTTCCAGGAGCGTCTATCGGTCCTGGCAGTCCCCAGCCGCTTCTTCTCCAGCCCGGCTGACTGTCAGCGTGGTATTGTGCACCTCAGAGTCTCTAGGTACCCTTCAACCCCCTCTGGTTTGGTCTACCTAGACACCCCTTCCGAGGCGCCTGCTGCACGACCGCCCACGGATCAGGACTCTCTCCAGTTCGACCGTTGGAGCGAAGAGTGTTCTCTTCTTCTCGATGCGGTTGCCTGTATTGCATCTCATCAGGCTCACCACGCTGCCTACAACGGCATTTGTGGTGATGATGTCCCCAGCTGTTGGCATCAATGCCTGACACGGAGCAAACCAGACAAGCCATTGCGCTCTCTGCGATGAGCCTGGAGCTGGCAAGACACCAAGCAAGGGCATCTTACGGCCTAATGGGGTGGCTTCCAGGCTTGTGGGGACAGCGATCTGCATCAGGCTGGCGACAGCATGGCCGTCTCTGGGTTGTCACCCCTGGCCCGGCGTGGGTGATTAGCTCCGCCTTCCGAGGACCCGTCTTTTCTCCTCTAGAGCTAGGAGGCTTTGCAGGGCTCCCTCCGTCTCTCTTCCTGGGAGGCACCTCCTAGCTCTTCTCCCACTTAGGCTTTCTGAATAAGCCAGGGTCTTCTCCTTCTGTTTCTCACCAGCAGGAGGCTGGGGTCTTGTTCCCTCAGGGTATTTTACCTCTCCCCACGCAAAGAGGAGCTGGTACTCACCAGGAATGAAGAAGATTGCAAGGAAGAAAGGAAATTATGCATCTACCGTAATTCTTGATCTTCTCTTGTATCTTCACCATTCATCTTACACCTCCCACCATCCCTCAGTGGCCTCCTCCTGTGGCTTCTCCACCTCCCGTCTCCTTCCTCTCTCTGCAAAAAACCATACCTTCTGGCGAGATACTTCTGGGGTTTAGCCTGACTCTGGCTATTCAGTTTGATCCTGCAATCCCATGCTACCAGCTGTTAAGCCCTAGAATCTCAACGCCCCCCTCTGATTCTTGCCTTGCAGAGCAGAGAGCAGATACGACTATTTTTCTTAAAAGAAAAGGGGAAAACTGAGGGAACTCTCTCGACTGCTGTGGGCATTCTCTGAGTTTAAAATCATGCTCCTAAGCCTGCAAGTTATTATCTGTAAAAAAAAAAAAAAAAAGGGAAAAACAAGGGCAAAGAAAATCCTTCCTGTGAGATTTTGGTGATTGGTTTTCCTTCAAATGTCCTCCTGGACAGTTTTACAGAGAAGCAGTGCTGACCATGACCAATCCTCGCCAGCCTAAGCCTCTGGCCTGCCCTGGCAAGTCCGACTGAGTCCCATTTCTATACTATATACCGCCTGAAAGCCTAGATTTTCCATTTCTAAACCCTTGAGCAGCTCTCACATGCTGCCTGGGTTTATCCTTTCCTTCTTGGGTGTCCTCCAGTTAAGGGCCTTTTCTCGGCCAGGAGCCAAGTGGGGATCAAGAACCATGGCATGTTGAGGATGAGGACTATGCCCTCCTGAGTCTGTCTAGCGGGTTGGTGAACCTTCTCTTCAGCTCTATCACCGGGATTCTTGCTTCCCTGTTAATCGAGCCTTAAGCTTTCAGCTAACTAAACTGGGTAGGCATTCTGGTCCCTTCAACATCCATCTTTCTCTTCTCTTCTTCTTCTTCTTTCTTCCTCATTACCTTCCTTCTCTCTCCTCCTAGAGTCGCCCAGGTAAGGAGGTCCTCGATCCCTAGGTTGGGAATACTCTTATCCCTCTGGCCTTTCTCCATCGGCTTATTCCTTTTCAGTTCATTCTTCCTTACTTTGCTATCCCTTGGCTATCTTGCCTCACTATCTCTATTTCTATACTTTAGCTTTTGCCTCTCCGGCTCACAGAACTAAGTTGGAGGAGGGTGATCGCTACTAGCAGCCGCCCCTTGCGCCTTGTGACATCACTCTCGAGGGTGGTGCCGATGGTCCAAGCTTTTTTAAAAAAAAAAAAAAAAAAGCTCCGTGGATCGGTAGCGCCTCCTGCTTACACCCAGTAAGTAATGAATAGCTAAGATACAAGAGAAGATCAAGAATTACGGTAGGTACATAATTTTATTTCTACCGCACATACGGCTGCATCGGGTGGCTGCTTCCAGGGCCATCCCTATCCAGGAAATCTGTCAGGCTGCTACCTCGAAGTCAGCAAACACCTTTATTCCCACTACCACATCGACCTTGAGTCACGCCGGGATGCTGGTTTTGGGGCCTCGGTTCCCTAAGTAGGGGTGTGTGCCTTGCCTCTCCTCCCAGAGAACTGCTAGAGTGTGCCAAAGGTGTGGATGAACAACCTATCTCGCTCCTAGAAGAATAGGTTACTCATCTGTAACAGTAGTTCTAGAGTGGTATGTGTTGTTCATCCACATGCACCCATCGACCTCCGCGCTTTAGGCACATCACCTTGCTTCAGCGGGCTAAGATCTGGCGTCATGGGGCGGAGCAGGGTATTTATCACCGGGTGAGTGGGAGGAGCCAACTTGAAGGCGTTCGGCAAGATTTAAAGGTGAAGAGACATGCCAAAGAGTGTGGATAAACAACATATACCACTCCTAGAACTACTGTTACAGGTGAGTAACCTGTTCTCCCCCACCCACCTAACAGTATACTCATAAGGAATATATATACATTCATTCATTGGAAGCTGTACAAGAGATCTGCTAGGCAGCCGATACAGAGATGGGGCTAGAAGAAACTGTCATGCCCTATCTAAATACCCACTAGTTACAAGGAACAGGGAGACAGATCGAGCACAATTGGCAAGGGATTAGTGCTTGTCTCCCCTCTGCATCCCCTCCTCTCTGTCTGTCGTATACCCCCATTACACTTCCCTGTGTGCTGCCACAAAAAATTGTGCTCATCTGGGCGCCAGAACAAGGAGCTCATCACGAGGAGATGGTCAACCTTCCTCTCTTCTACTGGTCGTTGGGCCTTCCATGCGGTTGTTGCTCCATAGCTGTCGGCCTTGTCAGTATCTCAGTGTGATGGGCTGCTACAGGAGGGTCTGCTACATCAGCCCAGTTCCGGTTATAACAAGCCTATTCCTCGGGGACCTCCTCTGCAGCTTCTGCGTCCGTCTCCTGAAGCTCAGCAGATTCATTAGGCGGGCTGACCAGCAACAGTGGGGAATATCTGTTTTTGGAGAAGTATGGGCTGATCACCACGGATTCTTCCTGTTCACAAGTCGAATCGTTAAAGATACCCACTCGGTCCTGTGGATGCATTCTTTTGGTGTGGGCCTCTTCCTGTGGGCGTTTTTTGTAGTGCGTGGATGTTGTTTCCCATAACTTGTGCTGGGATGTAGACTTGGGGGGTGCGGGGGCCTGCTGGTTACGCTTCAGCGAGGAGCAATGGTCTTCATAGTCTGTGGTAGAAGCTGTGGATGCTCTTGGCACAGGGCTGCACCTCCAATTATTGGATGTTTCTGGGAACTCAGTGGCTGCCTGCAGGGTTGAAAACTGCAAGGATGAGTCATTGTGTGTAAGCTTCAACGTCGCAGGGTACCAAGTGCAAAAGGAATGTTCAGTTCATGCACTCTATTCCTAACCCCAGTATATCCCTCTACAAGCCACCAAGTCCTTTGAGTAATCTTGGAACAGCATGATTCGGTGACCCTGCTAGTCAGGGTCCCAGCTCCCTCGCTTTGGCCTGGATGGCTTCCTTCTCCACATAGTTTAGCAGTCGACTAGGATAGACTCGGTCATTTCTCCAACTGCTGGCACCTAGATGTACAATGGGCCTACTCTATCATAATCCTAGTGTCTGGTAGTAGCTTAAGGATCTGTGGCAGTGCCCTTTGTAGAAATTGTGTTGTCTGCCCTTTACACACACACACACACACACAGAAACCGGGGAGTTGCAGGTTATTCCTGCAGCATTTTACTCAGATCCTCAAGTTTCTCTTGCATGATTAATTGCGCCCCTGATCTTGCAGCATCGCACAGTGCCTTGAATAACTACGTCCTGGCTGGCCGCTTTGTGCACCACCGGCCCCATCACGGAGTCCAGATTGACCAAGGCACCAGCAGTGTTATTTCTGGCGATTGTAAGTTTGTCCATCCTGCTGAGGTGGATGCAAACATGTCCCGGATTGAAGGCTCATGGCCTTCCTTGCTACGCGTGCCATCTGCGGTTTGTCAGGCGGAGGAATGAGTTTCGCGGCTGCTGCACAGTACTGTGAGCAGAGGTCTCACAACTCGCTGAGGTGACTATTAGATGTTCAGATGGCCTTTGATGAAAATTAGCAGTCTTTAGCCCTCAGATAATCCAGTTGAAAAACAGGTGTTTAGCTCCAGTCGGTCGGCTGCTATCACGTTTATGCAGCCATCTTAGTTGAAGGCCAAGCCACACCCCAATACTTTGTTTAATTTCTGAACTAAGATACAGGATTTTTAAGTTTTAAGACTCCTTTCCTGTGCCATCGCAGCAAAAATAAAATATCTTTGCATATTGCTGTCTGTTATTAGCATCCTAATACATTTGCAGTTTGACTAGTGTGTACATTCAACAGGTAACCTCAGCAGAAGAGACTTTTAAAATTGCATGTGGCATTCATCTCTAATTAAGCGAGTCAGTTACAGAATACTAGAGGAGAAACCAGGTAATCAAGGAAGAGTCCAATCAATGAGGAAGTTTAATTGAGAGACTACTGTCCACAAGGGACGAGGGATAGGGAGGTCTAAAGGGAACAGAGATGAATATAGGGTAGGGAAAGGAGACCATTGAGGCAAAATGGCAAGAAGACTGGAAAGGTTAACAAACTCTTGAGCAGAGACAGCTCGCACTTTTAAGGTGAACAGCAACTTAAAACAAATATATGGAACTGTTATGTTATCTTGTTTCACTTAACCTCTGTGTGCTTCAGTTTGATACAACAAAATCTGACGGCCAGTTCAAGAAAACAGCCAGCAACAGCAAACTAAGGAAATACCTGCCAGAGTTCAGATTTACCCCATTCAAGCAAGGTAATTCTTTGTGTGTCCTTTTGAATTTCTTTTTATTATTATTTATCAGTTGGCAACATTATAACCTCTGGGTCCACATGGTTGTGGAATCTGACTCACACCCAGTGCTGATGAGGGCAGTGTGGTACTAGGGCTGCTGCCCAGTTGGAGTACAGTCAATCTGATGAGATGTCAAACTGAGGTCCCCTCGGTCCATTTCTGGTGTGTTTGCAACAGGAAATTAAAGAAACAACTGCACTATTCAAGAAATAGAGGTTAAATTGTACTGGAACCCACGGGACTCTTCCCCACTACAGAACTGTATGAGAGTTCCTCCTTGTGTCACCATTATTTACTGTCTGTTATATTTAATGTGCCTGTAGCTTGACAATTTTCGTATCCTCTCTTTTGCTTCATTCCTTCCAGGCCACAAGACTACCATTTATTTCTGTATGTTTACCTGATGAAACAATTTCAAATAAATAAATTCTCTGTTAAATACAGTAGGAGAGCTCCACTCCTGGAGATGAGAGTTCTCACATACAAATCTATAAATCAGACTTTCCTATTATCCTCCAATGCCCAAACATTTGAAAGAAAATATTTGGTAAAGGGTAATTACAGCCAGAATCTGTTACTGAAATTTTCCATTATACACGTGCTTGTGTAATGAAGAGTGTATGCCCTTTACAACACAACTTTTATTGATGTAAGCTGCTTTCTACCCTCATGCCCTCTAGTAAAAAGTCGATCTAACCCGAGGATGGAGCTCTTGCAGCAGGTAATACTATTAGGACTGAAGGCGGCGTCAGGACCCCTCAGAAAACTTGTAGCTTGCAATTTGAGACAGGGACGCCCAGCGTTGGTTATGCCCGATATCAGGCGTGGTATATAGAGGCGGTCCTCTGCGCCACCTCGTTCTTTTCCACTGTCGACCTGCAGTAGTTCAGCTCCTCGGATGCCTTCTCTAGCAGTTGACAGCCAAAGAAGAAGCCTTATTTTTCATCCTGTTCAACATTCAATATACCTTGTGTATGTCATCACTCTCTCCACCGTGGAAAAAGCAAAGTGTGCATCGGAAGCAGATTCTAGCCAAAGATGGCCATGCGTAGCCCTCATCGTAGGCGCAGAACACCAGCTGGACGCTGGCACGTGCTAAGTTCAGTCAGAAGACTTGTGCTAGGAGGGTCAATGCACTCAAGCCCTTTCTACTCAAGAAGAAGCTTGAGGCCATGCAGCGAGAATCAGGAGCCAGCTCATCCTCTCCTGCCAGGGACTCCCACCCAGGATAAGTCCTCGGGGTGGGAGAACATCACCACAGGAGTTAAGGATCGGACCAGGTCTGAGTCCGCCCAAAGTCGCCAGCTAAGCAGGCCTATTTTTCCTTGGCCTTCTGGCGAAGGTCTGGTTCGGTTCGGGCCCAGTCGTCTGAACCTTCCCCGTCTTAAGTCTGCTCCTGCCTCTTCCCAGGGCAAACACGGAGTCAGCCTCATCGGGATATCACACTTCCCTAGCTCATCGACCCTAAAACCATCAGGGTGGCCAGGAAATCTGTCCAGGCTCAGGACAGGTCTGATTCTTCAGACAAGCGTGGCGCTCAGAAGAACCCTCAGGTAGGCAGGAGGCCGCCTCCCTCAAACTTAAGTGTGCCCTCCTCCAGACCAGCACAACCCTAGCCAGTCACCTACTCTGTCGACCCGCCTCCCCGATGCCTGACATGGGCGGCCGAGCTGCACTCTTCCTCATGGAAGACCCTCCTTCTGGTAGCCATTACCTCCACTTGAAGGGTTTCTGAGCTCCAGGTCTTGATGTGTAAGGAACCTTATATAGTTTTCCACAGGGACAAGGTAACCCTGTGCACAACCCTAAGTTCATGTCAAGGTGGTGTCCGTGCTGACTCTTAATCAGGACATCAACCTTCTGATTTGTTATCCAGAATTTGTTAACCAAGGTGAAGCACTTTTGCACACCTTGGATGTTCATAAATTTTGAGATATTACCTCCGTGAACTTCGCTCCTCCAGTCAGTCGGACCAATGTTTCATCCCATTCATGGCGAATGTTGGGACTCCTGTTTCAAAACAGTCACTAGCCCATTGGCTGGTGCAGTGCATTACTTTCTGCTACCGGCATCATAACAAACCAGTTTCGGGAACTGTCAGGGGCCACTCTACCAGGCAGTGGCCTCCTCCTTCGCAGCACTCAAAAACGTCTCCTCTGCAGATATTTGTGCTGCAGCTACATGGAGTTCAGTCCACACTTTCATCAGGCATTACAACCTGGACATTGCATCTAGAAGGAGAGCAGGTTTCTGGTAGCAGTCCTGCAGGGCCTACTCTCTTGAGTGCCTTTTTGCAGCTTCAGCTGATTTCAGCACCTCTCCCTATCACCCTCTCAGACCTGGGTCTATCCTTGGGTACTGCCGGGACTCTGTCCATGGTATTACCTGCTGTAGAGCTCCACCCTTGAAGCTGGGTAATAACAGTTACGTAAAACTTACCATAACAGTAGATCTTCAAGAGGAGCTCTTGCAGCAGGTGGCTTTCCACCTCCATCCACCAGGATTATTTGGTTTCATGTTACCATACCATGGTGGGGACTGCCTTCTCGGTTCTCCAGGATTGTTTCTAGCTGGGTCTCAGCGGAAAACTGAGGTGGCGCCAGGGCCCCTGCCTCAGACTGCTAGCTACAAGTTTTCTGTGGGGTCCAGCTGCCTGCCGGCTTCAGTCCTAATGGTATTACCTGCTGCAAGAGCTCCTCCTCGAAGGTCTACTGCTACGGTAAGTTCTAACGTAACTGTGCTTTCTAGGACATGGATATGTTGTTCATCCACACTTTCTGGCAGGTATCCTTGCCACTTTAATTCTTGCGGAAGGTCTTCAAGCTGGCTCCTCCCACCCACCGGGTGATAAAACTCTCGGCTCTGCCCATGGCCAGATCATCCTTACCGTTTGGAAGCTCAGGTTCCTCCTTAGCGTCTGCGTTTTAGACTGGATCCTAACTCTTTGGATACGTCCGAATTGGTTTTGAAGTTTTCTAAACTTGATCTTCTTCTTCCTCGGCTGCGATGGACAAATCTGTTCCCAGCTTTTGGAGGTGCCCGTGTGGGTAGAAAATGTCCAGGGCGGATCCGCCTCCACGTCGTCTACTGCTTGGCCTAGATCATGACCATGAGCTTGCGAGTTGTGCCGCTCTTTCTCAGCCAACGTTCTGGACGATCGCGCTGCCCATTTGAAGCTCGGGGCCCCGAGAAATGATTCCACGGTAAAATCTAAAGAGGCTCGGGCGGTGTCCATGGCGGCTGGCTCGGCTGAGCAGCTCGAGCAGATGATCGCCTTCAAGGAGGAGGCCCAGGCCGCATCTTCCTCCTCGCCGCGCATTTATCCCGCCTTCTGAGTTCTCATATACGGCTTCGCTCAAGGAGCTTTGTCAATCCTTTTCCACGAAGGAGAGGGCCTTGGACATTCTTCTGTGACCCAGAAAAAGTCGAAGGTAAGTCCCACCGTCGGGCGTCGTGGGGCGAGAGGGCCCCTTCCTGGGCAGCTGACCGTCGACTTGATCGTGGTTCGGCTGAGGCCGCTGGCTTCACAGTGCCCCGTCAGGCCAGCCTGCCGAGACTCCCGTCGGCGAAGTCAAGATTTTCTTGATCCGGGTGAAGCGGGCTGTCGGCTGGAGAAATGACAACCCTCCTTCACCCGGTTCCCCGGTGGATGCCGAGATCTGTCTGCTCCTTGGGGCGCAGTCGGTTAAAGTGCCGAGCCGAGGGAAGGCGGGTGTCCCCGCCCTTCCCGGACCTCTTCTCGGTCAGCGTTCCCTGACATCGTTCTGTCTGTTACCAAAGTAGCGGCGGCGCGTTCTTCCTCGTTGTCCTCCTCGGGTGAGGAGGCTGCGGCGCAGTTGCCGCCCGCGCTATGAGACCTTATGTGGCAGCAGTTGCTGTTCTCCGGGCCTAAGCCGACTCGGCCAGACCCGGCCATCAAGTGGCTGTTGCCTGAGCGCCTGAAGCAACCACTCGTTCAGTCGAGTTGCCGGCTCAGGGCGGTTGCTAAGCGAAACCGGCTGATCCACGATTGTGGTGGAACCTCCGCCTCCACAACCGAAGTCAGAGGCACCGACCAAGAATTCTCGGTTGTGTCACGGCCTGCCCACAGGCTGTCGGTCACCCTCACTCCCGACCGTCCTCGGCAGGTGGAGGTGGCTCAGAACGAGGCAGCTTGCAGACTCTTCTGAATCGGCGACAATTCCTCCCTGTTCTCCAGGCAGTTCGATCTGAGTCCTCGAGGGCCAGTCAGTGGACGATAGCCCATTGTCCTTCTTGGGTGTGCTTGACTCATCTCGGAGTCACGGGATGCAGCTCGAGCCCGTGTCAAAGCGGGCCAAGTATCCTACGGAGATTCTGGACTGAGGATTCTCCCACGGAGGCCTTTCCGGTGGCTGGGCCATTGTCGGCCCAGCCTTGGAGCTTCTGGCACTGCTTCCTGTCCTCGCCCTACAGCCAGGATGGCCAGGAAGTATCGGTCCCTCGCGCTCTCTGCCCAGTTTCTCGGAACACCCCTCTGCGAAAGGTTTGTCACCGACAGCGTTTTCCGGCGTTCGGTAACGCTCTGGATGTGGACAAGCCCCGACAAAAGGGTCAAAAAGCTGGACTTTGCTGGGCGCAAGGTATGCGCTGCGTCCTCCCTCGAGCCTTCAACAGGCCAGCTCGGCCGTGCTGATGGCACACTTCCACGCCCTCATGGGCTCCCTGGATGAGGTTGTCCCTCATCTCCCCTGACCTGCAGACCACGGTCCACCAGGTGCGGGACCAGGGTAGAAGCGGTGGGCGAAGCAGCAGCCCAGACTGCTCTGGACATGGTGATTCCTGTGCCAGGTCAGTAAGCGGCAGCGGTGGCCATGCGGCGCAGAGTGGCTGAGGATATCCACCTTCACGGCGGATACCCAGCACAAGTTGGCGGGGCGTCTCCTTCTTGGGGACTGACCTCTTGAGCCCTGGGTGGAGGACACCTCAGCTGATCGAGAAGTCCAATGCCACTCTGGACTCGGTCACCTCCGCCCAGAGTGACAAAGGCGCCGTCAGCAGCAGAGTCCTTTCATCCTTGGTCCCTGCTTCTCGACCCATTGCAGCACCAGCAACAGG
Organism: Neoceratodus forsteri; assembly: GCA_016271365.2. Classification (NCBI taxonomy): domain Eukaryota; kingdom Metazoa; phylum Chordata; order Ceratodontiformes; family Ceratodontidae; genus Neoceratodus; species Neoceratodus forsteri. The sequence goes on along the minus strand of CM057455.1, from coordinate 287,275,895 downwards.
GCCCAGCAGGCTCGCTTGGCGTCCCAAGCCCAAGCGCGACTCCTCCAACAGGAAGCAAGGAGGTAAGGCAGAGGTCCCTCGGCGGTTCTTCCTCCAAGCCTGTCCAGTGGCGGGTTGAGGGTGCTGCCCCAACCTCGTCACTCCCCGAGTTCCCCCATGGGGGCAGCTCCACCACTTCCTTTCCGCCTGGTCCGCTATCCACCACGGACCGCTGGATGTTGGAGGTGGTAGGAAAGGCCTGCCTCTGGAGTTTGAGCAGGCCCCACCTTTTGAGCTGTCGCCCTCGGGAGACCCACGGATCGCGCACCTCGCTGTCGGCCCACCGGGCGATGTTGCCCTACTCCTTGAAAAAGAGGTAATCAGGAAGGTGGCGGATCCTCCTCTAGACCGGGGTTTGTCCAGTGCTCCTGGTCCCCAAAACAGACAGGGCTGGCACCCATTCTCGACCTGCACAACCTGAACAAGTTCCTAAGGTCTCGGACCTTCAGGATGGTCATTCTGGCTCAGATAATCCTATCCTTGGAACAAGGCATGTGGTTCTGCTCCTGGACCTCCAGGACGCGTTCTTTCCCGTCCCAATCGTCCGTCCCTTCAGAGATTCCTCCGCTTCAGAAGCGGAGGGATTCTGGTCCGGGCCATGCCACTTGGGCTCTCCCTAGCTCCCAGGGCCTTCACCAAATGCATGGCAGTGGTGACAGCATTCCTGCGGTGCAGAGGGGTCGGGTGTACCTTACCTGGACGATTGGCTGATGATAGCCCCTCCAGACGGAGGTGGAGCGGTCAGAGATCCGGCCCTCCAGGTTTGCTCTCAGGTTGGCCTCCTCATCAGCGAGGCCAAGTCAGAACTCGTGCCAAAGCAGGTGATTCTGTTCGCCAGGGCAGTGCTCGACTCTCTGCGAGCCAGCATGGCTCCCCAGCGGACAGGGCGAGGTTCTTTCCTCCTTTGCCCAGTCATTTCTGGTTGGGCAATTCCGTCCTGCCGGGACTCCTGCGCCTCTTGGGCCTCATGGCGTCCTGCACCAGCGTGGTCCATTGGGCCCGTTGGTACATCGTCCCTTTCAATGGGAACTGGCCAGCCAATGGTCACAATGCCGCGATCCGTTGGACCGGCCCGTGACAGTGACCAGGAGATGTGGAACGCTCTCCAGTGGTGGATCGTTCCAGCACATCTGCGAGGAGGGTATCCCGTTCGTCCGCCCGAGCCGACTGTCTCTCTATCGACCGATGCATCTCTGATGGGTTGGGGTGCCCACCTGGGAACACCGGCGCGTGGCCTCTGGTCCCTCGAGAGTCCCGATGCCACATCAACCTGCTGGAGCTCCGCGGTCCGTCTAGCTCTCCACCGCCCGCTCCGTTTCTCACGAGGTCAAGTGGTTCAGGTCGAGCGGACAACACCCGACGACCATGTACTGTCGGACCGCCATGGCGGGGCGTGCTCCATGCTGTTATGCAAAGAGCTCTCGCATTTGGTCCCTCGTGCGCATAGCCTGGAGGCGGATCTCCTAGCCATTCACGTGGCAGGAGCCTCCAACAGCCTGGCCGATGCCCTAAGCCAGATAGGGGCTGCGTCTCACGAGTGGTCTCTCCTGCGGAGGTAGTACAAGATCTCTTCTCCCTGGGGGCACACCTCAGGTGGACCTGTTTGCCTCCAGGGAGAATCTGAAGCGAGGCTGTTCCATGCCTGCCCCCTCAGCAGGGCTCGCTGCCTTCTCGAGGCCGTGGACCGGGCCTCTTCTACACCTTTCCCCCGTTTTCCTTGATCCACAAGGTGCTTCTCAAGGCGAGGAGGGACAAGGCAGGTGATTCTGGTAGCCCAGACTGGCCCGCCTGGACCTTCTTCTCGGTCAAGAAGAAAGACAAGGAGTAGAATCCCTCCGTCGGCGCTCTTGGGAGGCGGAAAGGTCCCTCCCGAGTTGTCGGCCATCGACTTGATCAATTGTTGACGGCCACTGGTCTCAGTGTCCCGTCAGGTCAGTTGACCGAGACTCCCGTCGACACAGTCGAGATCTTTCTCGACCCGTTGGACGGTTGTCGACCAATGACCGAAAATCCCTGGTTCCCCGGTGGGAGTTGAGGATCCAGCGAGGCTTGCCAGTGCTCGGTTCTGGAGCTCGGGTACCCTTGAGGCGAGGAGGCAGTTCCACCCGTCCCTCCCGCACCATCCTGGAAGAGCCGAGGTTCTCGGTCTCGGACTTCTTAGCGGTCAGCCCGATCCCGCCCGTCATAGGCTGTCTCAGTCTCGGCACAGCGGTAAACTGCGCTGCCGCTCGTCCCTCGTCCTCCTCCTCCGGATGAGGAAGCTGACATAAGTTCACTCGACGATCCCGAGGACCTCGTAACAACAACTCCTTCTGACCGGGAACAAGCTGAGCGCCGTGCGCCTTCCCGGCCATTAAGTGGCTGTCACGGGCGGCGAAACAACCCCTCGTTTTACCGAGGGCTTGTTCCCAGGCGGTTGTTTGGCCAAAACTAGCTGCCCACCGATTCGGTGGAACCTCCGCCTCCACAGCCGCTGTTTGGGGCTCCGACCAAGAACTCTCGGTCGGCTCAGGGTCTGCCCATAGGCTGTCAGTCACCCTCACTCCCGATCGCCCTCGGCAGGTGGAGGTGGCTCAGGCCAGAGGCAGCTCTTTGCGGACTCTTCTGAGTCCGGCGGCGATTCCTCCCTTTTCTCCAAGCAAGTGGACTTGGAGTCCTCTGGAGGTCAGTCGGCTGGACGACAGCCCTTCCGTCCTTCCTGGGTTTACTCAGGCTCATCTCGAGTCCACGGGATGCAGCTAGAGTCCATGTCCAAGTGGGCCAAGTCCCTCACGGAGATATTGGACCGAGGATTCCCCTCGGAGGCCTTTCCTGTGGCTGAGGCCATTGTGGGCCCGGCCTTGGAGCTCTGGCAGCGCCCGCTTCCTGCCCTGCGCCCTGGCCAGGATGGCCAGGAAGTATGTGGTCCTACTGGTTCCCTGTCCGGTTCTCGGAACATCCCTCAACCGAGGGTTAGTTACTGACAGCGTTTTCCGGCGTGCGAGAAATGCTGGGGCGTGGACAAACCTCCCGACAAGGAGTCCAAGAAATTGGACTATGCCGGCGAAAGTCTACGCTCGTCCTCCCTTGGCCTCGTCCGGCAAGCTCGGCCATGCTGATGGCACATTCTCCCATGCCTGGTGGGCTCCTGGACGGGTAGTCCTCATCTCCCAGCTGACCTGCAGACCACAGTTAGGCAGGTGTGGGACCAGGGCAGGGCAGTGGCCAAGCAGCAACTTCAGACTGCTGTGGACATTGGAAACTTCGTCGCCAGGTCAGTCGCGGCCGCAGTGGCTATCTGCCCGTCGGGCATGGCTAAGGATATCCACCTTCACAGTGGATACCCAGCACAAATTGGCGGATGTCCCCTTCCTGGGGACCGACCTCTTCGGCCCTGGGTGGAAGGTCACCTCCAGAGGATCGAAAAGTCCAATGCCACCTCGGTCTCATCCGCTCCAGAGGGACAAGGGCCGCAGACCACAACCCAAGCCCTTCTCGTCCGTCTACGCCCTGGCACGTCCGCCCAGCAACACCAGGGCTAGCAGGCTCGCTCTTGGCATCCCAAACCCAAGCCCGTGGCTTCCTCCTCCAGGAAGCAGGAGGTAAAGGCCCAGGTGGTCCTCGGCCGGTCCCTCCTCCAAGCCTGCACAGTGATGGGTTGAGGGGTGTGCCCCCAACCTCGTCACCTCACCCCAGGTTCCCCGTGGGAGGCGGCTCGATTCTTCCTTTCCGCCTGGTCTGCTATTACCACAGACCAGTGGGTGTGGAAAGTGGTAGGAAAGGGCCTGCCTCTGGAGTTCGAGCCAGGCCCCACCCTTCAGAAACATCGCACCTCGGGGCCTCGGGGTCCGAGCCTCGCTGTCAGCTCAGCGGCCGACATCGCTCTCCTCCTCAAGAAGGAGGTGATAAGAGAGTGGCGGACCCTCCCTCAAACCGGGGTTCGTGTCCAGGTACTTCCTGGTTCGAAGCGGACGGGGGCTGGCGCCCATTCTCAACCTACACGACCTAAACAAGTTCCTAAGGTCTCGAACCTTCAGGATGGTCACTCTGGCTCAGATAATACCATCCTTGGAACACGGCGTGTGGTTCTGCTCTCTGGACCTACAGGACGCGTTCTTTCACGTCCCTATCTGTCCGTCCATCAAAGGTTCCTTCGCTTCGGCGGAGGGATCCCTTCGAGTTCCAAGCCATGCCCTTGGCTATCTCCAGCTCCAGGGTCTTCACCAAATGCATGGCAGTGGTGACAGCATTCCTCGCGGCCGAGGGTCCTGGTTTACCCTTACCTGGACGATTGGCTGATTACAGCCCCCTCCAGACAGGAGGTGGGCGGTCCAGAGATCTGGCCCTCGGGTTTGCTCACAGGTTGGCCTCCTCATCAAGCGAGGCCAAGTGGAACTCGAGCAAGCAGGTGATTCTTTTCATCGGGCAGAGCTCGACTCTCTTGAGCCAGGGCAGGCTCCTGGCAGACAGGGTCAAGGTTCTTTCCTCCTTTGCCCAATCATTTCTGGTTGGGCAATTGCGCCTGCCGGGACTTCCTCGCCTCCTGGGTCTCATGGCGGCCTGTACCAGCGTGGTCCGTTGGGCCCGTTGGAACATCGCCCCCTTCAGTGGGGGCTGGCCAGCCAGTGGTCCGCAGCTGCGATCCATTGGACCAGCTAGTGATGGTGACCCAGGGGATGTGGAGCGCTCTCCAGTGGTGGACCGTTCCAGTTCATCTGCAGGAGGGCATCCCGTTTGTCCGCCCGAGCCGACGGTCTCTCTGTCGACCGATGCCTCTCTGATGGGTTGGGGTGCCCATCTGGGGAACACCGGCGCCACGGCCTCTGGTCCCGAGGGAGTCCGATGCCACATCAACCTGCTGGAGCTCCGAGCGGTCCGCCTAGCTCTCACCACCTTTGCTCCATTTCTTTGGGGTCAAGTGGTCCGGGTCCAGACGGACAACACCACGACCATGTACTGTCTAAACCGCCATGGCGGGATAGCTCCATGCTTCTATGCAAGGAAGCTCTCGCTTCTGGTCACTTCAAATCGCAGCCTGGAGGCAGATCTCCTAGCCATTCACGTAGCAGGAGCCTCCAACAGCCTGGCCGATGCCCTAAGCGGATAGGGGCTGCGTCCCACGAGTGGTCTGTCCTGCGGAGGTAGTACAAGATCTATTCTCCCATTGGGGCACACCTCAGGTGGACCTGTTTGCCTCAGGAGAATGCAAGCTGAGGCTGTTCCATGCCGCCCCCTCAGCAGGGATCGCTGCAGGGATGCCTTCTTGAGGCCGTGGACCCCGGGCCTCTTCTCGCCTTTCCCCTCCCTTGATGCACAAGGTGCTGCTCAAAGCAAGGAGGGACAAGCGCAGGTGATTCTGATAGCCCCAGACTGGCCCCGCCAGTACTGGTACCCAGATCTCCTCAGCCTCAGCTCTAGGCTCCCGAGGCAGCTTCCAGCTGCCCGACCTGCTCTGTCAATCAGGGAAGGTATTCCATCCGGACCTTCAATCCCTGCACCTGACGGCCTGGTTCCTGGCCGGCTAGAATTCCAGGCCTTGGGTCTTTCCGACGAGGTCCTCACGTAGTTGAGGCGTCCAAATGAGTCAACCAGAAAATGCTCGCCTTCAAATGGAAAAGATTTTCCATTTGGTGTCAGAGCAAGGGCCTGGACCCTTCCTCCTGTTCCTTGGCGAGCATATTGGACTACCTTTGGTCCCTTTCTCAGCAGGGGTTTAGGTCAACGACCCTTAAGGTGCACCTGGCAGCCATCTCTGCTACTGGGCGCGGGCCGGGAAGCAGTCGTAACGCAGGAGAAGGTGGTCTGGTGCTTTTTCAAAGACCTTGATCACATTTCCTCGGTCACGAGAACCTTCACCTCCGTGGGATCTACTGCTGGTACTGGCAAAGCCCATGGGCAAGCTATTCGTAACCAATGCACAGGTGTGAACTCTCTCACCTGTCGTGGAAGACCGCCTTCTTGGTGGCTATCACGTCAGCCAGAAGGATGGGAGAGCTCCAGGCGCTCTGCATCGAGTCTCCTACCTGGTCTTCCACAGGGACAAGGTTGTCCTGCGCCCCACCCGAAATTCCTTCCGAAGGTGGTGTCGAGTTTCACCTTAACCAGGTGTTGACTCTGCGGTGTTCTACCCCAATCACACCTCGGAGGCCGAATAGAAGCTCCATACTCTGGACCCTAGAAGGGCACTTTCGGTTACTATAAGGCTGCAGGCTGAAATTGGGAGAGGTTCACCAGCTGTTTGTCACCTCGCTAAAGCCGCACCTGGCAGACCTGCAGCCAAGCGGACGATAAGCAGGTGGGTCACCTCCTGCATAGATCTCTGCTATAAGTTGCGGGCATGGAGCCTCCCAGAGGATAAGAGCTCATTCTACCCGCCATACTGCTGCATCAGTGGCTGCTTCCAGGGCGTCCCTATCCAGAAATCTGCAGGGCTGCTACCTGGAAGTCAGCACACACCTCATCACCCATTACCACATCGACCTTGAGTCACGCCGGGATGCTGGTTTTGGGGCCTCGGTTCTCCAGTCTCTATTTCCCAAGTAAGTATCGGGGTGTCGCCTTGCCTCCCTCCTCCTGGAGAACTGCTAGGAGTCTGCCAGACAGTGTGGATGAACAACATATCCATGTCCTAGAAATACAGGTTACTCACCTGTAACAGGAGTTCTAGAATGGTATATTGTTCATCCACATATCCTCCAAACCTCCCAGCTTGACACACAACCTGAGCTCCAGCGGGCGATCTGGTGTCATGGGGCGGAGTTAGAGTTTTACCAGCCGGTGGGTGGGAGGAGCCAGCTTGAAGACCTTCCGCAAGATTTAAAGCGGCAAGGATACCTGCCAGACAGTGTGGATGAACAACATATACCATTCCTAGAACTCCTGTTACAGGTGAGTAACCTGTATTTCTGGCCCCAACAGCTCCCCCTCATGAAAATTTCAATTTCAGAAGGCAAGGGACGTTTGGCTGCTGCGAGGCCCGTGAGTGGTGGCATCCTGTTGCATGCACAGGATCTTTTCTATTTTCTAGCATGAGAGTGTATTAATAATAGTGTTGGGCATTATGCAGCATCTCAGCCCTGAAGCATTGCCTGGTGGTAGAACTGTAGGATATTAAAGATCACACTCTGCGGTGTGGTCAGGATCCTGATGGTAGAACTGTAGAATATTAAAGATCAAACTCTGCAGTGTGGTCAGGATCCCCTGGTGGTGGAACTGTAGAATATTAAAGATCAAACTCTGCAGTGTGGTCAGGGCCCCTTGGTGGTAGAACTGCAGAATATTAAAGATCAAACTCTGCAGTGTGGTCAGGATCCCTGGTGGTAGAACTGCAGAATATTAAAGATCAAACTCTGCAGTGTGGTCAGGATCCCCTGGTGGTCTGGTGGCAGATTTATTTCTCTGCTGAAGAGATCATTTGCCCTGGAGCCCTGTTTCAATCCTAGTGGCTATATTTCTTAGTTTTAATCTTTTGTATTATTACTGTATTTTGTAAAACATATACCAGTAAGTTACTTCATACTCTGCATTAGTTTAGCTTTCTTTTTTATTAATTTGTGTTGTCTTAGCATTTTCCCTGGTTCTGCGATGGTTCCTGGTACCAAGAAAACCACGATTTGCATTGGTTTCTGGTTTGAGTTTCTGACATTTAAACTGTTAAAGGTTTTTTTTTTTGGTTTAAATCACCTTTTATTTTTATGAGAGTTGTACCTTTTTAGAACAACACTTTAACATTTTAGTGACTTTACCTGGCAAAAGTGGACAGCGATGGCATTTGCTATAATTGTTTGTGCATAGATCACAGTTTTGAAAATTGTGAGCTCTGGAAAGTCTTCTGTCCTAAAACAAACAAAAGAGGGTAGCTAAATGGCATTCATCATCTGCACCAGTTTCCACACCTGTTTCATAAAAATAAAAAACATGGAGGAAGGTTCCACTGAAGGTGAAAAATGCGCTTTAGGTGGTGCTTCATTTCTGCAGTGGTCTCTGTACCTACAGTAAGTAAAAATGCTGCAAGCACTCCTCTATAAAGGAGCAGTCATCCTTGGCTCCCAAGGAGACAGATAAGACTGTCATCATCCAGTAGAGACACATGGCTTCTGGGGCGGGGTGTTGGTTGGTTCTTCAGATAGCAAGAAACAAAAGGTTTTCAGACTAGTAGCCTAATACTACAATTGGCAACAGAAGTAAAGAAAAGCACCATACAGTTCCTCTGCCTGGAAAGCAGTAAGAGGCAATGGTGCCACAGAGCAATAGTCTCCTGACTGACATCAAGAAATTGTGGTAGATCTTCTAAGAATCCATCTGCTCCATACAGCCCCAGTGATTGGTCCTAGGGCTGTAGACCCTGGACCCTGTGGTAGCAGACATTTTCAGTGATGGAGTCTGCATCCTTGCAAGACACCATGCACCACATCCTATAACCATTGTCAGCTCCATATGCCTCAGTTCTATCTTTCCCGCCATCAAGTGCATATCATGGGAGTGAACTTCAACCATTTTCTCAGTTCGTTTGCATTTCCCTTTTCCTGTTTTCTAGGATGTTGTGTCCGGTTCCAAGAATACTCATCCTAAGAAGCCATCTTTCTGGCATTGCACCTGCGGAAAAGTATTTCCCTTCCAGACCAAAACAGTCTCTGTATGGCCTGCCTTGGACCCAACCATGGCATGGAGACCAGTGATGCCATCTTTCAACCACTAGATGGAGAACCATTTTCTAAAGATGGGCAGACCTGTGCCTACCTTTGCCAGCAGGCATCAGATCAGGAGATCTGAAGGTAGGTCTCTGGACTGTTCCACAAGTCCATACCGCTCTTCAGAGCTGAGCGAGAGGCACAGAGCTCTCTTGTCAAGCAGAACCTCCAGTGGTGGCATGTGGCATATCTTCAGCTCCTGGATGGCCGAGGGAGCAACCACCATGGTATGGTAGCTTTGTGTACAGAACCATGTCGGAGACTGTACCTTTAGTGTTGACATGACTTCATCATCTGTGACTGTCAGCACCATCCTCCACATCAGTGCAGCTTGTAGTGTCCGGTGGGTGTCGCAGCCACTTGCAATGGCGTTGATGCAGTGAGTGTCATGCTGTGCACTGGTGTAAACACTGCGGGCTCGGTGCTGGTGTCAGGTCCTGCATCGACTCTAGTGTTGCCACGGATCTGGACCGACCACTGCAGCAGGGCCTTACAGAACAGGTTCCTTATCGCCTGACGGAGACTTTCTTATGGGGCACCAAGTCTGACGCCTCTGCCACGGTTGAAGCTTCAGGTTCGGGAGGAGTCGGAACGCCCATCCCAAGGCGCAGATTTGTGGCCCAAGTCACTGAGGCTTGCACTTGGCTTTCAACTCAAGTGCCTCTCGTGGTTTGAGAGGATGGCTAAGACTAGAAGGCCTTTTGGAGCTTTGTCTCAGTAGCAGTAGCACCAGTAAATAGGGAATGTAGAAAACAGGTTAAGGGATGCTGGCAGTGCCCACTGGTAGGGCCCCTCCTCATGCTTCATCCACTGGGGGTTTCTGGCCTCCTCTTCCTTAACGTCCTGCTCAGAGGACAACAAATTCTTGCTACATATGACATTATCAGCTGAATACATTATACATCTGCTGTTCATGGGAGAAGATTGGGGCCCTAAATCCCATATTTCATGGACCATGATCCAAACACGACGCCACTGTGCCTGTAGGGGTACCCTGTGAGACATTACCGTGACCCCTCCTGACAGCTTCCTTTGGTAGAGGCATCTGTTTCAACCTGGAGGCATTCCCATACCATACCTTCCATCCAAAGGATCTCCAGTTGTGGTACTATGCCCCACCATATTCATCCTGGATTACCTTTGCTGGCTGTCCAGACTCCGTGGGGAACCATTACTGTGACCAGATGGAGCCCACCCATTTCCAGAATCAAGCAGGGTGGATGGATGTCTTGTTGAGGAAAATGTTTACTTCTGCCAGTGTTCCCTCATCAAAGCATCATATCGGGCAAGCACATATGACCAAAGATGCCTGTGGCTCCAGATTACCTGTTATCTGAAATGTTGGTGGATGACTGAGTACAGGCAGCCATAGATACAGCAATTAAGCGGATGGAAACTGCATGGTACCAGAGCATCTTACAACACCAGTGGGGTAGCTTCCCACTCTGCAGCTTTGGCATCTGTTTGAGGGAATGTCATGCTGCACCTGTCTTTGCTAGATTCTCTTGCTCTGTACAAGATTCTGTCATTCCCTATATTCTGAGGACCTTCCTGTTCTCCCTGCAGGAGAGGCAGCAGTTACAGGGACTCTTTCCGTCTGTGACCCACAGAGCCACCCCTTCTCACCCCATCAGTCAAAATCAGCCGAGGTCGCCCATTGCTCAAGGTGCTCACACACATACCCCAAGGGCTGAGGTCTCAGGATTGAGCCTGCTTCTCCCTCTGTAATGGAGAACTTGCTACTTGACCAAAGATTTAGGCTACATTAAGAAGATTGATTCCTAGAAAAAGAAACTTTGTAACCCCAGGAATCCCTCATTTGCATCTAACATCAGTCATGCCACTGGAATGAGCAGCCTCAGAGATTTGGAATTTTATGCAAAGGATGGAACTTTAGAATGAAGTTCGAACCCTGCTGTATGGTGCCACCCACCCCTGCTTTCCAGCAACTGAGTTATTTCTCCTGTGAAGAGAGCAGTCACCCTGAAGTCCTCTCTTTAATTCTGGCTGGTTTATGGTGTCTTATTTTACTGTTAACAGTTGTTAAAATGTTTTAGTATATTATGTGATTACCCTGTGTTAGGCTGTTTATTGTAAATTGAGTTTTTGGCTAATTCTCCAGTTCATGATTGGTTCCCAGGAATCAGGAAGGCCATTAATTGGCTCAGTTCCTGTTTATAGAGAACATGATTTGTCTTTACCTTTTAAAATCACACTTTGAGTAACCATGTTTGTACTTTAATATTATTTACACTTGGTTCTGTTTTCAGATAACCAAGATGTTTCTTGTTGCAAAATTTGCATCTCAGAACATTTCTGAGGTAATTTATATTTGGAGCTCTCGATTGAGGAACTGAACCACATGTTTTAAACAAAGTCTTTTTTAATATTATTTGGGTTTGCTTTCAAGTCGTTTTCCTAATTGGGAACTGGAAATATTTTTCTTGGTTTCCCATGTTGGCATGATTGACAAACCTAAAAGGAAAATGGGACCTATAGGCTTTAAAATTGTAGTATTTGTTTTCAGCTCCTAGCAAAGGTAGACTGTCACAGGCTCTTTTAAGGTGCCTGGGTCCAGACCACAGTTTTAAATTACGATCTCTATAAAACATTTTGCCCTAAGACTCAAAGAAAGGGCTAAAAATTTAGAAGACTTCATGACTTCTTAGTTTGCCTTTGCATCACTAAAAGGCTCAGATGAGTTTCCAGCCCCTCAGAATAATCAGCAGTCACTGTCAAAGGGGCAGAAAAGAAAATAAAGCTGTTAAAGATAGTATATCAGGATGTGTGAAAGAGGACTCTGAATCCAGCACAAATGAAAGATTCTCTGAGCAGGCGCTAGAATCGGTGCCTGCTAAGAAAAACAATCATGTCTGTCCCTTCTCCTTAAAAAGAAAGGAGATGGTAGTTGACTAAAATGAAATGCCCTCAACAGAAGACATGACAAAGGCATGAAACTCTTCCAAGCTTTCCAAGCTATGGGGAATATTTTAATATGCGCCCCAGACACACACACACACACACACACACTGGTTCCATTCCCAGTGCCTGTGGAGGAGATTGAAATGTATTATGAAGAAGTGGGAAAAAGAACCCTGGGACCAAACAGGTCTCCTGAGCAAGAATTTAGCTATCCTTGTGGGCTTTCAGAGGACTGTACATCTCACTTCTCCTTTGTAAGGCAGATGGTAAACAACCTCAACATTTCACCCAGTGAAACTGAAGAAGAGGAACTCATTGATATGCACAGACTAGCCCCACAATGAGGTTGCTTCTTCCCATTCACAAAGCACTCAAAAAAGCCACTAGCAAAGTCATGTCAGCACCCACTTCGCTACTGGCATTGGCAAAAACTCAGAAAAATATCAGATGGACAGATAGGGGATTTAGTACCTGTACTTCATCCTGATTATGAGGAAGGGTCCAGGCTGCAGCCTCTGACAATCCCAAAGTACTCCTAGCCTCCCAGTACCCTGAGAAAGATTCCAGGAAGCTGGATGGTATAGCCAAAAGTGTATATGTCGGCTTCTCTGCTCCTCAGGCACGCAGCTTACCTGGCACACACAGCTCAGTACCAGAAAGCTGTCCGAACTCTATACTGGCACTGAGTGAAAAGGCACCTGGTGATCTAACACAAGATATGGCTGTTACAGCTAGATTGGTAATGGATGCTATTAAGTACCATTTCCATATGGCATTGGATACTAATGACACTGCTGCTAGGGTCCTCACACATGCAGTGTCCTTGAGGAGGTTTTACTTGGGTCAGAACCATAAACCTTTTCCAGAACAGATGAACAAAAGCTATGGATTTCCCATTAGGAAACTCCTATTTCATAGTAAAACAGGCTTACATGAAAAGTTAAATGAATACAAAACCACTTACAAGAGTAATACTGAAAAGAAAAGGCCTCTACTTCCCACAGGCCTTCGGAAAGGGAGGTGGTGGTAGAATTTACTACCAACTTATGTTCCCTCGAATACCCACCCCAAAGAGGTTACTGGGGGCAGGGGGAGAAGGGGCACCAGGCCCCATCCATTGCTGTGGAGAGGAGTTAGGCCCACTGTTCCCAAGAATGGTCGAAAATCGCACAGACAGGTGGATCTAGGAAATAGTGGTCGAGGGTTTGTCCCTGTTTTCAGACAATTCCCAAAACTGCAGAACCCAAAGATTTTTAGCTCACACCCCAACAGAAAAGTCCTGTTGAAGCTGGAGTAATGAAATTACTGAAAGCAAAAGCAGTGGAGAAAGTACATGCCACTCAGTGGGGCAAGGGTCTTTCTCCAGATACTTCTGACCCACAAGAAAAATTAGGTGTGGCAACCCATTTTAGACCTGAGATATCTGAACAAACATTTAAAGAAAGAGAATTCAGAATGGTAACCCTGTCAATCAGCACCATCATTAGACATGGGAGACTGGATAGGGTCACTGGATCTTACCTGGGATAATCATCTTGGATGACCTAAAGGTGGCCAGGCAGTGTTATAAGGCAGTTGGGAGGGCTAGTGGGATGGTAGGGTGCATAGGAAGGAGTATCACCAGCAGGAAAAGGGAGGTGGTGGTGCTCCTATAAAGACTGCTAGTAAGACCCCACCATGAGTACTGTGTCCAGTTCTGGAGACCGCAACTCAGGAAGGACATAGAGTGGAGGCACTCCAGAGGAGAGCTGCCAAAATGGTGCAGGGTCTACATCAAAAGTCCTATGAGGATAGGCTAAAGGAGCTCAATATGTATGCCCTGGAGGAGAAGGGGATATGATGGAGACCTTTAAATACCTCATTGGGGTTAATAAGGTGCAAAGAGGAGTATTTTTCAGAAGAAAGGTGCTCTAGAACAAGGGACATGCTATGAAGCTGGAGGGGACAGGTTCAGGAGGCAGGAAATATTTCTTCACAAAAGAGTGGTGGACTCCTGGAACAGCCTTCTAGCTGAGGTGGGGGGACAAAAGCAGTGGTGGGGTTCAGAAATTCCTGGGACAGGCACAAGGGAACCATAAGGGTTAGGAAAGGTGGAAAGAGACAGCACCGTAGCTGAAGTGGGTCTACAACAACAATGAAGGTAATAAATTTGGCAGACTAGGTGGGTAGCGACCCTTATCTGCCATCCTGTTCTGTGTTTCTGTGGTGCTCGTGGACTGGTCCGTAATGCTGGACCCTTTTCTACCTCAGTTCCGTTTTTCCTGCCATCAAGGAACCACTATGGGAGTGCTCTTAGTTTTGCAACTCGTCACACCTCAGTTCTTCGCCATCTGCTTGATGTCATATTTCGGTCCCTTCATTGCCAGAGCTCTTTGTCTCTCTTTTTTTTTTTCTGTTTTGTCATCATGTCTCATTCCCAGGGCGAAAAGAAGAGTAAGGATGTGCCCCTCCCCACGTCGGTGCTCCTGTGGGGGACTCATCTCCATCCAGGATCGACATGACAAGTGTTGGCCCTACCTTGTATCCAATCACGCCATGGATTGGTATGACACTTGCTTCTCCGTGGACTTCCTTATCCTCGAAATCTGCGTGATAAAGTGGTGTCACAGGCCCCTACTTTTGGAGGCAGGCCTCACACAAGGGACATCAAAGTAAGGTCCCTGGGCTCTTCCCTGAGCTCCTACCAATACTATACATACTGAGGGGCCAGGCTTATTCGCCCTCACCCCACCGCTGATGTAGGAGGGCCTGGGGAGGGATCTTGTGGACAGTCAGTCTCCCTGGGGACAGTCTGAGCACCTCTCCCAGTCCGTCGTCCCTTAAGAATAGCGGACACCCACAGTGGTGAGGTTGGAGCTATATACTGGGCCTAAACCAGCGGGCACCTTGGTGTTGCAGTGCAGCAGCACCTCGACTTGTGCCACTAAGGCTGCTGCCAGTGAGGCGAGGCAGTGCCGACTGTAAGACACTGTTTCCAGCACCGAGAGCGGAAAGTCTCTGGGCCGAGTCTTCAGGCTTCCTGTTTAGATCTTCTGGATCTCTTCCGTTGGGCAGTCAGGTGACCCAGGGTCGAGTTCAAGGACAGTCTTGGACTTTTATAGAACTCCGGTGATGAAAGAGAGCTTCCTGGGCCTGGTTCTAGGCCTCTGTCTGGGTCAGCATCATCCTCTGGGGCTGTTTTTCTGGCTGGTGCTGCCCACAATGGCGGGGAGGGTCCCAGTGCTGTTCATGGCACTGGAGAGGGTGTCAGTACCATTCGCAGAGCTGGAGAGGGAACTAGTGCTGCTCATGGCGCTGGTTCTGCCATAGCTTCTAGTGGTACTTTGGACTCTGTCCAGAAGCCTAGTCCAAGGGGCAGGACCTGTACAAGTGAGATGAGTACTGTGAGGTCCAGGTCAGCAAATTACTCCTCACCCAGGGTAGGTGGCAGCTCTGGCAGGAGTCACAGTGCCAACTTGGAGCCTCTGGTCTTGCTGAAACTGTCTGGCCCTGTCACTGGTGGAGGCCAGGGCTGCCCTGTGGGACCTTCACGCCGTTCTCCCCACCTGGGGGCTTCCCTTCAAGAACACCACCTCAACCACTTCTAGGTTGTTGAGCACTTGCTAGTGGACTAATCTGTCAGGCCCTCCCTTCAAGTGAGGTCCCTTGAGCATTCCTGGCAGAGGACCTGGCCTGGTCTTACACAGTTGACCTCTCCCCACTCCTCTTCTGCCTCCTCCTCTCTCCGGCATTCTGGGTCCTGCTGGTCTTTTGTCATGGGAACAATTCAGGTCAGTGGTCAGTGCTTTTCCCCAGTACTTCAGATCCTTAGATCAGGCCATTTTCAGCCTGAGGCCTCTACACCACTGCCCCTGACTCAGCTCCTCCTCATCTCTGACTTCCTTTTCTGAGGAAGAGACATCTCTCTGCACTTCTTGTACAAGCGCCGAGGGTTGGTGGCTGACTCTTGTGTTTGATTGCTCAGGCAATAGCAGGGGCGTGTTTGGAGCTCGGGCAATACCTAGGATGTCGACAAGCTGCCGGACAAGGAGTCCAGAAATTGGACCATACATCTAAAAAGTCTATGCTACCTCCTCGCTCGGCGTCATGATGGCACACTTCTCTACCCCCTCTTGAGGCTCTTTGGATGAGGTGATACCTCACCTGCCTGTGGATCCCAGACCCACGGTCAAGCAGGTCCAAGAGTGGGGCAAGGCTGTGGCCAAGCAGCAACTGTAAACTGCTCTGGACCTGGGAGATTTCAGTGCCCGCTCGGGTGGCTACTGCAGTAGCCATGTGCTGTATGGCTTGGCTGCAGATCTCGATCTCATGGCAGACAGTCAGCACAAGCTAGCAGGTGTTTCTTTTTAGGCACTGACCTGTTTGGCCCGTGTGGAGGGTCACCTCCATTGTATCAAGAAGTCCAATGCCACCTTGGACTCTGTAACATCCGCACAGAAGGATCCCAAGGGCTCCAGTCAGTGGGCGAAAGCCCTTTGGGTCTTTCACTCCTGCAGGAAAACCAGCCCAGCATCAGCCAGGCCAGCAGGCTCAGTCTAGGTGCCCCAGGCCCAAGTCAGTGGCCTTGGTGGTCCATAATCCTGGAGGGAAGGGACCCGGTGGCTCCTCAGCCATGTCCTCCTCCAAGCCTGCTCAGTGACGGGATGAGGGGTGCCACTGTCATGCCTCCCTGGGTCCTCCTGTGGGGGCCAGCTCTGCTTCTTCCTTTCCAACTGGTCCACTGTCACCATGGACAGATGGATTCTGGAAGTGGTCGGTCAGGGTCTGCCTCTGGAATTTGAGCAGTACTTTCCAAGCTGAGCCCGTGCCCCATGGGAGGACTTGGTATCCGCAGACCCTAGATCGGCTCTTCAAGATGACATAACCCAGCTCTTCCACAGGGAGGTCATGGTCAGAGTAGCAGATCCTCCGGAACACCTAGGGTTGATCTCCAGGTACTTCTGGTGCCAAAGCAGGCGGGGACCGGCTCCTCATTCTAGATCCATTACAACCTCAATAAGTTCCTCAGGTCGCACCTTCAGGATGCTAACTCAATCTCAGATCATACCATCTCTAGAGCAATACATGTGGTTTTCTCCATGGATCTTTAGGACACATTTTGTCACGTCCCGATCTGTCTTTCCCACAGACAGTTTCTTCACTTTTGAGCTGAAGGAATCCTCTAGGAGTTCCAGTCCATGCTATTCAGCCTCTCCTCAGCCCCCAGGGTCTTCACCAAATACATAGCAGTGGTGGCAGCTTACCTGAGATGCTGGGGGTCGGGTGTACCCCTACCTGGACGACTGACTGATAGCGGTCCCTCCAGGCAGGAGGTGGAGTGGTCCAGGGACCTGGCCCTCCAGAACTGCTCCTCCCGTGGCTTCCTGGTCAACAGGCAAGTCGGAACTTGTGCCCTCGCTGGTTAGCAGCTTCAGTGGGCACAGCTTGGCTCTTGCCGAGCCAGAGCCCAGCTCCGGCAGACAGGGTGAAGGTTCTCTTCTCCTTTGCCCAGTCATTTCAGGTTGAGCAATTGCTCCCTGCCTGGGACTTCCTGCACCTTCTGGATTACATGGTGGCCTGCACCAGTGTAGTCTGTTGGGCCCATTGGGATATGCACTCTCTGCAGTGGGAGCTGGCCAGACAGTAGTCTCAGTGCAGAGGTCACTTCGACCAGTTGGTCACTGTGACCCAGAGGATGTGGGACACCCTCCAGTGGTGGCTAGTCCCAGAACATCTGCAGGAAGGGATCCCGCTCGCTGCCCCGAGCCAGCAGTCATCCTGATGACTGACACCTCCTTCATGGACTGAGGTGCCCATCTGGGGAACATAGAATCCATGGGCTCTGGACCACCAAAGGAGTCCCAATGGCACATCAACCTGCTGGAGCACCAGGCGGTTAGGTTGGTGTTGACTGCATTCGCTCCATATGTTCAGGGTCAAGTGGTCCAAGTCGAGACAGACAACACCAAGACCATGTACTACCTCAACAAACAGGGCAGGCGCACTCCTGACTCTGTGCAAGGAACTCTCTGCATTTGGACCCTCGTACCCAGCCTGGAGGCGGAGCTCCTAGCCATCCATGTGGCAGGAGCCTCCAGTCAGCTGGGTAGGCAAGGCATCTCACAGTGGTCTCTTCATCTGGAGTAGTTCACAGCCTGTCTCCCAGTCTGGCACCTCTCAGGTGGCCCTGTTCGCCTCAGGAAAGCATAGAAAGCTGAGGCTGTTCTGTGCCCACCCCCTCAGCAGGTCTCGCTGCAGGGGATGCCTTCTAGAGGCCTTGGACCTCAGGCCTCTTCTGTGCCTTCCCTCCACTTCCCTTGATCCACAAGGGGCTGCTCAAGGTCAGGAGGGACAAGGTGCAGGTGATTCTGGTGGCTCTGGACTGGCCTCGCCAATTTTGGTACCCCAGTCTCCTCAGCAACAGGCTCCTGAGGCATCTTCCACTATGCCAGGACCTGCTCTCCATCAATCAGAGGAAGGTACTCCACCGGACCTTCAATCCCGCAACTGACAGCCTGGTTCCTGGCGGCTAGAGTTCCAGGCTTTGAGTCTCTCCAAAGATGTCCCTCACTGTGTTGGAGGCATTTAAAAGGAATCGACCAGAAAATGCTGTGCCTTCAAATCAAAGAGATTCTCCATTTAGTGTCAGTGCAAGGGCTGGACCCTTTGTTCTGTTCTGTGGCCAGCATTTGGACTACCTGTGGTCCCTCTCCAAGGGGACTTGATCAAACAACCCATCAAGGTGCACCTGGCAGCCATCTCTGCTTACGGATGCGGGCTGGTCAGCAGTTGGTGGCGCAGGAGAAGGTGGTCTGGCGCTTTTTCAAAGGCTTAGATCACATTTCCCTTCGGTGCGTGAAGCACCACCACTGTGGGACTTGTTGCTGGTTTGGCAAAGCTCATGGGCAAGCTATTTGAACCGATGCACAGGTGCAACATGTCTCACCTGTTGTGGAAGACTGCCTTCTTGGGGGAGCATGACAATTTGCTCCAGTCAACTCGCTTCAGCGACTGTTGTTCCTGCCTAATTGCCTGCTGGTAAGACTTTCCGATCTCCGCCATCAGTTTACTGTGTCCCAGTATCTCCGCCCCTTCACCTACACTGCTGTGTTTCTCTCTGCTCTGCCCCTTCCTATGCCCACTCCTCTCCTCACCTGCATGCTGATTCAGGACTGAAGGATAAGTTCTAAAGTGATATATTTATTCATACCAGGACTATGGCACTCAGTAAGCAAACATCGCTGAGTTTTGGACTTTGTGTTCAACTGGTATGGCAGTGTTGCGGTTGTACTTTTTCGGGTACCACTGTTTGCCATTCTTATTGGCTTTTCCTTGTGTGTGCAAGTGTTATTGACCAAGTGGTTTGTGCTTGTGTACTTGGCAACAGGGATTTTTATTGCACAAGTAAAACAACTTTATTTATATAACATTTAAAACTTGATTCAGTTCATCAGTAGTCAAAGGTGTATGCTACTCCACTGAGGAATTCTTCTGTAGTTCGCTCACTGCTTTTTTCAAGTATGTATGCCAGCCGCTCTAGGTTGTCCATGTATGGTCTCTTAGATCCAGCAGAAGCATTGCCTGCTATTAACTGCTCAATGGATGCATGTCTTTTTTGTACCCCTCTCAGACCATCAATGAATTTCCAAATGGTGGGGTGCACCATGCAGCATACACTCTGCATCCCCCGATGGAACACCTCGACAACATTGTTGGTCTTTGCCCTCTGGCTGTGGACGTTGTTACAATGATTCCACAGCTCTATGGCATATTGAGGTGCACAACATCCAGTTCCCTTCGATTTCTTCTCCCAATCCAGGCATCCTCAAGTAATCAATCACTGGCTGAAGTTCAGTGGGAATACATTAAGTTGTTCATCGGTGATGTTCTCAAACCTGGAAATTAAAGGCCAGCATGAGTAGTTATTTGCATTTTAAAGGAACTTTTGGTCTGGAAGTACTGCACTGCCAACCCCTCATGCTGTATTTTCCGGTAAATGCATTGGGTGAAGTGAAAGAAACACCCGACTTGTTTGGCCTGGGAAAACAGATTTAAAGGCATTTATGCTCGCCAGTTCAAAGTCAGTCATTATAAATTCTGGGAGAGGTTTGGAAACAGATTTTTTATTGCAATGAGCATTCGCTCATATGTTTCCCTCCTTTTCCTGGCGACAGGGCATAAACTGCAGGCTGCACAGTGTCAAACCTCTCACCCAGTATTACATACATCTGATGGAACAGTGATGGGGCAACACTGAATGTGCCATCAGCATACCAATTCTTGCAATGCTCTAGGAATTTCATGTTGTTTTCTGTTCCAAAAATCAAAATACGGTCTGGGCCAGGACCACTGTCAAACAGGAAATTATCTGATGTTTCCCTACGTCACTGATGTATTTATATGAATTGGGTATGATGAGCTCTGTAGGATCTTTGGGATTGGGAGTCACCATGCACCCTAACACATTGTATGGTGCGTTTAATATTTCTATCGAAGAGTCTTCCTGTGCGGCTTGTAAACTTGCTCTTTAGCATGTAGTAGTATCTATGCAGTGGTGTTCTGAGTGGATGAAACCCTCATTTTGATCACATTAATAGCCTCAGCCTTTTCTACTGCGCTAGTGTCAGGACTGTGTGCATGCTGGGAGAATCTGTGAATAATAGTTGGGTCCTCCTCATTTTTTGTGTGCACTCTGGCTTTGCACCCTCCAGTTTCCTTCCGCTGTCTCACACTGCCAGATAGCTTTGCCTTCATGTCCCTCTTGTACAGCGTGTAAATAAAGTTTGATTTGTCCACAAGCTTTCACTGACTGCACTCAGATAAAATAAAATGACAGGCCATTGTAGTTGACAAAACAGTGTACAGCAGAGCAGCAAAGCATGCAGCAAACTGGCGCCTCAGAATTGAAAGCAGCGCAGCATTGCAAGCTTTATAGTGTGTGCTGTGGTGATTGCTGATTGCTTACTGCTGCTGCACAGAACTAATTGTCATATGTAATTACCAGCATGATGAACTGTGCAGTAAGCACTCTGCGTTGTATTCCAGCAGTAGTGTTACTTGCATAAGCTTTTATAATCATTGATTTACTGACTGAAGGTGCATGACAGAAGAGAGAGTGCAGTACGGTGGCACATGCAGGATCGTAATGAACAAAGGCGCATTTGCTATGGAGAGAGTTTACTCGGAGCAGGATGTCTGAACAAATGTGGCGGGGCGAGTTGACTGGAGCAAATTGTTGTAGACTCCTTCTTGGCGGCTATCATGTCGGCTAGAAGGATTGGTGAAACTCAGGTGCTTTTGGTGGAATCTCCTTACTTGGCCTTCCACAGGAACAAGGTTGTACTGCCCCAATCCGAGTTCCTCCAAGGTTGTCTCAGAATTTCACCTCAAACAGGTTATGACTCTTCCGGTGTTCTTCCTGAATCACACCTCGGAGGTCAAACACAGGCTGTATATGCTGAACCGAGGCGAGTGCTCGCTTATTACAAAGACTACGGCTGGAGTTCAGGAGAGGATCGCCAGCTGTTTGTCAGCAGCAACACTGAAGCCGCACCTGGCAGACCTGCAGCCAAGCGGACGATTGGCAGGTGGATCACAACCTGCATTGATCTCTGCTATAGGTTGGCGGTAGGGAGCCTGCCTGAGAGCTAAGGGTTCATTCCACCCACCATACCGCTGCGCCGGTGGCTGCTTCTAGGAATGTCCCTATCCAGGAAATCTTCAGGGCTGCTACCCGGAAGTCAGCACACACTTCATTTTCCATTGACTTCAAGTCACACCAGGATGCTGGTTTTGGGGCCTCAGTTCTCCATCTCTGTTTCCTAAATACAGGGTGTGTGCTTTGCCTCCCTCCTCCTGGAGAACTGCTAGGAGTCTTCCAGATAGTGTGGATAGAACAACATATGCGTCTCCAGAAACACAGGATACTCACCTGTAACAGTAGATCTTCCACGGAGTGGTCTCTTGCAGTAAGAATGGAGTACAAGGGTGAGAATGGTGCAGAAATGGACACAAGTCCCTTTACGAGAAAGGGTCCTGAAGGAACTGGAAGTAATGAGAGTTGATAAAGCAATGGGGCCAGATGGGGTGCACCCAGGGTCCTTAAAGAACTAAGAGGTGGTGGCTGAACCTCTTGCTATCCTGTTTAGCCGATCACTAGAAACAGGGAGGTACCCAAAGACTGGAGGATAGCAGATGTGGTCCCCTTATACAAAGTGGGAACAAAGAGGAAGCGGGAACTACAGACCAGTCAGCCTCACCTCGGTAGTGGGGAAGATCATGGAAGCACTACTGAAGGAGATTGGTGGAACATCTGGTTGTCAATGGACTACAGGACCCAAGGCAGCATGGTTTCACCAGGGAAGGTCATGTCAGACCAACCTCATTGAATTTTTGACTGGGTGACTAGGGAGGTGGATCAGGGAGGGCAGTGGACATGGCCTATCTGGACTTCAGCAAGGCCTTTGACACTGTGCCACATAGAAGACTATTGCACAAACTGGGGAATATGGGTGTGGGCAGGACAGTAGTGGGTGGGTAGGTAACTGGCTGGGCAGCAGGACACAGAGGGTGGTGGTAAATGGCTGTCACTCCACAGAGGGAAGAGTGACCAGTGGGTACCACAGGGATCAGTGCTGGGACGGTACTATTCAATATCTTCATCAGTGACATTACGCAGGACCTAGAAGGCAGAATTTCACTGTTCGCTGATGACACAAAGCTCTGTAACAGAGTAGACACACCAGAGGGTGTAGACAGAATGAGAAGGACCTGCAGAAACTTGAATAATGGTCAGGGTTTGGCAGTTGAAATTCAATGCAAGGAAGTGCAAGATAATGCATGGGGCACAAAACCCTGGCACAATATAGCAGTTGGGGTGAGGATATAGCATGCACCAAGCAGGAAAGGGATCTTGGAGTTATCATCTCTGATGACCTCAAGGCAGAAACAGTGTGACAAGGCAGCAGGTAAAGCAAATAGGATGCTGGGATGCATAGGCAGGGGCATCACCAGCAGGAAAAGGGAGGTCATAATTCCACTATACAAGACACTAGTGAGGCGCACCTGGAGTACACTGTGCAGTTCTGGAGACCTTACCTATGTAAGGACATAGACAGGGTAGAGAAGGTTCAGAGGAGGGCAACAAAGGATGGTGCATGGATTGCATTACAAGTCCTATGAGGACAGGTTGAAGGCGCTTGAACATGTACTCCTGGAGGAGAGGAGGGAGAGGATATGATAGAGACATACAAGTATCTTACAGGGAGGAACAGGGTGCAGGAATGCACTATTTTTAAGCGAAAAAGATGTTCCAGGACTAGAGGGCATGGGATAGAGTTGGAGAGGACGATTCAGAGGAAACGTGAGGAAGAATTTCTTCACAGAACGGGTGGTGGACAAGTGGAACACCCTGCCAGAGGAAGTGGTGGGGGCTGAAACAATCACAGGATTTAGAATGCATGGGATAGACATAAAGAATTCTGGAGGTCAGGGGTAGGGGCAACAGACTTCATGGAAAACATAAACTGAACTTACAAACTTAAATGGGCAGACTGGGTGGGCCATAGGCCTTATCTGCCGACACTGTCTATGTATCTATGTAATACTTTGGGTATCCAGCAGAGGTCGCTGTGGCGCCTGGCAGCTCTTCTAGCAGTTTTTCACCAGGGACCCACACATGACATCAACTTCCTGTTTCCTATATAAGTGTGGATGGTCGCTGGTATCCTCAGTTCATTTTCCGCTGTCTTCAGCTCACGAAAGCAGCTAGTGCAACTTCTGTGTAGCAGTCATCGACCTAGAAATTTGGAACTAAGGCAAATGTCTACAGATTCTTCATCAAAACAAGAATTATTTTGTTCCTGCCATTGAGGTAGGAAGATATACTGATTTGACAACCACACACTTTGTGTAAGGTGTCTGGGACCCACACACGGCACCAATTCCTGCAGTATGTCAGGAATTTAACCAAGTAACTCATCGACGATGGTTGCTTGAAATTCAGCATCTTTGGATGGAACAGAAAATCTCTCTTGGAGAACCAAGGGTCTCGTTCCAAGGACTACCCTCTACTGATTCTTATTCCCAGCAGAAAAGGAGAAGGAGAACCCTCCTCACACTCCTGCCGTTGCCAGTCGGCGGCCACCATTTCAGGTGTCCCTCCATCGACAGGTGTCCTCTGAACACTTCTTTTGTTGATGGGGCTCATACCCTCTAGTCGACGGTGCTTTCCAGCGCTTTAAATGCAGTTCAAACTGTGACTGTTCTGTCGAGGAGGCTTATACCCTCTCGTCAATGATGCTTTCCAGCGCTTTACATGCAGCTAAATATACAGCTACTCCACGACAGAGGCTCCTCTCCTGTTGATGGCGGCCTGACACTTAGGCAGGGCCAACCCTTCTCACGGCCTCCCCTGGACGAGGTCTCATCTCTCAGGGGAAACCTATGGCTTATGCCTTATTGACTGCTCCTCCACTCACAGGTGCCTTCCACAGGGTCAGGCATATAGAGATCGGACCCTGGCCTTTACCACAGGCGAGACCTGCTCATACTACTCATCCCATCCCTCTCTAACCCCACTTGTGTCCCAACATGCCCCCTTCTAACCCCTTCCTCTCAAGAAAGGGACATCACCAATGTGGTATGACAGGTTTTGCATGCTATGTGGCACACTGAGCCCACCAAGAGCAGGTAATCCTCCCGATCCTCCTCCGCTTAAGAGATTCCATAGTGACAGGGATGCCATACCACCCTGGTCTCCTCCTCCTTTCATAGAGGACTATTTGTCAGATGAACAAGAATTACTGCCTGATTTTCCTGGTGATCTTGAGGGTGAAGAATTCCAAGATATGGATTTTCCCAATCCTGAATCTCCCTATTCAAAATCTCTTCTCTGGATGAGAACCTGCCTTTCAAACAACATGAAGTCTTGCTGTATTATGACATATGCAGTGAGTCCCAACCTTGAACTGCTCTGGAGGTGAAAGAGTAAACTTTCCATGCCAGGCATGGAGCAGCTGAGCTCGAGCTCGGTTGAAAACTCTGTCTGTTGTTCTTCATACTCAAACTGTCAGATTCTTTACTCCGCCTCACTGAACAGTCGCCCGGAGATTTTCTCCTTCTGCTCGGTTCATTTTGTCGGTTAAAGTATCATTTTCTCGGTTTTGACCGAATTTAAACCGCAACCGGTCGGTTCAAGCTCTGTCTGTGGTATTGTGAGTACTAGATAGGTTTTACATTTATTTCTTCTGTGTGGAACTTGTAACGGTTATCGGTTCGGTTTGAACCGATCAGGTTGTTTTAAATACATTAATCTGTCTTTTAGAGTGTGGTTACGGTTCTTATCGGGTTCTAAAAACGGATTTTATTCCGCTTTTCCACGACCCGTGACACGGTTGGGAACCGATAAGAGGGTCTTGCTTGGCGGATTGCCATAAACGGGCAAGTTTGGTTAGGACTGGCACTATGTCTGAGAAACCCAAAGAAAAACTGGGCCCACTGGGTTTCAACACTGCAGTGTCTGTGGGGAGGTCTTTGCCAAGGCTGACCAACACACCACCTGTGTTTATTGTCTGGGGTTTGACCACCTCAATGCAGACTGCCAGATTTGTAAAAATTTTCCTGCAGCTACCCTGGAAAAGAGAGTTGGTAGGCTCAGGAAAGGGAGGCCAAGAAGTCCGCTGACCGGATGGCCTGCCGGTTCGGGTTCCAACCGAACCGGAGGGAGTGCCTCTGACCAGGGCAAGACTTCCTTGGGCAAAGGAGAGCCGACTCGGAGGAGTCAGTTCCAGCAAAAGGACTAGGAAATCAGCTGGTGTGGAGCCAAAACTTTCCACTCCAACTGCTGAAGAAATGGCCAAAGCGAATAAAATTGTCCAGTCGCTTTCCCGGTTCCGACTGAACGGCACCATCAGGTAAGCGTGACGGTTCAGCGGTTCCACCGTTCAAGAGTATGATTTAGAGGAATTTGTGAACCGGAGGAGGGAAGAGGAGTATGAGGAGAGTGAATGTGGATTTGAAAGTCTGGATGTGCCCATTGAACCGGACATCTCCCCAGACAGACCTTCAGGAGTGTCTCCTCCTAGGCTTTCTGAGTCCCCTTCTCATTTTATGTTTTATAAAAAGTTGCTGAAACCCTCCAGCTCCCTATGGAGGAAGCTGTGGATGATCAAGAGGAGCCTGACTATGTGGAAATGATGGATATCCCAGAATCTAGGAGACTGTCTATTCCTTTGCATAAATCTTTGGGAAACAGACAGTAAAAATTCTAAAACTCCTCACACTATACCTCCTGCTGATAAGAGAATGGACAAGAGGTACACATTGTCAGGCTCTGATACGGAGTTCCTTACACAACAATGCAGCCATGTTGGGGTAGTGCAGGCTGCAACCTGTAACAAGGCAAATATTCCCTTGGCTTCACCACCCTGACAAGGACTCCAGGAGGATTGATGCCATGGCAAAGAAACAGTACATGGCAGCATCCTTGGGACTCAGACAGGCAAATTATATAGCTTATGTTGCTAGATACCAGAAATCCAGATGGGATATTGTTATGGCTCTAGCAAAACAGGTCCCTAGCCAGCTTGCCAAGGAGCTGGAGCAGGTGGCTGCTGATGGTATTGAGGTATCTAAGGTACAATTCCATGCTGCAGTGGACTCTAATGATGTGTCATCAAGAGTCATGGCTACATCTGTGGCACTTGCAGAATGGCTTGGCTCAGATGTACTAGCCTGTCACAGGATACCCAGACTAAGGCCATGGATTTTCTGTTGTGGGTAATTCTCTGTTTGGGGAGCAGACAGAGAATTACATGAAAAAATGGATGAGTATAGGACCACCTATAGGAGTGCACAGGCCAAGAAGGCAGGCCACTCCTCAAAGGCAGCCTCCAGGGGCAGGGGCAGGCCTTTTCATAGGCCTTTTATCAAGCCCAGGCCTCTTTTTCAGCTTACGCCCAGAGGGGTTCTTTAGAGGAGAGGCAGACAAGGTACAAGCAGGCCTGCTTCTACCCTCAGCCTAAAGCCCCTGCCAAGCAGGCACCCTGATGGGGTGGCCAGGGCCGATTCTCAACTACCTGTAGGGGCAGGCTGGCTTACTTTGTCCAGTACTGGAAGTCTCTGACATCAGACAAGTGGGTCCTGGAAGTAGTAAGCCAGGGACTGGTTCTCAGCTTCAAAAATTTCAAAGATGAGAACCAGATCCTTTCCACCTGCAAATCCATCAGAGGCACTTGCCCTAGAGGCAGAAGTCTCTACCCTCCTGGCTCTCAGAGCCGTGGAAGGGTTCCACCCCTACACCAAGGCAAAGGATTATACTCCAGGTACTTTCTTACCCCAAAAAGACAGGAGAATGGCGCCCATCCTGGATCTCAGATACTTAAACAAGCACCTTTTAAAACCAAAATTCAAAATGGTGACTCTGGGAATTATTCTACCCTCTCTAAGGCTAGGGGACTGGCTAGCGTCCCTGGACCTCAAGGATGCCTACTTCCATTCTCATCAGAAGCTCCCATCGAAAGTACCTCAGGTTTGAGCTGCCCTCAGGCCATTACCAGTTCAGAGCAATGCCCTTTGGCCTCACCTCTGCTCCAAGGGTATTCACAAAATGCCTGGCAGTAGCAGTTGCCTACCTAAGAAGGCAAAAATTTCCATCTTCCTTACCTGGACGACTGGCTCATAGTAGGCCAGTCTCCAGACCAAGTCAAGTTACATCTTCAGATAACTCAGCAACTGCTTACCTCTAGGTTTCCTTCTGAATCTTCCAAAGTCAGTTCTAGAGCCTGTCCAGCTCCTCACCTTCATAGGCGCAGAACTGAACACAGAGGAAGCCAGAGCCTTCCTTCCTTTGGACAGGGCAAGGACCCTGGTCTCTCTGGTCTCCTCATTCACCCTGCAGGTCTCTCAGCCAGCAAGGCATTTTCTACAGCTCCTGGGGCACATGGCTGCTTCTACAGCAGTAGTGCAAGGAACACGATTTCAGATGAGGGACATCCAGTTCCATTTGAGAGCATTTTGGTCTCAAAGCAAGGACCCTCTAACCAAGTTGATCGCAGTGACTCGAACCCTGATCCAAGCCCTACAGTGGTGGCAGGATCAGAGCAATCTGAGACAGGGGGTTCCTTTGTCACTCAGTCTCGCTCTTTAATCCTTACTACAGATGCATCCCTCTTGGGGTGGGGAGCTCACATGGGCGACCTCACTACCCAGGGACTGTGGTCCCCTCAGGAATCTCTGCTCCACATCAACCTGTTGGAGCTCAGAGTAGTTTTCTAGCTCTTCAAGCTTTTTCCAGATCTGTTCAGAACAGAGTTGTACAGGTCAGAACAGACAACACCACTACAATGTGGTACATCAACAAGCAAGGAGGCACTCGGTCTACGGCCTTGTGCACCAAAGCAATGAAGTTGTGGTCTCTGGCTTACTCCTGAACACCTCCCTACGGCAGTTCACCTCCCAGGCAAGGACAATGTCCTGGCAGATGCTCTAAGCAGGATTTCCCAGGCCATCACGAATGGTCACTGGATCCCTAGTCCTGGAGGTAATATTTGCCAGATGGGGCACCCGCAGATAGATCTTTTGCAGCCCCAGACAATCACCAACTTCCCCTTTTTGGCTGCAGGCCCCAGTGTTGGGCTCAAGTCTCTCTGAATGCCTAGTTCTCAATTGGGAAGGGAAGTTTCTCTATCGTTTAACCCTTCCTCTCCTGTTCAAAGTGTTAGTCAAAATCAGATCTCAATCCTGCAAAGTGATTCTGATTGCTCCAGATTGGGCCAGACAACCCTGGTATCCACTCCTACTGTCCTTAGCAGTCCATCTTCCCCGCGCCTTCCCAGGAATCACAATCTGTAAACCTGTGCCCAGGAAGGGTTTGGTACCGAACCTCAAATCTCTCAATCTCAAGGCCTGGCTCTTGAAGAGTTAGAGTTTGCTGATCTACACCTCTTCCAAGGTGTAATGGATATATTGAAGGCTTCTAGGAAGCCTTCCACCAGAGCTACTTACAATTCCAAATGGAAGAGGTTTTCCATATGGTGCTCTGGGAAGCATATTTCCCCAGAATCTGCTGATTTACCCACTGTCCTGGATTATATGGTCCATTTAAACACTTTGGGGCTCAGACCAGCGGCCCTAAAGGTGCATTTGGCAGCTGTCTGCTCTCATTTCAGCAGGTAAACCCTCTCTCTTTCAGCTCATCCTGTATTCTCGGTAAGTTTTTAAGGGATTGCTTCACACCAACCTCCATTCAGGGACCCTGCCCCTGCCTGGGATCTTAATGTTTGCATTGCTCAGCTTATGCAACCTCCTTTGAGCCCTTGTCTTCAGCAGAGCTTAAGTATTTGACTTGGAAGACTGTGTTTTGGTAGCCATCACTTCTGCCAGATGCATAAGTGAATTACAAGCTTTGTCAGTGGAGCCTGATTTTATATCCTTTCATTGAGATAAAGGTAGTCCTCAGGACTAACAGGAAGTTCTTGCCTAAGGTGGTTTCAGATTTCCACCTTAATCAATCTATTTCTCTTCCAGTGTACGTCACTGACCATTTCTCCTCTGGCGAGGAGGCTGCACAGTTTAGATGTAAAGAGAGCCCTTAGTTACTACATTGAGTGTACCAAGGGTCACAGGTTTGACTCCTCCAACTGTTCCTCACTTATGGTGAGGTTGGTAAGGAAACCTGCCACTAAAGATCCATTGCCAGGTGGATTGTCTCTTGTATCCAATTCTGTTATGAAAAGCTGGGTAGGTTCCTCCCTCAGGCCTGAGGGCTCACTCTACCAGAGGTACAGCTGCTTCCCTGGCTGCTGCCAGGGACATTCCCATTCTAGAGATTTGTCAAGCAGCTACCTGGAAAATAGTTCACACTTTACCAAGCATTCTCTGGACACCCAGGCTAGGAGTGATGCTCGGTTGGCACAGCTGTGCTTCAGAGCCTATTTCCTAAGTAGGTTCTGTCCCTCCTCCATGGAGGGTACTGCTGTGTAGTCTGCATATGTCATAATATAACAAGACTTCATGTTGTTTGAAGAAAAAATTACTCCCTTAGTAATGTTTCTTCTAATGGAGTCTTGCTATATTATGACCTCCCTGCCTGCCCCTCTCAGAACCTCTGTTTTTGGGATGTGGGTGGGCAGTGCAGTGTTGGCACTTAGTAGATGCCCACCTTGTTTTCACCCCTCCCTTTTTGGGGTGACTGGGTGTTGTGTTTTCATTTTTGGGTCTCCTGACTTGAGTCTTTGTTTTGGGAACAAAAATGTGTTCTTGTATTTAGTAGCCAGTTGGCTAGTGTAGGTTTACAGCTTCCACACAGGACCTTAGTGAGTTTAGCTCATAATGATCTGACAGTTTGAGTTTGAAGAACAACAGACAGAGTTTTCAACCGAGCTTGAGCTCAGTGTTCCATGCCTGGCATAGAAAGTTAACTCTTTCACCTCCGGAGCAGTTTGAAGGTTGGGACTCACTGCATATGTCATAATATAGCAAGATTCCATTAGAAAAACAACATTACTAAGGTGAGTAATTTTGTCATACCTTCCGCTGCCTCTCCCCAGATGGCCCGACCTTTAGTGAGATGATGGCTCAAATACAACAGGTCATGGGACTTTCGACTACTGAACATGAAAAGCAATGTAAGGATATGGCAGAATACCCTGAATTACCTGAGGAGCCTGTTTTAGTGGTTATCCCTGTCGTCGAGGCACAGGTCAGGAAGCATAGGAAAACCAGGAGCAGTTGTACAATTCATCAATATATTTATTTACACTAGCAGTAACATTAAAAAAAATAAACTTGTTCAGTATAACGGTTTACAAAGGCAAAATACTTATCAGTTTTTTCAATCTGTGTCTATTCTTAAAGACTCTTGAAATTCCAGCTCAGCTCTCTTATAAATCTTTTCCAACCCCCAAATCTTGGCAGACGTCCTGTCCTAGTAAGTTTCAGGAGCTGCTTGAACACATTGTGCCTAAGCTGAGAGGCCCCTTCTGCAGGTTCTGCAAAGGCTTAACATTTGCACTCAAGTAACCTCTAGAGTTTATGCAGTCATCTCAAAATATAAATATATACATTTCAGCAGTAACACTTTATATTTTCTAAACAATAGGGATCCCAATATCAATTACATTTCCATACATTGATTTGCACATATTTCTTATATCCTAGCAGATCTAGATATGCAAGGGAGAAAACGGACAGCAAGAGAAAGCTGAGAGACAGAGAGAAGCAAAGAATTGCAAGACTGTTCGGGTTGATCAAGTCCAAGGTCTCACAGGAAAATTTGGTTGCGCAACCAGACAGAGAAAAAGACAGAAAAAGGAAAGATCCTTGCATCTAAACACTATCTCCATAACAAATGGGACAGGGTCCTATTCTACCCTTCACTCACCCCAAAGAGGGAATCTGTTTTGCAAAAACAGGTTTCCAAAACTTTCTGTTCTATAATATTTGCTGCTTTCAGACATTAAGCACATGTACATCATTCATTTCTTTTTTTCATAACAATACAGCAAACAGTACAGTTCAAACTCATATATTAGTTTTTTTTTCAACCTTCAGAACCCTCAGTTCCTCATCCATATATTGACAGACAATCAGCATTGCTATTCTCTTTACCAGATTTGTATATCACAGTGAATTTAAATGACTGTAGAGCCAGGTACCACCTTGTGATTCTGGAATTGTTATCTTTCATCTGGTTAAGCCATCAGAGAGGATTGTGATCAGTTACAAGAACAAGTCAGTTCTAGCAAATAAAACTTAAGGGACTCCATGCCCACTTTGCTGCTAAACACTCCTTTTTCGATAGTGGAGTACCTTTTCTCTCTGTCATGCAATTTCCTACTTATGTACAGAATAGGATGTTCTGTCCCATCCATATCTTGACTTAGGACTGCACCTAGGCCCACCTCAGGTGCATCTTTTGCAGAAATTGTTTCTCAAAGTCTGGGCTTCTAAAAACAAGTGCTGAACATAATGCAGCCTTTATGGCTTGAAAAGCTTCATCACACTCTGGGGTCCATGTCACATTATTTGGGTACCGTTTTTTGTTAGTTCAGTGAGGGAGTAGCTAATTCAGCAAAGCTGGGAACAAATCTCCGATAATAACCAGCCAGCCTAAAAATGATCTGCGTGTTTCTTTGTTTTAGGTACAGGCTGTTAGCTACAGCTTCTGTTTTAGAAACCTCTGGCTTAACTTCTCAGTTTCCCAACACATAGCCCAAATATCTGGTTTCCTGCATGCCCAGTGCACATTTGGTAGGATTAATAGTCAGACTTGCATTTTGATAGCTTGGATAACTGCTCGTAGGTGTTCCAGGTAACTTTTCCAGTCTAGACTGTACACTGCGACTCATCCAAATCGCATCACGATAACCAGTGTGAGGATAAAATGACATCCATGTACCGTTGGAATGTGGCTGGCACACCTTGTAATCCAAAGGGCATGGTGGTGAACTGATAGAATCCTATAGGGGTGGCAAATGCAGTTTTGTGTCTGGATTCTTTAGCTAAAGGTATTTGTCAGTAACCCTTGGTGAGATTGAGGGTACTGATATACTTGCACTCCCAGTCTGTCCACCAAATCATCTATTCTGGGCATAGGATAACTTGTCAAATTCTGACACTTGATTAAGTTTCCTGAAATCAAGGCAGATTCAGACACCTCCTTCTTTTTGTTTACAGTTACCATGGGAGATGATCAAGCACTCCTCAACTCCCTATGATACCCAATTCTTTCATTTTTGTATTTCCTTAACCACGTCAGCTCTTAACCTCAGTTCCCCACGGAAAGCAAGGACTGAGGGAAGCCGAAGTACCAAAGGAGTCCAACCCAAACTCACTGGACCAGAATTTGCTCTCTTAGAAGGAGGGATGGAGGGCAGGAACAAACCTACTGCAAGAGACACTCCTCAAAGATCTACTGTTACAGTAAGTTTTACATAACTGTACTATCTTCCATGGAGTGGTCTCTTGCAGTAGGTAATACTTTTAGGATGAATCCCAGGCAGTAATGCCCATGTGGGAGGACAGTTATGATAGGAGACCTTGTAGGACTGTCTGACGAAGGTCAGTCTACATTGTGAGGCAATATCCAGATTGTAATGCCTTGTGAATGTATGAATCGTGGACCAGGTAGCTGCATTGCAGATATTTGAAAAGGAGGCTTCTTTAAAGCAAGCTGCAGTATGTAGCCATAGCTCTAGTGGAGTGGGCTTGGACAGGTCAAGTAAAGGCTTGTATTTTTTGTAACAAAATGTAATACAATTAAGCCAACCAGGATGAAAGAGTATGTTTAGCAACCGGGAGGCTGTCACGACCTGGGGCAAAAGAGACAAACATTCGAGATGTCTTTCTAATTGATTTTGTCCGATTAGTATAGCAGCGTAATATACGATGGACATCGAAAGTATGTAGTAGATGTTCACCCTGATTGGAGTAGTCAGGATAGTAGACCGGAAACTCCAAGGACTGATTTAAAGTATGTTTGAAGACTACTTTAGGAAGGAAGGATTGGTATGAAGGACCACCCTGTCTTTGTGGAAAATCAAGTAGGTTCCCTACATATGAGGGCATGAAGATCGGAAACACATTGACGGCAGTGACAGCTGACACAATCTCGCTCCAGCGGGTCAGCCTCTACTCCCAAAGTGCCAACCTCTGAGCGTATGATTTGTGTACAGTGAACAGACAAGGTAACCCTCTTGTCTGTTTTGTGGGTTCACGTCACCTTAGTCTCAAGCTCTGGAAGAATTCAAACTGATAACCTCTTGTTAGCATACCCAATTATCAGGCTCAGATAATTCTTTTCGGGGCCAGATATCTTTGCCTACGGGCACCCAACCAGGTCTTTCAAATGAACCCTTAGAACTCTGTGCAAGACTTTAGAGAACTCTATCCATTTCCCAGTTTGGTTTACAATAAGCCCATACACAGTGTACTTATAACCTTTAAAAGCTCCACTTAAAATATAAAGAATTCTCAAGGCGCTCCAGCAGTTTCATTTGTAAAAAATAATCTTTACTTTAAAATATCAAAACAGAACAATAATTACAGAACAAATATTTATCCCATCACATACAGCCTTAAAACAAACAGATAAAAAAGTACAGTTCCTACAATTTATAACTTCGGACTGGTATAATCTAATGCTTACTTTCTTTCAGTGCTTTGAGGTCTTCTCTCAGTCAGAAAAATATTGTCTTGTGTCTCTGTCATGTTCTCTTAGCAGTTAAACACACTTCTGAGCGGCCTTCTCATGAGGTCACTAACTCCGCCTTGGTGTATCAAAATTATATTTTACAATACAGGGTCTCCAAATAAAATATTTAAAAAACATGTGAGAACCTCACTGACTTTCCTCTCCACAGGTTAACTGGTCAGAACTGGTTTTGCTGTGCTACACATACATCTCAAAAGTTTCTTTGATCTAAGTCACTGTATTCAAAACAAAAGTGTATTTGCCTCTTTAATCCCGTCTGGACCTTGGAATCTCGCCTCAGGTCTTTCTGATGTAATTCAAGGGTTCCCCAGGAATGTATTTTGGACCTTCCAAATCCATCTAGGTCCTCCCTGGCTTAGACATCAAACCTCTTCAATGTCCATTCTGGCCTCTTTCAGCGCCCCTCCCACAAGTCCTTTTGGCAAATATGTAAGTCAAAGGATCTCCTGAGGGCATTATGAATGGCTAATCTTATTTTCTGGGATAAAAGCAAATTAACAAGGTAATTGCACCCCAGATCTCTGCAGTTTAGGCAGTATAGTGCAGTGGTCTAAGGCTCTGAGCTGCAAATCTGGTGACATCAGCAGACCAGACCTGGGTTTGAATCCCACAGCTTCCACTTGCATACTGGCATACTGTGTGACCCTGAGCAAGTCACTTAACCTCCTTGTGCTCCCAGGTCACTCCTGTAAAAAGCTTTCAGCTTAGTGTGCTATGTCTGGTTGAACAACTAAAATAAAATAAAAATAAGTTTAAAATACTTCCTGTCCTTTGAACTTATCCCTGGGGATCTTGATGTGTCAGTTTCAGTAAGACAGCCTTTCCTTGAACTGACTCAGAGCTGGCTGTCTCACGCCACAACAGCCACAAGAAATAGGGTTTTCCATGAAAGAAAACAAAGTTCACAAGTGGCTGCTGGCTCAAAGGCTCAAGGGTCAATTTTCTATTATAAAATTGAGATCCCACAGAGGGTGGATCTTCTGATAGGAGGTTTAATATGTTACATTCCTTTCAAAAACATCTTAGCTAGATGATGTTGGTACAGTAACCTGCCATCCAGGGGTTTATAGAAAGCGGAGATGGCAGCCAAGTGGACTTTGATGGAAGAGTAGCAACCAGACTCTGATAGTGAGGCCAGGTCGTCCAGAACCTTCGTCAGTGGACAAGAGTAAGGGTCCAAAGATTGAGAGGCTGACCATACGGAAAAGCGTTTCCATTTGGAATTGTATGTTGCCTTGTTGCTGGCTTACGGAGGCCAAGAGAATATTGGCAACAGGAGAGGACACTTATAATCTAGTTATGAAAGCATACTCAGGAGCCAAGCGTGAAGGTGTAAAGCCTTCAGGTTGGGGTGTAGGAGAAGACCCTTGACACTGTGTTAAAGGTCTGGTCTGATCACCAGCAGGAATGGAGCAGGGTCCCATACTGACAGTTGTTGGAGTAGGAAACCCGTCTGGCGAGGCCACATTGGAGCTATGAGTATCATTGTGGCTTGTTCTAGTTGTAGTTTCAGTCGGGTCCGTTGCAGAGAGGGACGGGGAAGCATATAAGAAGAGTCCCATCCATGGTTGGGAAAGGGCATCTGTACACCGTCCCTTTTGTTCGGGATAATGGAACAATACCTGGAAAGACGGTAATTCACTGGGGAGGCAAACAGATCCAGCTGTGGAGTGCATCACAGGTTGAAGATTTCTTGGAGCACTTGCTCGTGAAGTGTCCATTCGTGAGTTGTGGACTGGTGACTCAGCCGATCGACTAACTGGTTGCAGTGTCCCGTAAGTGGACAGCTGTTAGTGTGAATTGTTGCCAGATGGCTTCTTGCCAAATTGCAAGGGTCTCCATGCAGAGGGTGCTAGATTTTGGATCCCCTGGCTTGTTGAGGTAGAACACTACTGCAATGTTGTCTGGATCAGTAACCCATCCTGGCGCAAAGTAGGCTGGAATGCCTGAAGGGCTAGATGGACCACTTTCATCTCTAGGAGGTTGATGGGAAGATGCACTTGGGGCCAGAAGGGCATTCCTTGATTCTGATTGATTCTGATTGTCCACCATGTCAGGGTTGACGTGAAAGAGGAGTGACCCTGATTTTGTCTTTGAACGGTCCTGTTTTTGGGATCATTGATCCTGGAGGGTCCACTGGACAGGTCTCTGGAGATGGGTGAATGCCACCACAGGGATGGCAGCGGACATGTGACCCAGAAGGTGCAGCATTTGTTGGGCTGTGACTATTTTCTGAGTCTGTATGTGTGGCGCCAGAGACATGAGCGCGTCCTGCCAGGCAGGCGGGAGGTAAGCCCTGGCTGTAACTGTATCTAGGACAGCTCCAGTGTTTTGGAGAGACTGTGTTGGATTTGGACTGGACTTTGGCAACCGACTGTGATTCCCAGATCTGCAAACATTTTCAGGGTAGCATCTAGGCAGGCAAGCAGAGCTGCTTTGATTAGTCAAGTCATCTAGATATGGAAGATGAGTGCTGTTTTCTTCATGAGCTGCTGCCACTGCCATGAGCATATGGTGAACACTCTGGGGGCTGATGAGAGGCGAAAGGGAGTGTTCAAAACTGGTAATTTTGACCCGGTAGGTGGAAGCAAAAATTTGTGTTGGGCAGGGTGGATGGGGATATGTAAGTAGGCATCCTTCATGTCTAGAGCGCAAATCGCCCTGTTTCAGGATTGGCATGATGGCAAAATAAGGTGATCATGCGAAAATGTTTGTACTGAATTTAAAAATTCAGTTGCCTGAAATCCTGAATTGGTCTGAGGTCCCCGTTCGTTTGGGTACCAGAAAAGTGGGAGTAAAACCAGTTTGTTGTTCCTGAAGGGGCACTGGTACAATGGTCTTTTTGGTCAAAGGGCCCTCAATTCTTCCTGTATGATGGGTATATGATCTGGAGGATAATGAATCTTCCGTGGAGGGCAAGTGTGTGGGTGGAGAAGAAATCCAAGTATGACCCTTCTGTATAATCTGAGTACCAATTTGTCTTAGTGATTGTTTGCCAGGCACTCCAGATGGAGGCAAAATGACCCCCAGCCTCCGAGGCCTGGTCGAGGTGAGAGAAAGCCTAGTGGGTCACTGGGAGACAGGCTGCGCAGCTCCACCTGAAGGGCGGGAGCAGGCACCCTGGGCGGCAGAAGTGTTGCCTCTGGTGGACTGAGCACAACCTCTGAAGCCACCTTTATTATTATTATCTCTGTATCTTGTACCTCTTTTGGAATAAGAGGAATATTGAGTACGGTAGGTTGTAGATGGATTATGATACATGCCATGGACCATACAGAGGGTTCTGCCTTATGCCTGTAAGTCATCCAGTAGAGTTTGAGTACCTGGCCGAACAGCTTGGACCCGTTAATGGGGGCGTTAGCTACTATGTTGTATATGGTGCAAAAGCCTGAAACATGAAGCCAAGCATGGCGACACAAAGCGATACCAGTGGCTGATAGTTGGGCTGAGGTATCTGCATCATATCCGACCTGAGAAGGTGACGGGAGATAGAATCACTAGTTGTCACTGTAGCTAATAATTTATCCCTTTCCTGTGAAGGAGGAGTTTACTGATGAGCACAATGGCAGAGGACCCAAGGGTACGCTGATATTTAATCATATGACCCATGTAGTTCAAGATTCTGATATTCATAGCACCTGAGAAAAGACCATGTTACCCCAGATAGTCAATTATTTGGGATTCCTTATCAGGGTAAGGAGCTCATGTGCTTGGGTTTTTGGTACCGTCAGACTCATGAGCGGCAGTAATGATCACAGAATCTGCCTCTGGAATACTAGACAGAAAGGGGTGGTCCAGAGGAACCTGATATAGACAATCCGCTTTGCAGGAACAGCTGTAATAGCTGAAGGCTGATACCAAGCAGCCAGCATGGCATGCTGAATGCGTTAGTGATAGTGGGGATGTGACAGGGTAGAATAGGACCCTGTCCCATTTGATTATGGAGATAGTGTTTAAATGCAAAGTGTTTAAATGCAAGGATCTTTCCTTTTCTGTCTGGTTGCGCAACTAAATTTTCCTGTGGGACCTCGGACTTGATCAACCCGAACAGTCTCTAATTCTTTGCCTCCCTCTGCTCTCTGTTTTCTCTTGCTGTCCGTTTTCTCCATTGCATATCTAGATCTGCTGGGATATAAAACATATGTGCAAATCAGTGTATAGAAATGTAACTGATATTGGGATCCCTATTGTTTAGAAAATATATAGTGTTACTGCTGAAATGTATATATTTATATTTTGAGATGACTGCATAATCTCTAGAGGTTACTTGAGTGCAAATGTTGAGCCTTTGCAGAAGCTGCAGAAGGGCCTCTCAGCTCAGGCACAATATGTTCTAGCAGCTCCTGAAACTTACTAGGACAGGATGTTTGCTAAGGTTGGGGGTTGGAAAGGATTTATAAGAGAGCTGAGCTGGAATTTCAAGAGTTTTTAAGGATGGACACAAAGATTGAAGAAAAACTCTGAGTCTTTATTTTATTTGCCTTTGTAAACATTTATACTGAACAAGTTTAATTTTTTATGTTACTGCTAGTGTAAATAAATATATTGATGAATTCTACAACTGCTCCTGGTTTTCCCTCGTTTCCTGACCTGTGCCTCGATGACAGATGGTGTGAAAAGTGGGATTTAAGCGTGTATACCCTAAGACGGAGATTTGTGCATGGGTACTGGACCTAGTACCAGGAAAGCACAGAGAAAGGTATGGATTCTGCAGCAGCAAGTCCAGGAGTGGTTACCAGGAGAATGGCAGCCAAACTGGCAGAGACAGAAGTCCAGTCTGAGATTGTACAGCCAGCACAAGTTGTGGAAAAAGAACAGGCAGTGACAGAATCTGAAAGCCTGATGGACTTTTTCAAAAGGTGGGCTGTACAACAAATAGAGTGAGAAGCAGAGAAAAAAGTTGCAATGTTTAGAAGCGCAGAGGAGAGAAGAGATGCAGCAACAGGCGTAGCAAAGGAGAGATGCACAACGGAGCAGCGATGGCTTCAGGACCTGCAAGATATCAAAGGCAGAGGATCTGCACAGACCCAGACAAACAACAAAATTCAAGCAATTTAAAAGCCATTAAACTTACAAAGTTGTGCCCTCAGATGATATTGAGGCATACCTGACAACTTTTGAAAGAGTTGCCACAGCCTGCCAATGGCCAAAGCAGCAATGGACAATCAGACTGGTACCCTACCTGATAGGAAAGCCCAGCTTGCCTACAGCAGTATGAACATTGCACAGTCAGAAACTATGACCTGGTGAAAAGCAAAATCCTGAAGAGGTATGACATCTCTGGAGAGACGTACAGGCAGAGATTTCGATCTCTGAGGTACAGCTTGGTCGACAATCCTAGAGAAGCCTTCACCTGACTCAGAGAACGCCTGATAAAATGGATCCAACCAGAGAGCAAAACAGTCCCACAGATCATCAACACATTTGACATGGAGTAATTCATCAACATCTTGCCTACAGATGTGAAACTGTGGGTAAAGGAACACTGACCAGAGAGTGGGGAAAAGGCTGTTTCTTCAGCTGAGACTGCCAAATGGCCAGACAGATGTCACAGCAGTGAGGTAACAGCCAAGCACCGGTCAGACACTCTTTTCCCATTTCAATTCCAAGCCTGATAAGAACTCTGGTGGGGGTAACAAATCTATGCCCAAAGACCGTTATCTGCTGTAACTGTAATAAGTCAGGCCATTTTGCAAGAAACTGCTGTAGTAAGAAGAGTGGCACTGGAGCAGATTTGTCCTTGACAAATTGGGGCAAGTACTTAACAGATGTGAAGGTGGGGAATAAGACTGTGAAGGGACTCATTGATCTGGGAAGCAGACAGACCTTAGTGCATGTTTAAGTGTTGGGAAAACACTGTGCAAAGGGCCGGTACTGGTGTCATCCTGCATCCACAGGGACACTTGATACTATTTCACCACCCAAGTGACTCTAACCATTAAGGGTGTGTCGCACCACATGAAAGTAGGGGTAGTACCAAAGTTACCTGTACCTGTGATTATTGAAATGACTTTCCAGGATTTACTGAGTTGATCAAAGAGGGAGTAAATCCTGATATTTCAGCAGCAGTGGTGACAAGAGCTCAGGCAAAGAAAATTTCAGATGGTGGGACACTTTTCCTTTCAAAAATTTGATTTGGACTTGTTTGAGCACAGCTCCAAGATCTGGAAATCCAGGAAAGAAAGACGAAGCCTGAAGAAACTGTGGCAACAAATGACTGAGGACATAAAGGGTTAACATACGAAAATGCTGAAACTAAATTGATAGCTTGTTCTGAAAGAAAATCACAATCGGTTAACGATGTTTCTCTCAGGGTTATTTTAAGCAGCTGGGGGTAAAACCAAAACAGGGTGGACCAGTGTTTAAAAAATGTAACAGGTTACTATACAGAGTTTGGGTTAAACCTCAGACACAGGAACAGACAGAACAATTGATTATACCACAGAATTATAGAACAGAATTGTTACAGATAGCACATGGTAGTCCTATGGCTGGTCACTCAGGAGGGTCGTACCCTCGCCAGATTGATGTATAGATTTTACTGGCCTGGAATTCATGAAGATGTGTTGCTACCTGTTGTAATTCCTGTGCAGTGTCAGAAAGTAGCCCCAGTAGCTAGAAAGACAAAGTGCCCCTACCCTTAATAGATGTGCCTTTTGAGAGAATTGTAGTGGATGTGGTTGGTCCTTAGACAAAAGTAAAAGGGTAATAGATTTATCCTGGTAGTATGCGACTATGCTATACTCGACACCTAGAAGCAGTTCCAATGCATACTGTTACAGCCCCAAAAGTTGCAGCAGAGCTTGCCAACATTTTCAGCAGAGTGGGCATACCAAAATAAATTATTACTGATCAGGGTAGTAATTTTGGTGCTGCGTTGTAAGGAGCGATACAGACTGCTAGGTATCACTGCCATAAGAACCTTCCCTTCCACCTCATACAGATGGTCTTGTTGAACATTTTAACCAAACCCTAAATTGCATGTTAAAAGGTTTGTAAAGAGGAAGGGAAAGATTTGGACCAATACTTCCTTACTTTTAGCCTACAGAGAGTGCCACCAGCATCAACAGGGTTTTCACCATTTGAAATGCTGTATGGATAGGCAACCAAGAGGCCACTGGATGTGATAAAAGAAATGTGGGAAGATAACCCCACTCAGAAACAATCTATATCTTCTTATATGTGTGCCCTAAGAAAGAAGCTGGCAAAATATGTTGAAATTGCCCATAGTAATCAGGAAGAGGCAGAAACCAGCAGAAGGTATATTATGACCATGGGGTAAAAGAAAAGTTTTTGAGCCAGGTGAAAGGTTTTGCTACTGTTACCCACAACAGAAAATAAGCTGTTAATGAAGTGGCAAGGGCCTTATAAAGTGCTTAGAACGTACTGGCACTGTTAACTACAAGATTGAGACCCCTGACAGGAAAAATCCTAAGATATACCATGCTAACCTCCTCAAGAAATGGGTTGAAAAATGCCAAAATCTGCTTGGCTTGTTTTACAGAAACCGATAAGGAAGATATTGATGTAGCTTATGATAGACTGGAACAAACTGTAAATGCTGATGCTGTAAATGTGAATGTTTCCTTAACCTCAGAACAAACTGCAGACATTCAGTAATGTGCTAGAGACATTTAACAGTACTTTTACTACAGTACCAGGCTTAGCAAAAGGGTTGAGCATGTAATAGCGACAAAAGAATGCTAGTCCTATTAGGCAAAAGACATACAGGTTGCCAGAGCGGTTGAAGCTGATGTAGTTAAGGAAATACAAAAATGAAAGAATTAGGTATCATAGGGGAGTCAAGGATTGCTTAGTTATCTCCCATGGTAATTGTAAACAAAAAGAAGAGGTGTTAGAATCTGCCTTGATTTTAGGAAACTTAATCAAGTGTCAGAATTTGACAATTATCCTATGCCCAGAATAGATGATTTGGTGGACAGACTGGTATCTCAGTACCCTCAATCTCACCAAGGTTACTGGCAAATACCTTTAGCTAAAGAATCCAGAGATAAAACTGCATTTGCCACCCATGTAGGATGCCATCAGTTCACTACCATGCCATTTGGTTTACATGATGCACCAGCTACATTCCAGCGATACATGGATGTAATTTTATCCCCTCACACTGGTTATTGTGGTACATACCTGGATGATGTTGTGGTGTACAGTCCAGACTGGAAAAGCCACCTGGAACACCTACGAGCAGTTATCCAAGCTATCAAAATGAAGGTCTGACTATTAATCCTACCAAATGTGCATGGCAGCAGAAACCAGATATTTGGGCTATGTGTTGGGAAATGGAGCGTTAAGCCAGAGGTTTGTAAAATAGAAGCTGTAGCTAACAGCCTTGTCCATAAAACAAAGAAACATGTCAGGTCATTTTGGGGCTGGCTGGTTATTATCGAGATTTGTTCCCAACTTTGCTGAATTAGCTACTACTCTTACTGAACTAATGAAAAGCAGTACCCAAATAATGTGAAATGGATCCTAGAGTGTGATGAAGCTTTTCAAGCCATTAAGGCTGCATTATATTTCAGCCCTGCTTTAAGAAGCCCAGACTTGAAAAACATTTTCGTTACAAACAGATGCATCCGAAGTAGGCCTAGGTGCAGTCCTTAGTCAAAATGTAGATGGGACAGAAACATTCTATTCTGTACATAAGTAGGAAATTGCATGACAGAGAGAAAGGTACTCCACTATTGAAAAGGAATGTTTAGCAGCAAAGTGGGCCATGGAGTCCCTTAAATTTTATTTACTAGGATCTGACTTTGTTCTTGTAACAGACCACAATACTCTCTGTTGGCTTAACCAGATGAAATATAAAATTCCAGAATCACAAGGTGGTACCTGGCACTACAGCCATTTAAATTCACGGTGATACACAAATCTGGTAAAGCGAATAGCATTGTTGATTTTCTGTCAAGATATGGATCAGGAATTGAGGGTTTGAAGGTTGAAAACAAATGAAGGGTTTGAACTTTACTGCTTGCTGTTCTCTTATTAAAAAGAGATGATGTACATGTGCTTAATGTCTGAAAGCAGCAATTGTTAGTAGAAATTAATAAAAGTTTGGAAACCGTTTAATAAAACAGGTTCCCTCTTAAGGAGGGTGTATGTGACAGGGTGGAATTAGAACCCTGTCCCAGTTATTATGGAGAAAGTGTTTAAATGCAAGGATCTAGTCTTTCCTTTTCTGTCTCTTGTCTATCTGGTTCGCAGCCAAATTTTCCTGTGAGACCTCAGACTTGATCCTCGAACAGTCTTGCAATTCTTTGCTTCTCACTGTCTCTCTGTTTTCTCTTGCTGTCTGTTTTTCTCCCTTGCATAGCTGCTAGAATAGAAAATTATGTGCAAATCACTATATGGAAATGTAACTGATATTGGGATCTCTTTTGTTTATAAAATGTATAGTGTTACTGATGAAATGTACTGTATATATTTATATTTTGACATGATTGCAGAAAGCTATTATAAACTAGAGGTTACGGAGTTCAGATTTTAGGCCTTTTTGCCAAAGCTGTGGAAATGGGGTGCCTCAGCTCAGGCACAATGTGTTCTAGCTGCTCCTGCCTGATATTTACAAACACAGTATGCTTGCTAAGAGTGGGGATGGAAGGACATATAAAGGGCTGAGCTAAACTGCAACTGCTGGAAGAAAAAGGGACACAGAGACTAAAGTAAAACTACTGTTTTCTCCTTTGTACAGTCATATTGAACAAGTTTATTTTTTTGTTACTGCTACTGTAAATAAATACTTTTGGTAAATTCTACAACTGCTCCTGGTTTTCCTATGCTTCCTGACCTGTGCCTCATGACACTAGGTCTCACGAGAAAAGTTGGCTCGCAACCAGACAGAAGGAGAGACTAGAACAGATCCTTGCATTTAAACTATTTCTCCTCCTGACAAGTGGGACAGGGCCATATTAAACCCTGTCACATATACCCCTCCTTAAGAGGGAACCTGTTTTACAAAATCAGGTTTCCAAAATGTTCTTTAAATTCTCCTTTAATATTAGCTTCTAACTTTCAGAAATTAAGTACATGTGCAGTATCCTTTTCTCTGTAACAGTACAGCAAACAATAAAGTTTAAACTTGTACATTTGTTTTCAACCTTCAGAACCCTCAATTCCTGATCCATATCTTGACAGAAAATCAGCTTTGCTATTGTCTGTACCAGACTTGTGTGTCACCTTGAATTTAAATGGCTGTAGTGCCAAGTACTACATGTGATTCTGGAATTTTTATCTTCATTTGGTTAAGCCAACAGAGACTGTGATCTGTTATAAGTACAAAGTCAGTTCCTAGCAATAAAACTTAATGGGACTCCATGGCCCACTTTGCTGCAAAACATTTCTTTTCAGTGGTGAATTACTTTTCTCTCTATGTGCGACTTCCTACTTAGGTACAGAATAGGATGTTCCGTCCATCTATGTTTTGACTTAGGACTCACGCCTAGGCCTACCTCTGATGCATCTGTTTTGAGAAACTATTTTTATTACAAATTCTGAGCTTCTTAAAACGGGCTGAACATAATGCAGTCTTAATGGCGAAAAGCTTCATCACACTCTGGGGTCCATTTCACATTATTTGGGTACTCTCTTTCATGAGTTCAGTGAGGGAGTAACTAACTCATAAAAGTTAGGAACAATATCCGATAACCAACCAGCCCTAAAATGACCTGACATGTTTCTTTGTTTTAGGGACAGGGCTATTAGTTACAGCTCTGTTTTAGAAATTTCTGGCTTAACTTCTCCATTTCTAACACATAGCCCAAATATCTGGTTTCCTGCATGCCCAGTGCACATCTGGTAGGATTAATAGTCAGACCTGCATGCATTGATAGCTTGAATAACTTTCTCGTGAGGTGTTCCAGGTGGCTTTTCCAGTCTGGACTGTACACCACATCATCCAATGCGCAGCAGAATAACCAGTGTGGGATAAAATTATATCCACATAACCACTGGAATGTAGCTGACACACCATGTAAACCAAATGGCATGGTGGTGAACTGATAGAATCCAACAGGAGTGGCAAATGCAGTTTTGTCTCTGGATTCTTTAGCTAAAGGTATTTGCTAGTAACCCTTGGTGAGATCG
The DNA here is from genome assembly GCA_016271365.2 of Neoceratodus forsteri. Lineage (NCBI taxonomy): Eukaryota > Metazoa > Chordata > Ceratodontiformes > Ceratodontidae > Neoceratodus > Neoceratodus forsteri. The sequence continues at coordinate 287,230,973 of CM057455.1, read as the reverse complement.
AGGTACTGATATACTTTGCACTCCCCAGTCTGTACATCAGATCATCTATTCTGGGCATAAGGTAACTGTCAAATTCTGACTCTTGATTAAGTTTCCTAAAATCAAGGCAGATTCTAACACCGCCTTCTTTTTGTTTACAATTACCATTGGAATGACCAAGCACTCCTCGACTCTTCTACTGTATGATACCCAATTCTTTCTTTTTGTATTTCCTTAACCACGTCAACTCTTAACCGCTTTGGTAACCTGTATGTCTTTTGCCTAATAGGGGCGAGCATTCCTTGTCACTATTAGATGCTCGACCCCTTTGCTCAGCCTAGTACTGTGGTAAAAGTACTGTTAAATGTCTTTAGCAAGTTACAAATTTCTGCAGTTTGTTCTGAGGTTAAGGAAACATTCACCTTTACAGCATCATCAGTTACAGTTTGTTCCAGTCCGTCATAAGCTACATCAGTATATTCTTTATCAGTTTCTGGTAAAACCAGCAGAACAGCTTTTGTGTTTTTAACCCATTTCTTGAGGAGGTTAGCATGGTATATCTCGTAGGATTTTTCCTGTCAGGGGTCTCAGTCACGTAGTTAATGGTGCCAGTATGTCTAAGCACTCTACAAGGCCTTGCCACTTCATTAAAATGTATTTTTCTGTTGTGGGTTAACAGTAGCAAAATCTTTTCACCTGGCTCAAAACTTTTTCATTTACTCCATGGTCATAATATACCTTCTACTGGTTTTGGGCCACTTCCTGATTACTATGGGCAATTTCAACATATTTTGCCACCTTCTTCTTAGGGCACACATACAGTATAAGACGTTAGAGATTGTTTCTGAGTGGGTTGTCTTCCCATTTCTTTTATCACATCCAGTGGCCCTCTTGGCTGCCTACCATACAGCATTTCAAATGGTAGAAACCAGTTGATGCCTGTGGCACTTCTCTGTAAGCAAAAAGTAGATGAGGCAAGTATTGGTCCCAATCTTTCCTTCCTCTTTTAGAAACCTTTTAACATGGGTTTTAGGGTTTGGTTAAAATGCTCAACTAGACTATATGTCTGAGTGTGATAGGGAGAGGTTCTTATGGCAGCGATACCTAGTAGTCTTCAGCTCCTTAAATAATGCAGCACCAAAGTACTACCCTGATCAGTAATAATTCCTTTAGGTATGCCGCTCTGCTGAAAATTTTTGCAAGCTCTGCTGCCACTTTTGAAGTGGTGACAGTATGCATTGGAACTGCTTCTGGATGTCGAGTAGCATAGTCGCATACTACCAGGATAAATCTATTACCCTTTTACTTTTGTTTAAGGGACCAACCACATCCATTGAATTCTCTCAAAGGCACATCTATCAAAGAGTAGGGCCACCATGGGCACCTTGTATTTTCTAGTGACTGGGGCTACTTTCTGACACTCAGCACAGGAATTACAATGAGTAGCAACATCTTCATGAATTCTAGGCCAGTAAAATCTATACAGCCATTTGGCAAGGGTGTGATCCATAGAAACATAGAATTTGACTGCAGATAATTACCACTTGGCCCACCTAGTCTGCTCATTTCCCTACCTAATGGATAAGCTGCAGATCCTAGTTAACCAACAGCCTACTTCCTCCTACCCCTACTAGAATTGTCTTATGTCTGTCCCATGCATTCTTGAACTCCCCAGGGTTTTGACTCCACTACCTCCTCAGGAAGGCTATTCCATGTATCACAACCTCTCCTTGAAAAACACTTCTGCACATTACCTCTGAGCCATCCTTCCCCATCTTCAAATTCTGTCCCCTTGTTCTTGCATCATCTTTTTCTGAAAGATGCTACCCTCTTGGACTTTGTTGATTCCACTGAGGTGCTTGAAAGTTTCTATCATGCCCGCCGCTCTCCTCGGTATGCATATTAAGCTCCTTTAATCTCTCTCTTTGTATGTCTTCTAGGCCAGACCCTGCACGTTTTAGTTGTTCTCCTTTGGACAGCCTCCATCCTTTCTATGTCCTTCGGAGATGGGGTCTCCAGACTGATGAGTACTCCAGATGGGGTCTCACCAACTGTCTGTAGGATAACAACTTCCTGTTTTCTACTGGTGATGCCTCTCCCAATGCATGCCAGTATCCCCAACCCTCTTACTGCCTTCTCACATTGCTTGCCCACCTTTAGGTCATCTGACGACTACCCCAAGTCCTTTCCATTTTTGTTGTTGTTAGTATCTCACCCCCATTGTGTACTCTTCCCTGGATTTTTGTTTGCCAGGTGCATTACTTTGCACTTCTTTGCATTGAATCTAAGCTGCTATACATTTGACCATTCCTCCATCCTTGCCAAGTCCTTTCTGATCCTTTCCACCCCACCTTTTGTTTCAACCCTGTTGCAGATCTTTGTGTCGTCCATAAAGAGACATTACTTTTCCTTCCAGTCCTCCTCAGTGTCACTTATAAAGACATTTTAAAGAGGACCGTTCCCAGTACTGAACCCTGCAGTACTCTGCTAGTAACCCCCTTTTTTTCAGAGTGGTCTCTGTTTACTATTACTCTCTGTGTCCTGTTGTTCAGCCATTTTTGCCCAGGCTACCACCTTGGGACCCACTCCAAGGCTGGCTAAGTTATATTATTCTTTTGTGGGACTGTGTCGGATGCCTTGCTAAAGTCTAGGTAGGCCATGTCCACAGCCACTCCCTGGTCTACTGTTTTGGTCACCCAGTGAAATCTATTAGATTCGCTCTGACATGACCTTCCTGCTGTGAATCCATGTTGCCTTGGGTCCTGTGTCCCGTTGGCCTCTAGGTACTCAGCACTTCTTTCCTTCAGAAGTGGTTCCATCATTTTCTCTACCACTGAGGGTCAAACTAACAGGTCTGTAGTTTCCTGCCTCTGCCTTGCTCTCCCACATTTGTGAAGTGGAATTACATTTGCCCTCCTCCAGTCCTCAGGTACCACCCCATCCTCCCATGATTTGTTCAAGAGGGTAGTCAGTGGTGTCATTAGTTCTACCCTTAGTTCTTTTAGAATTCTTGGGTGAATCCCGTCGAGGACCATTGCTTTAATCCACCTTCAGTTTAAAGTTCTTTCAGAACCCTTTCTTCTACTGACTGGACTGATGTGACCTCCCTATCCAGGCGTTTCTATTGTTTGGTTTAGGTACCTCCTTCTCCTCTTCTTTTGTGAATACTGAGCAAAGTATTCATTCAGTATCCCTGTTTTTCACTGTCACCTCTGCCCACATTCCCTCCCTTTATTAAGCCTCAATATCCCTCCCTTGGTCTTTCATGCGGCTCCCTAATGTATCTATAAAAGGTTTTATCCCCTTCTTAACAGCTGGCTATATTTTCCTCAGTTTGGGCCTTTGCTATTCTGACTGCCTTCCCTGCCTCCTCCTGCTTTAACTGATATAGTTATCTGTCCTGCTCCTTCTGTGTTTCCTGATATTTCCTGAATGCTATCCTATTCTCCTTAACCTTCAGTTCCACCTCTTTTGAGAACCTTAGTGGCTTTTTCCTTCATTGTGTTTTGTTGATTTGCTTTACACAAAGGCCTGTTGCCTGTGTGATGGCAGTTTTAATTTTTCCCTGTTGTTTTCCACCCCTCCTTCTTGCCTGTTGGTAGTGCTTTCTGAGGCATTCTCCCATTTTGCCAAGTCAGCTCTCCTAAGTCCAACACCCTTGCTTTTGTATGGCTTGACTCTATAGCTGTGTTTATTGTGGACCACACTGTTTTGGTGTTCACTTGTTCTCAGATGGCTACCCACTTCTAAAGCTGAGATCCTCTCTCCATCCCCATTTGAAAGTACCAGGTCTAGGAATGCTCCTTCCCAAGTGGGTTCCAACACTAGCTGTCTGAGGCATGCCCCTGTAGGGCATCAAGAATGACCCTGCTCTTAGATGTGGTTGCAGTAAAGGTTCTCCAGTTAACATCTGACATATTCAGGTCCCCATCAACAATATCTCTCCTTTTTCTGCCATTCTAAGGATTCCTTCTATCATTTCCTTGTCTATTGTCTCCCCTGAAGCGAGGTCTGTAAACAACCCTTGTGCAGATTGTGGTGCAGTTTCCTGTCTCCAGGGTGACCCGCAGTGCCTCCTCCCCTCCCTGTTTACCCTTTAGTTCTGTTGCTTTGATTCCTTCCCTTATGTAGAGAGCGCCTCCTCTTTTACCCTCCTGTCCCTCCTGTAGATTATGTACCCTGTTATGTTGACTTCTCAGTCATGGTTCTCTGTGTACCATGTTTCTGTGACTACCACAATATCGGGCATCCCTCTTCCATCAAGGCCACTAGTTCAGGGGCTTGTTAACCAGACTTCACGGCACTGGTACTCATCGCCCTCCATTTTGATGTCCTTGCCCTTTTAGGCCCATCCCTGTCCTTACTGCCTTTTCTGCATTTGCCCTGTTCTGCTTCCTATTGACTTCTCTACCTTTGTCTGCTTCGCTAACTACCCTGTTTTGTGGGGGGGGCTGCGATTTCCTGCTTCTCTTCAGTGCCTCCCCTTGCTGGTTTAAATGCTTGCCAAGAAGCATTTAAACCTATTACCTAGGATCCTGGTTCCCTTCCTGGACAGATGCAAACCATCACACCAGTATAGGCCTGTATCCTCCAGGTAGACCCCCAGTCCCCAATGAAGCTAAATCCCTGAGCTCCGCACCAGTTTTCAACCAGTCATTGAATCCCATGGTGCAGAGTACCCTAGCCTCACCCATGCCATAGACAGGTAGCACTTCTGAGAAAGTTACCATATGTGCCACTTGTCTGAGGCCCCTCCTCAACTCCACAAACTCCTGCTGCACTGCTCTGATCCCATTCCCAGCCAGGTCATTTGTCCCTAGGTGGACATTGACATCCAGCTCCCTCCCCTGTGCAGCTGCTGCCATGATCCTGAGGATTCGCTTCCTGTTCCTCCAAGCTATGGCACCAATCAAGCACCTTACCTCCCTATCCCTTCCCCAGTTCTACCCTCCTAATGATTGAGTCACCCGAGAAGTTGTTTCCTTCCCTGTGGGGTCCCATGCCACACTCCTGTGAGTCTCCTTTGTGGAGGTTCCAGCATTCTCCTTGGTCTCCACTGCAGGTGCCTCCACAGAGGAACCACACTCTGCTAGAATGGAGAATGGTGTGAAGGAACAGCTGGAGGATCGCCTCTGTTCCACCACCCTCACTCTCCCTGAGCCCACCACGGTCCAACCGCTCCTCTTTCTTGGCAGCCTCTGAGGAAGTGGTGGTGGCCTGGGTGGTCTGTGGGGGGGGAGCGGTTTTCTGAATCCTCGCCAGTTCCGATGGAGACAGGCAACCTCCTCCCTCAGACCAGAGAGGTGCCTACAAATGAGGGCAGCAACACAACCTCCAGACATCTCCTGGAAGACTGCCGCTCCACAGTCAGTGCATTGTACCACTCCCCACATGTCTGTATCCCTTCCTGTTTGAGTGTTTTTTTTTTGTTAATGCGTGCATGCGTGAGAGTGTGTTACCCCTATTCAGTGTGCTGTGCCATTTAGGATATGAACAGGTGTATGTCCTTTGCACTTTTGTGGAAGTGATGTCAGAACCCCTGATATAAAAGGAAATGATGTGTTTGAGACGGGTGGGGTGGGGGCAGGAGTAGGTGGGTGGGATTAAGCCCGTGCCCTCCAGAAACAGTCATCTATAGCTCTGACCCACCACCCCGGTGAGTGCTTTCCTTCCTTTCACACACCTATTTCACAGAGTTTAAGTAACAGGTCTAGTCACAAATGACTGCAGAAATTTTCCCAGCTAAATTTCCTCCTTGGCAAATAAAAGTTACACTAAGAAAGCCAACCCCAAAACAGAGAACCAAAATACTGACTTCTACTTATTTACACAGGCCCCAAAATTAAGAATTCAATTCAGTGTACCTCTATTAAATCACCTCCTTGCTATAAGGAAGCTGGTGGCTGCTCTGTTTCATCTCCCAGAGTGACCAGCCATGGAACTATCGTGTGCTGTCTGTAACAACTCTATTCTGTACTTCTGTGGTAGAACCTATTGTTCTGTCTGTTCCTATGTCTGAGGTTTAACCCAAACTCTGTACAGTAACCCATTACATTTTAAACATTTATTCACCCTGTTTTGGTTTCACTCCCATCTGCTTAAAATAACCCTGGAGAGAAATATCGTTGGCTTGCTCTGAACCAAAATCACAATCAGTTATCAGTTAAGCTTCAGCATTTTCATATTTTAACCCTTTACAGTATGTCCATTAGTCTTTTGTTACCATTGTTGTTTCAAGCGTCTCTCTCTTTCCTTGACCTCTGGATCTTGGAGCTCTTCTCAAACAAGTCAGAATCAATGTCACTGAAAGGAAAAGTGTCCCCACCTTTTGAGATTTGTTTTGCCTGAGCTTGTTGCCACTGCTGCTGAAACTACAGGGTTTAGTTCCTGTGAGATTAACTCAGTAAATTCTGGACAGTCATTTCCAATAATCACTGGTACAGGTAACTTAGGTACTACTCCCACTTTCATTTGAGTGCGACACACCCTTAATGATCAGAGTCACTTGGGTAGTGGGATAGTATCGCGTGTCCCGTGGATGCAGATGACACCAGTACCTGGTCCTTTTGCACAGTGTTTTCCCAGCACTTCAACATGCACTAGGGTTTGTCTGCTTCCGAATCAATGAGTCCCTTGACAGTCTTATCCCTCACTTTCACATCTGTTAGGTACTTGCCCCAATTTGCTAAGGACAAATCTGCTCCAGTGCCACTCTCCTTACTATGGCAGTTTCTTGCAATATAGCTCGCTTATTACAATTATAACAAATTTGGGGGCAGTTTTGTTACCCCACCAGAGTTCTTATCAGACTTTGAATTTAAATGTCAGAAGAGAGTCTTACGGTGCTTGGCTGTTACCTCGCTGCTGTGGCGTCTGGCCATTTGGTAATCATCGGCCAAAGAATCAGCCTTTTCCCCACTTTCTGGTCAATGTTCTTTCACCCAAAGCTGCACATCTATAGGCAGGATCTTGATGAATTGCTCTGCTGCAAATGTATTGATCTGTGGACTCTTTTGCCCTCTGGTTGGAGCCATTTAATAAGGAGCTCTGTGAGTTGGGTGAAGGCTTCTCGAGGATTGTGAATCGCTGTACTTCAGGGACTGGAATCTTTGTCTGTAGGTCTCTCCTGAGATGTATCTTTTCAGGATTTCGTTTTCACAGGGTCATAGTTTTCTGACTGTGCAGTGTCCAAACTGCCATAGGCAAGTTGGGCTTTACTTGTCAGGTAGGGTACCAGTCTTATTGTCCACTGCTCTTTTGGCCATTAGCAGGCTGTGGCAACTCTTTCAAAAGTTGTCAGGTATGCCTCAACATCATCTGAGGGACACAACTTTGTAAGTTTAATGTCTTTTAAAGTCGCTTGTACCTTGTTGCTGTGCTGGACCAGTGCCAGATCCTTCTGCTTTGACAGCTTGCAAGGCATCCAGCCAGCGCTGCTCCTGTCGCTGCATCTCTTTGTTCCTTTGTTGCTGCTGTCACTGCATCTCTTCTTTTCTTTGTTGCTCCTGTCACTCGTCTCTTCTTTTCTTTGTTGCTCCTGTCACTGCATCTCTTCTCTTCTCTGCTTCTCTGTCTTTTTTGTTGTATAGCCCATCATTTGAAAAAGTCCATCAGGCTTTCAGGTTCTGTTACTGCCTGTTCTTTTTCCATAACTTGTGCTGGCTGTACAATCTCAGCTTATACGTCTGTCTCTGCTAGTTTAGCTACCATTCTCCTGGTAACCACTCCTGGACTTGCTGCTGCAGAGATCCCTACCTTTCTCTATGCTTCCCTGGTACTAGGTCCAGTACCCACGCACAAAACTCTTGGCTTAGAGTATGCACAGCGTAAATCCCACTTAGGCTGACACCATCTATCATTGAGGCACAGGTCAAGAAGCATAGGGATACCAGGAGCAGTTGTAGAATCATAAAAGTGTTTATTAGTAGTTGCAGTAACATAAAAAAAATAAACTTGTTCAGTATAACTATTTACAAAGGCAGAATAAACAGAGCAGATCCATCTGAGTTTTCCTTCAATCTCTGTGTGTCTCAAAACATTGCAGCTCTCTCTCTTATACATCTTTGCAATCTCCCTCCTTAACAAGCAGCCTGTTTTTTTTCTAAAATGTTCTTGTAAATTTCAGGCAGGTGCAGCAAGAACACAGTGTCCCAGAACTGAGGCCCTTCTCCACAGCTTCTGAAAAAGGCTTAAAAACTGCTCTCAGGTTAACCCCTTGATTTCCCAATGGCTTTTGCAATCATCTCAAACTATAATTATATACGTTTCAACAGTAATACTATATAATTTCTAAACAAAGGGATCCCAATATCAGTTACGTTTCCACATAATGATTTACATATATTTTATACCAGCAGATATGCAAGGGTGGAAAGAGACAGAAACAGCAAGTGAGGGTAGAGAGATAGCGAGAAGCAGAGAATTACAAGATCATCGGGTGATGAAGTCCTAGGTCTCACGAGAAAAGCTGGCTGCGCAACCAGACAGAGAAGAGACAGAAAAGGAGAGAATAGAACAGATCCTTGCATTTAAAATATTTCTCCTTCTAGCAAGTAGGACAGGGCCATATTCAACCCTGTACCACACCTTAGGAAGAAACTTAGGATTGGTACTAAAAGACACCCTGTCTTTGTGAAAAATCAAACAAGACTTCTTACACATGAGGGTCTGCAGCTCTGAAATCCTTCAAGCAGAAGTAATGGCAACTAAAATAATGCTTTCCACAACAGAAAGCATGATTCGCAAGGCGTGGCAGTTCAAGGGAAACAGCGACTTTTCCAACACTAAATTGAGGTCCCAGGCTGGGACAGTGTCATGGGTTGGAGGCTTCAAATGCAGAATGCCCTGCAAGAATGTGTGAAACACATTAAGCTGAGCCACTGAATGACCATTTACAGGTTCTGCAGAGATGGCAGAAAGATGTACCTTAATAGAGAGTACCGCAAACCTGAGTCTGAAAAGGAGAGAAGGTACTCCAGTATCTGATCCACTGGACAGGTGCAGGGATCTAAATGGTGTGATGCAGTCTGAAGAGCAAGGTGCTTCCATTTCATAGAGCAAGTGGCTATCGTGAAGGGCTTCCTGGCTGCCACCAGGACATCCGCTACTCTAGGATACACCCCAGATCTGCAGCGGCTATGTCCTCAGGAGCCACGTATGGAGATGTAGAGATTTCAGGTCCGCATGGACCAGAGTGCCTTCTGGGAGAGCAAGCCAGTGCACGGGATAGGGGCACTGGAGGATCCACTGCAAGTCCGAGCAGCAATGTGAACCTGATCTGATGAGGTCAGAAAGGGCAATGGATCATTGTGGCTCCTTCCATCTGGAGCTTCATCAGAACTCGTTGAAGGAGTGGGAAGGCATACAGAAATCTCCCTGTCCAGAAAAAGGGACACTGCGTCTTGCCAGAAAACTCCAGGCCCTGGATCTAGCAAGCAGAAAAGCAGCAGCTTTCTGTTGTGTGTGGGAACTAAAAGATCCAACTCTGGACGACCCATTGATCGAATAGATCTTCTACCACTGAGGTCAGAAGATCCTACTCTTGTCTCTGGCAACATGAACAGCTGAGAGCTCCAGGCCGTGTCCTATGGCCCAGTACCAGACTCTTATAATTTCTCTGCACCAGGGATAGGAATGAGTCCCCCCTTGCTTGTTTATGTAATTAACTATGTACATGTTGTCCATCTGAAACAAGGGAGGACCCGAGGAGAGCAGAGTCTGGAAGGCCAGTAGCACATACAGGACTGCTCCTATTTACAGGACATTGATATGGAGTTCCCTCTCTACTTCCGTCCACATCCCTTGAGTTTGGTGGACTCCCAGGTGAGCACCCAGCCAAGACTCAAGGCATCTGTCGAAAACCTACTGAGGGAGGAACACAAAGGGAACCCTCGAAGAAGGTTGCTGGGCTCCAGCCACCACAACAGTACCTTGTTGACTGGATATGAGACCACCACCAGTTGATCCAAGGCATCCGTGCATTGGTCCCGTTGGACCCACAGTGTTCACTGAGGGACTGTCATGTGCAACCTGGCTATAGGAACCGTGGCAGTGGCTGCGGCTATGAGGCCTGGAAGCTGCAGAAAAGCCTTCGTGGGATATGACAGCTGGAGTAAAGTTGACGAGCCTGGTGCATCAGGCGTTCCACTCTGTACGTGGCAAGGCCGACTTGGGTCCCACGGACTGTGGTGGAGGGAGGGTCGGCACAGGCCCGGCAGGTGCCGGCTAAGGCGATACCAGAGGGGATCCATGGATGCTGGCTGTGGAGAAACGGGTGCTGGGTGGAGGTGACCCTCCCAGGGTGAAGGCTGAGGGAGACCAGGCTTGAAGAGATACCGGTGCCCTGCAGTGTCTGCTCCTGAGAAGGAGGAGCAGAGCCAAGGTGGACCCAGAGAATGAGACTGGCGCCTGTGGTCGGGTGTCGGAGGACGACAGTGAGGAGCCCTGTGAAGAAACTCGGTCGAGCTGCCTGACTGTGTGCCCGCTGTGAATAAGGGCTGGGATAGTATGGGTTGGGGAGGAGGATAAGAAGTACCCTGACCCAAGGGGCCACCGAGGCAACCCAGGCAGGCAGCTGGGCCACTGGTAGCCCTGTAGAAGTTAGGTGTGCAGGGCCAAGGAGGTTCGACCCTCTGAAGGAGGAAGACCACTTTACGGTCGAAGACTTCTTGTTGGGGAGGGGCGGTAGTGGGAGGCAGACCGGGATTGGTCCCGATCTTTATTCCAGTGCTTGTGTTTCCCGCTGGCCTTGTCCAGGAGTTTCGAGGGCGAAGATCCCAAGGACTGGGCTGGGGAAATGGAGGAGGTCCTGACCTGCAGCTCCTGTTCCATTGAGGCTACCTTCTGCTTAAGGAGGTGGTTTTCCAAGATATTGTAGTGACGTCTCCTGTTGGCCATGTTGAATCCTTGGCAGACCTCACAGGCTTGAATGGCGTGGACTGGAACAAATGTAGGCAGAATGACAGAACTTGTCCAGGTTCTGTGTTCCGCAGGTACACTTCTTGGGCGGTTGGATGATGAAAAAGGTTGAGAAGACAAATCATCAAGTGAGAGCACCTAAATTTCGATGTTAAACTGTATTGAAATCGAAAAATAATAAAGCTGAAAAACATGGGAAAATGGCAGTCGACTGTACCGTCAGTTTCAGTGGTCCGATGTGTTGGTCGACGGTGGAAAAAGAACTGAGGAGGGTTGGGGCCTGACTGCCTTTATAGGATTGGCTGACATCGGAGGTGGGTGGCCTCCTCTGGTAGACTGCTAGTTAGAAATTTTCCATGTGGTCCTGGCACTGATGGCAATACATAGATACATCGAAACTGTCAGCAGATAAGGACCGCTAGGCCATCTAGTCTGCCCATAAGCCCTAAACATGTATGCAGTCACTGACCCATGATCAGTAGCTTTTCATCACTCTTCCCCAGTGTTCCCTTGTACCTGTCCCAGGCATGTTTAAACCTCTCCACTGTGCTTGCCCTAACCACCTCTTGTGGCAGACTGTTCCAAGTGTCCACCACGCTCTCTGTGTAGAAAACATCCTCATGCTACCTCTTAATCTACCCCTCCAATTTCATATTCTGTCCCTCGTTCTGTCTTTCCTACATTGGAAAAGATCCCCCACCTGCACATTATTTATGTCCTTGAGGTACTTGAAAGTTTCTATCATGCCCCCTCTCCTCTCCTCCAGTGAGTACATATTGAGGACTCTTAGTTTCTCTTCATATGTTTTGTGATGCAAGCTATGCACCATCTTAGTCAGCCCTTCTCTGGATAGCCTTCACCCTGTCTATGTCCTTACGCATACGTGTGGTCTCCAGTACTGCACACAGTACTCCAGGTGAGGCCTTACCAGTGTTTTATACAAAGGCATCAACACTTCCTGTCTCCTGCTAGTAATGCTCTGCCTATGTACCCCAGCATGCCACTGGCCCTCCCTGCGGCCTTCTACTGCTTTGATACCTTAAGGTCATCAGATATGATAACCCCATGTCCCTTTCCTCTTGGTGACAGTCAGCACCCCCCACTCCTGTAGCTTTCCAGCATTCCCCTACCCAGGTACATTATCTTGCACGCTTTTGAATCGAACCTCAGTTGCCACACATCTGACCATCTTTCAAGCTTCTCCAGGTCCTTCTTCATTTTCTGCACCCTTCTGGAGTTTCCACTCTATTGCAGATCTTGGTGTCATCTGCAAATAGGCAGACCTTTCCTTCAGTCCCTCTGCAATGTCACTAATGAAGACATTGAACAGGCAGTCATCCTCCTCTTTGGAGCGGCAACAGCAGTAGTCCTACCAGTGATGGCCTGCTGCAAGAGATATCCTTGAAGTAAGATCTACTGTTACAGTAAGTTCTTACGTAACTGTACATCTCACTTCGAGGGGCTATTGCAGCAGGTAACACCATTAGGACTAAAGCCGGCAGGTGCCAGGACCCCACAAAACTTCTAGTTAGCAGTATACAGCGGAGGACTCGCCCCAGACATCGCCCACCCCGCGTCCATCTATGGTGTAAAAGGGGTGGTCCCTAGCTAACCTCATTTTCTTTACCTGTCGACCTGCTTAAGTCAGACCTTCACGGACACCTTCTGCTTTAGTCGATGCCATTTTGCTGTATTTACCCACACTTTATTATTTTACAAAAATATTTTTCAGCCTTTTTCTTGCGTCTTTTTCCATCCTCCTCTTGAAGCAGCAGCGGACCAAGTGTGCATGTGGCAAACAGCTTCCCCACAAGGACGGCCACACTCTTGTCTGCTGTGCCTCGCCCGACCACGACATTGAAGCCTGCAAGCACTGCCAAGATTTTAACCAGTGCACCAGACTTCACCGCCAGAAGAACCTAGGCCGCCTTCTTGCTGCAGTAGAGACTTTCAGCGATGGAGAAGGAGCCCCAGGCCTCTTTTTTTTCCCTAGTCTCTGAGGCTTCAACCTCCTCCTTTTCTCACAGAGAGAAGAAAAATCCAGCAGAAAGCACAAACACCAGGAAGCCACGGGACAAACCCGGTCAGCTTCCCGCTCCAGGTCCCGCACAAATCAGGAACCGAGCCTGGGTTTTCCTTGCACGGGAGGTTGGCACTTCCATTCTGGCAGCCCTCTATCCCTTCAGGCTCCCCAGTGGTCAAATCACCTGTTGTTATTACTATTTTGGCAGTGGTTCTTCGGGCTCTGGGACTTCGTCCCCAGCCTTTCAGGCTATGATACTCAGGCCCTTACATAAGGCGGGTTCTCAGCCAGGTAGCTCGACCGGGTCCTCGTTGGGTGGTGGCTCTTTGACTATCACCCTCTCTGTTAAGGCGTTTGCCAAGTCAGTCCCGATTTCAGGGCCAACACCACTAAGCAATGCCAGGGGCGTGCTCACCTTCCCGTGAGAGTGATGCCTCTACCCAGCTCAGGAGTCAGCTCCCTGGGACAGGCTTCTCCTTCAAGGCCAGCAGCTGCTGTTTCACCAGTCCAGTATCAGCCCACGCCTGTCCAATCAGCGCGTTTACCCCAACGTCAACTACGGTGATGCCTCAGCCGTTGTCCCTTACCCAGCTCAACCATCGCTAGCAGGCCCTGTCGTCCACACAGCTGATACGACTCCTGTCAGACCGATGTCGAATGGCTACTTGCCCTAAGGACTGGACGCTAACCCAACAACTGTGGAACTGACACCAGGGTTACCGCAGCCTCCCGACAAGGACTCCAGGCAGATGGACCAGTTCGGTAGAAGGTCTATGCCTCTTCCACCTGTGCTATCTGTTCCCCAAAGACCCTAACTCATACTCTAGGGATCCTCCTCCCAATCCAGCTAGAAGCAAGTTCCCCTAGAGGCTCCAACACCACCTCCTAAGCAGCCCACTCTGCAACCAGAAGGAGCTGGCACCGTCATCAAGGACCCACCGACGGAGGCATCGTCGCTCTCCTTCTCCTCCCCAGACTCTGCCAAGTCGGGCAGATATTCCTCCTCATCCTGTGATTATTCCGGGGACTCTGATCGGTTGTGGAACCAGAGGAACCCAGGGACATCCTTGGTCTCCTCCAGGCAGAACCTACTTTTATGGATGTGATGAGGCACATCCAGTCCCTTATGGGTTGGGACACGGAGGTAGTGGACCCCGAGCAATGTCGGTTAGCTGTTTTCCTTTGTAAGGAGTCATTGCCCTTGGTAGTTCCACCCTTATTAATTCCTTCAAAGATGTCAGTAGGGCTGCTTGGAAACACCATCTTCTACCCTGGCGACTTCCTAGAAGGCAGATCAGCTGTATAATGCCCCAAAGGTAAGACATTTTATGGGGAGCACCAGAGGCTGACTCAGTCATCATCATTGCTGCCCATGACTGCTCTAAGTGGCCCCATGCATCTTAGTACTCAGCCTCCCAACAAGGACTCCAGGCAAATAGACCAATTCGGTCAGAAGGTCCATGCCTCTGCCACCTGTGCTATCCACCTCAGAACTTTCTGGCCCACATGGTCCAGTAACAGAAAGCTCTGTGGTAGAAAGCTTTGGAAGTGGTTCAGACTCGCCTGATCTCCTGGCAAGACTGAGCTGTTGCACCTTCAGATGATTTGGAACAACTAGTTTCGGTCTCCAACTTGGTGAGACGGACTTTGACATGGTAGTTAGACCCCTCCAAACCTCTCAAGGCAGTCCACATTCAGACAGAGTCACCTCAACTGATGCTCACCATGGATGCATCAGGCCAAGACTGGGCGCCATCTGGCAGATCGTTAGACTCAGGGGTCTTGGTCCCCTCTGGAACAGCATCTCCACATCAATGTTTTGGAGATGCGGTAATCTATATGCTCTCCAGGCCTTTCAGATTAACCTTCTCGGCCCCTCTCTTGATCCAGATGGATAACATGTCTCTGGTCTTTCCATAAACAAGCGGGGGGCACCTTCTTACCCCCCTCTACAGAGGCTATGAGGTTTGGTGTGTATAGAACATCACCTGGACCTGACTGCGTGCATGTTCCAGGTGTTCAAAACATCTTGGCTGACAGCCTAAGCTGTTGCGGTCCAAAGGTACACAAATGAGACTTTTTCCCTCCATGGTCAGAGATCTCTTCTACAGGTGGGACCACCAGAGCTGTTCTCGTCCCATCCAATGCAAAACTGCCCAGTTTCTGCTCACTAGATCCTGAGCCTGGTGTTTTCTGGTGAGACTCATTGTCCCTCTCTTGAACAGGGAGATTTCTGTATGCCTTCCCTCCCTTTCTGTTGTTACAGATAGTAATTCTCAAGTTGCAGTCAGAGGGGGTAGAGATGATCCTAATAGCTACTTACTGGCCATGCCAGATATGGTTTCCACTCCTCCAGCAACTAGCAGTGGAACCTTCAATCCCCGGCCCTGTGCTCCAATCTGCTCTCCCAGGAGCAGGGCACTCTGGTCCACCGGACCTCAAGTACTGCACCTTCATTCATGGTTCCTGCAAACTTAGCAGTTACCAGATTTGAGGTCTCTTCCTGGGTGGCAGGCGCCCTAGTGGCAGGCAGAACCTTCCACTAGAGCCACTTATGCTATAGTGCAAGCGGTTCTGCGTATGTGCCACCACCACGCCATAGATACCTTTACTGTCTGGAGAATCTCATTCTTGAGTACCTCCTTCCCTTTCGGATTTTGGACTGAGTTGCTCATAAATTAAGATGCACTTATCAGCCATCTCTGCGTACAGTGCACCTATAGAAGGACTCTTGGCCAGCTGGACCTCTCCCACACTTTTTGAGGGTATACTGCATTTGAAACTTCCCATTAAGGCCCCCGGATCTTTTGTTCATTTTGAATACTTACTCTGCCTCCTTTGAACCTGCCTGCAAGCTGCACTTTCTCTCGTGGAAAGCGTTATTTTTAGTTGCTTCCCCTTCCTCTGCAGGATATCCAAACTTAGGCTCTAATGTGTAAAGAGCCTCATATAGTTTCACATGGACAGGATGTCCTTGAGGACCAATCCTAAGTTCTTCCGAAGGTGGTGTCTGAGTTTACTCTGAATCAGGACATCCACCTCCTGTGTATCACCCAGAGTATTCGAATCAAGGGCAGGCCTTACTGCATACTCTGGATGTCCACTGGGTGCTTCGTTATTATTTGGATCGCACCGAACCATTAGAAAATCTGATCAGTTTCTTTTGCTCCAGGAAAGAAGGGACTCATGTTTCAAAACAATTAACATTGTTTTTGTTACTGTAATCGACAAGCCTTTACCAGGACCGGTTAAAGGCCATTCTACCAGGGCATGGCTGCAGCTGATATTTGTTCAGCTGCCACTTGAGTTCTGTTTACACTTTCATTTGCCATTACAGTCCGATATTGCCTCATGAGGCAGGCTCGGACTCGCTGTTCTGCAGGCCTGCTCTCTTGAGAGCTTTATGCAGACTTCTGCCTCCTCCCAGCTGACTGGGGTCAGTCCTTTTACTGTTTGGGACTCAGTCTAATGTTACCTGCTGCAAAGTCTCGAAGTGGGATAGTACAGTTACATAAGAACTTACCGTAACAGATCTTGAGAGGGCTCTTGCAGCAGGTGCTCCTCCCCTCCATCCCCTGGTGACTGCTTCTCCATTTCTGTTGCCCCTCTTTCCTGAGTGTAGAGGAACCACGTTAGTTCTCCAGTTTCTGTACACATGGGGTCTCTGACGGGAGAACTGAGGCTGGACTGGGGACTGCCCTTATACCATAGGCAGACATCAGGGATGGGCCGATATCAGAGGCGGCCCTTGCTGTATACTGCTTGCTAGATGTTTTCCGTGGGGTCCCTGCGCCTGCCGCTTCAGTCCTAATGGTGTTACCTGCTGCAAGAGCTCCTCTCGAAGATCTACTGTTAAGGTAAGTTCTACGTAACTGTACTTTTCTAGCTTTCCCATTTTGGTTGTTTCTATTTATATTCACCCATGCCTTGTTTAAATAATAATAATAAACTTTATTTATAAAGCATTTCTGAAACCAATGCAGCAAATCTCTGTATCTCCTACCCTAGAAATATGGTGTTGCTCCTATTCCCAGTTTTGGCCTACCTTTTACCTTCTGCCCTTCCCAGTAGTGAACAGGTGCCTTATCTTAGTTGACTGGCAGAGTTCCCTGCTTCCCTCTGTTGATGCAAATGATGCCAGTCACCTGTTGCACTCACTACTCACTCACTGACATGAATGTGGTGGACACGTTAGAGTGGAAGTGCCTTTATAGTGCTCTTGTAAAGGCACTAAGCCTCTGTCAGCTCCACCCCACCCCAAATTACCTACCTTGATTCACAAGGCTTCTTGAATCTGCTCAGCCTAAGATTAATCTTCTGAGCTAGTTTCCCCACACCACCTGTTACAGTTTAAAACTCAAGTTCAAAGTGCCCCACATACTTTCCTACAAAGTTAGAAGGTGCCCCAAACACTGCCTACAGATCTTTTCTTTTCTCCCATATACCCTGCTACTTTTTGTATGAAAAATACTATAAATAAATATCAATAAACCTGTAAGGTAAAGCTAGATGCATTCACTGCTCTCTATCAGCAAACTCTGGTCTTCCACTTCAGGACCCCAACTAACTTGACCTTTTAAATCTGCCTATTGATAGAAGACACAAGACCTCTGTCAGCTCCAGCCCCTCTCCCCAGTTACACACCTGATTCACAGAGCTTCCTGAATATATCAGCCCAAGATTGATCTCCTGAACTAGTTTCCCACACCACTATTACAGTTTAAAACTCAAGTTTAAGGGCCCCAAACACTGCTTACAGATCTCTTTTCTCCCTTACTCTGCTACTTTCAGTATGAATAGAAATATAAATATCAGTATACCCTTAAGATAAAGCTAGGTGTTTTCTCCTCTCTGTCAGCAAAGTCTGGTCTTCCTGTGGGCCAAGGCCTTGCTCCTGCAGACTGGGCACTGGATCTTACCTCCTTTACCTCATCATTTCAGGTTGGTCTTTCACACCCTGCCTGGCATTTCCTGCAGCTACTGGGGTACATGGCATCCTACAGCAGCATGATCCGCTGGGCCTGCGATGGATGCACCACCTGCAGCAGAAGTTGGACCATCAGTGGTCCCAGCACCCAGGCCACTTGCACCAGCCTGTCACAATGACCCAACCGATGTTGGACGCCATCCAGTGGTGGCTGGTCCCAGAACATCTAGAGGAAATAATCTGGTTTGTCCACTCAATGCTGACTGTCACAGTAACAGCAGACATGTCTCTGGTGGGTGGTGAGCACACCTGGGAGACCACAGAGCCCATAGGTTCTGGTCACCCGGAGTCCCATCACCACATAAACCTGCTGGAGCTCCCTACAGTGCAACTCGCTGTGACAGAATTTGCCCTCTAGCCAGGGGTGCAGTTGTGCAGGTCCATACGGACAGTACCACAACCGTGTTTTACCAGAACCAGCATGGCAGAACACATTCCCTTCCTGTTTGTTGGGAGGCCTCTGCACATGGACCCTCTTGCTCTGCCTGGTACAGATCTCCTGGCAGTCCATTTCGCTAGAGTTCACAGCTGGCAGACGCTCTCAGCCAGGTAGGAGAGTCATTGCATGAGTGATCCCTGAATCAGGAGGTGAGACCCCTGTTCTCTGTGGAGCACTCCTCTGGTGGATCTTTTGCCTCCTGGAAGCATGCCAAACTGTGCCCGCCCCCACACACACACACACAATATCTGGGACACTTGAGAGATGCCATCCGAGGCCTTAGATCACAGGCCTCATGTACACCTTCCTTCCTTCCTACCTTCTTGATCCACAAGGTGGTGCTCAAGGCCCAGAAGGACAAGGCGCAGATGATCCTGATAGCTCCAGACTGGCCTCAGGAGTTCTGGTACCCATCTCATCAGTTTCAGCAGCAGACCTTGTGGCAGCTGCGCCTCTGCTTGAATCTGCTGTCCAGACAACAGGTGATGGTCCTGCAGTCCCTGCTCCTCACGGCTCTGGTTCCTGAGCTGCTAGAGTTCCAGGCCTTGGGTCTGTCAGATGAAGTGCTCCACGTTATGGAGGCCTCCTGAAAGAGTTGCCTCACTTGTGCTATGCCTTTAAATGGAGGAGGTTATTCTTTTGGTGCCAGGGCAAGGAGCTTGATCCTCTTGCCTGCCCTGTGGTGAGTATCTTGGACTAACTCTGGCCCTCTCTCAGGTGGGACTGAGAGTGACAACACTTAGGTGCACCTGGCAGCCATCTCTGCTTACTAGGCATGGTCTGGTAAGCCGATGGCAGCCCAGAAGAAGGTAGCTGCATGCTTTGTCAAGGGTCTGGAACCACCTGTCTTCTCTGGGGCATTAATTACCTCCATTGTGGGACTTACTGCTGGTCTTGGCTATGCTCATGGGCAAGCATTTCAAGCCTAGTGCACAGGTGTGAGATGTCACACATGTCATGAAAGACAGCCTTCCTGGTGGCCATCACATCAGCCAGAAGGATCGGGAGGCTTCAGGCATTCTCGATGGAGTCTCCCTACCTGGTCTTCCACAGCGACAAAGTCGTCCCTTGCCCCAACCCAAAGTTTTTCCCAAAGGTAGTATCAGATTTTCACCTTAACTGGGTAATTAAATTAGTGATATACGCTACTAACCCTTCTTCAGAGGCTGACCACAGGCTCATACCCTGAACTCATGGAGAGCACTTTCTGATGTTGAGCGCTTGACTGGAGTTCAGGGAAAGGCTCGCCAGCTATTTGTCACTTAAGCTGAAGCTGTGGCTGGCAAGCCGGCAGCAATGTGGACAAATTGGCAGGTGGATCACATCCTGCATCAACCTCTGATATAGGTTGGTTGGCAGAAGCTCCCATAGGCTTAGAACTCATTCCAGTCATACCGCTGTCCCAAGGACATCTCTACAAGTCCGCACACACTGTCATTTCCCACTACATCGACCTTGAGTCACACTGGGATACCAGTTTTGGGACCTCAGTTCTCCAGTCTCTGTTCGCCATGTAGGGTGCGTGGCCTCCTCATCCCAGAGAACTGCTAGGAATCTACGGAGGTGAACAGTGAACCATATCCATGCCCCTAAAATAGGTCATTCACCTGTAACCATAGTTCTAGCAGTAGTATATGGTTCACATCCACATATCCCACCCGGCCTCCACTGGCAAGTGGTACATGGATCCCTGCTTCCACCATGCAAAGATCTGATGTCATGGGGCAGTCGGAGGATATAATGCCCTTGTGGTACAAGGAGCTTAGCTTAGACATTTGGCCAGTCAGACCTTTCCAGTGGAACTGCCAGTGTGTGGATGTGAACTATACTTCTTAGAACTATGGTTACAGCTGAGCAACCTGTTTGTTTTCCCTATGTGGCTAGTGTGAGAAAATACAGGAGGAGGCAGTAGGCTCAATTCAACATTAAAGAGCTCACTGAAAAACTTGGGTTTCTTCGTGATTTAGAAAAGTCATACCTGGAGCCCAGACAAGTGCTGGAGTCCATAGGGCAAAACTGAACACAGAGTTTGGAGTGGTTTCTACCACTTAAGGAATGTCACTCAGATTAAGCACCCAGTCCCATCTGAGGACCTGCCATCACTGATGCATGCTTTTGTCACCTCCAGGCTCGATTACTGTAACGATGTATACTTCAGGGTCAGTGGGGCAACCTCTGCTAGCTGCAGCTAGTGCAGAATGCTGCAGCAGGGTTATTGATGGGCCTTTCTAGGTCTGATCATATAACCTTGGTTTCGCATAAACTGTACTGGCTGCCGGTCAGGTGAAAGATTGTCTTCAAGGTGGACTTGCTCACCTATAAGGCCCTATATGGATCGGGTCCGGGCTTACCTGCCTGCCGGTCGCTCCCCTACATTCATCTGCTGAGGGTATCTGGTGGTCCCATAGGCACGATTAAAACTGCTGTTGATCATGCCTTCAGTGGCGGGCCTTACATTATGGAACTCCCTCCTACGGGCATTGAGGGAGGACTCCTCTGTTGATAGTTTCAGACAAGATCTGAAGACGATCTTTTAAGTTGTCTTATGAGGACTATGATAGAGAGCTGGATCTATTTATTAGTTAATTTTATATTGATGGTTATTTTATAGATTTAAATTGAACTGACTCTTATTAAATCTATAATTAAACTTTGTCCTGTATTATTGTAGCACACCCAGAGCCTCAGGGATTGGGCACTTAAGAAATAAAGCATGACTTGACTTGACTCTGAAGATAGCAGAAGCTCCAATTCAATGTGCAAACATATTCCAAGCAAGCCAAAAAGATTTCACAGGAATTTCTGGGACTTTTGCACATGCTTCTACCACTGCAGTGGTACTATGGACATTATTGTAAATGAGGATGACTAGTACAACCTCAGAAGGTACTGGTGTCAGAGAGTGTACCACTTCATCAGCAATACCAGTGTCAGGCAAGTTGTTAACAAGCAGTGGCGTGGTGGAAGGATGTAAGCAACCTCAGAAAATATTTTCTTGAATTCTCACTAACAAAATCTTAACCACAGATGCATCGCTCCTAAGCTGGGAAGACATCTGGAGAGAAGGACACTGAATGGGATGTCGTGCCAACAAGAGAGACGGAACACATAAACCTCTTAAAACTAAGAGCTGTGTACTTGTCCAGACTATCTTTCTCCTCCTTTGTAAGGTGCGCCTTTATACAGATGACACTAAAATCTGCCATAGGGGTACACACTTGAGGGGGATGAATAGAAAACTAAAGGAGTGGTCACAGGTGTGGCAGCTAAGTTTCAATGCTAAGAAGTGCAGAATTATGCACTTGGGGCACAGAAACCAGGGACAGAATACAAATGGGGGAGTAGTATTAACAACGACCAAACAGGAAAGAGACCTGGGGTAATCCTATCTGATGACCTAGATGGCCAGACAGTGTGACAAGGCAGTGGGGAGAGCTAGTGGGATGTTAGGGTGCATAGGGGTTGTATCATCAGCAGAGAGAGAGAAGTGG
Organism: Neoceratodus forsteri; assembly: GCA_016271365.2. NCBI lineage: Eukaryota > Metazoa > Chordata > Ceratodontiformes > Ceratodontidae > Neoceratodus > Neoceratodus forsteri. The sequence continues at coordinate 287,209,137 of CM057455.1, read as the reverse complement.
TGTTACCGCTGTGTTGGTCACTGGTAGATCTCACCTAGAGTACTGTGTCCAGTGGTCTCCAGAAGGACATAGAGAGAAGGCAGTCCAGAAGAGGGCAACTAAAATGGTTCAGGGTCTGTCAAAAGCCCTATAAGGAGAGATTAAAGGACCTCAATATATACCATGGAGGAAAGGAGTGAGAGAGGATATGATACTTTCAAATACCTCATATGTATAAATAAGGATCTCACTTGAGGGGCACTCTTGCAGCAGGTAATACCGTTAGGACTAAGCTGCCAGGCCAGCACCCCATGGAAAACTTCTTAGGTTATCATGGGGGGCCGCTCCAACATCAGCTCCACCTCGATGTCAGATGTGGTATAAAGGGCGGTCCCCAGATAAGGTTCAAAAGAGAAGCATTTTCAGAAAAAAGGATGCCTGAATCGATGAGTCATGCTATGAAGCTGGGGGTTGACTCAAGGGAGATGTGAGGAAGTACTTCTTCACAAAAGAGTGGTGGATGCCTGGAACAGCCTCCCAGTGGAGGTGGTGGGGCAAATATGGTAATGGAATTCAAGAAGGCATGGGAGAGGCATAGGGAAGCTCAGTGGTAAGGAAAGGGGTGTAAAGCCAGAGGTCAAGTAGGTTCTGCGATGTTACAGTAAGTAGGAAACATGGGCAGACTACGGGGCTAAGTGGTCCTTATCTGCTGTGGAATTCTGTGTTTCTATGTTTTGCAGGATCAAACAGTCCTGATAAAGACAGACAATATAGCGACCAGTTCAGTCTCGTCGATGGAGGCGGAGAGGAGAATGAGGTCTGAGAGTAGTGCAGCAGTTTCTTTTCTGCCTTCCCTGCAGCAGAATCAAGGGATCAGGCCAAGACCGTCCCAAGTACTGACTGCAACCTTCTGCCTTTGATTGTTGCACTAAGATTTCTACCATGCCTAACAAATTTCTCCTTGTTGCTTGAGGAGAAAGAACGGGAATGGAGGACAGGAGGAGCCGAACTTTGTGGGGACCGGAGGAGCGTATTTAATTTTGCTCATTGCTCCTGAATGCAGCCAACTACAATCAAGGGGGAAAAGGCACCAGAATTTGAATCTCTGGCCAGCCTTAAAAGTGGACGCCTGTCTGCTTAATTTCAGTTCAGTCTTGCCCACGGAGATGGAGAGGATACCAGGGGTCTGAGGGCAGTACAGCAGTTTCTTTTCTGCCCTCCCCTGCAATGAAATCAAGGGACTGCCACCGCACCGGAGAAGCTGAAGTGGCTATTGCCGCACTGGGTCCCAAGCACTGACTGCAACCTTCTCCTTAGACGGCTGCACAAGATTCTGCTGTGCCCCCAACAAATGTTTCCCTTGTTGTTTGAGGAGAAAGAATGAGGAATGGAGTACTGGAGGAGATGAACTTTGCGGGGACCGGAGGAGCTGAGATTTTGCTCATTGCCCTGAACTCAGCCAGCCGCAATCAAGGGGAAAAAAGGTGCCAGAATTTGAATCTCTGGTCAGTCTCAAAAGCGGACGCTCTGTCTGCTTAATTTCAGTTCAGTCTTGCCAGCGGAGATAGAGGGAGAACGGGTCTGAGAGCAGTGCAGCAGTTTCTTTTCTTCCCTCCACCTACAATGGAATTGGGGACTGCTGCCACACCGGAGAAGCTGAAGTGGTCGTTGTTGCACCGGGTCCCAGTACTGACTGCAACCCTCTGCCTCTGACAGCTGCTCAAGCTTTGCCGTGCCCCCAACTAATTTGTCCGTTATTGCTTGAGGAGAAAGAACGGGAACAGAGGACGGAGCAGCTGAGATTTTTCTCTCCTTCCCCTGCCTAATTAAATACAGTATTGCAAAGCCCCACACAGAGTGGGCTGCCCAGAAGGCCAAGAGAGGAGGTGTAGTAAATTTTCCTCTGCTGAAAGTGCAGTTAAGTGATCTGGGCTGCATTTAGTCAGATAAGTATGCCCTAAGGTGAACTGTATGCATTTCGGTAAAAAGGAAACATAAAGAACTTGTGATAAGGCTCCCACTGCCAGTTAAGATCCTGACAGAAACCTGACTTAAGGTTTAAATTAAGGCAACAGGCTGGTGGATTAAGCCCCGGTCTGAGTCCATTACAAATCTGTAAACACGGCAAAGATTTGGGACATGGCTGCCAGGAACATATTCCCAGTACTCATGTGCATACTTGCTATTCACGGGTTGATCATCTCCTAGATGGGGAAAGGTTCAACCCTCACAGGATGCCGCTAACTCATGTGCACCTGGACCTGCATTACCCTCCTGTAGGTATGAATAACTGGTTACAGCTCCATTGATTGTGCTCATAAGAACCTACCCAGCACTGTGTTAAAGGTACTAAGACTGATTCTCTATTACTGATCCTCCTTGCTGGGGATATCCAAACCAATCCTGGTCCTCCCATGGGAAATCTCACTGTCTGCTCTCCTCATGACCTGAACTGGGTATCCCTAGCGGTCTAAGAATAGTACACGTGAATGTCTGTAGTTTATGATCCAAAGTCTGTGAAGTCCAGAGCTGGGTAGACCTGTATATATTCTTGTTATATCAGAAACTTGGCTCAAGCCAAACATTCTAACACATGAAGTTGACCTCCTGGGCTACACCACCTATAGAAAAGATGGGAAAGGGAAGGAGGGATACTTATATACACAAAAGACCCTGAGTGTGTCCCTTGCCTCCTTACCCCTATAGAATGTGCTGGCTGTGAAGCATTATTTGTTAAATTAACTCTTGACAAAGCTAAGTCCTTGCAGATAGGTGGACTACATAACCCCCAAGGTACCCAACCAAGCTCTGAAGTCTTAAATAAAATGTTGACCGAGAAAGCCCCTCAAAATTGCTCCTCTTGGGAGACTTTAACCTCTACTTGACGAACACACTCGGAACAATCACAAACCATTGCTGCTTGACACACACCTAACCCAGATCATTACGGAATCCACGGCACAATGCTAAAACTGACAACCACTCTATCATTGACTGGGCACTTGTCTCTAACTCCCTTAACATACAGGTGGCAGGCACTCTTGGATGCCTTGAGTGACCATTCTCCCATATTCTGTATATGGAAAACCAATCACCCAGAATCCCCCTTAGATTTTCACTGCAAGGGACTTCTCAAAATTCTCAGCTCCTGTCTTCCAATCTTATCTATCCAGCCTTGACTGGAGCCCCATCCTGCACCTCCTGTCTATAGGTGAGGCCCTGAATACTTCCAGAATTGCTTCCTGTCAGCGGTCAACATGCATGCACCATCAGGAAGCTTAGAGTTATGGGCAGTGTTATAAATGGATAACTCCTGAGCTTAAGACCCTATGACACAGAGGATTAGGCATGGATGGAACTACAAGAAGTCTGGAACACCCTCTGACTTGGCGACCTGTAGAGTGTTGAGAAATTAAAGTAAAAATGTGCAAAACTGCGGAAATGATTTTGTTAAAACCTCCAGCAGAACAGTGTACCTGACCCCAAGTGTTTTTAGCAGCAAATCAATGGTCTTATGAAAGGCACTAGCAAACCAACATAGGGTCCAATTGCAGCAAATGGCCAAACCATACGTGGACCACCAAGAGGCATCAGATGCCTTCAGTAGATTATTTACTTACTTAGATAAGCACACTGCTAACTTCCCCACCTCAGGCTGCTGACCATACTTCCCCTACAGACCCAATTGCAGCACCCTGAATTCCACCTAAAAAGATAAAGCAGGCAGGTGTGCTACCTCTCCTTAAGAAAATAAAAGTCAGGGTTACTATAGGGCCAGATAGATTGGTCCCCAGGTTGTTAGAAGAGGTTGCTCCTGCCATAGCCACTCCAGTCACCTGGCTAATAAACAGATCCCTAGTTGAAGGTGTCTTACCAGCCAAATGGAAAGAAGCCTATGTAGTTCTGATCCACAAGGGGGTGTCCCAAGGAACTGATTGGAAACTATAGGCCAATCTCTCTCCTCTGCACCCTGGAAAAGATACAGGAGAAGCTTGTCTATAACCAGCTTCGTGACTCTCTGGAGGTTAATCAACTTCTAGTACTCAATCAGCATGGTTTCAGACAAAACCATGGAACCAACATGGCTTTAATCAAATTTACTACAGACATCCTTAAGGCCCTAGACAATGGCATCTCCATGGGGCCATATTCATAGACCTGACCAAAGCCTTTGATTTGGTCATTCATAACCTACTACTAGACAAACTTAAATTTGCAGGCCTTGACCACTACTCCTAAACTGGTTTGAGAGCTATCTATCAATGGCTACCAACAGGTCAAATGGAAAGGGACCATATCAGGTCAACCACTGATTAAGGAGGGAGTATCTCAAGGATCTGTCTAGGCTAGGGTCCTCCATTTTTCCCTGTTCATAAATGACCTCAATAGCAATTGTGGTAGCAGCTCAGTAATACAGTATTCTGATGATGCTGTCTTATACAGATCCTCGAACAGCATATCTGCCCTCGGCCGCAGCTACAGGAGGACTTCACAAGCCTAGAAAGCTGGCTACAGGCCGGTAGGCTGCTGTTGAATGACAAGAAAATGAAAGTCATATTTGTTTGGTCCAAGAACTCTAGGACGGATAGAACCGTACTACTCCCCTAGTATCCTCATCCTGTACCCACATCGAGTTGTGAGCCCTTCAGGTATCTGGGCTTACCATTGACCAAGGTCACACATGCAAATGCCATGTGGACCAGGTCACCAGAGTAATTCACCAAAAGGTGAGTGTACTGTATGGACTAAACTCACAACTTATACTGGAAACCAGGATAGCTATTTCTAATAGCATCCTTCTACCCAACCTCACCTATGCTGCTCTTGCCATGCAGTGTCTCACCAGATGAGAAATGGGTAGGATGCAAATTTATACAATAAGATAGCTTGATTTGCTGCCAAATCCCACCGAGGCACCTCCACTGCAAGGTACTGGCCTCCCTAAATTGGCCCTCTCTCCCAACAGCTTCAATACCCTCTCCTATGCATCACCTACAAAGTAGTAAATGGCTCATATCTAACAGGCCTAGCTGGGCTGTTGGTTCCTAAACAACCGGACAGATTGCTCCGCACCTCTGCGTCGAGGCTCCTGGAGGTGCCTAGGTAAGGACGGCAGCAGACAACAAGTCCTTCTTCCATGCAGCTCCGATCCTTTGGAACAACCTCCTGGACCATCTGCAAACTGCTGCTGCCGATCACCTTTAGAAAAGGACTCAGGCCCATCTGCTGGAAAACAACCAATGCACCTGCTAGGGATAATCCCGGATATAGACCCTAGTTTTTTGTTTTTAATTTTTATCCAGGAAATAGTAAATGTACCCTTAAGTTTGGTAACATGCCCCAGCATAATAAGAGCACAACCACACAAACTAAGCTGTGTGATAACTGCCAGTGAGGTATCATGTCTGTTTCTGTATGATTGTAAATTGTAAAATTGTAACCAGTACTAATGCACTCTGTCCCTGTGGCTGCTTCCTCTTGCCTGTAGAAGTGTGTGCTGAAATGTCGTGGAGTGTAGTCACAAGTGTTTAGACCTCTGGATTCACCATGACTGTACCCAAAACTTGCCTTGTATCACCACAATTTCTGTGCCCAATAGGATTCTATGTAACTAATTCTGGTCACCCCTGAAAAAGGGCCTTTTGGCCCAGTGGGCTTACCGGTTAAAATTAAATAAATTAAATGTGTTACATAAAAATAGAGGCACCACATATTCAAAACTTTCTACAGAGCTGATGAAGGTATGGAACCTGGTATACCTACTGAATGCAGTACACCTAACCGCAAAGAGAATGTACCAGCAGATTCACCCAGTGGGTGGGTCATGTTACCACTTAATGGTCACTGAACCAAGATGTGCCAAATTTGTATTTCTGATATGGAGTGTGCCAGAACCGGACCTGCTTGCCTCTTGGGAAAACTGGATACTGCCTCAATTTTGTTGCAGATCTCCTCGATGGGGACAGTTCTATGGGATGCCCTAATTCTCCCATTGAAGGGCAAATTTCTTTATGCAGTCCCCTGTTTCTACTAATCCACAAGGTCCTGCAGACTAAATAGTACAGCAGTAGCGGATGATGGCTGGCCTCCGAGCTTGTAGTGACCTTGCATTGTAACTTTAACAACATTCAGCGATGGTTCTGCTCTAACCAACTCTTGCTCAATACCAAAAGAAGTCTCAATTTATGTATCTATTTATTCATTTAAACAAGTTTTACTAGGTAAGTCATACTGAGCTGGTATCAGCTGAATTCCAGATGCAACCTGGAGGAGGAGGAAAAGCAGAACAGATAGAATTTACAATTATATAGAGAATACTGGATGGGCAACTGTGCAGAACCAATGTGTTCTGCTACAGAGGGGTTCTGATTCCTCTGCCCTCGAAAAGCTAAGCTGAGAGGTCCATGAAAATCAGAACCCCAAGGTGGCAAAACACACTGCATAGAGTTGCTCATCCGGGTATTTTATAGTGTACAATACTGTGTGAAATGTGTGTTTTGTGAGTTCTTTTGCTTTCAAATGAAACTGACTGCAGTCTCTAGAGGTTCTGGAATGCTGTTCTACCTCAGTAAGGTATAATCGCATCCCATGACCTTGGAACTGTGATAGAACAGTATTTTGAAAGGGATGGAATTCTATATAGGACAACACTCCACTATGCACTATAATACATTATACAGTGGTGTGTGAAAATCCTGTAACCTGATTGGTCAAAACATGTCACATGACTGTGGGTAAAGCCTGCATTACCCATGGCTGAGGAACTGCATTTATAAAAAAACATAAACACATTTTTACATTTATTTTACATATGGGACCATTGTATAATCGCAATAAGGCATGCCAGGGTGTGAGTTATTGAGGTTTACCCACTTCTTGTGTGGTTAAGTCACTGGCTGCGCCTGTGACACACCACACAAGGCGTAAACCCTCAATAACCTCACACCCTGTTGTGCCTTATTGCTTAAATAATATGGAAATATGTATAACGTAGATATACAAATTACAAGAAGCATTTCAAGAATAAAATTGCCATACAGTAAATTGCAAAACGGGCAAAAAGAAAATAACTACTGAGCAACAAAACAGTAATATGAGCAGCAGGGAGTAGTGACTAATGAAGTTGGGGAGAGGGTCTGTGCCAGTGTCAGTGAAGGATGAAGGCAGGTGATAGAAGGCCACTCCAGTACCAGAAGCAACTGCAGGAGTGAATAGAGAAATAATACAGAAGAAATTTCAGAGAGAGAAGGGACAGAACAATGGAAGGGGGCTAGAGCCCGTGATTTCAAAGAAGCAGATCGAGAAGGCAGCTTGGCGAGCAGTAGATTCATTGAGAGAGAGAGAGAGCGAAAGCAAGCATTGCAAAGGGAATAAGAGGTAGAAGGGTAAAGAGAGGAGGGAACCAAACCAAAGTTTGGAGATAATGGAGGCACAGTGGGGAAGGCACCTGCTGTCAAGACAAGGGAGGGAGGGGGGTACACAGAGAACAGTGGATAATACACAGGGGATTGTCAAGGGCAAAACAACAAAAGGAGTGAAAGAGGGGTCCAGTCTAGCTAAAGAGGACTTTTGAGCAGCACTGTAAATGGTGTCTCCATAGTCAAAAATGGGGAGAATCATCTTAGTGAGGAATTCTCATCAAACAATAAGTGGGATACTTCTCTTACTTCTGATTACCTAGAGGCCAGTGGGCACAGGACCCAAGGCAGCATGGGTTCACAGCGGGAAGGTCATGTCAGACAAATCTAATCGATTTATTTGACTGGGTGACCAAAGTAGTAGACCAGGGAGGGGCTGTGGACATGGCCTACCTAGACTTTAGCAAGGCATTTGACACAGTCCCACACAAAGATTAATAAACAAATTAGCCAGCCTAGGAATGGGTCCCAGGGTGGTAGCCTGGGTAAAACATTGGCTGGACAACAAGACACAGAAGGTGATAGTAAACTGAGTCCACTCTGAAGAAAGGGGGTTACTGGTGGGTTACCAGGGTTCAGTACTGGGTCCAGTCCTTTGTAACAGGGTTGATACACGGGGAGGGATGAGAAGAGACTTGGCAAGGTTGGAGGAATGGTCAGAAGTATGGCAGCTTTAATTCAGTGCAAAGAAGTGCAAAATAATGCACCTGGAAAACAAACCCAGGGAAGAGTACAATGAGGGGAGGTAGAAACAACAACAAAAATGGAAAGGGACCTGGGGATAATCATATCAGGTTACCTTAAGGTTAAAGCAATGCGAGAAGGCAGTAGGGAGGGCTGGGGATACTGGGATGTATAGGGAGAAGCATCACCAGCAGAAAACAGGAAGTTGTTATCCCTCTGTACAGACAGTTGGTGAGACCCCATCTCCTCAAGGACATAGACAGGATGGAGGCAGTCCAGGGAGGGCAACTAAAATGGTTCAGGGTCTGCAAGAGAAGTCATATGAGGAGAGACTAAAGGAGCTTAATATGGATACCCTTGAGGAAAGGAGGAGAGGGGACATGATTGAAACTTTAAAGTACCTCAGTGGAATCAACAAAGTCCAAGAAGGTAGCATCTTTCAGAAAAGAGATGTGCAAGAACAAGGGACACAATTTGAAGATAGAGGAGGGACGGCTCAGGGGCAATGTGAGGAAGTACTTTTACACAGAGAGGTGGGGACGTGATGGAACCGCTTTCCTGAGGAGGTTGTGGGGTCTAAAACTGTGGGAGAATTCAAAATGTATGGGACAGACATAAGGCAATTCTTGTGGGGTAGGAAGAAATAGGCTGTTGGTTAACTAGGATCTGCAGTAGGGAAATGGGCAGACTGGTGGCCAAGTGGTCCTTATCTGCTCCAAAGTATATGTTTTTTATTTCTGTAAAGTGCTTCAAGTTTAGGGTGGAGCTTCTCTTGGATTGCATCCACATGAACAGAAAAATTGAAGCAATCCAGTCTGACCCCATGCTACTTGGGAGACGTCCTCAGTAGTTGCACCATCGAGGGAGGGAGGTAGGGAGGGAGGAGCCTGTGCCTGGTGCCAAAAGTCATAGAGACAGTTTTCATTGCATAAATTGTGACCTTTGTCAGTAAGTAACAACATGCCAGGCACCACAGTAGCCCTAATTTTATATGATGCTGGATGGTTCCCCTTGAAGAAATTCTTCGCTCTATGTACCATAGTGTGTAGCTGATCCAAACCTCAGTTTCTCCTCCCACATCAGTGCCATCCACAAAAGCTCCTTCCCAAGCTTGTCCCTGTTAGCCCAGCACTAAATAATCCTCAAGGTGATTATCTTGGTGTTTATCTATGAAGACATAGTATAAACAGTGCTGCCCCAAACCTAGCCTGGCTAGATTGGGACCCCCCTTCACTCCTATTGCTTTGCCTTGAAATGTCCCTCCCACAGTCATCACCGCTCCTCTACTCCAAACTCTCCTCTCTCTGAAGGGTAGGCACTGTCACCACACTCTTTTCATTCCAAATTCTAGTTTAGCATTCTTCCATGGTACTTTTCTCCCTCCTGTGCTCTTTCTCCTCAGTTTCACTGATTCACACTCCTTTTCTTTTTATTCCATTCTGCTTATGCCCCTTCATTTCTGGCATCAGATCCTACAGTTGTCACTTACCTGAAGAGTCTTCAGGTCGCTGTGTAGCCATGGTCCCCCATATCCAGGGCTGTTAGCTGCCAAAGCAGCCTGTTTTCCCATTGCCTTGGTGTCCTCAAGGCATTGCAGGTGGCAACATCATGACGTGTGCACGCAAATCATGTAACACGTCCATGTTTGCAGCCACCTTCCTCTGTGTGTTGCTCCAGCCGCTAGTTACCTGTGGTCAGCCAGTTGGCAGTGTTGCTGCAGAGGAAACATCTCCTTCCCTCCCTGGAGGAATTCCCTCTGGGACGTACTGTCCTCCCTCCCTCCGACTCCCAATGTCCCGGTTCTGCTACAGCCAGGTTGCCGGTCCCACCCTTTTCAATCCACCATTTTAAAACTACTAAGTAAGCAGCCTTTCTTGTTTTCCCATCTCTGAATAACCTCACTGCCCCCCAAATCAGAGCTCCATTCTGCAAACTCTTTTCTGCACACCTGTTCTTCAATCATTACCTTTTATTCCTGCCCCACCCAGTCTCTTGCGCTCTCCTCACCCTCCCTTTCTACTCTGTCCACCCTTTTCCCAGAGCTCCAGTTGCTTACTGCTCATTTACTGATTTAGGCCATCAAGTTTTCATTGACATTTTTATTTTTTTCTTCACCATATGACTTCTTGATTTAGCATGGCAGAGTGTATTTATTCAAGATTTATTTGAACTTGTTCATTCAGTAACCTCGTAGATCTTTAAGCAAACGCTCACTGTTCTACTGTACTTCCTCTTACTATAAACTCCTACCCCCCAAATTCACATTTGGAAATGAGATGCAGCGCTGTGTAACCATCCTGACTAAATATTCTAAATAAAAATAAATGTGAAGGCTAGACTGGACAGATCAAGGCTTCCTACAGGGATGTCCTTAACATCAATCAAAAACAAGTTCGGTACTTAATCTGTAACAAAAAGAACTTTAAACGTGATATTCACAATAATGTTAAAAAGATAATAGAATTTATTTTATTGTTGAGACATCTGAGTCGAAATGGTTGATGAGGCATCTAGCTGCAGTGAAGTTGATCTTGTCATCAGTAATTGGTCCAAAAACACATACCACAGTTTTACACTTACATGGATACTGGTTTTAAAACTGACATCTGATTGGCGTTTGCCCAGTACACAAGCAGTCTGTGTGAAATGACTTTTCTTTTGTCATTTTCCCACTCTCTCCAGCAATTAAGGAAAGCTGTGATTGGTTCGTTGCTAACTATGACACTGCCAGGAAGTGAAGACACCGCTCAAGTTCAAGGCAGAAGCATCAACTGCACCAGTTCTACAAGAACCCATCTCCTGATTATTTATTTTTTTTAATCTTGAGATAAGTTTGTCTGGGGCCAGGCAGGGTGATTGTCTATGTTCTGTATATGCTGAGATGAAGAGGGGCTTTTTGGGGTCAGCTGATAACTGTAGGTAATTCAAAGCACTGCAGTATAGTAGGAGGAGGAGTTCTCTTAGGGCAAATCAGGTAACTGATCTGGTGGAATAATTACTATAGAGGAAACTGCTGTGTCTTCTTGCAGATGTTCAAGTATTTCTACCTTTTCTTTTTTTTTTTTGTTAGCAGGGTGAGGGGAATTAAAGAATGGTCATGCATCATTAAATGGTCTTGGGAACAGGTTTTTTTTTCTCCAGAACAACTCCAAGAGCATTAACACTAGAATAACAGTAAGAAAGGACTTTGCAACAGAGAGTATGAGAGTGGCCCAGAAATAAGCAGCTAACTTAGGAGTTGGAGTATGGTTTCCAGCTGGAGAAGGGTGTGTGTGGGGGGGTGACCGGTGGGTCCTTTTCCAGCTTACTACACTTTAATACTTGGTTAGGGGTTCAAGATGAGAAAGACAGTTGGGGACCTTTTCTCCAAGTCCCCATTTCCTTGCTTAGAGATATTTAATGAAGGAGGCTCAAAAAAACAAATGGAAGGAAAGCAAATACTTTTCCTATTTCTGTGTCCATGGACTCCAGGTGGGAGGGCACTCTATTTTTTCACTTACTGTTTTGAAACTTAGATTGAGACCCCTTCTTCTGCTTTTTGCTGACTGAAATGGACACTGGGAGTCTTTAATATCCACTCAGGTGTAACGCTCCATATCAGCCCACATTGTCTCTGGGAAAGACATGATTATGTGGTGTAGAATATTGCAATACTTTCTTCTGCTCTGAAGCATTGAGATGTTTACCACATACTGTACAAAAAAAGAAAGAAAAATAAAAATATGAAGCAGATTTATTAAACAAGCTCTCTCATTGCTCAGGGCGGCTGCTTTTTATTCCATTGTATGTCTGCGGTCCAGAGTTGTGTTTAAGCACCTGCTTCCACAGCAGCTACTTAAAGAAAGGTAGGTAGTTTTACAGCACTGTCAGCCAGGAGATCCAAGGTTCAAGACCTGCAAGAGCCATTGGCTTACCAACAACTAAGCTCTTCAGTAGACCAAACTGTTAAAATCTGCAGTGTGATATATCTCAACTTGGCTGTTTTGACTTAATAACATTTTGGTATCATGAACCTCATTCAGTAAGTTTTGATATGAGACGTGAAGTTTTCAGTGGCTTCCAATGTCTGGGTAGGCCAGAGGGTGGAAGGGCTTTTACATTTGAAATACTAAGTTGAAACTGGAGTTAAAAGTTGCAGAATTTAAGATAAATTATGTCACAGTGCTGCTTGTAAACAAAGTCAGCTACAGCTAAAACAAATACAAATGTCAAATGTGTTGAACTATATGTACCTGCATGAACTAAAGGAGTTTGTATTCATAGAATTAGTGCTTACATCACAACTAAACAGTTACAAGATGTGAAGTAAGCACTCAACATTTAAAAGCCTGTATTGACTTCCAGTGATGTCACAGAGAAGCTAGCTGCTGGTTCAGTAGGCAAAATTGCTTCTAAATTACAGGAAACCAAGGCCATGCTACAATCCAGCCCCTACAACATACACAAGCATGCTCCTCGAATCACCAACAAGGCTGGTGAGCAGATTGAGCAGGTGCACTTGTTCAAGTACCTTGGAGTCACCGTTGATGACCCTCTCACTTATCGCACTCACGTAGACTCCCTTGTCAAGTGGTAAACACAAAGATCGGGGTCCTCTATAGGCATAAGAAATCCCTCACCCAGGAAGCACTCCTGATCTCAGTCTCCAGCTCCATACTCTCCACGATAGGCTACCAGCTGGTGGTCTATGGAGCTGCTACTGATACAGTGCTCAAAGGGTCCAAATTGCACTCAATAAGGCATGCCACCACCCTGTTTGTAGATCACTACACTCATACTTGCACCCTGTATGAGTGTACAAACTGGCTTAACCTAAAAGACAGGATCAAATACCAAACTTGCCTCCTGGGAAAGAAAGCACTCCTCGGAAAAAAAACACCCCATATAGGAAACCTGCTCGAGGCTTCTCTCTCAACACACATCACCAGACGGAGGAAGAATGGAGCACTGTCCATACCTTTCGCCAAACCTCACTAGGGCAGCATGCTTTCTCCTATCTGGCCCCCGCTGGATAAATTAACTCCTGGTGAAATTACAAACAGCCTGTCTCAATTCAAAATAAGCCTCAAACAGCACCTAATGTCTAACTCAAAATGCACCTGTTTCTCAGGCCCCACTTGATAGACAGGCCTACCCCAAGGTAACACCCAGCAGGGCTACCTAGAGAACCCTGCCTCCATTCCAGCCTAGCCAAGGGCTTAAGTAAGCTATCAGTCCTCTTTAAACGAGTGTGGTACTGCCCTTCCAACTCCCTCCCCACACACACCAGACTTCGACAAAACCTTCTGAGTGCTCTGCTGCTGCTGCTTCACTAATCCCCACCTCTCGCCTCTGCGTTGGTTTCAAACCCAATCCCCTTGTTTCACTGTCACTCTGCCTCTCGTCATCTGGGATAGTGTTTAACCCTATGCAGTTATCTGCCGTAGTCTTATCAATGGATTTGAGGTTTCCAGGGTGTGCTACCTAGGGCAACCTATTAGAAATAGCTTAGTATTCAATTACAACTGCTCAGTTTTTTTCTTCTATTTGTCTAATTGTCATGTAATCGCTTCTTAATGCCTAATGATCAGGCCTCTGTAACCACTGAATATGTGTATTGTCTTATTGGCCACCCTGACGTGGAACCTTTATAAAAGCTCATGCTCAAAGATCTTTCCAAATACTAATTAAACAATTGAAAGAGAGCCCTCCAAACCTGAGAATAAAACATCTTCCTCACAGCTTAGAACTGATGCAAAGCAACAAAAATGCCATCAGGAGCCAAGGGGAAGATAGACTGACCAGTTCAGATCCCTAAAGTCTAAAGTGAACAGAGATGACAGCAGATTGAGGACAATAGCCCAGACCACAGCCACAGCATGTCCGGGCCATCTTGAAAGCTCTGAGTTATGACACAGATAACAGGAGAGCGGCTAACAAGAAATAGATTTGTGCTTTTAATGTGGGAAGTCAAGGCATCCAGTAGGAAAACAATTATGAATTTCAACAGTTACACTCTAGATTGGATAGTCTGAGAAGAATTGAAATGGCAGAGGAGAGAGTCTCTGGGTGGAAGATGGGCACCATCCAGCTCAGAGCAGCCGTGACACTCTGATTCACTATACAGAACCTTTACAGGACAGGTATGTAGATCTGGAGGCCATGTCCTGTAGAGACTAACTTCTTCTCACTGGACTTCCCAAAGGGTCTGAGACTGGTTATATGTGTGACTTTCTCACCAATTTATTGAAGGATTTGTTGACTGTACCCACGACAGTGGAGATCCATATTGAGAGGGCATGTGGAGCACTTTCACCAAAACTGACAGACCCACATGCATAACCCTGTCCCATCCTGACGAAGAGCTTCAGGGAGTATCTCAGTCATCACACTTAGAGGGACATTGAACTCCTGGAGAGGGTCCAGAGGAGGGCAACCAAAATGATCTGGGGCTTGGGTGACAGGACCTATGGGGAAAGGCTCAAAGAGCTAAATATGTACACATTAGAAGAGAGAAGGGACCGGGGACATGATAGAGGTCTTCAGGTACATGAAGGGGTTAAATAGGGAGGAGCAGTCACGGTGCTCAAGGGAAGAGGGGGGCAACTAGAGGGCATGGGTGGAAGCTGGAGGGGAGATTCAGGGAGAAAGGAGGAGGTGCTACTTCACTGAGAGGGTGGTGGAGCCATGGAATGCACTGCCCAGGAGGCTGGTGGAGGCAGAGGCGGTGGAGGGTTCAAGAGGGGTGGCACAGGTACAGGGAAGGGTTCTGGAAGCAAGTCCTGTGCAGTGGGAATATCCAGGACTGGGAAGGAGAAGCCAGAGAGGGCGAGGGGGCAGTAAGGTCAGCTCCAGGGTGGGGGCTGACCAAGCAGAACAGACACGAAAGACGTTAGGCCTATTCTGCTGGCATTTTAGTATGTTAGTATCAGGTAACCACGTAGGAACCTTTGCCATCTTTGAAGGGGAATCCACATGGAAGATTTTCAGCAGTACAACTGGGGCTGCTGGCACTGTCGACGTCCGTCATCACCAACCCTATATAGGTGTGGGGGCCCGCTGTTGACTTGCAAGCACAATCTCCACGGAGCTTCATCACAGTATTCGTGCCTGTTTCCTACAACACTTACCTAAATCTTTTTTTTTTTTTTTTTTTTAGAGATTTTTTCTTTTATGTCCAGAGTTAATCCTTCCTCTTCTCT
This sequence comes from Neoceratodus forsteri, assembly GCA_016271365.2. Lineage (NCBI taxonomy): Eukaryota > Metazoa > Chordata > Ceratodontiformes > Ceratodontidae > Neoceratodus > Neoceratodus forsteri. The sequence goes on along the minus strand of CM057455.1, from coordinate 287,193,875 downwards.
TTTCCATCGTTGTTGCCATGGAAAGAAGATTGCCTCTACCACGAGCACTTTGTGTCTGTTTGGCCTGACCACGACATCTCGACTGTGAGCTCTGCCAGAAGTTTAATCAAACCACCCTCAGACAATGCAAGAAGGCTCTTAATTCATGGAACAGGTAGCCAACTCCAGGCAGGGTCCTCCAGAGCCCCGCCACTCAGTCGCCCATTGGATCTTTGAGCTCCCAGGCTTCAAGGCCCAAGACAAGTTCTTGAGGAAAAGTCACAAAAAACGCGATCGATCACTCCCTGTCCCCCGGGCGGTGATCCTGCTCCCCATCAGCCTCTCCTTTGGGGGCTCTTCATCATCCGTGGCTGCCAAGATGAAGAAACCAGCTGTCCAGGTCTCTGTTACTACCGGCCCAAACCGACAGCTCCTCCGCCCAACTCATAGGGCGCCGTCCATCGACCTCCAGTCATCATTTCCTGCACTGTAAACGACTCTTTTGGGTCCTTTTTCGCTTTTTCCGCTAAAGCCGTAACCAGCCGTACTTTGTCAGATGTGTCTCCGAATCCAGCCGAGTTCTAGTTCCACAGCCCTGGGTCTTCTTTGCGCTTTTTCCCGCTTAAAGCCGCAAGGTGCCGCTTCTTGCCGTGACGTGTCTTCAGCCTAGTCGCCCTCCTGATCCAGGTTCCGTTGTTATTTGATCCTATTGTGCCTTTCCGCTAAATGCCGCACTTTGAAATTCTGTCCCTTAGCTCCTCCTTGCCCCTCCTCCCATACCCTCTGGTTCATCCTCTTGCTTTTTCCACTACACTCTTCCCCTACCTGCCTCATCCCCCTGCTCTGCCGTCCCTTGGTTCCGTATGCCCGGCTGTGTATCTCTGCCCAGCACCACAAGGCCATTAGCTTGTTCTTCTGTCCTTTCTGCTCATCGCCTCCACCTCTCATCATTTCTCACACCCTCCCTTGTCGCCCTAATTATCCCCTTACCTTCCCTTTCCCTCTCTCTCCTCTAAATGTGTTCTCCCGCCAGTACCCTCTGCCTATTGAAACTGTATGCCTGCCTTGAAAATCGTATGTCTGTACTGTACCATTGTACCTCTGCCTGTTTTGTGTTAACTAAACTGACCTATTTTGTTTTGTAATTGTGGACTTCCTGGTCGCGGCTGAAATAGTCACCTGTTGGCTAGTGCACCTACCGTTAACAAAACTAAATAAATAAATCAAGACCTGCCCTTCTTCTCTAAGGGCTACAGGCTCATTAGGCTTGCAAGATGGAGGGTCATTGGTTCTTGTACCACTGCACCCCACCCCCACCCCCGTCAATGACTACCTTGGGTCTGAACAAAGTACTCATTAAGTTTACTAATGTACTACTTCAGCAGCTAGGTGCCTTTAATAGTCCCTTGTCACTAGCATCATCAACGCTCAGCTTCATCATTGACACCTGTTCATCGACCCCATGAGGTTCCCCATGGGCCGACAACTCGTCTGACACCTGACCCAGATGAAGAGGTCGACATCGAGGAGTACCATCCTCATCTCATCCCCCTGATGACAGAGGATGAAAAGGAAGAAAGCCATTTCTGCTAAGTCCACTGCCTCTTCTGTCAGCAGGACTCAGTCAAGCATACCCCAAGGTCTCCTCCTGAGGATACCACCTTTTTCAATGTTATGAAACTGTTGTCTGACACAATGGGCTTCCAGACTGGAGGAGGAGGATAGCATCAGGAAATACCTGGTGGACTTCTAGGAGGTTCATGAATTTCTCCCTAAGATTATTCCTCCTATGCTGCCAGCCCAGAAGAATGCTACATACGGCAACTGGCACAGGTCTGACATTGTGCTAATTATGCCATGCAGGGTGGAGGGATTCTAGCTGATAAGTTTGTGACTGTGTGTTTGTAATTGAATTTGAGGTCTTTACTTAACTGCCATTTCTGTGTGCTTTTCCATGTGGTTTGGGTAGGATTGAGGGATTCTAGCCGATAAGTTTGTGACTGTGTTTGTAATTGTCTGTGTCTGAACTTTAAGTGCAGGCATCATATTACAAGGATTAGTGTAGTCTGAATGTGAGATCTTTGCCATTTCTGTGTGCTTTTCCATGTAGTTTGGGCAGGATTGAGGGATTCTAGCTGGTGAGTTTGTGACTGTGTGCAGCTGAATGAGGTTTTTCTTAACTGCCATTTCTGTGTGCTTTTCCATTTAGTTTGGGCAGAATTGAGGGATTCTAGCTGACACATTTGTCGGTGTGTTTGTAATTGGCTGTTTCTGGACCATGGTGAGTGGAGTGAGGAGCCATTGCCAGAGGACTCCTTGGCTGATTATTTTTGGACACAGCCTGTGAGCATTTAAACTGGCCAAGGGGGAGAGTCAGGAGGCTTAGGCACACCCCACACTTCGTGGGAACATGCAGGAACATAAGTTGACTATAGGAACAGTTAAAGCAGGCAGGAGGGGCAGGCAGGTGAAGAATGTATAACGAGTGATACGGGGGCAAGAGCACATAGGAAAGGGAAACCAGGGTGGGGAAGACGCTGGAGAGGAAGAACGAGCACAGGAGGGCTGACTGTAAAACATGGAAGGTCATGCTAATGAATGCCCATAGCCCTAGGAAATAAGGTTCCAGACCTGGAGGCCTTGTTGGTAGATGCAGACTTTGACATAGCAGTGATAACAGAGACATGGTACTCTGCCAGTCATTGCTGGCAAGTCAGTGTAATAGGTATATGCATACAAGCAGTCTTGGGGAAGGGAGAGGTAATAGAGGGGTGGAAGAACAATGTGAGAAACTAAAAGGAGCCACAGTGGATATAACAAACGAATGTGTTAGGATAGTGGCCAGAGGGAAAGAAGAAGGAAACCACTGTGGTTCTCCAAAGAGGTAGGGTCAAAGTGAGGGCTAAAGGCTCAGTTTCAGGAAATATAAGGGGAGCAAAGGGAGGAGGACAGGATCTGTACCTTGAAAGTCTAGGGAAGCAGGGAAGGCCATTAGGGCGAAGGCGCAGACAGAAGAGGGCTTAGCATGGTCTGTAAAACAAAGAGGATAAGGAATTTTATAGGTACATCAGTGAAAGAAGAAAACGGGATGGTGAGGCTCAAAGGGAGAAGGGAGAGGTGGGAGGGGATCTGGACAGGACAGAAATACTGAACAAATACTTCTACTCAGTATTCACTAAGGAGGGAGGGTCAAGGACCACAGTTGGTTGCAGAGGCAATGGGGGGTAGTGGACACCAGTCCATTCACAGTGGAGAGAGTTCTGGAAGAAGTCACAAAACTGAAGGTGGATAAGGCAATGGGACCAGGCGGCATCCACCTGAGGATATTAGCTGCGAAGGAACTAGCAGCGCCTCTAGCAGCCCCTGTTCACAGAGTCGCCAACATGGGTGTCGCTCCAGAAGACTGGAGGAGGGCACATGTAGTCCCACTGCACAAAAGCAGCAGTAGGGATGAGGTGGGAACTACAGGCCAGTCAGCCTCACCTCAGTGGTGGGAAAGATCATGGAGACACTGCTGAAAGAAAGGATAGTGGCATTTATGGAATCCAGCGGTGCTCAGGATCTGAGGCAACACTGATTCATAGCAGGAAGGTCATGTCAAATGAATATAATAGATTTTGAATTGGGTGACAAGGGAAATCAAGGGGTGGTAGATGTCGCACTTATTATAGTGGCACTTATGGAATCCAGCGGTGGTAGATGTCGACTTATTATAGTGGCACTTATGGAATCCAGCGTGCTCAGGACTTGTTATAGTGGCACTTATGGAATCCAGAGGTGGTAGATGTCGACTTATTATAGTGGCACTTATGGAATCCAGCGGTGCTCAGGATCTGAGGCAACAGGATTCATAGCAGGAAGGTCATGTCAAATGAATATAATAGATTTTTGAATTGGGTGACAAGGAAATCGAAGGGTGGTAGATGTTGTTTTCAGCAAAGCCTTCAACACCATCTCACATGGGAGGCTGATTAACAAGATGGGTAGTCTGGGCATGGGAGACAAGGTGGTGAACTGGGTTGGGACTGGTTTACAGACAGGAGATAGAGGTGGTGGTAAATGGGGTACAATCTGGGGAGAGGGGGTGACCAGTGGGGTACCACAGGAATCAGTACTAGGACCAGTCCTGTTCAGTGTCTCCATTAGTGACATTGCAGAGGGGCTAGAAGGAAAGATGTGCCTGTTTGCAGATGACACCAAGATCTGCAACAGGGTGGATACTCCAGAAGGGGTGCAGAAAATGAAGGGACCTGGAGAAGCTTGAAAGATGGTCAGAGATGTGGAACTGAGGTTAAATGCAATGAAGTGCAAAATAATGCACCTGGGTAGAGGGAACCCTGGGGAGAGCTACAGGTTGGGGGAGCTGACTGTCACCAAAGAGGAAAAGGACCCAGGATTGTCATCTCGGATGACCTTAGGTATCAAAGCACTGCACAAAAGCGCAGGGAGGGCCAGTGGCATGCTGGGTGCATAGGCAGGGGTATCACTAGCAGGAAGGTGGGAGGTGGTGGTGCCATTGTGTAAAATATTTGTAAGACCTCACCTGAGTACTGCGTGCAGTTCTGGAGGCCACACCTGCACAAGGCCATAGGTAAGGTGGAGACTAGCCAGAGAAGGCACAAAGATAGTGCAGGGCTTGCACCACACAATATTTGAGGAGAGACTAAGGGACCTCAGTATGTACCCACTGGAGGAGAGGAGACAGCAGGGGACATGATTGAAACATTCAAGTACCTCAAGGGCATAAACAAGGTGGGAGACCTTTTCCAGATAAATACTAGAACAAGGGGCACAATATGAAATTGGAAGGGAGTAGATTAAGAGGTAATGGAGGAAGTTTTCTATACAGAAAGGGTAGTTGACCTTGGAATAGTTAGCCACAGGAGGTAGTGGGCAAGCACAGTGGAGAGATTTAAGCATGCCGGGACAGGAACAGTGAAATTTGAGAGGGAGGAGTGATGAAAACCGATTGATCACATGGAGTCAGAGGCCACAGACAATGTAGAGGGCCTACAGGAAGACTTGATGGGTCTGGCCACATACAATGTATGGGGCCCACGTGGAAGACTGGATAGGCCTAGCAGTCCTTATCTGCTGACAATTTCTATGTTTACAATGCCCCTCAGAGCCTTCCTTACCTTGTTGCCCAGGCCAAAACTGACTCCGTCATCAAGGGAGACTATGATAGATCTAAGGTGCCTAAGCACCATAGTTCCCTCCCCAGACAAGGAATCCTGTAGGATTGACCTGTGGGGTTAAAGAGTTTACGCCTTCTCTACTTTGGGTGTAAGGATTGTAAACTACCTGTTCATATGGTCAAATTCCAGAATGCCAACTGGAGAAAGGTAAAGCCACTGCTCAAGTTCTTCTAGATGGTTCCCAGAAGCAGGAGTTGCTCCAGTGTTTGCAAACTGCAGAAGATGTCAGTAAACATCTTCTCAGGGCCCTGTGAGACATGGCCGACACAGTGGCCAGGGCAGCTGCCACAGACATATGCCTTCGTAGGCACTCATGGCTTAGGGTCTCTGGATTTGCAACGATGTGAAAACAAGGTGCTTAACGCCCTTTCAGTGGCACCAGGCTCTTCGGCCCTGATGTCCAGGACCTCATTAGTGATCTTCAGGCCTCTGACACAGCCATCGAGACTGTGCATTTTCTCTACTACACTCAGCCCCAGAGTAGAGGGCAGTCTGCTTTTTGTAGACAGGCCAATAGGTCAGGCTTTGGCCCCCTGCACCCAGAGGCACAGGGAGCCCAGTCTTTCTTGCCGGTCCCTCCAATACTGGAGGCGGTGACCAAGCACCCCAGAAATGATGGACCAGCCTCCACAGCTCGTCCCACCTCAGCTTGACTCTTGCACAGACCCCCTCGGTCCAGACCCAGGAGGTGGTGGTCGAGGTGGGTCCTCCTCCATGTAAATCAGTATACAACCATAACTTCAGATGCTTGGATTCTGCAGAGATCATAGAGAGTGGTCACACCTTGGAGCTCTTCCAACAGCCTCCAGATACCCCTCCACCACCTCAAACTATACCCCAGCCCACTTTTCTGTTCTCCGGAGGAATTACACTCTCTTCTGCAAAGCAGGCAGCCAACTGGTGCCAAGGTGTCAGAAAAACCAGGGATTCTACTCCAGGTTCTTCCTGGTCCCCAAAAGACCGGAGATCTAAGACCCATCTTAGACCTCAAGGACCTCAGTCTCTGTCCAGTACAAAAGTTCCAGATGGTAACTTTGCTGGGCCTCATGCCTCTCCTCAAGACCGGGACTGGCTGTGCTCTCTGGACATGCAGGATGCTTACCTGCACATTTCAGTCTTTCCTCCCACAGGAGGTTTCTTTGTCTCGCCTTTCAGGCGAGCATTACCAGTTCAAGGTGCTGCCCTTTGGCTTATCCTCCGCGCTGCAGGTCTTTACCAAATGCTTAGCAGCAGTCGCAGCAGCTCTCAGAAGAGGGACTGTGCGTCTTTACTTACCTGGACGATTGGCTTCTCAAGGCCCCGTCCAGGGAACAACTCCTGGACTGTGGGCGCACTCTACAGCCTTTTCACCTCTGGGCATAATAGTCATCCTGCCCAAGTCTGTTCTAGTACCATTCCAAGACTACAATACATAGGAACATTGTTTAACCAGGAGTAGCACACTAAGTCGAAGCTTGTTTCCAGATGTGACCTGGGAGCACAAGAGTTAAGTGATTTGCTCGGGATCACACAGTATGCACCTAGGCAGCTGTAGGATTCAAACCCAGGTCTCCAGATCTGCAACTCAGAACCTTAACCCACTGCGCTATACTGCCTCCATAGGACATAGGGCGGTCCTGAACTCAGAGCAGGGAATGCCTTATGGCCCAGGCTCAGGAAGTCGCTGAGTCAGCACATTCCTGCAAGACTGTACCTGAAACTATTGGGTCTAATGGCAGTAGCCACCTCGCTGTTCCACTGGCCAGACTTCACATGCGCACCTTCAGTGGGCCCTTAGAGTGCTGGTGCAGTCAGACAATCTGAGTGTAGTCTACTACATCAACAAGCAGGGCGGGACTCACTTGTACCCCTTTGCAGGAAGGCCATGCAGTGTGATGCTGGGCACTGGAGCATAGTCAGACACACTCTGTGGTCCATATGCCAGGCGTCCTAAACATCCTGGCGGACAGTCTCCACAGGACCCAGTCCAGCATGCACGAATGGGAGCTTCTGTCATCCGTAGCAGATCATCTGTTTGACAGATGGGGTCGTCCACAGTTGGACCTTTTGCATCCCACTCAATGCAAAACTGCCCACTTTCTGCTCGGTAGATCCAGGGCCTGGAGTTTTCTGGCAAGGCAGCGTTGTCCCTCTCTTGGAGCAGGAGATTTCTGTATGCATTTCCTCCTTTCCACTAATACAAAGGGTGCTGATCAAGCTACAAATGGAGGGGCCAGCATGATTGTGGTGACTCCATTCTGGCCTTGCCAGATATAGTTCCCCTGCTTCAGCAGCTAGTGGAGGAACCCAGTCCCTCTGCCTCTTTGCAGGAATCTGCTAACCCAGTATTGGGAACCCAGGTCCATCTGAACCTCAGGTCCCTCCATCTGCATGCATGGCTCCTGAGGACATAACCATCGCCAGGTTTGGGGTCTCTAACGGTGGCAGACATCCTGGTGGCTGCCCACAAGCCTTCTACCGTGCCATTTATGCCATGAAGTGGAGTGGTTTGCCATTTGGGCTGCCAGACATTCCCTAGCCCTATTCACCTGTCCCGTGAATCGTATTCTGTGCTACCTGATTTCTTTGTCTGACTCAGGTGTCCAGTATTCCTCCTTCGGCTATTTCTGTCTTTCATGAGCCTGTAGGTGACCACATTATTGCTCAGCTGGATAGAAACATAGACTTTGATGGCAGATAAGGACCGCTTGGCCACCTAGTCTGCCCATTTCCCTACCTGATGGATAAGCTGCAGATTCTAGTTGATCAACAGCTTACTTCCTCCTACCCCCACTAGAATTGCCTTATGCCTTTCCCATGTATTCTTTAATTCTCCCACTGTTCCTTACTCCACAACCTCCTCAGGAAGGCTGTTCCATGCATCCACAGCCCTCTCTGTGAAAAATACTTTCTAACATTACCTCTGAGCCGTCCCCTCTATCTTCAAATTGTGCCCCCTTGTTCTTGCACTCTCTTCTTCTGAAGATGCTACCCTCTTGTACTTTAATTCCCTTGAGATACTTGAACATTTCTATCCTGTCCCCTCTCCCTCCTTTCCTCAAGGGTATACATATTAAGCTGCGTTAGTCTCTCCTCATATGTCTTCTGGTGCAGACCCTGCACCATTTTATGCTCCTCCTGTGAACAGCCTCCACTCTGTCTCCCATACATTTCGTGAGGACATCCTGCATCTGAAACCCCCATCCATTCTCCTGTCCCAGCTTGGGACTTGCATTTTATTTTGAAAAGTTGACCCTGTCTCATTTAGAGCCAGTCACGACTTGCGATTTGTGCTTTCTTTCTTGAAAATGCTGTTTTTAGTTGCAATTACTTCTGCTCGAATTTCAGAGCTTCAGGCCTTCTGGTGTGAGGAGCCTTATTTGATTTTTCACAAAGACAGGGTATCTTTGTGCAACATATCCTACATTTTAACCCAAGGTGGTTTCTGAGTTCACACTTAATCTATCCAATTTCCTGTTTATTTTCCTTAGTTTGCCAATCCAGGGAAGCACTGCTCCATACGTTAGATGTGCACAGAACTTTGAAGTATTATCTACTCCAGACTAACGAGTCCAGAAAGTATAAGCAGTTGTTTGTTTCTTTTCACCCCAGGTAGAGAGGCATTTCTGTGTCTTAAGTAATGTTTATCAAGTGGTTGGCAAACTGCATTGTGTTTTGTTACAGTAAGTACGGCAAAGAATTGCCTGGTGCTGTCGAAGCTTACTCCACCAGAGGCATGCCTACCTTGGTGGCTTGTTTCAAAGAGGTCTCAGCCGCTGATATTTGTGTGGCTGCTAGCTGGAGTACAGTCCACACTTTCACCAAGCATTACAGGCTGGATGTTGCCTCAAGAGCCCATGCAGGTTTGGCAGGGCTGTGTTACAAGGACTCCTGTCTTAAGTTTATGGAGATCCAACATACCAGACTGTTTTCCACTTGTCACTGCTTGGTACGTATTCCTACAGTGTTAACCTGATGACTGAGGTAACCTCAAAGAAGAAAGAACAGTTACGTAAGAACGCATCGCAACAGTAGATCTTCAAAGGGATCTTGGTGATCAGGTTTAATTTTCCACCCACCATCCTCCTTCTTGGGGCTCCTGTTCAAGATCTGGCTATCTGCTATTTCCATCTTTTCTACCTAGAGTTGGGTCCCTCTGTCCTCGTTGCTCAGGGTGTGAGCCTTGCTCCCTTCATCTCCAGAGAGAAAGAATTGAGAGGGAGGCGGGGCTGCCCAGGCCTATATAGGGTTGGTGACAGCGGATGGCGATACAGCGTGGGTGGCTAGTTATACTGCTGAAAATCTTCCGTGCAGTCCCCTTCACTGGCGGCAAAGGTTCTTACGGTGTTACCTGGTGACTGAGATCTCCTCGATCTACTGTTACGATAAGTTCTTGCAACTGTTCTTTCTCCAGCTTTCAGCAGAGGAGGATGTTCTGCAGCTAGTATGGCAGCAGAAAGACATCAACCCTCAGGGAGGCAGTATAGCGCAGTGGTTTAAGGCTCTGAGCTGCAGATCTGGTGACATCCAGCAGACCAGACCTGGGTTTGAATCCACAGCTTCCACTTACATAATGTGTGACCCTGAGCAAGTCACTTAACTTCCTGTGCTTCCAGGATGCACTCTGTAAAAAAGCTTTCAGCTTAGTGTGCTACTCCTGGTTAAACAACTAAATAAAAAAAAAAAATCTGAATGCTGCCCATCTGTTGATGGACCAGAACTACTCCTTGGACATAACGAATAAACCGATGAAATACAAGTGAGATTATTAGGGCTCTGAAAAGTAAACATTCTGTTTCAAACCTTGTATCCCACCTGAATGAAGATTCACTGGGAAGATGGGATTAAAATGTATTGCATCCCAAAAGGGCCTCTGAAACATGCCATAATGGTGGAAGGGAGGACCCAGACTTCCAGTGGAGAAACACAGAACACTACAGATAGATTGCCCACTCTATGCAGACAGAACATCGAGCAACTGGCTAGAGAAGCACTTCACACTGTCAGGACAGTTCAGGATCTCCACAGTAACTGCATGGCAAACCTCCCAAGGGTACCCGAGTATCACAACAGACCTGAACAGAGGACTCTAAGTACCTTGTATTGCACCTCTCTGACATAACCTGATGGAGATGGGGCAAGAGAGACTTTATGTGTTTTTGCTGTTCATTGATACCCCACCACAGTACTGTTCCAAGGTATTTGAACTTTTCCCACCATACCTGTTTTTGAAATCCATCCCAGACATTGCAGGGCTTCATTGACCCTGCAAACAGTAGAATGTAGACCGTGGATCTTCCTGGACATAAGGTCTCCACCACTCATTCACACTGATGGGACTACGCTGGAGGTGCTAGGACCCAGCGGGAGCCAAGAATCTTCAGGAGGGCCGGGTAGGACTGCACATGCGTGGCACCACGAGACTGACTCACGCCATATAGGCTACCTTGGCGCTGACCCTCCAACTGCCTCAGTTCCTTTTTTCCCCAAGCATCGAATGCCTTTCAGTGATGACGTCACTCACCCACTGGGAGTCAGATCTTCCGCTATACAACAGCAGCTATATTCATTTTAGTATTTGATTAGATTTATTGTTTTATCAGTAAAAAAGGTAAAGTAAAATTTCTTCGTCAGAAGAAGTCTTCAGCCCTCCTTTGACAGAGTCTACCATGAATGCGGCAGGTGACGGTAGAGAGACTTCGCATGAAAGCTGTGTTGCAGCAGGGCTGGGTCTGGTCCACCACCCTCTATGGAGGGGGGTCTGACTACAGGCAGTCCAGTGCTCGGGGAATGGTGGTCCTCCCAAAGCACAAAAAGAAGCGGTCCCATTCTCGATCTTTGTTGATGAAACTGCACCATTCGGCCTCGAGTTCTTCTTCAGCCTCCCAGTCAAAAAGAAACAGTACCACTGAAGGTCTCCTTCTGGTACATCTGCTGCTGACTGCCTGTTACCGGTGGCAGGGGCCCAACTCCATCTCCCCGGGTCTCCTCCAGCCTCTGTTTCTGGTGACCGCATTCTAGACTCCGTGTCTCCTCCCTGCCCTGGGTCCTCCTGTGAGCAGTTTCACTATTGGGCCGCTCTTATGGAGCAATGGGTTTGGCAGTTGTCCTGTCTGCCTGAGCCGGTGAGTCTGTCACCTGGGCCTTTGGCCCTTTTCGGTTTCAGACCTGCGGGCAGGGCGGTTGGGGCTTTCACTGCACGGCACCTTCTCCTTTGCTGTCAACACCACACTTTGGTGTTTTTCCCTCATATGGCTGCGCGAGGGTAAACTCCAGTGTCTTTATCTCCTGCTGAATTTCTCAGACTTTCCTCAGCGAGTTGGGGTTGGGAACCTCTGGTTTGGCAGCGCTTGATCCTATGCTGGCGCTGCGGTATTCTCGGTGCTGCCTTCTGCTCTACGTCCTGGCGTAGCTGCAGGCACCGGGGTTTTCGACTCTGATTTGTGGAGCTGTTCCTCCTTTTTTTCCACTCATTCCTATATATTCTGTCTCTCCTGGACTAGTTGGAGATGATATTGAACCTGATCCTGATCTTCGACTGGGGACAACTTTGATAACGATTCTCCCTAGGGGTGGTAAATAAACCACCTCTTACGGCGAGTCTCTGGTTGAGGACCTTTCTTAGTCTCTGCTTAGAAACGTGAATACCACTATCTCTCTCCGGACTTCAGAGATCAGTCCTTGGAAATTGCTGTGCCTGCAGTACCTGCACGCTCAGGACATTCCTGTGGAATTGACTCCTCCCATGCAACCCTTTTGAGACACTCTAGCAAATGGTGTGGGATAATCCGCACTTATTGCCTCTGTGGCTAAGTCCATAGATAGGAAATACACCCTCCCAAGAATCGTCCTATTCTGGCCTCGCAAGCCTTTGCTGATGCCATAGTCGTCCTGGCAAAGAATGATAAGGCGTTCTTCCTCAAGAATCTATGGCGCATCCAGTAAACAAGGAGTCTCACAAAATCGACACTTTGGGAAAGTGAGTCTTTGCTGCTTCCACTGGGCATGCATACTGCAAGCTACCAGGGTTATTTCTCTCAGTATGAGTATACACTCTGGCATTCGCCAAGGCCACGCTAGAAGCTCTCCCAGATTCAACAGTTAACACAGAGCTCCTTCAAACCATTACTAGAGGCATTGAATCCAATAAAAGCTGCTAAGGCATGGATCCTTTGACACTACTTCCAGAGCAGCAGCAGCTGGTATATGCACCCAATGCTACTTTGATTATGCACGTCAGGATTCACGAATGATGCCCAGTAGAGAGTTATGAGTTTGCCTTTGATGGTACGTACCTGTTTGGTCCTTAGGTCCAGCAGGCGCTAGAGGCCACACAGAAAACTAGAATGGCTATCAAAATGGCCAGACTGCCACCCGTAGCCCCTAAAAGGGGTGGGAACCCTCGGCAGTTTCATAACTGCTAGTCCTTTCATAGTAAAGGCAAAGGGGCTTCAACAGAAACTAACCCCTCAGCTGCAAAAGAAAATGCAGCAGAAGGCGAGGGCGCCAAAGCGCCTAGTGCCACCCTCAGATTCCGTCCCAAGTCCCACCTCAGCTGTCCGAGGAGCACGCTTTCTGCAGTAGGAGGGCATCTGACTCAGTTTTATGACCAGTGGAAGTGAGTCACATCAGACAAGTGGGTACTCATGATAATCTGAGAGGGTACTCTCTAAACCTTTCAGAAACCCCTCCAGATCACCCACCCAAATGGCAGCCCAAGCTGTCTGTCTCTCAATCAGACCTTCTTGCTTCCTAGATTCAAGGCTTTCTAAACAACAGGGCAGTAGAAGCAGTCCCACTGGATCAACGGAACACAGGTTTCTACTCCCATTGCTTCCTAGTTCCAAAGAAAACAGGCAGCATGCACCCAATTCTCGATCTGAGGAAGTTAAATTCTTTACAAGGAAAAGTTCAAGATGATATCACTCAGTACACTTTTACCTCTGATTAATCAAAGCGATTGACTGGACATGCAGGACGCCTACCAGAATGATCTCATACACTCAGACCACCACAAATACCTCAGATTTGTGGCATTGGTCAACACTACCAGGTCAGAGTTCTGCCCTTGGGTTATCCTCAGCGCCTCAAGTCTTTATAAAGTGCTTTGCAGTTCTCGCAGTGCATCTCAGGAAGCTTGGTATTCAGGCATTCCCTATCTGGATGATTGGCTCCTAGCAAGTTCCTTCAGACAAGAGACTCAGGAAGCCATGGCTATGGCTTCATAATTCCTCACGCCCATGAGAGTCCTGCTAAATTTGGGAAAGTCACAGCTACAGCCTCCCAATGGCTCCTCTTCATAGGAGCCCTTCTGGATACCTCCAGCACAAAAGCCTTTCTTCCAGAGGATAGAAGGAACAACATCCTTCAGATGGCCCACTTCATCAGGGAGAACAGCTCGGTTCGAGATCTCTCGATGCAGCAGATGCTGGGTCTCATGGCATCCTCAGTGTTCGCTGTGCCCCTGGCTCCTCTTCACATGAGGACTACTCAGTGGATGCTCAGCACTCAATGGTCACCACCCACAGTCCTTTCACATCAAGGTGACGGAACTGATGAAACAGGCACTCACCTGGTGGACCAGGAAGACAACCTTCTGGAAAGTTATCCCTTCACCCCTCTAGAATCTCAGATCTCCATCACCATGGATGTGTCCCTAATCGGATGGGGAGCTCATTGCCAGGATCTCCACAACCAAGGTCGATGGAATCAGAACGAGTCTCTTCACATAAATGTTCTAGAACTTAGAGCTGTCCTGTATGCAGTCTGAGCCTTGAAGGACATACTCTGTCACGAGATCATTCTCTTCAAACGGACAACAAAGCAGTGATGTACTACACCAAGAAGCAGGGCAGAGACACTTTACCCCTTATGCAGGGAAGCGATGAGAGTGATGCCTGGAGCACAAAACACTGATCCAGGCAGTCTACCTGCCGGGGTGCAGAATGATCTGGTGGATCGCCCCAGCAGAACGGAAACAGACCCTCACGAGTAGTCTCTTGACACAAGCATGGTGCAGTCACTGTTTGAAGGGTGAGGAACTCCAGACCTGGACCTTTGGCGCCCCACTCAACACAAAACTGCCTGTCTTCTGCTCCTGAAATTCAGAACCTGGTGTTTTCAGTCAGGATGCATTCAGACTCCGGTGGACAAGACACTTTCTGTATGCATTCCTCCTCTTTCCCTAATTCAGAGGTGCTGCTCAAACTGGAGGCACAGGATGATCCTCATTGCCCCATTCTAGCCTCATCAAATCAGGTTTCCATTAATCAACAGATTATCGAAATCCTCCGAGACTCCTCCACTTCATACGAACCTGCTGACCCAGGGCCTGTGGTCCATCCCAACCTGAAGTCCCTTAATCTCCATGCCTGGCTCCTGAAGAGATAGAGGTGAATTGATTTAATGTTTCATGTAGGGTCTCAAATATTCTGTTAGCTGCACACAAGCTAACTACTCAAAAACTTACACAGCAAAGTGGAAGTGGTTCTCCATCTGGTGCACAAAATCCTCTTGAATCCTTTTTTCCTGTCCACCAAACAAAGTCCTAGAGTATCTTCTAGATCTGTCGAACACAGGTGCAATACTCAACTGTAAAGGTTCACCTTTATGCGATCTCAGCATACCGAGCCTGTGCACTCCGTGTGGTCAAGAGGTTCCTTAAGGGCATACTGCTCCATGCACACTTTAGTAAAACTACGCTTTGGATGTCCTTGCCAGGCAGCTTCAGTCCTTCGGCAGGACAATCTTAATGGATTTCTGTCCTAAGTGAGCTCCCTCTCCTGCCGCCTGTCCCAGGAGATTATTTTAGCTCGGTACTCTTCCCATTAGTAGGAATGAGTGGTGGAGACTTTATGTCCAGGAAGATATGGAAATTACGTACCTATCATAATTTTGATATTCTTGGACTAAGTCTCCACCACTCATTCACATGTCCACCCACCATCCCCTGCGCCACTCATTCTGTTTTTGGCCTTCACCCCTCGTTGTTTGGGCTGTGAAGACTCTGTTGAGTTGACCCTTCTTACACGGGTCATGCAGACTGGTTAAGTCCGGAATAGGTTAGTTTACGCTGCACCTCCTCGGTAAAAAGGTACTGATGGCTGGCCCGCTGAGGCAGTGGTTGGATTTCCGGCTTGCGGCGTCAGCGACCTGGGTTTGGGAATGGACCCGAAACTGGAGGACCAGCAGGGGAGAAGGATTGAACGCCCTCAGGGCTACTTTCCCTCTCCGGGGAGGGTTGGGGTAAATGCCCGGCGACGTAGGGACTCCTGGGCGGAGGCGAGGAGGAATCGCAAGTTCCAGCATCTGGATCTGTAGAGGGCAGGGCACGCCCCGCCCCTGGGAACATAAGGGAAAAATTCCTTGCAGCCGCCACGGTGATGCCGCTCCTGGCCCCGATTAGCCTCCAGGCTGGCTCCTGAACTAGTCCCAAGATTACAGCACTGAGCTCAGGTGCTGTAACCCCACCCGAGAGGGCAAGCGGGGATATCGGGAGACGCGGACAATTTGGAGGTGGGGTACAGGGGTCCATGACTGGGCTGATGAATCGGCAGCTGCAGGCAGCAAAAGGACAAATTAAAAAAAGTACTGATGCGGTTTGGAGGGTTGAGGCCAATTGTGTCTGGCGTGAGCCAGTCTTGTGGGGCACGCATGAGCAGTCTTACCCGCGCTGGCCTCCTGAAGATTTGTGGTTCCACTGGGTCCTAGTGCCTCCAGCATAGTCCCATCAGTGTGAATGAGTGGTGGAGACTTGGCCCAAGAAGATCAAGAATTAAGGTAGGTATATATTTCCATTTCTTCCCCATCTCAGAGCTCTGGGGCTGCTCTCACCCACCCAAGCACAAACCCGTAATTTTTTTCACCCAGGGACACTTAGCGGAATAGTCCTTCTTTTCTAACTACACTTGCTCAACTGAGAGCCAGGTTGGAGAGTTTCTTGAAGGCTCGAGATGAAATGTAGAATCTTCTAAGTTCGCCATGTACAGGAATGTAGTAAAGACGATGGCTACTTGCCTCCTTTCATTTTGTGGAGATGGTAATCAGTCCATTCCATAGCACACTGAGAAATGTAGGGAAAGGTACTGTATATTGCAAAATTAGGGAACTCAAGTGTTATCTTACACCCTGGGCCTCTTGCTAGTCCTTACATGGTATGCCTGACAATGTAAATATTTTTGTATCTGCGCCTGCAGTGTGAGCTGATTAAATCTTGATTCACAACCTGTCTGACTTCCAGGTATTTGTTCTGACTGCATAAGGGAAGGGGAAATGACTCACGAACATATAGGGACTGACTGGGGTGTGTGGGTATGAAGTGGCAAAGGCAGGGGGTGGGGACCAGGTTTCTGAAAATGGATGAGAAATCTTGGCTGTCGACCTGTCCCTATGGGCCTCTGAGTCCCTTGACATGTACCCACTTACAATGTCCTCCATGCTGACAGTATCCAAGGGGGAACAGCAAGTCATAGACCCTGCACTAGCCCTCTGACAAGGCGCCTGCCAATAGAGTGCCCAGATGCTACACCTATGTCTAGAAATCTGTGCAAGGGCTGCACCATTGAGGTGGGTTACCTGGCCAATCAAGTTGGATGCTGTTACCATGAGAAGTGAGCCTAGAGGCACCTCCCTGCTGTGATTTCTAACCCCAGGAGCTGCATCATACCAGCTCCTGCTGTGAAACGGGAGTACAGGCTATGTCCTCCCTTTCACTCCAGTGCACTACTACAGTTTAACCTCCACCTCGACTACAACTTAAAATGTGGTCACTGTTGCCTGATTGCAGAGCATACCACAGTCTGGTCTATGCTGTGAGACAAGGCAGTTCCTCTAGCCTGTGTTCTGATACATTCTCAGTGGTGACTAGAAATCTTAAGATTATTGTGGGGGGCAGCAGTTCCATTTGTTTTTGTAAGAGTGTTGGGTGTAATGCAGTGTGGCCCTCTGTCTGTTTTGCTTTGAGTTGTCTACATGAGAGCAGCTTGAGTAGTGCCCCCCATTCCAGGGGACAAACCTCCACTACTAAACCATCCTCCGAGGCTACTGGGAGCGTGGAACTTGCCGTGGGGCAGTTCAGGAAAGTAGCTATTATTCTGTTGTAAATGTTTATTCTCTGTTTATGCAGTTGAAAGTTGTTATTGTTGGTATGTTTGCCCTGGAGAAATAGGACCAAATCAATGAGAGGTCCCTGGCAGGCAGTGAGGTTAGACACCACACTGACAAGTCAGAAATAATCTGTCACTAATTGATAATGGCTAACCAACCAGGAAAAGTTCTCACATACACCATCAACAGCCTTACCCACCCCATTAAATGGGGAAAAAGTCATGCACTGTGTTCACCAAACTAAGGTAAATTTTATTATGCTACAGGAGCCCTCGTGTCTTGGAGACAGTGCACCACAATTGACCAAATATGGATTTCACCATGTACACTACTCCTATTGTAAAGCTGGGCTGAGGAAGGTGCAGTGATCTTGATCCCAAATAGAGTGCCCTTTGAGTCTAAAGAGGTGATTTCTTATAAAGAAGGTAAATATGCCTTATGAAAGGGCATATTTAATGTCCAACCTTTCACCCTAGACTCAGTGTATGCACACCCCACACCCCCCCCGGCAGCTGAGTTTGCCTTCTTTCAAAACTGCTTACCCTGATAGCTGACAAAACTTGAAGGCCTGCTAATTTGTGGTGGTGATTTTAACCTGACCTTTAATCACAGAACTGATAGCAGTTTGGGTATCCATAGAAAAGATCATACAGTGGTGAAAAGGTATAGTCCCTTTTAGTAGAACTGGACCTTACTGGTGTATGGTAATGCTTAAATGGTTCAGCTAAGCACTTTGTTTACTCTGTGGCCCAGCAGATATACTCCTGGCTTGACCTTTTCCAACTACAGTACATAAGGAATCTATCAATTGGACCTATGAGTCTGTCAGATCGTGCTCTGCTAGAGATGAAACTTCACCTTAATATGCACACACACACACACACACACAAAAAAATCATCCTTCTGGAGCTTAAATGTCTTCTTGCTGCAGGACAAGGAGGTACGAGAACAGATTCCCTAATTCATCCAGCAGGCAGTGCAGAAAATGCTGTCTCAGAGACCTCCTGGGAATTCTCTGAGGCACCATCAAGGCTATGCTCAGAGGGAAATTAATCACGATATCAGCTGGGAAAAGAAACTGAGTAGGAAGAGACAACTCCAATTAGAAAATGAAATTATGGAGTTGGAGGGCTAAGATTAAGCTTAGCATACAGGGGCAAGGAGCTTCAGGAAAGAAAAAGGAGCATAACAGGATTTTGGACTATGAAGTCTAATAGAACTTCCAAATATCTCCGCAGAGATACTGTGCCTGATGCTCAGTGACAATAAAACTCTTAGCCTGTAGATTACAGACACAGAGACCAGGGTGCATATTCAGAACATAGTGCACCCAGACAAGGAAAGGGCTTAGAAGCACAAAAATGGATCAGATGGTGAAGGTACTCAAGAGATACTATGAATCCCTGTATAAACATGAAAGTTGACGGCAGATAAGGACCGCAAGGCCCATCCAGTCTGGCGCTTTTCTTTTTCTACCTTATGAATGTGCTACCGCCTTCGCCTGTCAATGGCCTATCCATTCACACTCATCTGTATTGCTCCTTATGCCTATCTCATGCCTGTATGAAGCCCTGCACTGTATTCATATCCACCGCTTCCTGAGGTAGGCTGTTCCATGCATCCACCACCTTTTCTGTGAAAAATAACTTCCTCACATTACCCCTTAATTGGCCTCCTCTAATCTCATGCTATGTCCTCTTGTCCTGCTATTTTTCTTATATTGAAACATATTAGACCCTTTCACCTTGTTAATGCCCTTAAGGTGTTTGAATGTTTCAAGCATATCACCTCTCTCCTCCTTTGCTCTAGGGTATACATATTGAGTTCAGTTAATCTGTCCTCATTTGTTTTCTGATGCAGTCCCTGCACCATTTTGTTGCCCTTCTCTGGACTGCCTCAGTTTGGTTAATGTCCTTGTGAAGGTGCGGCCTCCAGTACTGCACACACAGTACTCTAGATGGGGCCTAACTAGTGTCTTGTAGAGAGGGATTATTACCTCCTCTGCCAACTTGTGATACTCCTACTAATACACCCCAACATCCTCTAGCCTTACCTACTGCTTTTGTAGTCTGCTTGGATGGTTTCAGGTCATCGGTGATGATGACACCCAAGTCTCTTTCTTCCTTGTGACTGCCAGCAACTCTCTTCCCAGCCTATAGGTGGCTTCAAGGTTTCTCTTCCTATGTGCATGATCTTGCACTTCTTGCTTAAACCCCTGTTGCCACTCTTCCGACCATTTTGTCAGTTTATCCAGATCTCTTCTCATTATGTCCACCCCATCTGATCACCTACTGTGTTGCAGATCTTGGTATCATCTGCAAACAGACAAACCTTACCATCCAGTCCATCTGCAATGTCACTGATGAAGGTATTGAAGAGGACTGGCCCCAGGACTGATCCCGAGGTACCCCACTTGTGACTTGCATCTCTTCTGACTGTATACCATTTGCCATCTCTGTTTCTTGCCAATCAACCAGTTTGCCACCCAGTTGACCAACGTCTGACCCACCCCGAGCCCACCCAGCTTATTAATCAATCTTCTATGTGGAACAGTATCGAAAGCTTTGCTGAAGTCAAGGTAGGCAACATCAACTGTCCCCTTGGTCCACCACTCTGGTTACCCAGTCAAAGAAATCTATGAGATTAGTTTCACAGGACCTTCCTGTAAACCCATGCTGTCTTGGATCTTGTGCTCCTATGGATTCCAGGTGTTGCACTATCCTTTCTTAAGGAGTGTCTCCATAATCTTGCCCACTACTGAGGTAAGACTGACTGGTCAGTAGTTCCTGCCTCCTCCCTGTTACCACTATTGTGGAGCGGGATCACATGAGCCCTTCTCCAGTCTTCTGGAACCTCTCCTGTGCTCAGAGACTCACTAAACAGTTCTGATAATGGCTCTGCTAGTTCCACCCTTAGCTCCTTTAGTACCCTGGGATGTATGCCATCAGGTCCCATTGTCTTGTCCACCCTGAGCTTATCGAGCTCTTGTAGGACCCTTTCTTTTGTGAAGGGACTAGTGCACACCTCCTCCCCTGTGTCCATGGTGCTGAGCTGTGGACCCTGCCCTACCTTCTCTTCAGTAAATACTGAGCAGAAGTATCTATTTAGGATAGATGCTTTTACATGGTCCTCTTCCTCACACGCCCCTTATCCCTTTGATCTTAGTAATACCTCCTCTGGACTTTCTCCTTTCACTAATGTATCTATAGAAAGTCTTGTCACCTTCTTTACTGTTCGTGCTAGTGTTTCTCGGTGTGGGCCTTTGCCTGCCTAACTGCCTTCCTGCTTCCCTTAGGGAAGCTTGGTATGCCTCCCATCTTCATCCTGCTGTGTTCCCTTATATTTCCTGAAGGCCAGCTTTTGGCTCTGACCTTTTCTGCTACTGTGTTTGAGAACCAAAGTGGTTTCCTTCTTCTTTGCATTTCCTTTTCTCACTAACACAGTGGGATGTTGCTTCAAGTATTGCATCTTTAATGCTTGCCCACTTTGCCTGTACCCTCACTTGTATTTCTTTTTGCCAGGGCTAGTTTAACTCTGTTGGCCATCTTATCAAAGTCCGCCCTTTGAAGTCCCATATTTTTGCCTTGGAATGGGATGATTTTGTTCTAGTGGTCAAATTGAACCATACCATGTGATGGTCACTGGCACCCAGGTGACCTTCTACCTGGAGATCTGTGATCCTTTCCTGTTAGTCAGTACTAGATCTAGGATAGCCCTGTCTCTTGTGGATTGTTGTACCAGTTGTTTGAGGCCCTCCTCTGCAGGGAATCCACCATGTGTCTAGTTCTGGCAGATGTCCCTGCTGGTATTGACCAATCTGTATCTGGCATGTTGAAGTCTCCCATTATCAGAACCTCACCTTTAGCTGTCATGTTTTGTATATCTTCTAACAGTAACGTGTCTATGTCCTCCCCTGGTCTGGAGGCCTGTACACAACCTCAGTGTGTATGGAGTCCCATTTCCTGTTTCTGGGGTGACCCACATTTCTTCTAGCTCCTTATGTGCATTCTGAATTTCTGTAGCTTTGATATTTTCATTGACATAAGGGTCCTCCACTCCCCTTTTTTGCACCTCGGTCTTTTCTGAACAGTACATAGCCAGGTACTGATGTCTCCCAAGTGTGGTTACTGGTAGCCATGTCTCGCTAATGCTACTATGTCCAGTTTAGCCTCTATCATTATTGCCTGCAGGTCTCGGATCTTGTTTCCAGAATGCGAGCATTTGTGTACATGATTTTCTGTTGGCCAGATTTCGTGTGTGTTAGTTGTTGGACGAGGTCCAGCATTTCCCCTAAGCGCCATAATGGGAGCCGGACCTATTTCTTTACCTGGTGATGCAAATGAACTACAAACATGCTGAACTCCTGTTTGACCACTAGCTGAGGAGGAGAGGTGTTCTTCCCATTCGACGATGGGGTGCTCAAACTTCTCCCCATTTGCTAGTTTAAATATTCTGCAAAGATGTCAAACTTCTGCCCCAGTGCACTGACTCCTCCTTAGTCAGATGCAGTCCCATCAAATTTAAGAACTATCGCTCCCAAAACTGTTGCCAGTTCCCTACAAATGTGTGTCCTTTTTCCTGACACCAGCCCTGAGCCACATGTTTAGCTCCCATCTCCCTTCTCTGTCCATCTGTCCCTCTTCCAGACTGGCAGGATCTCAGAGAAGGAGATGCTGGATGAAATGGATGATAGTTTGTCACCCAGCCTGGTCAGGTGTTCCTTGGTCTCCACAACTGACCAGCTGGCTAGATCGTTAGTCCTATGTGTACCAGGATGTCAGTTTTCTCCTGCTTCCTGAACAGTTTTAGCAATGCGGTCAATGTCTCTCCATGCTGATGTACCTGGGAGACATCTGACCATTACCTCTGGCTGGAGATACATATCAACTCCCTGAATCATGGAGTCTCCTATGATCAAAGTAAAGCCAAATTAGCGCAGTCACAGCCACAGATTGATACCTACATTATTTAGAATAACTGCACTCCCCAGCTAATGCAGGAAGTACCTCAAAAATATATTTATTATGATTTGCTTACCTTGCTAAAGAAATAAAGGAGAAAGGGTGTAACACAGCAATATCCAGCATCCTTCCAATTACAAAAGAACACAGAGAAAACATATCATTGCAAGAATCAATGCCAGGCTTTCGAATCGGTGTATGAAGGAAGGAATTCTGTTTAATTGATAACTGAGATGCTTTCTGGACAAACACTGATTTATACTCAAAGGATAAGCTTCATCTTAACAAAAACGGGCACTCTTTCTTGGAACAAGCTTCAAATTGGCAGTCAACAAACTAAGTTTAAACTAATTGGTATGGGAAAATGTCAGTTTAACTCCTGCAGGGAAGCAGTTGTGCATACATGATAAAAAAATAATGTGAAATGCTTCTGCTCCATACAAGAAGCTTAAATAATAAATTTGATGAGCTGCTGATCAGAGTAGCAAAAGATCAACCTGATATTTTATTTTTTATTTTAGTCTTTGGTAACTGGGCAAGGCCTACTAGGCACAAGTGCCTGTTTTCAGGGGTGAACTGAGAGCACTGGGCGGTTAAGTGACTTGCTCAGAGTCACACAGTATGCAAGTGGAGGTTGTGAGAATCGAACGGTCTGGTCTGCTGGGATGTATCGAGCTTGTTCACTCAACCCCTAGGCTATACTGCCAGCCCAAATTGGCCCGAGTTATCGGAGTGACTGAGACATGGTGAAATGGTAATGCATGGGGGGACATCCTTGGTTATGATTTATTCCACTTCGTGAGGGAATAGGTGGAAAAGGGAAAGGCACATTGCTTAGACTAAGCCCAGTAAGACTGGGCCCACTCTTATTTAGCATTTTTAAACCCACTACCCCACACCTGCCAGTGTCAACTCCTGCTATATGCTGATGATGCTGTTCTGTTCACACAATGACCCAAACCCCTCATTCTCGAACGTAAACTCCAGAACAACTTCTCGGCAGTCGAAAGTTGGTTTAAATACCAGAAACTTGTGATGAACTATTCCAAGACAAAAATATTGCTGTTCTCCACTGTCCAAAACTGGTACAGAACTCACCCCCTACTTATCAGTAACATGGTAGGCACCCCCTGGAGCTTGTGTAACATTTCAAATACTTTGGGGGCGGGGTCATGCTCCACATCAACAAAGTTACTAAGGCCATTAATACACAACTTGGACTACTGCACGGCATAAGCACAGCCTAACACCAGAGGTCCTTAAGTTAGCCGTGCACAGTTCTCTGGTGACTGTCATTGAGTATGGGTTGGTAATATATGGTTCCAGCCACCGCCTCATGCTGCATAAAAGTAGCTTTAAACAAAGCCTGTCGGCTTGTCATGGAGCAGTCCAGCTGACCCATATGTGTGACCTGTATGCTGAGACAAACTGGCTACAGTTCTCAGGCAGACTTCAGTATCAATCATACCTATTGGCAAAAGTCAGTCTAGGCCTGATGCCACCAGGGGTACAGAACCTTCTCATTCACAATGGTAACTGTCGCTGCACCCGCAGTTCTGACAACTGAATATTTAAAATTCCCCACTGTCACACCTCAATCTTTTGCCTGTTGTACCCCAGGATGGCTAAACCTCTACCCACTGACACCACAACTTTAACTTCAATCAGACTGTTTAAAAGAAGGCTGAGACAACAGCTAACAGCAAATGTCAGTTGTGATTGCTTCCACTGACAAACTTCACAACTGTTTTGTCTCTGTTCTTCCTGACTCTGCCTCCTGCCCCACAGTTCCTGGCACTTACCTCATATGCTCTTCCCTCCCTGCTTGCCTCCTAGTGTGCTCAGACACCACCTGACATCCCCTCCTCTTCCTGTGATCTCTCCTATCCTCCTCCAAACTCACATATCACCACCCCTAAACGCCACTGGCCTGGAATCGTGTGCCCTTCTCTCTGCCTTCCATGATGACCAAGCAACCTGTGCCCTCCCATCTGCTATCTCCACTTCTCTTCTGGCATCGATGCCCTATGGGTTTTATGTTTAAGTTCCCCTATCCTATAGCCCAGTCTGTCACCTCCTGTCTCACATCCTTTTAGTGTCTAAGCTTTCATAAGTGACTCGGCTAGTGTTCACAGCCTATGACTGAGCCTTTCTACTAGTTATAACCATCCATGTTAAATTGTTTTATTCTGTTCTTCCAATCTGTACAATGTCAATAATGTTTGTTACCCTGATGTGGAACCTATGTAATGAGCTTCTCCTCAATGGTGTTAATCCGAGATGGCAGTAAATAAATTAAAAAGTTGGAGCTTGTTTAAAGGCGTGACCTGGGAGCATAAAGAAGTTGAGTGACTTGCTCAGGGTCACATAGTATGCAAGTCAGGGCTGATGAGATTCAGACCCAGGTTTGCAGCTCAGTGTCCTTAACCACTATGCTATGTGACATGGACAGCCAGTTCTGAGTGCTGTATCATTTTTTTAATATAAAATGTGTTACTGACTGTCTCTGCTGAAATGTGGTGCCTTAGGAGGACCTCACCGCCTCCCAGGTTTCAGCTGAAAGATGAAAGCCATGAGAAAATGCTGAAACAGCATGTGAGATCACACACACACACACACCGGTTTTAGATACCAGGTGTTACATGGCAGGCCAGAAGCTATTTACAGACTTTTCTAAGTTAATTATAGATGTTGTTAAGAGGGAAATCATTAAAAAAAAAAAGGTTTATGACAAAGTGAGGGTACTGAACTTCAGGAGGGCTAACTTTGGCAAGATGGGAGAGTGTCTCAGAAAAGCACTAGCAAACCGGCTAGAAGGAGGGGTGGAGCAACAATGGAATCATCAGAACTGCCATCACAGAGGCAACAAGCCTTTGTGTGAAGCAAATAAACAAATCAAAATGAAAGAAAAGCCACTGTGGTTCTCAAAAGAGGTGAGGGAAAGTCGGTGAGAAAAATATAGCATTCAGGAAGTATAAGGAAACACAGAAGGAGCAGGACAGAGAGCTGTACCAGTTAAGGCAGAAGGAAGCAGGGAGGGAAGTCAGAATAGCAAAGGCCCAAGCTGAGGAAAAGATAGCCAACCTCGGTTAAGAAGGGGGATAAAACCTTTATAGCTACATCAGGGAGCGAGAAAGATAAAGGGAGGTTAGTGAAGCTGAATAGAATGAACGGTGGGTGGGCAGAGGGGGCACTGAAAAGCAGGGATACTGAACAAATATTTCTGCTCAGTATTCACAAAAGAGGAGGGGAGGTGCCAAATCCAATTAACAGAAGCACTCTTGATGGGGGTCAATCCCAGTCCTTTCACAGAAGGAAGGGTTCTGAAAGAACTCCTAAAACTGAAGGTTGACAAAGCAATGGGTTTGATGGAATTCACCCCAGAATTCTAAAAGAATTAAGGGTGAATTAGTGAATCCACTGACTACCCTTTTAACAAATCATGGGAGGATGGTGGTACCCGAGGACTGGAGGAAGGCAGATGTGATTCCCTTCAAAAAGTGGGACCAAGACAGAGGCAGGAAACTACAGACCTGTCAGTTTGACTCTCTGTGGTAGTGAAAGTGATGGAATCACTTGAAGGAAAGAATTGTTGAGTACCCAGAGGCCAGTGGGGCACAGGACCCAAGGCAGCATGGGTTCACAGCGGAAGGTCATGTCAGATGAATCTAATTGATTTCTTTGACTGGGTGACCAAAGTTGTAGACCAGGGAGGGGCTGTGGACATGGCCTACCTCGACTTTAGCAAGGCATTTGACACAGTCCCACACAAAAGATTAATAGTCAAATTAACCAGCGTGGGAGGGTCCCAGGGTGGTAGCCTGATAAAACATTGGCTTGACAACAGGTCACAGAAGGTAATTGTAAATGGAGTCCAGTCCACTCTGGAAGTAAGAGGGGTTACTAGTGGGTACTGCAGGGTTCAGTACTGGGTCCAGTCCTTTTAATGTCTTTATTAGTGATATTGCAGAGGGACTGGAAGGAAAAGTATGCCTTTTGCAGATGACACAAAGATTTGCAACAGGGTTGATATACAGGAGGCGTGGAAAGGATGAGAAGGGTCTTGGCAAGGTTGGTGGAATGGTCGAAGTATGGCAGCTAGGATTCAATGCAAAGAAGTGCAAAATAATGCACCTGGGAAACAAAAACCTAGGGAAGATTACAATGGGGAGGTAGTAACAACAACAACAAAAGGAAAGGAACCGGGGGTAATCATCAGATGACCTTAAGGTTAACAAGCAATGTGAGAAGGCAGTAGGGAGGGCTGGGGTATACTGGGATGCATAGGGAGAGGCATCACCAGCAGAAAACAGGAAGCTGTTATCCCTCTGTACAGACAGTTGGTGAGACCCCATCTGAGTACTGCATCCAGTTCTGGAGACCCCATCTCCGCAAGGACATAGACAGGATAGAGGCAGTCCAGAGAAGGGCAACTAAAATGGTGCAGGGTCTGCAAGAGAAGCCTTACGAGGAGAGACTAAAGGAGCTTAATATGTACACCCTTGAGGAAAGGAGGGACATGATAGAAACTTTAAGTACCTCAGTGGAATCAATAAAGTTCAAGAGGGTAGCATCTTCAGAAAAAGAGACTTGAAAGAACAAGGGACACAATTTAAAGATAGAGGGGGCGGTTCAGGGGCAATGAAAGGAAGTATTTTTTCACAGAGAGGGTAGTGGACGCATGGAACAGCCTTCCTGAGGAGGTTGTGGGGTCTAAAAGTGTGGAGAATTCAAGAATACATGGGACAGACATAAGGCAATTCTTGTGGGGGGTAGGAAGAAATAGGCTGTTGGTTAACTAGGATCTGCGGCTTATCCAGTAGGTAGGGAAATGGGCAGACTAGGTGGGCCAAGCGGTCCTTATCTGCCGTCAGTGTCTATGATGGTAGAAGGGGAAACCAGGTTTAGCAAACTGGTGCAAAGTTGTAAATGTTCCTCTGATGCCTGTGTGAAGGAGGATACTGATTAAGATCAAAGAGATGTCATTTGAAGAACATATGAGTATTCTGAGGTTGCAGAATTTAATTCTTGAAAAGACATCCTGTTTTTTTATTAAATATATATTTTTTATATATTCTGACAGAGGAGGCGCTAGGTGACCTCACCCAAAAGGGGTTGGCAAATACAGTTTGCTTTAAGGAATATTCTGTTTTACTTCAGACACACTTTTATCTAGACTCTGACAATCGAAACATCTAGGAGCACTTTAAACAAGTATTTAGAAAGAGAGATAAATCTAAATATTGTTTTAGGAATTTGCACTGTTTAATCTTTGTTCTTTTAAAAGATTTGTATGCCTTTGTGATATAAGAGTTCTGTATTGTATGTTTTACATATTTTTATTTGTTTAAGTAAAATTCTTTTAGATCATACTTGGTCTGCCTTTGAATTTTCTTCAGTTTGTAAGAAAAGTATATATGGTTATAGCAGGCGCTAGGCATAAGCTTGAATTGATGATACCAAACTGAAAGAGAAGCGCTTTTAAATCTGAGGTCTTTATTAAAGTTAAGGGTTCATCTCTGTATACCTGGTTAGGTGCCTAGGCAAAGATATCTGGCCACCAAGACATAAATATCTGAGCCTGAGCATTGGGTATGCTAGCAAGAGGTTCACAGTTTGAATCCTCTGAGACTTGAGACCAAAGGTTGATCTGAACTCACAAACAGACAAGAGGGTTACTTTGTTCTGTTAAACTGTTCACAAGACTGCGCTTGAGGTTGGCACTTTAGGAGTAGGGGCCTGACCTGCTGAGTGGGTTTGTGACATGCTATACTGCCTCCTTAGGAATAATAAAAGGGAGGTGGATTGCAGTATTTGTCAACAATGCTTGCAGACCCATTGACACGACTAACAGCAAAATCAAAATAACGTTACTGAAACCATCTGGTTATGACTTTTCCCAAATTCCTCTGACACTTTTATTCTTGGGCTTGACTATCACACCCACCCACCCCCACTCATACTTAGAAGTTACGCCATGTTTAATTGCCAAAGTAGAAGCTGCCCTAGAAGCCAGTAATTTTATATTTATGGGTGATATGAATTTTGGAGATATAGAGGATGATACTAAGTGCAGGATTAAACCAAAGTGGAAGATTTAACTACAAAACCAGACATCTCAAAAATGGAAAGTATATTATCCACTGTTAACCAGGCACTGCTTTATGAATGTGACACCGAGGATATGTGGTGCAAAATAAAGGGTGTTATCTTTAATGCAGGCAACAATTGTAAACCCAAGTACAAAAAAGCTGATAGCAGTCACAAGAGAAAAAAAAGGTGGCTTAACTCAAAGATTAAGAAACTAATTAGTAAAAACAAAACTTTCTAAAACTAATATAGGACAAGGTTTCCCTTTATTGGGACAAATACAAACCTAAGGAGATGCAAGGCAGAAATCAAGAAAGCAAAATTTTCAATCATGCCGATTATTGGAAAAATGCTACTAAAAATAATAGTAAATCCTTCTATTGATAAGTTAACTAACTAAAACAGGCCAAGTGTAAAGTAGGACCGCTTGTAAGCTAAACCTGGTAATACAAGAAACAGATCAAATGGCTGAAATATTTAATAAGTACTTTATTAGTATTCATGGATGTAAGCAGAAAACACCCATTTCATCCACAGTTGTTCCTACTGAATGCCTAACAATCACAAAGAAGGAATAAACAAAATGATTAATGATAAAGATGATTGTTCACTAGCACCAGGCCCATGTGGAGGGGTTATGAGATAACAGATGGACCAGACACAGAACTTTAGATTAAGCACGCAATCTTTCTGTGATGTCTATTTAAAACACGGATAACTTTAAGCAATGGCATATTCCTTCTTCAACACATCAGTTTGCAGTAACAGACTATACATGTACTTCCTGATTTAACACTGATCTATCTCTTTAGTGAACATTATTTCATTCTCTGTGTTGGTCTTGTGTGTTTGGGTGATGGGAGCTCAAAAAGAAAACCCAAAACAAGCTAAAGACAAAGAACCTCAGTGCAGAAGCACAAAAGCAAGGGTTACCCAGAAGGGCAATAAAGCCAGGTTTCAAAGAAACACATCATCACACATATCCCCATAATGCAAAGCATCATTGGATATATATGCAAATCACCATGAAATTTTAGGCTGGTTCAGCTTAAACTAGGAATGCATGATGCCAAAGGGCCTCTCAAACAATCTGTAATTTATATGCATTTTAAATAACACAACGGGTTTCTGATATCTCTACCCTGGTAACGAATTTTTATAATACAGTCCCCAATAACTTTTACCTTTATCAAAAAAACCTAGCGCCGTGGTATTTTCAGCATTTACAGGTTTCATATACATGTTATATACATCAAGGTATTTTATGACATAGTGCTATTGCATAGTATCCAACAAGGAGGAACACAGCCTGTTTTAGATCAGCTTGAGGGCACAACAATAACCTCCCTGCACGAGGACCTGAGAAGGAAAAGGAAAATTAAAGATGACACTATAGCATAGTCAAGAAAGGGGAGGGGCACCCATAGGTGGCCAACCTTATAGACTAGAAATTGTAAAGGATACATTAGGCTAAGAACAGAACTGTTGCAACAGATTAAAGAAAAGGTCGATCCTCAAGAGTGGCAGGATCTCCCTGTCACATATCCCCCACGTTAAAAGTGAAGCAGTTATTTCAGACTGCTTACCACCTTCCTGTCCCAGGAAGGGAT
The DNA here is from genome assembly GCA_016271365.2 of Neoceratodus forsteri. NCBI lineage: Eukaryota > Metazoa > Chordata > Ceratodontiformes > Ceratodontidae > Neoceratodus > Neoceratodus forsteri. Next base: position 287,163,953 of record CM057455.1, on the reverse strand, counting down.
GGAACTTCCACCCATCCATCTTCAGAAGCTCCGCCTCAGGGTCCCTATTAATCTATACACATTCCATCATAAACATAGTGGATATCATCATTCTTTACACTGAGGCGTTAACACATTTCTCAACAGAGACTAATGGTACCTTTCCCTGCACTCTCTCCTTTAGGAGTCCATCACATTTCATTGACATCAGTTCCTGCACAATATCTAGACATGAAATCTGCATTTCATGTTTCGTTCCTGACCTGTGGGACACAATAAATCAATAGAGCTGAAGAACTTGGTACCACCACATTATACGGATTTTTCCTCATTTGGTGCAACCAGCAAAGGTGTTGTTATCAGTTACAACTTTAAATTCAGCCCCCACAAGTAATAATTAGGGACCAATAGCCCATTTCAGAGCTAAGTATTCTTTCTTTATGGTAGCATACAGTATGTTCTCTCCTCTCATGTAGCTTGCTGCTGATAATACATGATCGGATATTCTTCCCCATCTGTTTTCTGAGATAAGACTATCCCAATTCCATTCTCTGATGTATCAGTTTGAACCTCAAACATTTGTTTGAAGTCAGGGCTTTTCTATATGGAGCTGTACATAGAGTGGCCTTAATATTCCTAAACCCTCATCACAAATAGGGGTCCACCGAATCTTATTTGGGCACCTCTTTTAGTAGATCAGTCAAAGGATTGGCAATGGTTGAGAAATTTGAATAAATCTCCGTATAATGTTAGTGTTGGTGTCAGGTACTTAACTGTATTTCACTGGTCATGCTTTTTCCACTTAGCGCTGGTGCATTACCTAACTCCATTTCCTTCACTTTCTTTGTGGTATGTAACTGTTGCTTGTTGCATGGGTAATGCTGCTTTTGTTGGTGGCTGGGTGGTGGAACCTGTCTTTTCTTGACTTGGTAGTGGTTGAAGTCTGCTTCACTGACTTTTGTTTTCAACATCTTCAGCTATGTGCTTCAAACAACGTGAAGTCTTGCTGTATTCTGATATTATGCAGTTAGCCCCAGCAGTTGAACTGCTCCGGAGAGGAAAGAGTTAACTCTATGCTACAGCATAGAACATTGAGCTTGAGCTGGTTCAAACCTCTGTTTGCTGCACTTTTAAGTGTAACTGTCAGATTCTTTACTCCATCTAACTGAACAGTCGCCCGGAGATCTCTCCTTCGCTATCGGTTCGGTATAATAAAACGCCTGGTTTAAACCGCTATTTATTTTATTTTCGATTCAGATCCCTGTCTGTGGTACAGTAAGTACTTAGGTAATGGACTAGTGCTATTTGTGTGGAAATTGTAAAGGAATATTTTCAATCGGTTTAGTTGAACTGATTGTCTGTTATTTTCTCTTAAGTTTATTTTTGTTTCTGAATTTAGTGTGAGGTCCTTATCGGTTCTAAAAAATCGTATTAGACTTTTTTTTTTTTCAAATACCGTGACATGGTTAGGAACCAATAAGTGGGTCTTGCCTGGCTTTTGCCGAGTAAAGGGTAAGTTTTTAGGATGGCTTTGTCTGAGAAACCCAAAAGAAAAACCAGGCCCACTGGGCTTCAACACTGCAGTGAGTGTGGAGAGGCCTTTGCTAAGGCTGATCCTCACAACACCTGTGTTTACTGTCTGGGTTTTGACCACCTTGATTTAGACTGCCAGATTTGCAAAATTTTCCCTACGGCCACCCTAGATAAAAGATTGGGTAGGCTTAGGGAAAAAGGAAGCCAAGAAGTTCGCTGACATGGATGGCAGCTCGGTTCGGTTCTGACTGAACCTGAGGAGTGCCCACTGATCTGGGCGAGACTTCCTCGGGCAAAAGGAGAGACGATCCTGAGGGGTTGGTTCCAGCAAAAGAAAGAAATAAGAGAAATCGGCCAGTTCAGATCCAGAACCGCATCGTCAACTCACGACGAAATTACCAGGGCAATTAGTATAGTTGAATCGCCCATACGGTTCCAGCCGATCCGACGCCTCCCAGTAGGCATTCGTTCAGTCAGTTCCTCCGTTCCAGACTATTCTCAGATGATTATTATGAACCGGATCTGGAGGGGGATGAAGATTACGGCATGATGGTGGTGGTGGTGGTGGTGGTGGTGGATGATGATGATGATGATGATGGTTTAGAAGGTCTGGATGAGCCCATAGAACCGGACATCTCCCAGACAGACCTTCTGGTGTTTCCCTTCTAGGCTTTCTGAGTCCCCTTCCCACTTTGTTTTACAAAAGTGACAGAAACCTCCAGCTCCCCTGGTTGAAGCTGTTGAGGAGCAAGAGGAGCCTGACTATGGCGATGATGGACATCCCAGAGTCCAAGAGATTGTCTATTCCATCCATAAATCTTTTGGGAAACAGACACAAAATTACTGAACTCCAAATTCTTCATCTTCTGTGGACAGATGGATGGACAAAGAGGTATATGTTGTCAGGCCAAGGTATGGAGTACTGCACCAGCAATGCAGCCATGTTGGAGTCATGCAGGCTGCAGCCTGTGATAAGGCTAACATACCCTTGGCTTCACACCCCCAGATAAAGACCTCAGGAAGCTGGATGCCATGGCTAAGAAACAGTACATGGCATCTTCCTTGGGACTCAGGCAGGCTAACTACATGGCCTACACAGCCAGATACCAGAAGTCCAGATGGGATACTGTTCTGGAACTGGCTAAATAGGCTTCTCCCCAGCTTGCCAAGGAGCTGGAGGAGGTGGCTGCTGATGGGATTGAGACATCTAAAATCCAGTTTCATGCTGCTGTGGACTCCAATGATGTGTCATCATGAGTCATGGCTACATCTGTGGCTCTTGGAGACTGGCTTGGCTCAGATGTAGTAGCCTATCACAGGACACCCAGGCTAAGGCCGTGGATTTTCTGTCATGGAGAATTCTCTGTTTGGGGAGTAGACAAAATTATATGAAGAAAATGGACGAATACAGGACCACCTACAGGAGTGCACAGGCCAAGGAAAGGTAGGCAACCTCAGAAGCAGCAATCTAGGGGCAGGGGCAGGCCTTTTCACAGGCCTCCTCTCCTTTCCTCAGAGGGGGTTCTTCAGAGGGAGAGGCAGAAGGGGATGAGCAGGGCTGCATCCTCCTCTCTGTCTAAGGCTGCTTCCAAGCAGACACCCTGATGTGTCAGCCCGGTCGACTCCACAATTCCTGTAGGAGGAGGTTGGCTTACTACTTCCAGGCCTGGAAGTCTGTTACCTCAGACATGTGGGTCCTGGAGGTAGTAAGTTAGGGACTGGCCTCAGCTTCAAAAATTTCAAAGCTTGAGGGTCAGGTCTTTTCCACCTGCAAACATCTCCAAAACCATTGCCCTAGAGGCAGAGGTTTCATCTCTGCTGGCTCTCAGAGCCATAGAGAGAGTTTCTGCATCTCACATGGGCAAAGGTCTGTACTCCAGATACTTCCTTATCCCGAAAAGACAGGGAGTGGTGGCCTATCCTAGATTTAAGATACTTAAACAAGCACCTAGTAAAGCCAAAATTCAAAATGGTGACTCTGGGAATAATTCTTCCTCTCTAAGGCCAGGGATTGACTAGCCTCTCTGGACCTCAAGGATACCTATTTTCACATTCCCATTAGATGCCCCCACAAAAGTACCTCAGGTTCAAACTTCCTTCAGGTCATTATCAGTTCAGAGCAATGCCCTTTGGCTTAACATCAGCACCAAGGGTGTTCACAAAATGCTTAGCAGTAGTAGTGGTCTTTCTAAGGAGACAAAATATTTCCATATTCCCAGACCTGGACGACTGGCTCATTGTGGGTCAGTCTCCAGACAAAATCAAGTCAAACCTGCAAGTGACCCAGCAAGTGCTCACTTCCCTAGAATTCCTCCTCAGTCTTCCAAAATCAGTTCTCAAACCAGTGCAACTTTTACCTTCATAGGGTAGAGTTGGATACTGTCAAAGCAAGAGCCTTTCTCCTCTGGCAAGGGTAAGGGCCCTTATAGACTTGGCTTCTTCTTTTCACCTTCTGGTGTCTCAACCAACAAGGCATTTCCTTCAACTCCTGGGCCACGTGGCAGCTTCCACTGCAGTGGTTCAAGGGCCAGGTTTCAGATGAGGGACATCCAGTTCCATTTGAGAGCTTTTTGGTCTCAGAAAAAGATCCTCTAACCAAACTAATTCCAGTGACTTAGACTTTGATCCAGGCTCTCTAATGGTGGTTGGATCAGGACAACCTCAGCCAAGGGGTCCTATTCATCACTCAGTCTCATTCTGTGGTTCTAACCACATATGCTTCTCTCCTGGGGTGGGAGCTCACTTGGGAGTCCTCACAGTGCAGGGAGTGTGGTCCCTCAGGAGTCTCTTTCCACATCAGTCTTCTGGTGCTCAGGGCAGTGTACCTGGCTCTACAAGCCTTCTTGGACTCAGTACAGAACAAGGTGGTTCAGGTCAGGACAGACAACACCACCACCATGTGGTACATCAACAAGCAGGGAGGCACTTGGTCTATGGCCTTGTGCATGGAAGCCATGAAATTATGATCCCTGGCTTATTCTCTACAGATATCTCTGGTAGCATTCCACCTTCCAGGGAAGGACAATGTGCTAGCAGATGCACTGAGCAGGATTTCTCAGGGTCATCACGAATGGTCCCTGGATCCCCTAGTGTTAAAATGATCTTTTCAAGGTGGGGCACTCCAGAGATAGATCTCTTTGCAGCCCCAGACAATCACCAACTTCCTCTCTTCTGTTACAGACCCCAATCTTAGGCTCAGCCCCTGGATGCTCTACTTTGGATTGGGAGGGACATTTCTGTATGCCTTCTCCTTTCCTCTACTATTCAAAGTTCTGGTCAAGATAAGGTCACAATCTTGCAAAGTGATCTTGATTGTACCAGACTAGACCAGGCAGCCTTGGTATTCCCTGTTGCTGTCCCTAGCAGTCCATCTTCCACTATCTCTTCCCAGGAATTACACCTGCTAACCTCCTCTCAGGGAGGATTTGGTACCCCAACCTTGGCCTCTCAATCTCAAGGCATGGCTCTTGAAGAGCTGGAATATGCAAATTTGCATCTGTCTCAAGGGGTTCTGGACATTCTCAAAGCCTCTCGAAAACCTGCCACCAGAAAACTTACAACTCCAATGGAAAAGATTCAGCATTTGGTGTTCCAATAAGCACATATCCCCAGATACTGCTGACTTGTCTACAGTTCTGGATTATATGGTTCATCTTAATGGCTTAGGCCTCAGACCAGCTACCCTCAAAGTACACTTGTCAGCTGTTTCTACATTTCTGTCAGTGGGAAAGCCTCCTCACTGGCATCTCACCCTGTTTTTTTGTAAATTCTTCAAAGGATTACTTCAAACCAATCCCCTTTAGGGATCCTACTCCTGCTTGGGATCTTAATGTTTGCATTGCTCAGCTTATGCAACCCTTTTTGAGCCTTTGGTCTCAGCAGAACTTAAGTACTTGATTTGGAGTTTCTGGTAGCTATTACCTCTGCCAGGCGATCAGTGAATTACAGGCTCTGTCAGTGAAGCCTGATTTTATCTCATTCCATAGAGATAGGTGGTCCTTAGAACCAACAGGAGGTTCTTACTCAAAGTGGTTTCAGACTTTCGTCTGAACCAATCCATGTCTCTTCCTGTGTTCTTCACTGCTCATTCTTCTTCAGGAGAAAGAAGATTACACAGTTTGATGTTAAAAGTGCTCTTAGCTACTACATTGAGCATACTAAGGCACTTATTTTGACTCCTCCAGTTGTTCCTCACTTATGGTGAAGTGGGAAAGGGTAAACCTGCTACTAAAGAGAACTATTGCCAGGTGGATTGTCTCTTGTATACAGTTCTGCTATGAAAAGCTAGGCAAAATACCCCCTCAGGCCTGAGGGCTCATTCGACTAGAGGTACTAGCTGCTTCTCTGGCTGCTGCCAGAGATATACCCTTATTAGAGATATGCAAAGCAGCCACCTGGAAAACAGCCCATACATTCACCAAGCATTACTCTTGGATATCCAGGCTAGGAGTGATGCTAGGTTTGGTACAGCAGTACTGCAAAGCCTATTCCCAAAATAGGTTCGGTACCTCCTCCAGGGAGGTACTGCTTGGTAGTTCAGATATCAGTCAGAATACAGCAAGACTTCATGTTGTTTGAAGAAAAATTACTCACCTTAGTAATTGTGTTTCTTCTAACGGAGTCTTGCTGTATTCTGACCTCCTCCCCTCCTCCTCCTCTAGAATCTGGTTTTTTGGGAAGTGGGCTGGCAGGCACAGTGTTGCACCAGGAGTGTACTTGGCACTGTCCCCTTTCAGAGAGGGGAGTGGGTTATGTTATATGTTTTGATAATTATATTTGTTCGCTGCCTAGTTTTTGTTTTGGATTTCTACTTGAGTCTTTTGGGGATCCAAAATATTTGGTTGCCTTTTTGGCTAGTAATTTTACAATTTCCACATAGTGGGTGTAGTTAGTTAGTGTTAGCTCGTAAGAATCTGACGGTTACACTTCAAAATGCAGCAGACAGAGGTTTGAACCAAGCTCAAGCTCAACGCTTCTATGCTCTGGCATAAAGTTAACTCTTTCATCTCTGGAGCAGTTCAAGTGCTGGAGCCAACTGCATAATGTCAGAATACAGCAAGACTCCTTTAGAAGAAACACAATTACTAAGGTGAGTGATTTTTTCTTCTGTTTGTATGATCCTGTTTTTCTTAGTTTTGTGGTGTGTGGCTATGTAGTTCATGGCTTAGTCGTGGATCATCCTGGCTCTTCACTTGTCAGTGGTACCACAACAGAGGCGTGACAATCATGTCCTTCCACCCACCCTCAACAGGGACAGTTACGCTGAGAACAACCTGCCCACACCACCAATTACTGGTAAGGATGCCCATCACAAAATGAAGACAACAGTGTCAAGCAGACATGTCCATTACACCCGTTTTGATCTCTTATACACCTCATGGTCTGGACTGAGCAACCGTGAGTTTTAGTGCAGCCATGGAGAGGTACACCTGGCACCATTCCATCAGTGTTCCCACTGGTGCAGTAGCAAAGTTTCACTCTGCATGACATTGTCAATATGCATGCCATTTTTATGTAGTGATACCTGCCGTGCAGACATCCGCATGTATGTAGAAGTTAGACAGAGGTAGATGAAGGAGAGCATTCAATCCAGAATGATGACATAAGATTTGCAGGACACAAAAACAGATTTTATTGCAAGTCTACTTCCATTTTGTTCAATAAAGAAAGCAATATGTGGCTTACAGAAAAAAACTCTTTTTGTGTCCTGCAAATTTTGTAGTCATCAGTCTGGGGTGAGTGCTCTCATTCATCTGTCTCTGTGTAACAAAAGGCTTAGGAGTAGCACCACAACCCCTGTGCTCATCACCACTCAAGAAATGTATGCAATGTTGTTAGAAGTAGTTACATTTTACAATGACTGCAAAGCTCTTGTAACCTGCAGTTTTACCCTGCCTACAGCAAGAGCCACAGACAGTAGTTGCTGTCCGTGTTTACTGTATCACTCCGAACGCCTCTTTCATGTATCATTGTTGCATGCATGTTTGATTCCCTCAGTGATTTCTCACACCATCCATGATTGTTTTCTATTCCAGGCCTTCTCAAACCTGTCATGGACAATATACTGTAGCTACTGCTGTTACCCTCTGTGCTCCTTACTTCCCAATGTCACTCCACCTCATTCATGGGCATCTCCATTTTACACGAATGTTGTTACCATCATTGCCCTATTTATTTCCTCATGGGTATTGCTTTCTTGTACATATATCACCTTTGTCTGTGCTGTCTTTCAGGGTATAGATATTGTGGTGTCCCAGTCTCGACTCAGATGAGTTTTGGTGCATATCCTGTTCCATCTTTGTTGACCTTCTGAAATCTCTACATCTGAAGTTTGTGTATACCAAGTCAGATACTGTATTCCACACCCAGTTCAACCAATTATCTGTAGTGTGTCATTACCATATGCTTCCTTCTGCGAGTGATCCCTATCCCCTTTCATGTATGTTACCCACTGGTTCTTCATACGCCTGCCACATTGTTTTTCCATGTCTAATCATCATTAATAAGTACCCACAAATAACATTCCTATCTGTTGACCGAAATTTCCTGACCGCTTATGCAATACTTCCTAGTGTTCTTTTGACACACATGCATGAGTTAGGAGTGTATTTCATATAATATCAGATGCCACCTCTTGACCAACACCACCAGTGCAAACTGATTTCAGTGGTAGCAACTGTTTTGAAGTGTCATCAAGCATGACTACGCTCCTGTTTTTTGTATCTGTGAATGCTTTCCAAGCAACCATTGTGATGTCAATCGGTCTTTTTCCTATTTTATTTCAGGTGTTCCTGTTCTCATTACTCGATGATGCCAACGACACGTGAAAACATCTGCTGTCGATATTACAGCCAAGTTCTAGATAGACTGCAGACACCCAATTGTTTGGATATTGATGTGCTTGAAAAACTGTACTACACTTTCATCCATGATGAAGGCCACCAGGACCATGAACATGCAATTCATGAGTAAGTTTTGGTACTTGCAAGTAATGTACATTGATGGAATGTCAGGGTGCTCTTGCCAACCAACTTCCAGAATGAAGTATGCCACCTTCCGTGCCATGACTCTTCAGTCATGCCTGTTCCATTTGTAGAATCTGGTCAGATGGTGAAGCATCTGCAACAGTTATGTTGTCACCTTCTGTTGTGTGTGGGTGGGGATGTATGAAGCGCTTACCCTTGTGCATACAGGTTTTCAGGCGCTAACTGCTGCCAGTTTTGTGAGGTGGAAATGTAAAATCAGTATATGTGTTGTCTCATGCAATGCCATTTATTGAGTGGTATTTTAATAGGTACCTTGAGGCAAAATGATCACCTGTACAACTGAATTGGTGTTGACCTGGTGCAGGTTACGGCAGGGTGGACAGTGCTGTATCGCCCATGCTCCAAGCCAAAGACACAGTGATAACCAACCAGCACCATAGTAATTCCCACTACACCCCCCACACATACACACACATATAGTTGGCCGCCCACTGCTGGTCTTATTACACATATGCCCTACCTCCCACAGTCTCAACAGTGCCACAGCCAGTCCTACTAGCTCTACTCCCAGACATCTGTGGCACAGTAGGCAAACATCTGCCACCCCCAGTGGATCATTGGTCCATGTCCAGTGGGGCCAGCAGGCTGCTTCACCCACCTCCATACCTAGGTACAGGTCAGCTGGCAATGGACGGCCAGTGGCACATCCTCAACTCACCACCTTGACCAATGGCTGTTCAAGGGCAACTGGGAGCGTGTCACCATATATAGGCATCGGGTTTATGGCTGCCTGTTGACAGCTGGCAGACGAGGAGGTGTGTGCAGGGTTGTGCCGCTGTCCATCCCTCATGAGTTGATACCTGTCCGGTGACTGGGGTAGTGGCGTGGGTGCCAGGGCAGGTGGGGACCACAGCTACAAGTAACTGGTGGTGGGCCCTTGCTCTGGGGCTTCTGCTTGTGCAGGGCGCATTCTGTACTGAGACAGGGCACAGCCAGATTGGGGATGGGGGTTCATGCATTATCCAATTGCCCAGGAACTGTTCTGTTTTTGCGGGCGGGGCCTGTGGTGCATAGCCTGACTAGGCATGTGCATGTGAGTGTCTTGTGTGGACCACACTTGCCCGAGGTCATGGATGTGCTGTGGTGAGGGTGGGTGATCTGGCATAAAGGCCTGTGATGTAACAGCAGTTGGTGACAGGTGCTGCCAGAGAGGCTGGGTGTGGAGGTAATGGGTACTGGGTACTACCGAGTTGATGTATCACTACTAAATTCTATATTTATCCCCAGTTCTGACTCCTGTCTTTTTTCTGTTTCTGTGTATTGCAGGCAGTACCATTACCTGGCCTACTGCCAGTTTGTCAGGTGGATTTTCGGATACTAGGACCAAGGGTACGCAAATAAAGCATGTGTGGTGACAGCCATACGGGAGAGGTCCCATCGGAGGAATATTGTAGGTTCAAATATCCACAGTTGCTATTAGAAGATTTGCTGAATGAACATCTGAACTGATTTATTTCAATTCTTCACAAAGAAGCTGTTATGATTCACTATATCAAATGCATTAATGAATAGTTGTAATTACAAATATACTTCACTTTTATTAATTAGATAGTGGTTTTTACATTGTTGGCCAGCATGAATTTGTTTGGATAAACATCCTTCAGTTTGTCAGTTCATCCTTATGATATTGTCTTCACCAGATTCTTTCACAAGTTGATGTATTATACAAAGTACTCACCAATGATCACTGTCTAACCCCATCATAACAACATTGTGACGTATATGTACTTATTCAATTAGCCGAATGTGTGTGCAATTATTTCTTCTTAGTGGGTGTATATAAATAGAATAATAGATGCATTCTGGTGTATTACAGGCAGTATTCGACGAGATCTGGGGCACAAAACCTCAAGAGCAAGCTCGAGGTTTTAAGTGCCCCAGATCCTCAAGATGAATTACTGCCTTGTAACACCAGAATGCATTTGTTATTTTTTGTAATATATGGATGCGTAGGAAATTGTAGTTTCACGCTTGCAATAGTCAGGAATCTTGGGTTGAGTTGGTGGCGAGGTAAGCAAACAAAACAGTACTAATTTTTCTTTTTTGTTGTTGTGGAATGAGTGACACTTAGTGCAGAGAGCTACTCGGAGTCGGAGTACATCACTACGCTTTTTTTTTGTAGCCTGAGGAGATTTTTTTACTGGTTATTGCTACGCTCCCAAAGAAGTTGCTAGTGCATCCCAACAGCCGTAGGTTAAAGCTGTTTTTTGACAGTGTTTATGTTTTCTTGCTCTTTGATAAACTTTTTCCTTTCTTCTGACAGGTTTTGTTCTTTGACAGAGACATTTTAGTCAGACGCTTACACGATGTGAATGTAGTCGGCTTTTACTGTATGCAGTTACAGTAAAAGCTGGCTCGCGTCAGTGAAAGCTGCTCGAAGTTGTCCGGTGGCGCTATGCTTATTGTGAGCTTGTAATAATACTATCATTGAGATCTTCCATCGATAGTATTACGAGATCTCAACGATAGTATTATTGAGTTCCATCGATGGTATTATTGTGCTTCGGGCGATGTATTATAGGGATTTTTGTATGTATTTTGGGGGTATTATTTTAATTATCCATATATTACGTCACATTATACGATGGGCAAGAAAATACTGGTTCCTTATTGAGTTGGCTGGCATGATTTACAATGTGTAAATCCTGCCATTACCCATGGTGGACCTGCCATCCAGTCAGTGTACCAGACCTCAAAGCGCTAGCGACCTCACTGTTTCCTCACGCTAACCAGGAACCAATGAAACTCAAAATAAGAAATCAAAACTTCTCTCTCCTTCATTCCTACATTGTATCCTGGCAATAATCCATCACAGGGTGTAGTGGTGGCAAGATTCACCCACTTCTGGTGTGGTTTGCTCCCTTGACTGCTCCTTGTGAACAAACAATGCAGTGCATGGGTAAATCCTGCATTAACCCATGCCCTGTCGTGGCATTATTTCAGCAAATACCACAGCAGGGTGTTAGTGTGTGGTTGGATTTGCCACGCCTGTGTGGTTTGGTCATGAGGCTAGGGTATACAGTGGGTAAATCACCCTGTTGTGGTATATTGGTATTATACAATGTACGAGAGACAAGTTTTAACTTTACTTTTTTTGGTTTTACCTGTTCTGTTCACCCTGAAAAACGACATATGATTGGCTGACACTTAGGTCATTGGGTGATGGCAGGATCAACACCATTGGAAATCGTGCCTCCAGCCAATCACAAGGCAGTATTTTTACTCATTGTATAATGCTTAATTTAATTGAAGAGAGCAGCCCACCGTAGATTACACGCACTTAAAAAATGAGATGATCACACGGTGGATCCTCTTCCCTGTAATTCTCAAATGTATGGAACTACCAACATGTACGAATTGTGTAGGCATGTTGTTATATTTGGACAAGCATCTTATATGACACTTGTATGCAGCACCCTCATGACATAGAGGCACCTTTTCTGATCAACACCAGCATGGCAAAACTAGCAATTATTGACCGAGATATTCAAGGGGTTACGCCTGGTGCAACTGAGTTGCGCCATCAATACCCATTAATGTGCCCCAGGGCAATATTTAAATGGGTAATTGTGCAGCACAATTCCGATGTGCCAGGGCGCAAAGACAATGTGTGCAGCGCATCTCCAGGGTGTGCCCATGCCGGAGATGTGCTGCATACTAGCAAAAAGTTGAGCATGGAAAAAACATGCTCAAGTGGAAGCCACCCACAGGCTAGCTGCCATAATGCAATGAGCAACACAGCAGTTGGCAGCTGTGGGTGGCTTCCCACCCCAGAACACCATACACAAGCACCCACATAAATCCCTGGTAGTCTAGTGGTTATATCCTCCCATCCTGTAATCATGATCACCCAAAATACATTTCCTTATATTCACTGGTAGTCTAGTGGTACCCTCCTCCCTGCCCGTAACCCTGATTGCCATCATTGTGATTCCTTCCTGGTAGTCTAATGGTAGTCCCCACCTCACACAGGACCCCCAGCCCACCCAGCTCCTCCCCCATGGTCAGCAACGGCAGCATACCCACCTGCATACCCGAGGCTGACTGCCGATGACAGCTTATAGTATGTGTTGCAGCTCATTGGTCCACACTGTGGACCAATGGGCTTGCAGTGCATACTGTAATCATCCTTCAAAGTTGTAGTATTATTACAGTATGCACTGCAAGCCCGTTGGTCCAGTGTGGACCAATGAGCTTGCAGCACATACTGTAAGCTGTCATTCAGCAGTCAGCCTCGGAGGTATGCGGGTGGGTATGCTGCCCACCGATGACTGGGGGAGAGGTGGGTGTGCTGGAGGGTACCACTAGACACCAGGAACAGGAAGGAATCACAATGACAGCAATCTGGGTTATGGGTGGGGAGGGTGGTACCAGTAGACTGCCAGGGAATATAAAGACATGTATTTCAGGAGATTGGGGTTATGGGATGGGGAGGGTGTACCACTAGACTACCATGGATGTGGGGATGCCTTTACATGGTGATTGGAGGTACGGGATGAGGTGGGGTACCACTGGACCACCAGGATTTCATATGGCTGTTTTATGTCGAACGTGGTTATGGGCGGGGGTACCACTGGACTACTAGGGCAGTTTATTTAATTCAAAACAAGTGATCGGGGTTACGGGCGGGAGGGGGTACCACTGACCTCCACTTTTACCATCACATGCTGTGCAAGGCGCTAGGTACATTTCTCTGGCCAGCCCTGCACAACTCATGCAAATGGGGCCATAATAATATGCAAAAGGCCCCATTTACTCCTTGCATGCATTATGGCCACATTTGCATATTTGTGTCTGAATATCAGGCTTTCCTACAGCATATCTCTGATGCGCTGGCGCAGTTCCTATTCCTGGTACTCAGACCTGTCTGAGTGATGCGCCAGCACATTGTATTTGCCATGGCACATCTCCTTTGAATATATCCCTTGTTGCTCCAGTGCAACTCAGTTGTGCTGAGCAACCACTTGTGCCATTGCTAGTGCACTTCTGAATATTGAGAACATTATGTCTACATGCCTTTGGTCAATACGCTGGAAAGAGTTGGCAAAGCTGCATCATCTTTTTTTTCTTTTTTTTCATGTGCACATTCGAAGGGTAGAACACTCCTGTATCCAATTTTCCACCTATAGCCAGTAAGAGATATAATTCCAGAAGAGGTCCAAGACTTCGTAAGTAAATATATACTTGAAGTCTGGGGTGATCTTCAGGTAGTGACACCATTTGTGCACCTGCGGCTATAGCAGCGTTATAGGGATTCAGCACAGTCAGTAACAATGTTTTGACTTGTTTCACTGCCTTATGATGGTACCATCCATTCAAGTTCATTACAGCTTACTAGTAACATAAATAGACGTCTGCTACCATCACACATACCTTTCTGAAGTACTCTCCATGAGTAGGTTTGTGCCATGATCATTATTTGCAGACTACAGTGAACAAACAAAACATCACCAGTTTTTCTGCAATGCAGCAGTTCAGGGAGTTGCACGATCAAGTCTGAGCAAGTTATTATGTATGAAACACAGTAAAGAGAACAGCCACTGGAGCCACCTGCCGAGCTACAGGCATCACTTATAACTCAAAAATAAAAAATAGCATAGCTCAAGCATTACCAGTACAGAATCAGAGTATTGGATGTCTCATTCCAAGCTGCACTTTATCGAAGAATATTACAGACAAGCACCAATCACTGCCAAATGTTTTCAAACCACCCTGTTCTCTTTCTCAAAGCAATTTATTATGTGTATTCCACCCAGTTTGTGACGTGGTAAACATCACTTCTGTGAATGGACATTGGTAGATGCTAATTTAAATTTTGCTTGTACATGAACTCGTGCATTAAATCACATATGCAGCAACACCATGACTGGTGTAGTAAATAATATCAAGCTGGATGCATGCAATTCATTATCAGCAGTGTTGTTTTCCAAAGTCACAAACTGGATGCATTACAGCCCCATAATAATTTCCCAGTCTTAATCAGGATCCTCCATGAAGTTCTGCATTTTGATAAAACTTTATGCGCTGTTGTTACCAGCAGCCACGGACTGATGCATCAGTATATAAGCGTATGTGACACAGGAAGCGGCATGATACATTTATTGTACAGGCGACCTTTCAGGTATGCATACCTGGAGACATAATTGGAGGGAGGGGCAGCTGCAGTATAAGGGTTGCTAGCTGCACACTCGAGCAGATTCGATAGACCATAAGGCCTTTATTTGCTGGCAAATTCATATGTTCATATGTAATTCCATCTCCCACTGCATATCAGTGTTGTGTCTGCCTTCTACCACATTGGCTTGACAATAATGTGTATGGACTTGAGTGAGAGTACACTTTGTGGCTACAGACATAAGCAATTCATTAGGCCATCCCCATGACTTCACTGTAATGTGTTTATAGTCACAGCACTGAATTGTTACCCAATAGATGAACTCCTTGGTAATGTAATACAGTACTGACATGCATAGTGATGGATCCACACATTGTCTGAATGCAAATGACAGTACTATAATACCAAAGTTACCAACATATTTGTTAATTCCTGTCTTTTAGTTACCTACTGAGCTGTCCGGTAGCAACTGAAACACAGAAACATAGAATTTGATGGCAGATAAGGACCGCTTGCCACCTAGTCTGCCCATTTTCCTACCTAACAGATAAGCTGCAGATCCTAGTTAACCAACAGCTTACTTCCTCTTACCCACCACTAGGACTGCCTTATGCCTGTTCCATGCATTCTTGAAGTCCCCACTGTTCTTGGCTCCATGACCTTCCTCAGGGAGGCTGTTCCATGCATCCACAACCCTCTCAGTGAAAAATGCTTCCTCACATTACCACTGAGCTGTCCCCCTCTATCTTCAAATTGTGCTCCCTTGTTCTTGCATCATCTCTTTTCTGGAAGATGCTACCCTCTTGGACTTTGTTAATTCCTTGAGGTACTTGAAAGTTTCTATCGTGTCCCTCTCTCCTTCTTTTCTCGAGGCTATACATATTAAGCTCCTTTAGTCTTTCTTCATATGTCTTCTGGTGCAGACCCTGCACCATTTTGTGCCCTCCTCTGGACAGCCTCCACTCTTTCTATGTCTTTGCGGAGATGGGGTCTCCAGAACTACACACAGTACTCCAGATGGGGTCTCACCAACTGTCTGTACAGAGGGATAACAACTTCCTGTTTTCTACTATTGATGCCTCTTCCTGTGCATCCCAGTGTCCCCCAGCCTTCCTTACTGCCTTCTCACATTGCTTGCCCACCTTTAGGTCATCTGATATAATTACCCCCAGGTCCCTTTCTATTTTTACTGTTGTCAGTATCTCACCCCCATTGTGTACGCTTCTGGTTTTTGTTTCCCATGTGCATTACCTCGCACTTCTTTGCATTTAATCTGAGCTGCCATACATTTGACCATTCCTCCAACCTTGCCAAGTCCCTTCTCATCCTTTCCACTCCATCTTGTGTATCAACCCTGTTGCAGATCTTTGTGTCATCTGCAAAGAGACATACTTTTCCTTCCAGTTCCTCTGCAATGTCACTTATAAAGACATTAAAAGGACCGGTCCCAGTACTGAACCCTGCGGTACCCACTAGTAACCCTCCTTTCTTCACATGTACTCCATTTACTACTACCTTTTGCGTCCTGTTGTCTAGCCAATTTTTATCCAGGCTACCATCTTGGGACCCACTCCAAGGCTGGCTATCTTGTGTATTAATCTTTGTGTGGGACTGTATTAAATGCCTTACTAAAATCTAGGTAGGCCATGTCCACAGCCCTCCTGGTCAACTACTTTGGTCACCCAGTCAAAGAAATCTATTAGATTTGTCTGACATGACCTTCCCATCGTGAATCCATGCTGCCTTGGGTCCTGGCCCCACTGGCCTCTAGGTACTCAACAATTCTTTCTTTCAGAAGTGATTCCATCATTTTCCCTACCACTGAGGTCAAACTAACTGGTCTGTAGTTTCCTGCCTCTGTCCTGCTCCTACTTTTGTGAAGAGGAATCACATCTGCCCTCCTCCAGTCCTCGGGTACCACCCCATCCTCCCATGATTTGTTAAAGAGAGTAGTCAGCGTGTCACTAGTTCTACCCTTAGTTCTTTAGAATTCTTGGGTGAATCCCATCAGGCTCCATTGCTTTGTCCACCTTCAATTTCATTAGTTCTTTCAGAGCCCTTTCTTCTGTAAATGGACTGGTATCGACCCCGTCTTCAGAGTGTTTCTCTTGTTTGGTTTAGGTAACTCCTCCTCTTCCTTTGTGAATACTGAGCAGAAATATTCGTTCAGTATCCCTGCTTTTCACTGTCACCCTCACCCACATTCCTCCCTTTATTAAGCTTCACTATCCCTCCTTTGGTCTTTCTTCGCTCCCTAATGTACCTATAAAAGGTCTTATCCCCTTCTTAACAGAATTGGCTATCCTTTCCTCAGTTTGGGCCTTTGCTATTCTGACTGCCTTCCCAGCTCTTTCTGCTTTAACTGATAAAGTTCTATGTCCTGCTCCTTCTGTGTTTCTTATATTTCCTGAATGCTGTCCTTTTCTCCTTAACTTTCCCTGCCACCCTTTTTGTGAACCATAGCGTTTTTTCCTTCGTTAATTATTGATTTGTTTTACACAAAGGCTTGTTGCCTCTGTGATGGCTGTTTTGATCACTCCCCATTGTTCCTCCACCCTCTGGTTATAACACTCACCCAACTGGTTATAACGTAGCATTGAGTGACCACTTGGAATGATGCAGTCCTGGAGCATATCGCTTCATACTGCTGTGTTCCATCAATGTTACTGCGCATATACCCAGTCACTTCTTGTATGTTTAGAATTTGTGGCACTGGACTGTCACAACATCGATCAGTGTGTGTTGCACGTGATATGTGCGTGATGTCAGCGAAATAAGTGCAGTTTGAATCATGAACTAGCTAGGTTATAAGAATCTTTAAACCTTACACACTTACTGTACATGGAGGCCACTAGTGATACTGCATGACTACACACGATTTTCAAAAATTCATTCATAGGATCTATAGGATGGTTTACTGGTCAATTAGCGAAGTCATGACAGACCAGCACTCATTTACACCAAGAACTGAAGACAGCTAAGTCCATAATGTGTATGTAATGCAGTTTTAAATAGTTTCATATTTCTATAAGATACCACTTTGTGTGGCAACGTATTCCATGCTGTCACCACTCTCTGTGAGAACCAATGTTTTCTGTTTTTATAACTGAACTCCTTTAGTTGATACTGGTGTCTTTATTTTGATTTGTAGCAATCCTGTTTTGTAAGCTCAGGCATTCCCAGAAGTCAGGTTCACGGAAGGCTCTGATAAACCAGGCACATGTCGCCTATGCCTACGATACTGCAAGGAATACATCCCCAGTGCCCTAAGACTCTCATCATGCGTTCTATCACTCATTCCTACAACCATTCTAGTTGCCCTCCTCTGGACCCCTCCAACCCTCTTACATCTCCCTCATGTGGGATGAACAAAAGGCCCAAGGTACTCCAGGTGGGGCAGAACCAGAGTTACATACAGAGGAAGCATCACCTCTTGTTCTCCTAATATTCTGTTTTATTCATGCCAGGATTCCATACCTTTCTCACCACCCTATTACAGTTATCTTTAAATTCAATGAATTTTGTATGCTGATCCCTTAGCCCAAGCCATCTGAGAAAACATGCAGATTACAGGAATAAATTATCTTAATACTGTACATAAAATGGATTTTTTGCTGATGACCTGTTAATATATTTAACAGAACTGGAGACTTCCATTCAAGTTGTTTTCTTTTGGGAGGATTAGAGTCTATCTCTACCATTGTCTGTAACAATCACATAATGTATGATTTGTTTCTTCTGTACTGCTGTATCATTGTAAACCCTCTACCCCTGGGCGCATCTGGAATCGAAGGGACTCTGCTCAGCATGCCTTCCTGGTAAATCTCTTAAATAAATAAATAAATATAAATTAAATACGAGTAAAACAGAAGTATTGTCCCTTAATTACCAACCAAGTATGGAAATCCAGACAAGTTATCCATTAAGATGGAAAAATAATAAATTTAGATATTTAGGGATAAATCTTACAAAGGAAACCCATAATCTTTATGAAGCTAATTATACACCTCTTGTTCAGTCTATTAGAGAAGACTTCAGAGATGGGACCCTTTACCCTCTCTCTGAATCAAAGAATTGATGTTACAAAATGAATATACTTCCATGATTCTTATACCTCTTCTAGACTCTCCCGATTTTTCCATCAAAGAAAGATTTAAAAAAATGAAATAGTATGATATCTAGGTTTTTATGGCAGGAAGAAAACCAAGGATAACATACAAGACCCTCCAGTTACCCCAAAAATAGAGAAGGCTCGCCGACCTAATTTAGAACAATATGCACAGGCAGCGGTGATATCACATGTACTGCACTGGCTAGATGAAGGGATGGACCCACATTGAAGGAGATAGAACAAGGGAACCAAATAGGGGAGATAGAGAATACCTGTTCGCCAGACCATACCAAAAGCAACAATAGAAAGATCAGAGTTAAACAAACTAGACAGCTCCTGAGAATTTGGAGAACAGTAATTAAAAAAACAAACTAAAGACCTAATAGTAAACCTCCTGCAGAAAATGGCAGCAGACCCCAGATTTGACCAGCTAGACAAGATTACAACTTTGAAAGGTGGCAACACTAGGGCTTATCAGATTTTACCAATTATATGAACAGGGAATTTTTGTCAATTCCAGACACTGGAGAAAAGTATCATATGGGGAAACAAGATCTGTTTAGATTTCTTCAGATAAGAAATTATTGTAGGAATCTGATGGGCATCTCTTGGGATCCAGGGGATACACCCACTAATGGGAATTATAAGTAAAACAGTAGAGATAGCAATACCAGAACATATCATATCCAGGACCTATCAAGCCCTAAATAGTAAACAGAAAGACAGTTCATTACATTCACAACAACGCTGGGAAGAAGAGTTAGGTATTAATCTAGAGGAGGAAAGATGGGAATTGATATACTTGACAGTACATAGAACCACCAAATCTCTGATCTGTAGAGAGTTTGGCTGGAAGTGCTTATTAAGATTCTTTAGAACACCACAAATAGTAGGGAAGTTTGATGCTCGTCTGGGATCAGAATGTTGGAGAGGCTGTAACCTTCAGCTAATCATAAATATGTATTCTGGAGCTGCCCACTTCTAGAGTTATTTTAGAGGAGGTGGGATGAGCTCTGGGGAACTTTTCCCAGAAATAGGGACCTTGACACCTGAATGTGCAGTTATTCTTGATTTTCCTACAGTAATAGGGAGAAGTAACCCCAGATTCTTAGTAGCTATATTAGTCCTTGCAGCCCATAAAGCTGTGATGCAGAATGGCTCCAAAAGTTCCACCAACCTCCCAAGAATGGGAAGAAAAACTTCCTCAATTAATGATTTTGTTGGCTTCACACAGGTTGTTGTTGCTGCTACCATATTCAGGGTCACTCTTTGGATCTGGTGTTCACCCTGGGATGAAGATCACGGAACTGGTGATGGAACCAGTTGGGTGGTCTGACCATCACTCCATAAGGTTCAATTACGACCCCCGCCTTGTGAGACTCTACCCTTTGAGATGGTCCAGTACCACCCTTTGAAGGGAGTTACTCCTGGGGGTCTGATGGCGGTGCTGGACCTATTGAGTTGGCCTATGGAGTGCATGGAACCAGATGCTTTAGTAGTGCACTATAATAATATGGTGCTGAGGGCACTGGATTCCATAGCACCTGTCCGTGTGCCCCTCTCCCTCCACCCTCGGTCCCCTTGGTTTGATGGGATACTGAGGGAGTCGAGGAGAGTGGGGCTAAAATTGGAACGCTGTCAGTGGAAATCCAGCCTGGATGGTGACAGGCTTAGATTGATGGCCCATTATGTGGACTATCAATCAGAAATCTCCCATAAGAAAGCAGATTTCCTCTCTAGGGAGATAGCTGCATCAAGAAATCAACCAACCCAGCTCTTCCGGACTGTGGACTGACTGTGCAATCCAGCCTGTCTGCGGGTCGGAGAGCTTTTCACGAATACAGTGTGATGAGTTTGCTCGGTTTTTGAGGATAAGGTATCATCAATCAGGTCGGAGACCCGCAGTACACGCTCTAATGAGCGTTGCAGGAATCGACGTGGGGTTACAGGCCCTCGGTCTACCTCAACAGATTTTGACCATCCAGCGATCATGGATATCATGACGATTGTCCAGGGCTTTGCGACCGACTTGCTGTAGCTTGGATCCTGGTCCCACGTGCCTCCTTGTGGGTGCATGGATGTGATTGGACCAGTCTTTGCTGAGATAGTCTGGTGCTCTTGGACCAAGGGTGTTTCCGGAGTCCTTAAAAGAGGCTGTTGTGACCCCTTTGAAGAAACCTTCCTAGACCCAGACTGTCTTGCTAACTACAGACCAATCTCTAACCTGCCCTTTTGGGCAAGGTTATTGAGAAAGTAGTCGCATTGCAGCTCAATGACTTTCTTACCACCATGAGGTCCATGATCCTCTCCAGTCCGGTTTCAGGAAGAGGCATAGTACCAAGATGGCGTTGGTCCAGGTACTTAATGATCTCCTAATAGCGAGAGATCAGAGGAGCTGTTCAATCTTGGTCCTCCTTGAACTCTCTGCAGCATTTGATACCATGGACCATGGGATGTTGCTAGATCACCTCATGCTATTCTGTGGACTGTTGGGGACAGTACTCAGATGGTTCCACTCTTTCCTCACAGGCAGAAGTCAGAGGGTAGTTTCAGAATTTTTCCTCTGCTCTCTTTGCTTTGTCCTGTGGGGCTGTAGGATCTGTTCTTTCCCCATGTTGTTCACGGTGTATATGCTGCCATTGGGAGACATTATATAGCATTATGGGCTGAGTTTTCACTGCTATGCAGATGATACTCAGCTCTATACAGTATGTCCTTTGTACCCGAACAGAATGACGATTATCGGTCTTTAATAACTGCCTCACTGAGATCCAGAACTGGATGAGTGCTAACTGGTTGAAACTGAATCTGGATAAGACTGAGGTGTTGGTTGTGGACCCGGGTCATCGTGCAGAGAAGTTGACTCCTGGGTTTCCTCTGGCCTTGTACTAGGGATAAGTTGAGACCTTCTGAACAGGTGCAGAATCTGGGTGTAATTCTTGACAGCAAGCTGTCACTGAAGGCACAGGTGTCAGCCGCTGTCAAGTCTTCCTTTACCATCTGAGGAATGTCGCTTGGATAAAACACCTTGTTCCACACGATGACCTTCCTGTGTTGGTCCACCTTTGTTTCCTCCTGTCTTGATTACTGTAATGCTCTATATCTAGGGTTGGAGTGGATCTCTGTCTCCTGCAGCTGGTGCAGAACACTGCAGCCAGGTTGTTGACTGGGTTACCAAGAACTTGTTACATTACACCTGTGCTGCGAAACTGCACTGGCTGCCGTGCAGTGGAGAATCACTTTCAAGGTCGCATTGCTGACCTATAAGACTATACTTGGTAAGGGACCGGGCTGCTTGCAAGATCTCCTTCGACCTTACCGACCTCTCCCTACTCCGCTCTGCTGATGAGGGATTGCTAGAGATTCCCAGGGTTCTTCTTCAGTCATCTGGGGCCAGAGCTTCTTTTTATGGCTCCAACCCTGTGGAATTCTCTACATCGCCAGATTAGAGAGGTCTGTCCACGGAGTCATTTAAGGTGTCTCTGAAAAGTTATCTGTTTGAATTAGCATTTGAATAGGTCTACTGCTGCTTTTATTATTTTATGCTGTTATTTACAGTGGTGTGAAAAGTATTTGCCCCTTCCTGATTTTCTCTATTATTGCATATTTGTCACTCTGGATGTTTTCAGGTCTTTAGACAAAATGTAATATTAGATAAAGGAACCTGAATGAACAAATAACACTTGTTTTTTTTTACTTATTTCATTTATTTAATGAAAAAGTTAACCAACACTAACTGGCACTGTGTGAAAAGTAATTGCCCCCAGTTAAATCAACCCAATTAAAGGGATAATTAGAGTCAGCTGATTGAACACAGCCAGGCTTGATTACAGCCAGCCCTGCTCAATATAAACCTCACTTATTTTGATCCTTACCATCAGAGTCACATTGCCAGCACAAAGATTCAACAAGCACATTATGCCACGATCAAAGGAAGTTCCTGAAAAGATCAGAAAAAAGTTGTTGCTATCTATCAGTCTGGAAAGGGTTACAAAGCAATTTCTAAGGCTCTGGGACTCCATCGAACCACAGTGAGAGCCATAATTTCAAATGGAGAACACTTGGAACAGTAGTGAATCTTCCCAGGAGTGGACGGCCTGCCAAAATTACTCCAAGGGCAGCGTAAATCATCCAGGAAGTCTCAAAGGATCCTAAAACAACATCCAAAGAACTGCAGGCTTCTCTTGCCTCAGCTAAGGTCAGTGTTCATGACTCCACAATCAGAAAGAGACTGGGCAAAATGGGCTTCATGGGAGAGTAGCAAGGCGGAACCACTGCTAACTAAGAAGAACATAAATGCTCGCTCTCATTTGCCAAGAAGCACCTGGATGATCCACAAGCCTTTTGGGAAAATGTTCTATGGACAGATGAGTCCAAAGTGGAACTTTTGGACGACATAGGAGCCCATAATGTCTGGCGTAAGCAAACACAGCATTCCGCAGTAAGAACATCATACCAACAGTCAGACATGGTGGTGGTAGTGTGATGGTGTGGGGATGCTTTGCTGCCTCAGGACCTGGACAACTTGCCATAATTGAAGGAACCATGAATTCTGCTCTGTACCAGAAAATTCTTAAGGAGAATGTCCGTCATCCGTCCATCAGCTGAAGCTGAAGCATAGTTGGGTCATGCAGCAAGACAATGATCCAAAACACAAAAGCAAGTCCACATCAGAATGGCTGAAAAGAAGTAAAATTAAAGTTTTGGAGTGGCCTAGTCAAAGTCTAGACCTAAACCCAATAGAGATGCTGTGGCAGGACCTGAAACGAGCAGTTCATGCTCGAAACCTACCAATGTTACTGAATTAAAGCAGTTCTGCGAGGAAGAGTGGGCTAAAATTCCTCCACAGCGATGTGAAAGACTGATATTGAATTATAGGAAGCGTTTGGTTGCAGTCATTGCAGCTAAAGGTGTGTAACCAGTTATTAAGTGTAAGGGGCAATTACTTTTCACACAGTGCCAGTTGGTGTTGGTTAACCTTTTCATTAAATAAATGAAATAAGTAAAAACAAAACAAGTGTTATTTGTTCACTCATGTTCCCTTTATCTAATATTACATTTTGTCTAAAGACCTGAAAACATCCAGTGTGACAAATATGCAATAATAGAGAAAATCAGGAAGGGGGCAAATACTTTTTCACGCCACTGTATGTTTGATGTTATTTTGATATGTAATCGCACTTTGATATGCAGAAAAGCGCATTATAAATAAATTTTGATTTGATTTGATCAAATATATAGAATGGAGCTTTTAGGCTCATATTAATTTAAAGGTCCAGAGATGTATGGACTTCTGATTAAGTAGTGGCTATGGATAGCCAAGTACAAACCAGATTTGATCCCCTAGAGGAAATTTAAAACTTTCTATGGGCATGGATTACCACAAGGAAGTATATGAAAGATTTAACAAATGTATTAGATTAAAAACGGATATGCATTCCCTGACAAATACCGAGGAAATGCCAAATGTCTTATCTTTATTATATTTATTGTAATGAAAATGAACACAAGATGTACTCTGCTCTCACCCTGGAAAACCTTGAAATAAAAAAAGTTAACTTTTATTTTTTTTGCCAAGATGCATAATTTTGCATTTATCCAAGTTATATTTTAATTTCTTTAATTCTGCCTCTTGGACCAGTGCATTAATGTTGTCCTGGAAGAGTTTGGTATCATGCACTGTGGTAACTAATGTTCCCATTTTAATATCATCTGCAGATTTTTCAGAACCGGCCCCAGTTTTGATGTTAAACTGGCTATCAGGATATTAAATAATACAGGGCCCAACATGGATCCCTAAGGAACTCCACTAGTCACCAGGGCAAAGTGTGACAAGTGCCCTTTATTACCACTCTCTGCTTACGTGATATCAACCAAGCAGCTACCCATCTTATGGTGCAGTCATTTACTTTTATTTCTTTAAGCACCTTGACTAATTCACAGTGTGAGACACTATCAAGTGCTTTCTCAATCGACAAAGAGAACATCCACTGGAATGTTTCTATCTAAGGCCTCACTAACAGGATCATAAAATGTACCAGGTTGGTTAAACAAGATCTTCCCTCTGAAAGCCGGGTTGGTGTATGTCTCTTAACCCCAGTTCTTCTATATTTGTTCAATCTCTTCCTTAACAAATCCTTCCGGATCTTGCCCAGAATACTGGTCAGACTAATCGGTCTGTAGTTAGCATATGTTGTTCTTGGCCCTTTTTATGGATCGGGACCACATTTGCTATAGTCCAGTCTACAGGAACTAAACCTGTATCCAAAGATTTCTGGAAAATAACCTGCAACGGTTCACATAATACTGAGGCCAACTCCTTCAATAACCTGGATGTAATCCATCTGGCCCTTCAGATTTTTATGGTCCAGACTTTCCGACAATATTACAACGTACCCTCCAAAACTACTCCATCAATACTTGAGTAATAAATCACACATACCAGAAACCATCAATGTGCATCGAATAACAACCGTTTTATTTCTACCAATCGTCAGGTCATGTGAATTTGTTGAACCGTCATCCGCAATGCTAGTATGGACTGATGCCTGTGCAAACACTAGTGCACAGTGTGGTGCATCATCGTGATAGCTATAGTGATACCAATTTTGTCTGAACACTTATGCTAATACCGTGTTTCTTTATAGTGCTGGTTGCCACATGACAGTTGTCTATTAATGCAATGTCATGCATCACCTATATGGTGAGATGATAGTAATACTTACAAGTCAGCAGTTTCATAAAGTTCTTTACTGCTATGCTATACCCACATGATCATTGTCTTCAAAATGCATTACTTGGCAACATATTCTAACGGCAGTAGTACACCTCAATTCTTATGCGCTTACCTGATGACACACATGCAATGGTGTCATTGTGTAAACATTCTACTGCCACCTAAGATAGTGAGCTACTGTGAAAAGTAAGTCATTCCTGATCACTGCTGGTCTCCAGTGGCTGTACGTTGTGTGACATTTGACAAGTAAATCAACTTTAAACTTGTGACAAACATTCTTAAAGTTAACATGTGCATGATGACTGATATTCTGACATCAGCAAACAAGTTAGTTTTATACATGTCATTCCTTCAACTTTGGTGTCTGCAACCATTACTGAAATGTTGCAAATAAACCTGCAGGTGCCCATGTTGTGTTACTCTTTCCACTTACAGACAATGTTTGTCACCTGTTTCAGTTCATTGACAAACCAAGGGGACCCACTGCAGATGTACAGTTCACTTTTTGAGTCATTGGATGGGGATGGCATGTTTGCGACTTTGAGGGGTCTGTTAAACCAGCTGCAGTGACATTCCACAATGTCAGCCTTGGGAACTTTATCAGACTTGTCTGGTAGAGGTCTTGGTGCTTTACACTCGCTTTGTTGTACCATCTCCTAGGCCACACGATAGCTTGGGCATTTCTGACATATGACTTCTCACATGATTGATGACACATAATCTGTTGGAGGAAATAACAAGTACACATATTAAGGACCTTGTATACAGGGTTATGTTACAACTGGAAATATTAATGTGATACATTTTATCTTGACAGTATAAAATGGAGGATCTTGGTACTGTACTCAGTGTCCTGAAATGTTCTAGAAAAAACAAGACTGAGTGATGGACAGTAAAGGGAGTCAGTACTGGCTCACGTGATGTAACACTGACCTCATAGATGTCACCATAAAGTCATTTAAAATAGCATTCAACTTACATATTCCACCATCCAATAGCAACATGCATGGTCGTAACTTGAAAAAAGATACAGGTGAAGAAACAGGAATAGCCGTGACTGGTAAAGAAGGTACAACAGGTGATGGGGGGGGGAGTCCATAGCAGGCAGGAATTGAAAGGGCTGTGTGGAACATGCTGTAGATTGAGAACCAGAGCACAGTGAGGTTATAATGTCAAACGTGGATGTTTCGACTATGACATATGTCCTCTGACATAAGGTTCCTCCTCTGGAAGCCTTGTTGATGGATGCAGATATTGTCATCCTTCCAATAATAGGTAACTGCCACTCTGCTAATTATGTCTGTGAAGTCCGAGTATAACAGGGTACACAGTGTTACGGATGGACAAGGAGGGTAACGAAGGTGGTTGTTGTACCTGTAAGTCAAGCGGTCATATAAATGCCACAAATTAAAGTGAGGACAGGTGGGGTCTAAGGCACTGAGTGTCAACAGAGATCAAGGGATAGAACAGCAATATGGACAGGTGTCATCTGCAGACCATAAACACAGAGGACACTGACAGCATAAGTAGTAGAGGAATGTGTAAGAGAAGCATGGAAGGCTGTTAGTGCAACAATGCCATGAGGTGGAGAAGGGTGCAGCATGGTCTCTGGAAGAAGGAGACCAGGCATTACTCTGGTACATCACAGAAAGATGAAAATACATGGTTTGGTTGATGAACCTCAAAATGTATTAGGGACACTGTATGCATTGTGACCTTACTGAGGCATAACTACTGAACAAATACTTCCAATCATTATGTAATAAGGAGGGTGACAGTCAAGAACCACAGATGGACATGTGATGCAGTTGTGTGGTGGGGAGAAGTGGACACCACTGCACTCACAGTGTGGAGAGTGAATGAAGAAATCAATAACCTGTACATGGATACTTCCTTGGGTCAACACAGCATCAGTTATAAATGTTCACCTTTTTATGTTTGCTTGCACGCATGCACAAGAAACATAGTGCCACCATATGAGTTTTCGGAGGTGTGCCACCCCGCTTCAATGCCCTGCTCCTTTTTGCAGGCACAGCCACATCACACCGCACCAATGAATGTCTGAGCTGTCTATGACAACAGTTCAGATACAGTGGTATACAGTTGAAAGTAAATGACCACTGCAATCAGCGGTGGTAACGTATGACAATTTGCATACTGCTGTGGCAGTACAATTTGCATACTGCCATCGGCAGTGTGCAAATTGCTTTACATATCAGCACTGTATCTGAACTGCTGTCATAGACAGCTAGTTAACACAGCAAACATAAGAAAAATATAAGTGGGGTTATTTAAATATGGAAAGGGTATGAGCATTCTGCCTCTGCTGATTTTCTCGATACGCAAAACAATGAAAAAGATCCTCTTCGCTAAGACATAGGACCACGTCAACTTTACTGTAGATTTGAACAAGAAAAGCAATTTAGGAGTCCAATCTAATTCATGCATTTAAGATTACGTTTTGCTGAACCCTGGTAATACAACCATTTCTTTTAGCAGAAGACGTGACCATAGATAAATAATCAGCGTTAGTTCAGTAGATTTTGGTGAAACCATTGTTCTTTTAGCTATCATGTTGTTAGTGACTGTAGCTTATATTAGATTTGCCATGCCTTTCTGTTACACATGCCCCATAATGGCACCCCCACATACACAATACTAAGGTATCAATCGATTGCATGATGACTCGACAACATCTGCTTAAAACTGCTAGAATCATAGCCCCAAGTGACCTACATTCCATGGGTCAAACCCGTAAGTTAACATTAAAACATACAGACCTGCAACAGTCTTGTACAACCAGCAAAATCGTTAAGGTGACCAATAAAGTTATTATTGTTCTTTCCAGTCACCGAAACCAAAAGGAGACAATGATTCACTCCAGTAAAGGACCAGCTCATGGTTTGTCTGCAGAAAATTTCAATGTCTGGTAGTTAGAATAACTGACTCACATCTACCCAATTTCTCAATGTTACTGCTCATGAACAGAGTGGGCTTTGTCCACGCAACCACTTTAATTCCAAATGCTCCCAGGATTTTTCCACTAATAGCAGCAACTCACCAGTCACTTTTCAGGTATATTTATTTGACATGGCCTTTATCATATGAAGTACTGTATGTATGCCTCATGCCAGAATTTGATCAGGAGAAACGGTGGTCATTCACCTAATATCCATTACTCTAAATGTAATGCCTTACAGTCTGATGTTATATCTATCCCATAACTGCTAAGGATGGTACTGTAGGTCAACTAGTAAAAAACACAGTGGTTGTAAGTTCTTACAAAGGAGACACATTGCTGTGTAGTGTTTTCTTATAGCAATATGAACACATCCCTTATTTGGATCTGGATCCTCTGATACCTCAACTTAGTGTTTATTATTAATCCCAGGGATATGCAGGAGGCCACACTGTTGAATTTAATGTATTTTATCATTAAAGTTAAACATGCTTTCAGTGAAGAGAGCGAGTGTGTGTGTGTGTGGGGGTGGGGAGGTGACTGTCGCTAGATCTGCACAGTTCTTGCTTGGTTTCAAGACATTTGGGAAATGTGAATTGGGCTGCAAAGTCCCATAATTATCAAAATGACAACCATCACCTCATTTGGGACCACAGTCCTCCCTGGAGTAAGCTACATACATCATCCGGATATAATACCAGGCTTATGTCCATTAACCATCCCATCACCAAGGATTTGGTGGGTAGCAGTACTGAGTCATACAGGCAGGTATGGAGTCAGTTGCATGACCATTTATTCCTAGACACTATTAATAGAATTAGTCTTAACCTCAAAGGACAAACCAAAGTGTCCTGGGAGCAGAGTATTTTGGACAACTCTTGACCCTGTATATATCCAATTGTAAGTCATACCTTGGATCCTTATTCTAAAACAGAACTAAACCACATTTCAGTTCCCACCCTGTATGTGATAAGACAGAAAAGCCTGCCTATATAAAACGGTAACAATATACTGTAAAGCAATCTGTGTTTTTCTAGTGGTATTCGATCAGCTGTGGTATCTATTTGTCCTTATTGAGTGATTCACTAGTTACACTGCTCAACAATGCCTTGACTATAATAACTCTCCTATCGCCAATACTATCCTCCATTATTACCACAAATTTTTATCTATTTATTTATTTTAGTCTTTGGTAACTGGGTAAGGCCCACTAGGCACAAGTGCCTGTTTTCAGGTGACCTGGGAGCACTGGGCAGTTGACTTGCTCAGAGTCACACAGTATGCAAGTGGAGGTTGTGAGAATCAAACCCAGTTCTGGTCTGCTGGATGTACCAAGCTCATTCACAGCTTACCACAACACAATATAGAGTAAAGTCAGAAATGGTAATATAAAGTAAGCTGCAAATGTTCTTAGGATCTTAAATTTCATTACATTTTCATGGCATTATAAACTGTAGCAGACTATAATTTGCTGCTGCCTCAACTTCTGTTAGAGTTGATATAAGCAGGTTTCAATTATTAAAACACTGCTTAAATGTAACACTCTCTCTTCAATATTTGATACCTGAAAAGAGAAAGTATGACTAGGAATAAGATAAAATGAGCATATAAAATATAAAAATGCACAGAGGTTAATAACAATTACAACACACTTACTGTACTCAAAATGTTCATAAATAAAGTTTCTTAGAATAGCACCAGAGTTTCAGGATTTTCATCAAAATCTTCATAAACTTTAAAGGAAACAACAAGGCTAATTTTGTGTATATACATACAGAGCCTCAGTATGAATGCAGCTCGTAAAAGCAGAATCAACATTTTCCTGGAGCTTATATTTATGTTCACAGTCATTTTGAAAACATTTTTGTACTTTGCAAAGTGCCTGTTTAAAGATTTCTTTAGCATACAATGTTCTGTCAGTCTTTTAATATTAGCATGTCACTTTAGTAATCTCGTGGTTGCTGCAATCCACACCTGCAAGAATCAATAACTCTAAAGAGCGGTTTATTCAGGAAGTCCCTGGTAGTGGTTAGCCCTCCTTTATCAAAGTTGCATATAGGCACTGCCCGGACTTGTCACCATTATCCTCATTATTAAAACCTTGAATTTGAGCTTTCATATTTATGATTATGCTTTTAATGAAAAGCCAGCATGATGACACAATGAATAACAAGAATTTTCAGGTTCAGAGTTAACCAGCTCCAGCTGTTTCTCTTCACAATCCTGAGAGTTCAACTGGGACTTGCCAAGGGAGTATTTTTATTGATTTAACTACCTTCCAGGTTGATCTACCAAAATGTGTGTTTATTAAGGATTTCAGCAAATAAACCCAGTGTCAGCTTGAGATGGCTACTAAAGCAATCCGTATTAGGGAGATAAAACTTAGCTGAGAAACTAGTTATTTTCAATCCACCAAAACATCAAACTTGTTATAAAGATTGATGTAAAACCGAAATAGTCCAAAGTCCATAGTACATTTTATTAAATTAACACCAAAGTGTACAAATTCTGGTCCCTTGTCCTCAGTCAGACTGAATATCAAGTCAGCAACTGTTAGAAAGAAAGAAATTGTACCACATGAGGGAAATAACCCTTAGCCATCCTCCAGTCTACTCCTATCATCATTACAGTGTTCCAAGGAGTTTACTTGAGGGGTCTCCATAATCCCAACTCCATTCTCCTTTCTGTCCACTGAGGAGCTGGGAGACCAAGGAGTACTGTTTCAAGGACCCTAAACTCGATGGCTCCATATTAAAGCTTTTTCTACTGAGGCTCCTCATCCTCCAGAAATCTGGGAATACATCACTGCCTTTTCTCACTCTTCAAAAGGGAGGAAAATGCCACTCAGCCAGCACAGTATTTCTTCACAGTTCAGTTGCCTTCATACGGTCCACAGTTTAATAGGTTTCAGGAAGCGAGGAGTTGGAGTAACTTGCAAGTAATAGTAGCTCCTGCAGTCAATAATTTAAAAAAAAAAGACTTTCAAGGCCAGATATTCAGAATGTGCCAAAGACCAGCTTAACTCCAGCGCAGCACAAACCAAATGTGCCATGGCACAGTGAATGTGATATTCAAAGGTTGCACACGGACAAGCGCCCGCGCAACATGGCTGAATATTGCAGGGATGCACTATGGCACAGCCAGAGGTGCACCAGGAGCAACCAGAGAGGCTAAGGAACAAAGGGAGATTTGCCAAGGCACAGAAGGACCAGCCCCAGGCAATGGGTGGGAGCAAAGCAGATGAGGATAGTGCATGGCAGGCAGTGGAACACAGCTGGGGACGGTGGTGGGCCACAGGTGACCACTGCCTGCAGGGCACAGACAGCCCCCTGCACCAGGGCACTAAACATAGGGAATGGGTGGCACCAATGGCCAAGGGAGAGCTGCCACTGGAACCCCCTGCTGGATGCCAAGCCCCAACCCACCCAGACCACGGCTACTACACCCTGGTACATGGTGCCCAAAACATGCCACACAACCTGGACAGCCAGCCCATGGTCAACCCAAGGCACAGCCACTGACCGAGGGTGGACACCACCGTGTATGGCCCACAATGACACAGGCACACTACACAGACACCCACCATGCCACTGCAACATGGCTGTACTCAACAGCTGCAAAGCCGACATAGACACAGGCAGTTAAGCAAGTAAACGTAAAAAATAACTATGTACAAGGTTATATGGAGGGAAAGGGTAGGGAGTGAGGGATGGGGACAGGGACTGTACAGTGGGACAGGGGAAGGGATGGCAGGGGTAAGAGAAAAGCACTGAGGACAACTAAGGGCAGCCACTGCCTGCCACTGCCTGATGCCTCCACTGCTACCTGTCACGCAGCATCATCTTCCAAGTCTGCTGGGCCACCTCCAAGGTCGTTGACATAATGAAGATAATCTGCCTCAACAACCAGCAGTAAAGCTGCAGCTGCGACCTCCAGTTGCCTATGACAAAGGAATGGAGAAGTGATCGGTGCAAGTCCCTAAAAAGATGCCCTCCCACTGTGTGCAGCGGACAGTAGGAACACACGCCCCTGGAGTGGTACCCTGGGTGGGTTAATGTCTGCAGACATCCCAGCATGCCACGACAGTGCACAGTGGTGGGACACCACTGCCCAAAGGCCACCTGACCACACCGCGCCATGCAGATGGCACAGGGCTGCAGCAGCACCACAACAGCACCGTGGCAGCCGGGTGCACACCTATCCCACCAACAGCTGGTATACATGTAATGGCTGCCCCACAGTGGCATGCACACTGCACAGTGTGCTGCACACAGCTGACATGGCACATGGCGCAGGTGGCCCATGGCCGTACCCTCACCCCTGCTGACACCCAGTAGAAGTGGAGGATGACAACAGTGCCTACCTGCCTGCTGTGGTGCCGCATGTGCCAGTCCCACTGCAGCTCCATCTCCACTGGTCAGGCCCACTTCACTGGCCTAATGTCCTGCAGTGGCCTTCTGCAGTGTGCCAGGCACCCCGCTGCCCTGGAACAGCGCTGATCACCAGGCCCTAGGAATGGAACACAGACAGGCACACATCAGAGTACTGCCACAGCATGTGCTCACGACCGCCCCCTGTGCACAGTGTGCGCCCAGCCTAACATGACCAGAGGGCAGTGGCACAGCACACCCAACTAGCCGGCAATGCCACACCACATGGCACATGCTGACAGTGCCCCCACAGGGCATGTCAGGCAGTCCAGCCAACACCATGGTATGGTGGTTGGGCACAAGCAGCATGTGCCAACTTACCTGGCCATGGCACGGCCCCCTGTGGACATGTGCCTGCAGTGTCCTCATCCTCTCGGGGTCCCTCCGCATCAGGTCACAGTACTGATGGTGGCACTGCTCACCGGTCTGAGGCACACCAGTATCCTGGACCAGCAATGGCCTGCCAATGTCAGTCCTGGCCTGCTGCAGGGGCTCCTGCCAAACAGGCCAGGTGCAAGTGGTAGCACGCGAGAGCCACAAGGTTCACGAAGCTCTATCTCATGCCAGTTGTGAGCACGTCACACCCCTCACCAACCACACTCCCTAAACGAGTTGCTGAACCAAGATGGTGGGCAGTAGTACATGTGCACAATGTGCGTAGGATGCGCCTTGTGGAGGCATGCAGCATCCGCCAGTGCGCATCACTGTGGATGTGCAGCATAGGTGTGGCCCACCCGGCACATGGTGGTGTAGTCCCAAGGGGCATAAGGTCAGGTCAGGGGTCACCCTGTACACAGTGGCGCAGGTGGCGCTATAGGAGCCATAGCACATAGTGCCATGACCCCCTATAGCACACTTCCAGCGCTTATAGCCTTTATTGCACTCTGAACACACAGTGTTCAATAGGTGGTAGCATGTATTACAATGCATGCTGCATTTGGCAGCGCATCAGCATGTCACAGCATTGCACAACAGCATGCACTGGAGCAATTCCATTGCGCAAAGATCAAGTGCACGATATTCAGCAGCCACATGCTAATGAGCTCATTAGCTAATGCGCGCGCACTGGGAATATTAGCATGTCATTACTGTTGTGCCACAGCTCATTTGCATATGATGCGCTATAAAGGCACCGCAACAGCACAGGCCATGGACCGGTATTGAAACCATCTGAGATAAGTTGCACCTGCTGTGAAACAGCCAGCACATCAGGGTGGATGGGGTGGGCAACTGCAGGCAGTGACAAACATGTCCTTGTCCACAGGTAGCACCATATCTGAGGAGACTGAGGGAGTGGGGCCTGCCTGGAAGCGCAGGTCCAACTTTATGAAGGCGGAAGCCATGCCCTGTTCAAGGCCTACCTTGACAGGGAGCAATTGCTGAGTGATGCCACTAGCACACCACAGGCCAGGGCTGTGGCCTGGGTGGAGGTGGCAGCAGCTGTGAACCTGCAGGGCAGCCACCAGCAGTCTGTTTAGGAGTGCAGAAAGAAGGTGGGCACTGACAAACGCCGCATTAAAGAGAAGGTGGCGGCCATACGGGCTGCTTGGACAGCCACTGGTGGGGGCCATGCTGCTGTGCCCCAGCTCACAGTGCAAGAGGGGCTGGTGGTGGCCACCATGCAGCACAGCACTGTTGAGGTGTGCCGGGTGGTGGCTTCCAGACAGGAGGGAGCCTTTCACTGCATGTACGTTATGCATGCCCGGGGATGCCAGTATTGCAGCACTAACACATCTGTTTTCTCTTACAGCACCGCACGCCAACATGCAGTGGCAGGGGCACCATCAGCAGACGTGGGGGCAGGCCCAGCCTCAGAGGACCAGCCATCCACCTCCAAGTGCATCCGGAGGCCCGATTGGCTGCAGTACACCACCACCAACGTCCATCCAGATGTCCTGGGCTTGGTGCCAGATGAGGCCCTGGCTGTGTTCCAGCAGGATGCCAGCCATGGCGCATTTCTGCGTGGAGACACAGATCAGGGCGGGGTCCGACACTGATGATGCGCATGACCATCATCCTGGACAGTGTGGGTGGCATCGGGGGAGATACCCATACCTACCACCATCTCTGGCAGCGTGGCCAGTGGCCTGTCAACAGTGGAACATCTGCCCGCTGCCACCCCTGGTGCCACCCGTGTGCACAGCCACATCAGTGCTGGGTGATAGTACAACCGTTGTGGTGCTGGCCAGTGCACAGGGCCAAAGAGGCAGTGGCAGCAGACGGCTGGGGACGTTGGGCGGCCGGACGCAGTATCCACTGTCAGGTGCCAGACAGTGACCTGCCCCATGAGGACCCTGCTGTGCAGCATCCACCTGAGTGGGGGTGCCAGCACAGTCGTACACCACTGGTGGGACTGGCGCACGCCCATGCAGTCCTGGGCACCAACCCATTGACACAGCACACCGATTGCTGCAGGCCACCATGGAGCAACAGGTGCTGCTCATAGCTGGGGTGTGCACTTTAGCAGAGGTGCACCAGGCATCCGAGCTGCACGAGAGGGGCACCGCTCAGGTCCTGGAGGATATACAGCACCTGCAGAGGACAAGACCGCATCCCTGGATCACATTGCCAGTGCGATCTTAGTTGGCCTTGCGCCACTGGCTGCCACAGGGTGTGGCCATCAGCCACAGACACCACGGAGTGCACTGTCCACCCATGGACCCAGTGTCGGGTGACTCCCACCATGTCAACGCTGGGTTCGCTGTTGGCATCCCAGGCACGCCTGGGGGGGCCTGTTTGGGTGCTTACACACCCCTGCATGAATCTGGTCACATTCCGCAGTTCAGCTCCCTGGGGAAGTTGCATACTCCCCGTGGCTGTTAAGCAGCCAGTGGCTGCCGACCGGCCCCAGCATAGCCGCCCCATGTCTGCAGTGGACGGTTCCCACGTGCGGACCTGATGCGCACGCCACCCCGTCTGCAGTCTGCTGCCACTGCTCTGTGTGCACATGGGCAACGGTGTGGGCAGTCATGGCAACTATGTGTCGTGCCACATGCTGCCTGTGTGTGCACCCACCTTGGTCATTGGCCCATGTGGCATGTGCTCGATGAGAGCAGCATGGCACTGGTTGTGCCTGTGCACCAGCACCTGCTTCTTATCCACGCCACGCATAGCACCTCGCACGTGCTTGTACGTACCTGTGTGTGTGTTGTTTTGTGTGCTGTGTGCTGATGTGTGTGGCTGTGTGGCACCCCACCCCTGCCATATGCCAGTGTGTGCATGCCCATAGCCATGCCTGCCCATGCCTGTGTGCTGTGCCATTGTGTTTGTCCACTGCATGGGTATTGCGCCACCTACCTGTGTGTGCCAAAGTGCTCCTGTGCAATTGTGTCCCGGTGCTGGCGTGCCATCCTTAGAAGCCGGGATCCCTTCTGCTCCCAGGGGCTGCCCACCCCCAGCCCATTGCCTCATCGTCCCACTGCTGTCCCTCTTCAGTCTTGACAGCTATCCCACTGTCAATGGGCATGTTGTGCAGTATGCAGCAGGCCAGGAATAGGCCACAGGCTTTTGAGGGGCTGTACTGTTGGGCACCGCCAGACCTGTTTAGGAAACTGAATCATGCCTTCAGCATCCCAAACACATACTCAATGATGTTACATGTGCTGGTGTGTGCCTCATTGTAATGGTCCTCTGCTGGGGTTGACGGGTGCCGTAGGGGTGAGCAGCCTGGGCCTAAGTGGGTAGCCACTGTCACCTGTGTGGACAGATACATGGTTAGCCTGATGTCCACTGTCACTGTGTCCCTTGCTCATCCCTGGCACCTCGCCAGTGCACCCATCCTGCCCACCCCTTCCCATGCCCTGCTGTTCCCAGCTCCCCATGGCCATCCCATATTTACCCACTAGGTGGTCCATGAGGATATCCCCACTCTCAAACCTGTGGCACAGTGCAGAGCTGTACCAGATGAATGAATCATGCACTCCCAGGTGTGTGACAGAGGCATTGGTCATGCACCCTCGGCATTGCACACCACCTGGCAGTTGACACTGGGGTAGCTCCTTCCTGTTGACGACAGCTACGCCTCAGGACCAGGTGGCTGCGGATGCCCACATGGGTGCAGTCAATGGTCCCTAGCACACCAGGCATCCATGCTACCCTGTGGAACTCCTGCATGGTTGCTGTACGCACTGCCTGTGTACTGGAGAACTGGATGTATTCTGCAGCATGTGGCAGCAGGGCGTTGAGGAATTGGGTGAGGTGGCGTGGCGTGGCTGACTGGGTTATGCCTGTGGTGTTCCCTGTTGGTTTCTGGAAGGTGCCCGTAGCAGCAGGCACATGATAGCTGTCACCTTCGCCTCCACTGTCAGGGCGTGGCTCCATCTAGTGGGTGCCTGTATCTCTCACTGCACAGCTCACAGAGCTGCCTCATAATTGCCTGGTTCAGGTGATGCTTGCCCACACTTTCCATATATCAGAGTGGTTCTTGAAGCTGATGCGGGACGGTACCACCTGTTCTTAAGGACACCGATGGGCCTTCCATGGCTACATCGCCTGCTTCCTGCCTCCTCACACCCCCCATATGGCTCCATCTGAAGGCTAGCACTGGCCTTGGCCCCTGCTGTCCTGTTTCCCCTGGCATCCAACTCCAGTGTTCCACTTGCCACCGTGGGCAGTGCCTGTCACTCCACCTGGCTCCCTCTTGTGTCCTTTGCCCTGGCTCACACTCAACTGCCACATCTGTCCTACACCCCTGTGGCTGCCAGTTCCACTCCCTCCAGGGTCTGGTGGATTTCTCTCTCTCTCTCTCTCTTCTTCTTTGTCTATCTGTCTCTGTCTTCTATCGCTCCCTCTGGCACAAGTGCTGTCCCTCTGCTTGCTCCCTGTATTTATAGGCTCAAGTCTGCTCGACACATCTGGCTGTTGCTCCACACTTGTGCCATGGGTTGGGGTTGAATATCGCACTATGCTGTATATTCATGGGCACACATCCTGTCTCTGGCAAGATGCATTCATTTGAGTTGCGACATGCATTGCTACTTGCGCCATGCACTGGCTCCCACTGAATATCGCTCCATGGCAGAGTGCCGTGTTACAGATGCACAACTCAGTTGCACCATGCACAACTGCTTGAATATCCTGGCTCCAATGTTTAAAGCCTTGCATTTTAGGCTAAAATATTAGAAAGAGCTACATGACAACAATGGGCAAATGAGACCAGGCAAACAATAAAATGCCGAACAGCCAGCATGCCACTGGAGTGGAGCAGCATCACAGCCAGCTTTCTGCCCCCCATGTTGAGACCCTGTTGTAATAGTTAGAGAAAGTTGTAAATACTGATTGAAGATAAAAACAAAAATAACAACAAAACCACCTCACAGAAGGCATTTTAAGAGATTTGCAGAGCTCCACAGGCATCTTTTTACATCAGAGCACCTTAATGAATCTCCTATTTTGGGCATACATTTATGAGAATAAAATTTTATGGCGTGTCAAAAATCCATTCACAAATTACTATGTATTATGCCGGCATCTTATCACAAAACGTCTATTCTCTGGAATAATAGTTTAGAAAGCACAAAGCAGAAAAACTTGGGGATTTTGCTCTTACATACAGCTTAGACAGTATGGAATTTGTTCATGATTTTTGCAGGGTAATGGGGTCTATGCCAAGTGTGTACCTCTGGATGGTTTGGTTAAAAGTATTGGACAGTTTTTAATTACATATGTTGTGATAATGTTGAACTGCAGCTTGGAAAATCATTGATTGATAAAAAAACCTATCAATTGCTAATATACAGATCGATTATTAAAAACTAGATCTATTTTTTTAAATCTCCCAGAAGGAAAAGTTTGATCACCCCAAAAAAACAGAAAACAAACAAAAACAAGCGACACCTCTGTCCCTATGTCCGTGATTTATATGGCAGGGAAGTTGACATGTATGCCCCACCCACCGATTGCTGTAAATCATTGTTACAAATTACTTTAACTGTGTGCTGCACATAAAACAAGCATTTGTCAATGCCGAATGTTTGCTTGCTGGCATTGGCATTGGTAGTGTAGGAGTTAGAGAGCTGCATAAGTGGAATGGCAGTGAAGTATTGAACTGAAGACAATCCCACCACCACCCTGCAGAGACTGACAGGCATTGGGGTGTGCCTTTGGGTCGTCAGGCATAACGGCCATGCCATTTCACCACACTACTCTGCAGACACTGACAAGTGTCATGGTGTGCTTGGGGTCTTTGGCTCTTATGCTCACCCATTCCATCAGGAACTACGGTGAGATGGGTCCTGTATAGGAGAATGGGGTGAACTTTGGGGCCAAAGAGTCAGAGGTACACCTCGCGTCTAACTGGCTGCAGGGTGTGGCATGGTATGAGCATTACAGGCTAGGAATCCCAAGTCACACCCCTGATGCCTGTCAGCCTCTACAGGCTGGGGTGTTATGGTCGGAAACCCTAATGCCTCAGGCGTTTGCTTGCATTTCACTCCAAATTTTCAACATGGGTTTTGTGACCCCACCTTATGAACAGTGGCAATATTAGTTTGTTAGCGAAAGCTGATTTCGCACAGCGACCGTCATTTGGCACCACAGGTGCGAAACACATTTTGAACAGGATGTGAAAAATGACAGCTGTACTGTTCATGGGGAGGTACAAAAATGGCAATGTTGAAATTCTGCAGAGAAAATATTAAAAAATCGGTGAAGTCATGAACGCAGGAGAAATGCGCAACGACACCCCTAATGCAATTAGTTTGGGGATTTTTACAGCAGATTGTCAACACAGGGATTTTGGAACCTGCGCTCATGAACAGTGTCAATGTGATTTTCTTAATCTATCCAACAGCGATTTCCACAGCGACCACACATTTCTGAGCTGGAAGTGTGAAAACACATTTACATGGTGTGAAAAATGACAGCTGCACTTGTTCATAGGAAGTGTGGAAATGCCAGTTTTGAAAATCTGAACTGAAAATATTAGAAATCCATGAAGTTACGAGGGTGCGTGGAAACTCCAAGTAATGGTCACCATAACACAGTCATTTTATGGACTTTTTCACAAATTTTAACATAGCCATTTTAACACCTCTGCTCATGAACAGTGTCACTGTGATTTTCTTACTCTGTCCCGAACATTGATTTCGCGAACCGACTGCACCATTGCGCTATATGGCAGAAACACGTTTTTGGGTGAGATGAACAATGGTAGCTATACTGCTTCATAAGGAGGAGTGGTAAAATGGCAATGTTGAAAATCTGGAGTGAAAATATTGAAATCTTCGAACTTACGAAGTCCAGAGAACAGCACAACGTAGGTTCGTAAAACAAAGTCATTTTTGGAGCAAAACACTCAAATTTTTCAACATAGGGTTTTTGGGGTCTACCTCATGAACTGTGATACTGTTGTTTCATTAATCATTCCCGAAAGGTGATTTTGCGCAGTCACTGCGGAAATCACCTTCGGCCTGATTTACCTTTGACAGTGAGAGAATTCATGAGAAGGGTCCCAAAACCCCAAGTTGAAAATTTGGTGCTAAAATTCTAAAATATGTCTGAAATATGCATTAAAGTTGAAAAACCCTATTTATTGCATTATACAGCTTACCGCATTTCTCTCAGTTCGCGGGTCGGCTTTGAAGAGTGCAGATGTGTTCCTGGTCACCGATGATCATCGCGCGAACTCCGAGGTAAGTGTGGGG
The DNA here is from genome assembly GCA_016271365.2 of Neoceratodus forsteri. Classification (NCBI taxonomy): domain Eukaryota; kingdom Metazoa; phylum Chordata; order Ceratodontiformes; family Ceratodontidae; genus Neoceratodus; species Neoceratodus forsteri. Next base: position 287,123,401 of record CM057455.1, on the reverse strand, counting down.
TGAGGTGGGGGTGTGGGGAAGGCAGGGTGCGTGAGGGTGGGCGCAGGTGGAGGCGGGGCAGGACACTCCAGCGAGGAAGGCTTTTCCTTTCAGTTCTTTTTTTTAAACTTAGACGACACAGGGCGTTTGCCACGCTGGGGTGGGCTCCCAGCATGGCACAAGGAAGGCTGTTTGGGGGGCATGGAGCCGACTGGGATTGGGCACCCGTCTGACCTGATCTGTTGCCAGCTGGGGTGGGCTCCCAAGCGTGGCACCTGCTACTCTCTGGGGGAACAGTGGAGCCCGGCGAGTTGGGCACCCCGTCGGCTATACAATGTGTTGCCACGCTGGGGTGGGCACCCAGCATGGCATCTGGAACTCTGTTGGGGGAGAAGCCACACAGCTGACGGGATTGGGCACTCCCCCGTCGGCCATACAGTGTGTGCGTAGAAGTGAAAGCACGCAGTATGCGGCGTGTGTGAGGGCACGATGAGCAGGTGATATTGCTGCTCACTGAAGCACAGCTCTCCTTTTCAACTGTGCAGCATTTCATTTTGGGATCATGGCACTATGTTTCTTGCACATGTGCAAGCAAACATAAAAATCCATAAACCCAGACAGTCAGTGCACACAGAGTCAAGGAAAAAACATTGATAAAAAACCATCAATTGCTAAAATACAGATCGATTATAAAAACTAGATCCATTTTTTTTAATCTCCCTGAAGGAAAAGTTCGATCACCACCCCAAAAAACCAACAGAAAACAAAAACAAGTGACACCTCTGTCCCTATGTCCCTGATTTATGTGGCAGGAAGTTGACATGTATACCCCACACCCACTGATTGCTGTAAATCATTGTTACAAATTACTTTAACTGTGTGCTGCACATAAAAAATCCATAAACCTAGACAGTCAGTGGACATAGAGTCAACAATATAGGTTATTTAAACTGATTCTAAAACTAAACTCCATGGAGCAGACTAGACAGGGTGCCCTAGTAACATACTGTAGCTAATCCGCTACAGCAAAAGAACTACTGTGAGAAGCAGAGTATTTATACCAAAAGTGCTGTTGTGGCAACTAATTAGTGTCCCTTGGTAAGAAATGAGTGACTTGGCAAAACTTTCAGGTCCATGGTACTTTTGAGATAGCTGTTTAATTCTATCTGTCTGTGAACACTTGTTTCAGCAGTACAGCAAAAAGTTCTGAAAAGTATGTTTTTTGGTGAGAGTCCGGGACCAACCTTCCATATTTCTCTTCACTTGGGACTGGAAACATACCTCTCAACCTCCTGGTTCAGAAATCTGGGACAGCTTATGGCTTACACAATCAAGGGTACATTATCAAGAACAGTGTCATATCTCACAACAAATAAAATCATGAAGCAGTTGCGTAAAATCTCAATTGTGTGAAAAGCATTTTGTAAAGGATATCTACAGTGTGACATTTACTGTATATGTTGCAGGATGTTATGATTTATTTAAAATCGATACTCTTCAGTTCAAGAAATGTAAAATTGATCAGGGACAAAATAAATGTCTGACAGTGATTCAAAGTCAGGATGTCCCTGAAATCAGACAGTTGAGAGATTTACAGTAGATGGAAGTGTCTTTTCAGAAAATGCCATATCCCTTTTAAATTAACATGCTGAAATGCAAACTAAAACTCTGAGGAGAAAATGATGGGTCCTTGGACCCCTTTATCTTACAGAATCACAGAACTTGGCAGCAGAAAAGAACTACACGGCACACCCACTCTTTGTATTTCACTTTACTGTACTGCATATTTGCTACCTTACTTAGCCACTAAAGCACATCTCTGCACTGTACACCTGGGCCTAGCATCAGTAAAATACTTCATTGCCACTCCTATACCACATCTAACTCCTGCACATCCAATCCTAATATCGGCAAGCAAACATTCAGCATTGACAAATGCTTGTCTTGCAATGCTGCACTAGCTGTGCCTGTGGTGACCCAGTCCTTACTCCTAACCTCTGATAACTGAGCTGAAGTACTCATCCTCACATAAACCTTTTCTGCCTCCACCTTTATTTGTACTCATCCATCCCTTTTAGTCTCATAATACCCATGGCTATTTTTCCATCTGTCAGTCACATATTGAAAATACTTCTGGTATCCCATTTGTTTTCCTTTGCTGTGTTCTCTTGCATATCTGCCTTGGCCCCCTAAGTCATTTCCAGGTTAGCATAACTGTCCAGTTATAACATTCTTTGTCCTCCACCCTCTATATCGCAACAATTGAGCGACTGCAACTTGCAGCAGTGCCTCACTGGGCACTGTAATTCAGACGTGCATTCAGTAAAAATCATCCCACTTATTATCATTACTTACTGTAGGTGCATGGTACCTTCACCTTTCACTATGCTTTGTCCCGGCCTGGTACTTGGGGTAAGAAATTCTCCACTTTGCTTCTCCCTTGTCACAACCAACTGTGGCCTATTGCTGTTTTTATTAAAATGAAGGACAGGCAGCAAAATGCTACAAAACACAAAGAAAAGTGAAGAGGTCAGGGTTACCATCGTAGCCATTAAACTATTCCATGAACTGCTAGCAGAATGAAATAACTAATCTACTCACACTTTGCCAGTTTAAGCACACACTCTGCCATCATCTCATCTCTGAATGCTCTGTGATTGCTCCACCTAATCCAAGGTATGGCTGTCTGCATCCCCATGATATATCAAGAAATGTGTATTTAAACTAGGAGTGAGGGTGGCGAGGGGAATGCTGATAGGGCAGGTATCCAGAAAAAGTAGCCTAGTGATCTCACCCCCAGTTATGGGCCAAGGCAGTGGTGAAGTGGCGAGGGAGGGATAAAGGGGATGGGGAGTATAGGGGTACAGAGTGGGCGACACAGGCTGGATTGTTGTCTCACTGAATGCAAGACGATAAGGAATAGAACAGCAGAGTTACAGACTATATTGATGGTGGAGGGCTGGACATTGTGGCCATCATGGAACATGGGCAACCCAGTACCAAGACTGGGATATGATGCTCCGTGGTTCAGGTTATTGAGAAAGGATAGGGCTAAGAGTAATGAAGTGTGTGTGGTGATCTATGTAGGTCAGGGAATAAAGTGCAAGCAAATGTGGTATGGGCTAGTAGGGGACTGGGGATCCATGTGGGGGATGACAGCCTATTTGCTCCAAACAGACTGCACCAGAATCACGGAGGGTGTGGCAGTACTAAAAGCAAATTAGATTAGTTCATAGAACAAACCTACAAGTTAAACTACATTGGGTGGGGTGGAGGATGATAAAATCCTCACCAAAGGCTAGAGAAATGTGGGGCTACCAGCCACCCCTAGGATACTGCTAAAACACTGGGCATGAGGGAGAATAGAGAAGGGTGGGGGACTGAGAGGGAACCTGGTGGAATGACCTAGCAGCCAAATGCCATGAGATTAGCAAACAAGATGGTGGACTTGGAAGCCATCTTGGGGGACGAGGACTAAATATAGTAGCTATAAGCGAGGCCTGGTGACAGAGCTGCACACCTGGGAAACGACTATCACAGGTTACAGACTGTTCATAAAGGATAGGGAGGGTAAGAAGGGAGGATTTGCTTTATACATCAGGGAAGGCATAAGTGTTACTGAAGGACAAGAGGAGGACGGGAGACTTGAGCTACTCGGGGTAACGCTAGGCAGGGAGTACGGGCTAATCCTGCAACTGGGGAAGGTATACAGGCCACCTATGAAAGGGAAGGGTGATCAACAGTTAATTCAGGCACTCACAAGGCTGGCCTAAAAGAGAACTACTGCTAGTAGGGGACCTAAACCTCCCAGATGTAGACTGGGAAATAACAGATCCAGCATCATCAAGGAGCAGGGACATACTAGCTACACTTCAGGTGATATTCCTTTAAAAGGTAGTCAGGGAGCCGACAAGGGCAACAACCTGCTGGATTTGGTCCTGACAAATGTGAAGAGTGTGGAGGTGCAGGTTGGAGGAACCTTGGGCAACAATGACCACAGCAATGTCTCTACACTGTCTCTGTCCTTCTGGAATGTGGCCTCCAGAGCTGGACACAGTACTCTAAGTGTGGTCTCATTAGTGATTTGTACATTGGTTTCACCACCTCTTTTCTTTTGCTGTTGATATCCTCTCAGTGCACCCCAGCATCTCACTGGCTCTCCCCACTGCCTTGTCACACTGCTTGTCCACTTTTAAATCATCGAGATGTGATTACCCCAGGTCTTTTTCCTGTTTGGTGGTCATCGCACAGTGCTGGGGAAGGAAATGGAGGTATTAATCAAGGGAGGATGGTGGATTACCTAGAGAGAGTGTCTTGCAGGACAGCAGCCAGCATGGCTTTACAAAGGGAAGTCTTGCCAGACAAACATAATTCAGTTCTTTCATTGGGTGACTCAGGTGATTGACCAGGAGCGGGTGGACATGGCCTATCTCAACTTCAGTAGACGTTTGACACTGTCCCCCATAGTAGGCTGGTGAGCAAGATGGAAAGCCTGGGGTTGGGTGGGAAAATAACAAGCTGGGTGGAGGCCTTGCTGTCAGGAAGAACTCAGATGTTGGTGCTAAACAGGGTGCACTTAGGGATGCTGAGGGTGAAGAGTGGCATGCAACAGGGGTCAGTTTTGGGTGTGCTTCTCTTAACATCGTCAGTGGCGTTATTGCTGATGGTTTGAGGGGAATGGTGTGCCGATTTGCTGATGATACAAAAATATGCACAGGGTGGAAACCGAGAGGGGGATGAGGGAGGACTTAAAGGTGATTGAAAATGGAGTGGGATATAGACGCTTAAATTTAATGGCAACAAGGCGCTGTGATGCACTTGGGGAGTAGGAACAGAAGAACAGGGTACACCCTAGGTGGGGAGGAAATTAAACTAACAGAACAGGAGATGGATCTGGGGATCATACTCTCCTCGAACCTTAAGGTAGAAATCCAGTGTAGCATGGTGGTGAAAAAGGCCAGTGGACTGTTCGCATGCATAGGCAGGGGCATTACTAGCAGAAGGAGGGAGGTAATAATGCACCTAACCAAGCCATGTTAAGGCCACACCTGGAGTATGGGGTTCAGTTCTGGAGGCCTTATCTCTGCAAGGATATAGATGTGTTGGAGAGGGTTCGAGAAGGGTAACCAAGATGGTGCAGGGTATGCAGGAAAGTCATACGAGCAGAGGGTGTAAGGAGATAGATCTAAACACACTGGAGTCAAGGAGGAAAGGGAGACATGATTGAAACTTTTAAATATGTAAAGGAGCTCATTAAAGTGGGAGAAGAGGGTTTACTTAAAAGAAAAGAGAGGGTCAAAATGGAAGGCACAGCCTCAGACTGCAAGAAAAAATACAGGGGCAATGTGAGACGCGCTTCTTCACGGAGAGGGTGGTGGAGCCCTGGAACAGATTACCAGGCAGAGTGGTGGGTGCTAATCGGTGGAAGAATTCAAGAGGGCATGGGACAAGCATGTGGGGATGAGTATGGTGGGGTGGGCAGGGGCTGCAGGGAGGGGTAGATGTAGGAGGAAAAGGGCAGACTAGATGGGCTGTTGTGGTCCTTTCTGCCATCAAACTTCTATGATTCTATGATATGATACCACAGGACTGGAGAATGGCACATGTGGTGCTCATCCACAAAAGTGGCCAAAAGATGGAAAAGGAAACTATAGGCCAAGGAGCCTCACATCGATGGAGGGAAAGGTCATGGAGACCATGGTAAGAGAGGTTAGTGAACTGAGAGGGAAACAGACTCCAGGATGGTAAACAGCAATTGTTTATAGTGGGTAGATCATGCCCGACAAACCTTGTACTTTACTACGATTGGGTGGCGGGAACTGGACAAGGGCCATGTAGTGGATGTCCTGTATTTAGAATTCAGCAATGCATTTGATCTCGTGGCACATGGGAGGATGTGGTGGAAACTGTGTCACAAATTGGCTAAGGGAAGTCAGCAAATGGTTGTGGTGGTGGAGCATTGATGAGCGGGTTACCACATGGATCTGTACTGGGACCAGTGCTGTTTTGCATTTTACTGCAGATATCAGAAACAGGATCCGTAGCAAGATCAGTCTGGGAGTTGTGGTTGATAACAAGGAGGGTTGAAGGGGTTACAGAAGGACCTGAGTAAGCTACAGGAGTGGGTGAAAACATGGCAATTGGGGTTCAATGCCAAGAAGTGAAATGTTATGCACTTCAGACCCAGGAACAAGGGAGGGATTATCATTTGAGTGTGGTGCAGTTGTGTTGCTCCACAGAGGAGAAGGACCTAGGAGTGATAATTACGGGGGAGCATGAACAGCTCTGCTCAGTGGAGAAAGGTGGCAGCAAAAGCCAACAAAATGCTGAGGTGTATTGCAAGAGGGCTCTCCTCCAGAAGGAAGGAGGTTATCCTGCCCTTGTATAGGTCATTTGTCAGACAACATCTGGAGTGTTGCTTGCAGTTCTGGCATCCGTACATGAGGGAAGGATGTCAGATTGTTGGTGGGGATGCAGCGAGAGCAACACAAATGATCCAGGGATTGGAGGACAAGCCCTAGGAGGAAAGGCTGAGTGAGCTACATATGTATTCCTTGGAGGAGAGGAGGGATGGGGACATGATTAAGACTTTTACGTATCTGAAGGATAAACAACACCAATACAGAAGGGATTTTTCCATGAGAAGGGGAGGGACATGAGAGGGCATGGAATAAGATTGGAGGGAGAAAATTCAATAGGTAGATGAGACATTTTTCACGGAGAAGAGTGGTGGACAAATGGAACACCTTACCAGATGCAACAGTGTCCTGTAACATGGTTGGCAGTTTCAAGAGAGGTTGGGAACAGGGGAGAGGAACTGGAAAGGTGGGGCTGAATGTGGAACTGCGTGATAAGGGGCTAGCTGCACACTCGAGCAGACTCTATGGACCATGAAGACTGTTTCTGCTTGCAATTTAGTATGTTTGTATTATACATAACCAGTCACAGTAATACTTAACATATGTACCTATATACCTGTATACATTCCTACACGCACTGATGCATTGTTTGCAAAGTGTGTATATACACTGAGTAAAATACTTAAGCATCACTGCTTTCCGCTCTGCACTCTAACACTTGCTTTGAAACTTAGCATCACCACGGAAGCTCAGGACTAAGAGACAGCTCAGTAATTTCACATGCACTGAGTAATGAGTGAGTTAATGAATATGCAGTTGTCACAATAAAAGAAATAATGCATATCACGTTGTTGTAAGTGATAACTCACCAGGCAGTCACTGTTTGGTAGAAGTAATGCACTACCTTGGGAGCAAAGTGCATTAACAATCTTGTGGGAAGATTCCACCACGGACGTCTGTTCCTCTGGAGAAAGCATGGCCATGTCAGTGAGAAGGTGCTGCCTGTTCTTCACTATTAGCATGAGCTCCTTGTAAGCTTTAGACCCTAGGTAGCACAATACAGAACAGTGACAATACTGCCCCAGGTGGATTATTATTGCCATACATTGAGCATTGGCAAACAACCGTCACCTACCACTCTGAAGCCAGTCATAGTCCTTTAGATGACCATGCTCACATTTCTTAAATGTCGCGCCATGGTTTTCATGGATGTTGATGCTGTGGTTCAACACACTTTCCCATTTCACTTGACTGATCCTGCGCCATGCACTGGCTAGAAGCACACCAGTACAGGTGATTGCTTATTGAGTGACACCAACAAAGGAGGTCCTGGCATGTCTTGCGCTTTGCTGCAGCCTCTACCTTCCTTGTGACAGCTACATGGTGGATAAGCATAATTGTAATCAATTTCTGTTCTACAGCATGACCGACAAGGAACAGAAGTTTGAAATGTATGACCTCATTTGAAAATGCTAGTAGCAGTTTGGAGTGTGGCCTGATGTAGCATTCTCGCTCGGTTTCATACAATGGCCAGGGCATGAAACATGAATGTTTCAATCATATTACCCCTAATGGTACTGTCCGTCTGTGAGTAAATATGCAGGTCACTTATCCGGTCCTTGTAGGTGTTGCATCACATCACCCATACCATATGTATTATCCTAAGCTGTGCCACCTTTTGCATCCTAATATCCTTCTTCAAAACAAATGACAGTACTGCGCGGTACTCTAAATGTGGCGGACAAAGGACCAATACAGGTGCCAATCATTTAGCTGTATCTGGACAGTCATCCCCTCGAGATACACAACATCTTTTAGCCTTGGCTGCAGCTGTTCTGCATTCAGCAATGTTACTAATGCTCCCTGTTATCATCACCAGTAAATAATAAATAATAATAAAATAAAACTTTATTTTATGGTGCCTTTCAAAAACCAAGGCGCCATACAGAATAAACAGATTAAAAATGTCAATCATTATACTAAAACCAGCTAACAAAATAAATACAATCAGACTCAAATACTTACATACTAACATACTAAAATGCCAGTAGAATAGGCCTAACAGTCTTTCGTGTCTGCTCGTTTGGTCAGCCTCCACCCTGGAGCTGACCTTGCTGCTCCTTCTCCCTCTCTGGCTTCTCCCTTCCCAGTCCCGGATATTCTCGCTGCACTGGTTTTGCTTCCAGAACCCTTCCTGTACCTGTCCCACCCCTCTTGAACCCCTCCACCATTTCTGCCTCCACCAGCCCCCTGGGCAGTGCATTCCATGGCTCCACCACCCTCTCAGTGAAGTAGCACCTCCTCTTTCTTTCTCCCTGAATCTCTTCCCCCCTCTCAGCTTCCACCCATGTGCCCTGTAGTTGCCCCCCCTCCTTCCTTGGAGCACCCTGAATGCTCCTCCCTATTTACCCCTTCATGTACCTGAAGACCTCTGTCATGTCCCCGTCCGCTCTCTCTTCCAATGTGTACATATTTAGCTCTTCAAGCCTCTCCCCATAGGTCCCATCCTCCAAGCCCCAAATCATTTTGGTTGCCCTCCTCTGGACCCTCTCCAAGAGTTCAATGTCCCTCTTTAAATGTGGCCTTCAAAACTGCATGCAGTACTTGAGGTGTGGCCTCACCAAGCAGTTATACAGTGGGAGTATCACTTCTCTCCTTCTGGAGATGAGCCCCTAGCGATGCATCCAAGCATCCTGTTGGCCTTGCGCAGCCCTCCTACAAGTCTCCGAGTTGTTCATCTTGACATCCACCACCACTCCCAGGTCCCTCTCAGCCATCGAGACTTGTAGCATTCCCCAAGGGTGTACACTTGGCTCAGGTTTCTGGCTTCCAGGTGCAGTGCCATGCATTTTCCTGCACTGAACCTCAGCCTCCGCTTTCTAGACCACCTTTCCAGAGCCTCCAGGTCCCCTCTAGGGCCACCCACCTCTCCTCCCATCCACCACCACCCCAGTTTTGAGTCATCCGCAAAGAGACTCATCAAACTCCTGATACCCTTCCTTATGTCAGAGACATAGGCGTTGAACAGGAGGAGCCCAAGGACTGATCCCTGAGGGACTCCACTAATGACCCTCCTTGGGGATGAGACTATCCCACCAACTCGACCCTCTGGGTCTGGTTCTGGAGCCAATTTCCTATCTATCTGATCATCTGGTTCCCCATCCCTTTCTCCCAGATTATCCAACAGGCCCCCATGAGGAGCGGAGTCAAACGCCTTGCTGAAGTCAAGAAAGAGGACATCCACTGGTCTACCCAGGTCCAAGGCACTCGTCACCCAGTCATAGAACTCCACAAGGTTTGTCTGACATGATTTCCTGGAATGAATCCATGCTGTCTATCGTCCAGGCACCCCAACTTTTCCAGGTCCCCCTAGTCTCTCCTTGACAATGCCCTCCATCACCTTGCCCACCACCAATGTCAGGCTGATGGGCCTGTAGTTCCTGCCACCTCCCTTGATCCCCCTTGTGGATAGGCACTATATGCGCCACCTTCCAGTCCTGGGGCACCCACCCTGTCCTCAGAGAGATGCTGAGGAGCTCCGCCGGGGTTGCCAGGGGCATACACCAGTTCCTTCACTCTCTGGGATGTAATTTATCTGGCCCTGGTGCTTTCTCTGTCTTAAGGGACCTGAGGGCTTCCCTCACTCTCTCTGCCATGATTTCCACCTCCACTACTCGGGCCCCTGCTTTGCCTTCCCCCACCTGCCAGTGATGCCCCCCATCCGCCAATCAGTAAGGGCCCCCCTCCTCAGTTTCACTATCTCCTTCCATGTATGATGCAACCCCCATTTTTCTTGGTGAAAACTAAGTGAAGTACTTATTTAGTACTTCAACCTGCTCCCCCGGTCTTGTGCCCATCCCTCCCTGTTTTAATCCTGCTAATCTGCCCTTCACCCTTCGTTTTTCCCCAATGTATCTAAAGAACCCTTGTTCCTCTCCCTAATTCCCTGGCCAGGTTCTGCTCCTTCCTTGCCTTAGTTGCCCTCACACCTAGTGGCCCTTCTGGCCATCAGTTTGTACTCCCTCAGTCCCTTTCACCCTTGAGCACTTGAATTGCCTATAGGCTGCCTTCTTCCCCACCACCCTCCTCAACCTCCTGGTCCACCAGCAGGGTTTTTGGCCCTACCGCATTTTCGCCTTACCTTGAGCAGGTGCTGGTAGCATCCTACACCCCTCCTGATGATTTCCCACCTACTGTCAGCATCCATGTCTGGCCCAATCCCATCCAAGTGCTCCTAAGGATCCTTCCCATTTCTTGAAATCCATCCCTGAAGTCAGTTACCTCTGCCTTTGTGCAGCCTTCTACCCTCCTAGGTTCAGGCAGAACCAGACCGTGGCATAGTCGCTCCTCGCCAATGGGTCCCTTACCTCCAGGCCCCCAATCTGGTCACTGTCTGCCAGGACCACATCCAGTATCCACTCCTCCTTGGCTGGTTCCCTACCTACTGAGTTAGGAACGTCCTGAAAGACATCCAACAACCTCTGTTCCTGGCCACCGAGGATGTCATAGTCTCCCAGTCTGTTCCTGGCATGTTTAAGTCCCCCAACACCACCACCCTTCCCTTCCCAATCTGCAGTGTCTCCCAACATCTGCCATCAGACTCTCCTCCAGCTCCTCCACCAGCACAGGGGTCTATACACCACTCCTATTTTACTCTCTTGCCCCTCCTTGTTATCAAGGTGACCCAAATTGCCTCCACAGTTCCTCTGCCTCCTCCACTTCTCCTATGGCAATGCAGTTTTGACTATTATTGCTACCCCTCCTCCCTTCCTCCCCTGTCCTTCCTGAACATGTTATAACCCTCCAGATTCAGGTCCCAGTCGTGCCCCTGCAGGCCCAGGTCTCAGTTACCACTGCCAATCCACCTCTCCCTCAGTTAGCATCACCTGGAGCTCAGGCATTTTATTGCCCAAGCTCCTGACATTTAGCAGGACTACCTTCCACCCTTTCCCTATACTTCCATTTCCCCTGCTCGTGTTTCTGTGGGGACTCTGTCTTCCCATGTCTGCACCTTACCAGTCGGCCTTTTCCCCATTCCTCCAGCTCCCCAGAGGTGGAGACAGAGTCCTCTCTATCAGACCCCTCAACAGCCTTTCTCCCATCCTCCCCCTTCACAAGTTTAAACCCCATCTTTCACCAATGAACCTCTCTATTTTCAACTTAAGATTTCCTTCCTTCAAATTGAGATGGAGCCTAACTCTAGCATACAGCCGCTTATCCTCCCAGGTCTCCCCAATCCCCCATCAACTCATACCCTGCCACCACACCACTCTTTGAGCCACTGGTTTATCACCTAATCTTCCTCTTGTGTTTCCCCACTAGCCCTTGGCATCGGCATGATTTCCGAGAAAATTGCGCATCCTATATCATGATAGACCCTGGCAAACTCCTGAACCTTGCTGTATCTCTAGCTCACTATTTCCTTAATGTCATTGGTACCCATATGTCTAGGGAACCTCCACAATCCTTTGCCAGCTGACATACCTCATGCTTAGCCCTGTGCACCGTTAGTCCAGGGAAGCATTTGTTCTAACAGGCAGGCTTCTCCTCTCTATCATTTGATCCCCTGATCATGGAATCACCCAACAGGAGCACTCTGGCTGCCCTTTCCTCCATTCCCCCTTCCATGTCCCTCATCCTTCTACTGGCCCTCCCTCATCGGCTCCTTGCTCCTCCCCCCCATCTGGGTGCCACCTGCCATGCCCTCCTTATTTAACCTGGCCACCCCCTCCCTCCCGATCCTATGCCCCTTGTCCTCCTGAGTATCCTTCTGTACCTTGCTACCCCCACCGTTACTGCTCGTGACTGGTCCTTCCCCCCATCTGCTAAATTAGTCTGGCTTGTCCTCCCTTCCTTCCCATCTCTGTTCAGCCCTCCTTGCTTTGCGTGCTCCTGGCCTAAACCCTCAGCTCCTTTACTGTATCCTCCTTGTACTTCTGGTCCTTCTCCTTGCCTTTCCTCCCAACTGGTCCTTTTCCTTGTGCTTTCCTCCTCTACCCCTCATCCTCCTGCTCTGATCCCCTGCTCCCCATTTTCCCGCATTCCAAGTTCCCCTGTTCCTCCCACTATCCAGTTCCTGCTCCTACCCCTACTCCTTTCCATCTCTAACTGCCCCTGTCATGGCTACATCACCCCTCATCCTCAAGAAGAAGAAGAGAATTGAAGTGGTTACTGAGCTTAAGGTCCGATTCACCTCCCACCATTTCTTCCTTCTGTCCAACCCAGCCATCTGCCTACTTCCCTGAGAATGTCCTCCCTTTGGCCCCGTCTGTGAGGGTCCCCAGTTACCTGCCAGCTTCCTTCGTAGTATCCTCCTTTTGGGCTCCATCTGGCAGTGTCCCTATGTGACCCCAGAGTACTCTCCTGCACTCCTTTCCCTATGCCCCCACCCTAGTGTTTGATGCAACCCCGTGGAGAGCCCCTGCCCTATTCCCCAACCATACCTCCCCCTTCCCCCAGCTGTCTCCTAAGCCCTCAACCTCCTCCCTAAGCTGTGCCAGCTGGTAGCACACTGGGCAACAACCGAACTTCAAGCCCGGTCCAGTATCATGGCTGCTCCACACCCTGTGCACCCACCACCCTCCCAAAGATGCCGGCCCTAATGACATGTGGTCCCATCCCCTCAAGTAGGTTTCCTTGGGTGAGCCACCAAGTCCAAGGCTTTTAAACTTTCAACACTTGAGTGGCTGAACTTTTCCCCACCTGACTATTAGCCTAAGAGTTTGCTCACAGGGAAGTTTGCAACTCCTAAGCTCCCTCCTCCCAACCTTTAAGCTCAACCCCAGTGACTCTTCTGTATTTAAGTAAACCAAATGCAAGGGGTGGGTGGGTGGCAGGGCTTCCAGCGAGTTCTTAAGGAGTTAGGCCAATTTTAAAACACAACTTACAAACAATAAAAACTTACAGAAACTTATGACAAAGTTACGTTCCAGAACCTCACCACAATTTCAAACTTCATCTGCTACCTCCCTCTACCACAGCCAGAAAACTTAAAATGTCTCAGTGAGAATTTTAAACAGAGATTAACTGAAATGCAAACAACCTTGATTGGCTGGCTGTGTTACTGGCCAAGTACCCTCCCACAAGAACAGCCTCACAGCTAGCACAGGGAGATTTAAGGATTTGTGCCCTCTGTTCCAGAGAGTTCTTAAGTAGTTAGGCCAGTTTTAAAACACAACTTACAAACAATAAAACTTACAGAAACTTATGACAAAGTTAGCTTTTCAGAACCTCACCACAATTTCAAACTTCAGCTGCTATCTCCCTCTTCCACAGCATGTTTGGGTCCACAGATATGTTTTAGGGCCTTTTAAACCCCTCCATGGTCACGCACTCCCTTATCTGGTGGAGTAGAGAATTCCAGAGGGTAGGGGCTGCGTGCATAAATGTACGAGCCCCGAAACATAGACTTGACGGCAGATAAGGACCGCTTGCCCCACCTAGTCTGCCCATTCTCTTACCTAGAGGATAAGCTGCAGATCCTATTTAATCAACAGCCTATTTCTTCCTACCCCCCACAAAATGCCTTATGTCTGTCCCATGCATTCTTGAATTCTCCACAGTTTTAGACCCCCAGCCTCCTCTGGAAGGCTGTTCCATCATCCACCACCCTCTCTGTGAAAAATGCTTCCTCACATTGCCCCTGAGCCGTCCCCCCATCTTCAAATTGTTCCCCTTGTTCTTGCACATCTTTTTTCTGAAAGATGCTACTCTCTTGGACTTTGTTGATTCCACTGAGGTATTAAAACGTTTCTATCATGTCCCCTCTCCTCCTTTCCTCAAGGGTATACATATTAAGTTCCTTTAGTCTCTCCTCGTATGGCTTCTCTTGCAGACCATGCACCATTTTAGTCATCCTCCTCTGAACTGCCTCCATCCTGTCTTATGTCCTTGTGGAGATGGGGTCTCCAGAACTGGACACGGTACTCAGATGGGGTCTCACCAACTGTCTGTACAGGGGATAACAACTGCTTGTTTTCTGCTGGTGATGCCTCTCCCTATACATCCCAGTATCCCCCAGCCTCCCTACCACCTTCTCACATTGCTTGCCAACCTTAAGGTCATCTGATATGATTTCCCCAGGTCCCTTTCCATTGTTGTTGTTATTACTACCTCCTCCACATTGTGTAATCTTCCCTGGTTTTGTTTCCCAGGTGCATTACTTGCACTTCTTTGCATTGAATCAAACTGCCATACTTCTGACCATTCTTCCAACCTTGCCAAGTCCCTTCTCATCCTTTCCGCCTCGTTTGTATCAACCCTGTTGCAGATCTTGTTGTCATCTGCAAAGAGGCATACTTTTCCTTCAGTCCCTCTGCAATGTCACTTATAAAGACATTAAAAAGGACTGGACCAGTATGAACCCTGTGGTACACCACTAGTAACCCCTCTTTCTTCAGAGTGGACTCCATTTACAATTACCTTCTGTGTCCTGTTGTTCAGCTAATGTTTTACCTAGGCTACCACCCTGGGACCCACTCCCAGGCTGGTTAATTTGACTACTAATCTTTGTGTGGGACTGTGTCAAATGCCTTGCTAAAAGCCTAGGTAGGCCATATCCACAGCCCTCCTGGTCTACTACTTTGGTCACCCAGTCAAAGAAATCAATTAGATTCATCTGACATGACCTTCCTGCTGTGAACCCATGCTGCCTCGTGTCTTGTGCCCCACTGGCCTCTAGGTACTCAACAATTCTTTCCTTCAGAAGTGATTCCATCACTTTCACTACCACAGAGGTCAAACTGACAGGTCTGTAGTTTCCTGCCTCTGTCTTGGTCCCACTTTTGTGAAGGGAAATCACATCAGCCTTCTTCCAGTCCTCAGGTACCACACCATCCTCCCATGATTTGTTAAAAGGGTAGTCGGTTGTGTCACTAGTTCTCTGCTTAATTCTTTTAGAATTCTGGGGTGAATTCCATCTGGCCCCATTGCTTTGTCCACCTTCAGTTTTAGGAGTTCTTTCAGAACCCTTTCTTCTGTGAAAGGACTGGGATTGACCCCCTCTCCAGAGTGCTTCTGTTAATTGGATTAGGCACCTCCCCACTTCCTCTTTTGTGAATACTGAACAGAAGTATTCATTCAGTACCCTGCTTTTTCACTGTCACTCTCTGCGCACCCACCATCCGTTCTATTCAGCCTCACTATCCCTCCCTTTGTCTTTCTACACTCCCTGATATACCTATAAAAGGTTTTATCCCCTTCTTAACTGAGTTGGCTATCTTTTCCTCAATTTGTGCCTTTGCTATTCTGACTACCCTCCTGCTTCCTTCTGCCTTAAATGGTACAGTTCTCTGTCCTGCTCCTTCTGTGTTTCCTTATACTTCCTAAATGCTATCTTTTTCTCCCTAACCTTCACCGTCACTTCTTTTGAGAACCATAGTGGCTTTCTCTTTCATTTTGATTTGTTTATTTGCTTCACACAAAGGCTCATTGCCTCTGTGATGGCAGTCTTGATATTTCCCATTGTTGCTCCACCCTTCTTCTAGCCTGTTTGCTATTGCTTTTCTAAGGCACTCTCCCATCTTGCCAAAGTCAGCCCTCCTGAAGTCCAAAACCCTCACCTTTGTATGGCTTGTCTCTGTAGCTGAGTTTATCGTGAACCACACTGTTTGGTGGTCATTTGTTCCCAAATGGCTACCCACTTCTAGATCTGAGATCCTCTCACTGTCCCCATTGGAGAGTATGAGATCTAAGATTGCTCTCTCTCAAGTAGGTTCCAAAACTAGCTGTCTGAGGCATGCCACCTGTAGGAGCATCGAGAATGGCCCTGCTTTTGGATGTGGCTGCAGCAAAGGTGCTCCAGTTAACATCTGGCATATTAAGGTCCCCATCAACATTATCTCCCTTTCTCAGCCATCCTAAGTATGCCTTCTATCATATCCTTGTCCATTCCCTCCCCTGGCATGGGGTCTGTATACAACTCCTGTGCAGATTGTGGTGCCATTTCCAGTCTCTCGGGACCCACAGTGCCTCCTCTCCTCCCTGTTTGATATCAAAGACACCCTCGGGATCTCTAGCAACCCCTCGCCAGCTGAGCGAGTGATCGCCCAGGGCAGTAAGGGATCAGGAGCTCTTTCAGGTAGTCAGGACCAAGTCCATGTAGGGCTTTGTAAGTCAGAAGACTGACTTTAAAGGTGATCCGCCACTGTACTGGCAGCCAGTGCAGTCCGCGCAGTACCCGTGAAATATGGCTGAATCGAGATGTACCAGTCAAACCTTTCTTCTTCTTTGTTCACCCCACTTCAACATCACCAAACAATGTTATACACTGTGGTTCGTGGCACTGAAGTGCATAACATTGCACTCATTCAAGTTGAAGCACAACTCCCAATTCAGCAACCACTCCTCCACTTGGTAGGTCACCCAGTACTTGTTTTTAACCCTCTCTTAGACCACTAATACCCCGTTTACTATCATCTTCAAATAGAGTGATCATAATCCCTACTCGTGTCAGATATTTGATATGAATACCACAAAGAGCAGTGATGTACTGCACAGGACATCATCATGTTGCCCTGCAATAAAATGTGGAACAAACTACTACATATTCCATTTGCAGTACACTGCAAGACCACCTGACACCACATATGTGTACATACAGTATCTCAGTAGTAACATACAGAATTGTGTTACCCAATCAACAAAAGAAATGTATACGGACTGTTACCTTTTGTCACATGCCTGTCATCGAGGCGCAGGTCAGGAAGCATAGGAAAACCAGAAGCAGTTGTAGAATTCACCAAAATGTGTATTTACAGTAGCAGTAACATAAAAATAAACTTTTCAGTATAACTATTTACAAAGGCAAAATAACATTTTACTTCAGTCTCTGTGTCCTTTTTCTTCTTCTGCAATTGCAGCTCAGCTCTCTTATAAGTCCTTTCAACCCCACTCTTAATCAAGCATCATGTTTTTGTAGATTTCAGGCAGGAAGAACACAGTGTGCCTAAGCTGAGAGGTCCCATTTCCACAGCTTTTGCAAAAGACTTAAAAATTGAACTCCGGTAACCTCTTGAGTTTACAATGGCATTTTATAATCATCTCAAGCTATAATTATATACATTTCAACAGTAACATTATATATTTTCTAAACAAAAGGATCCCAATATCAGTTACATTTCCATACAATGATTTGCACATAGTTTTACATCAGTAGCTCTAGCTATACAAGGAGAAAAAACAGACAGCAAGAGAAAACTGAGAGACAGTGAGAGCAAATAACTGCAAGCCTGTCGGGTTTATCAAGTCAAAATCTCACAGGAAAATGTGGTTGCACAACCAGGCAGAGAAAGGAAGAAAAAGAATAGAACAGATCCTTGCATTTAAACACTTCTTCCATAACAGCTGGGACAGGGTCCTATTCTACTCTGTCACATACACCCTCCTTAAGAGGGAACCTGTTTTATTAGAACAGGTTTCCAAAACTTTTATTCATTCATTCTCTACTAACAATTGCTGCTTTTAAAAATTAACCACATGTACATTGTCAGTTTTATATAACAGTACAGCAGACAGCAAAGTTCAAACCCATAAATTTGTTTTCAACCTTCAGAACCCTCAATTCCAGATCCATATCTTGACAGAAAATCAGCGTTGTTATTCTCTTTACAAAATTTGTGTATCACAGTGAATGTAAATGGCTGTAGTGCCAGGTACCACCGTGTGATTTTGGAATTTTTATCTTTCATCTAGTTAAGCCAACAGGGATTGTGATCTGTTACAAGAGCAAAATCAGTTCCTAGCAAATAAAACTTCAGGGACTCCATGGCCCACTTTGCTGCTAAACATTTCTTTTCTATAGTGGAGTACCTTTTCTCTCTGTAATGCTGCTTCCTACTTATGTACAGAATAGGATGTTCTGTCCCATCTATATTTTGACTTAGTACTGCACCTAGGCCTACATCTGATGCATCTGTTTGTAGCAAAAAATGGTTTCTCAAAGGTCTGGGCTTCTTAAAACAGGCTGAACATAATGCAGCCTTCATGGCTTGAATAGCTTCATCACACACTGGGGTCCATTTCATATTTTTGGGTACCATTTCTTTGTGAGTTCAGTGAGTAGCTAATTCAGCAAAGTTGGGAACAAATCTCCGATAATAACCAGCCAGCCCTAAAATGGTCTGACATGTTTCTTTGTTTTAGGTACAGGGCTGTTAGCTACAGCTTCTATCTTAGAAACCTCTGGCTTGACTTCTCCATTTCCCAACACATAACTTAAATATCTGGTTCCTGCATTCCCAATGCACATTTGGTAGGATTAATAGTCAGACCTGCATTTTGATAGCTTGGATAACTGCTTGTGGGTGTTCCAGGTGGCTTTTCCAGTCTGGACTGTACACCAAACATCATCCAGATGCAGCACAATAACCAGTGTGAGGGATAAAATAACATCCATGTACCATTGGAATGTAGCTGGCACACCATGTAAACCAAAGGGCATGGTGGTGAACTGATAGAATCCTATAGGAGTGGCAAATGCAGTTTTAACTCTGGATCCTTTACTGTAGCTAAAGGTATTTGCCAGTAACCCTTGGTGAGATCAAGGGTACTGATATACTTTGCACTCCCAGTCTGTCCACCAAATCATCTATTCTGGGCATAGGATAACTATCAAATTCTGACTCTTGGGGTGCCAGAGACCAGCTTCCAGGCAGGAAGTGTTTTCTGCAACTCTGCACTTCTTGCTCTAATTTACCAACTAAAACATATAATTTTAGCTGAACCTTTTATTTCAACTGAACTCAGTGAATTCTGCAGATTCTCAACTCTCTAACAATACCAGACTTGTGATGGGCGTACTAAGCAAACTCAGCCTCATTAGGCTACAAATTTGAGGCTTTCAACTGCTTCTCAACCTCAGCCTCCTAGCTCTGATCAAGACCATATGGTGGGGCCTGCTACTTCTAAGGACCCTCCAAGGCAAGCACTCATAGAATCTGTCAGAGCAATGGGCTCAAAACTCGAAAAACACTTTCTAAATTGGAGACCCATGATGCAGCGATATCAGCACTGAGCTCAACTGTTGCTGATGCAGACAAGTGACCTCTAGCAGCTGAGACTACAGCAGCTACCTGGTGAAAAGAAACCAGCAACTAAGATATCGCCTGGAGGGAGTGGAGAATATGATTAGGCGGGAGCGTCAGAGTAGTTGGCCTACCTGAAGGTGTGGAAGGGTGACCTTTTGTCCTTTATGCAGCAGTGGCTGGCTGAGACCCTCTCGATCCCAGAGGATTTGAATGGACAGCTCTGCAGCAGGCGTGCGCGAGCAACACCAAGGTGCGGCCTGCAGGCGTGGGTCAGCTGAGGACAGTGATCCTGAAGACGATGGGTCTGGAGGTCTGGGACATCCTAATAGGGGCAGCTCATGCAGCTTCTCCTTGGAGATCCAGAACCATGAAATCAATCTATTTTCTGATCTCTCCTACCAGACACGCTCGGGAGGAAACAATTCGACGCAGTTCGCCAGAAGCTTCGTTCATTGGGGATAGCACACTCCTTCTTGCTATAACCCCTAAGAGTCACATGTAGGGTCTCTGAGTTGGCAATTTACAGACCAAGGATGCGGGTCACTGGTCGAAAAGTGGCTACTGAATTTAACAGAAAACCAGGACTGGAAAATGTGGTCAGCTCTGATTCAGAGGAAGGCTGAGTACTAACTCTGACTTTTCTTTAGTCATTCATTTTACTTTGCCTAATAGTTAAAAGTTAGAGACTGGGACACTGAGGGTGAAGTGATATTTTGGGAGAGGGGTAGTATTGTTTAATCCTTTTCATAATTATACTGACCCAGTTTAAAATTTTGTTTATGTTATTTCAATTGCTCATATTGTATACTGAGATCTGTTCTAAGCTAATTGTTTGTATGGAGGGTGGGTAGGAGCAGGAGACAGCGGAGTGCATAGGAACCATGTCTACCTTTAATATATTTTCTCTTTGAAAGGTCCCAGCACTACTAGTTAGTGCAGTTCAAATTGCGGATATTCTACCTAATAAACGGACTATCACCTTAGCCATGAAGCGGCTGGCAACTTGGACTTTCTTGTGGGACAGTTGGGGAAATTTTCCAATTATTTTATTTTATCCCCACTCCTGCTGCAGACTATGTAAGAGCTAGAAGCAAGTGGTATTCCATATTTTGCTATTGTAACAGAATGAATCCTCTTGCATGAGGGAGAAAAAGCTGTAATGTCTTTTATTAAATCAATACAAAGAAAGTACAAAAAACAAAAAAAAAAAAAAACAATGCTGACTCTTGATTAAGTTTCCTAAAATCAAGGCAGATTCTAACACCCCTTCTCTTTTGTTTACAGTGACCATAGGAGATGACAAAGCACTCTTCGACTCCTCTGTGATACCCAATTCTTTCTGTATTTGTACTTCCTTAACCACATCAGCTCTTAACGCTCTTGGTAACCTGTATGTTTTGCCTAATAGGACGAGCATTTCTTGTCACTATTACGTGTTTAATCTCATTTTGCTCGGCCTGGAACCGTGGTAAAAGTACTGTTAAATGTCTTTTGTACATTATGAATATCTGCAGTTTGTTCTGAGGTTAAGGAAACAATCACCTTTACAGCATCAGCATTTACAGTTTGTTCCAGTCTATCATAAGCTTACATCCATATCTTCCTTATAGGTTTCTGGTAAAATTAGCAAGGCAACTTTTGGCATTTTTTCAGACCATTTCTTGAGGAGGTTAGCATGGTATATCTTTTTTTTTTTTTTGCTATCTCTTTTCTGCTCTTTTCCTGGTCTGCTCCCTTCCAGGCAACCTCTGGGACTCCATCTGCCGTCTAGCTGCCCAGCTCCTAGGGACATTGCCAGTATCCCCTGGCTTACCCCACAGCGGGGTGATGGGGAGCCCCTAACTCACCCACCCATCTGGATCTAGATTGGCATCCCCGAGCCGGTGCACCGTTGGACGGTCATCAAGCCACGGACCAGGAAGACATTTTCTCTTCATTCCCTGAGCTAAGGGGCGTTGCAATGGCGTGCGGTGGAGGGAGCATGCAAGCGTCTGCATGCGCCTCCTACCGGCATCTTCCCAACTTCTCCCAAAGCAGACCGTGACGCCTTGTTCCTCCAGCTTCCTGCCAGGGGCAGTCAGGCATTGACTGTCATGGACCCCCACCCCAGAGAGGGAGAGCAGTCCATCGGATGCTCAATCCCTCTCCTCCCTGCCAACTCCCGATGACCTGCGCTCATTCCCGAACACCGGTCGCTGGAGTGTCGCGAGGTGAGCATGTTATATCTTAATAGGGTTTTTCCTGTCAGGGTCTCAATCTCATAGTTAACAGTGCCAGTGCATCTAAGCACTCTATAAGGCCCTGGCTTGAAAACTTTTTCTTTTACCTCATGGTTATAATATACCTTCTGCTGGTTTTGGGCCTCTTCCTGATTACTATGGGCAATTTCAACATATTTTGCCAGCTTCTTTCTTAGGGCACACACATAAGATGTTATAGATTGTTTCTGAGTGGGTTATCTTCCATGTTTCTTTTATCATATCCAGTGACCCACTTGGCTTGCCTACTATACAGCATTTCAAATATTTGAAAACCTATTGATACCCTTTTGTAAGCAAAAAGTAGATAAAACAAAGTATTGTCTCAATCTTTCCCCTCTTTACAAACCTTTTTAACATGCATTTTAGGTATGGTTAAACACTCAACAAGACCGCCTGTCTGAGGGTGATAGGGGAGGTTATTATGGCAGTGATACCTATAGAAGAAAGTACAGAGGGGTAATGCTAAGATCAAAGGAGATAAGGGGCATATGAGGAGGAGGAGGAGGAGGACCATGTAAAAGCATCTATCCTAAATAGATACTTCTGCTCAGCATTTACTGAAGAGAAGGTGCAGCTCAGCACCATGGACACAGGGGGAAGGAGGTGTGTACTAGTCCTTTCACAAAAGAAAGGGTCCTACAAGAGCTCGATAAGTTCAGGTGGACAAGGCAATGGAACCTGATGGCATACATCTCAGGGTACTAAAGGGAGCTAAGGGTAGAACTAGCAGAGCATTATCAGAACTGTTTAGTGAGTTTCTTAGCACAGGAGAGGTCCCAGAAGACTGGAGAAGGGCTCATGTGATCCCGCTCCACAAGAGTGGTAGCAGGGAGGAGGCAGGGAACTACAGACCAGTCAGTCTTACCTCAGTAGTGGGCAAGATTATGAGGCACTCCTTAAGGAAAGGATAATGCAACACCTGGAATCCATAGGCACAGGATCCAAGACAGCATGGGTTTACAAAGGAAGGTCCTGTCAAACTAATCTCATAGATTTCTTTGACTGGGTAACCAGAGTGGTGGACCAAGGGGGCAGTTGATGTTGCCTACCTTTACTTCAGCAAAGCTCGATACTGTTCCACATAGAAGATTGATAAATAAGCTGGGTAGGCTCAGGGTGGGTCAGAAGTTGATCAACTGGGTGGCAGGCAGAAAACAGAGAGTGGTGGTAAATGGTATACAGTCAGAAGAGATGCAAGTCACAAGTGGGGTACCTCAGGGATCAGTCCTGGGGCCAGTCCTCTTCAACATTTTCATCAGGACATTGAAGATGGACTGGAGGGTAAGGTTTGTCTGTTTGTAGATCATACCAAGATCTGCAACTGAGTAGATTATCCAGATGGGGTGGGCAGAATGAGAAGAGATCTGGATAAACTATCAAAATGGTCGAAAGAGTGGCAACAGGGGTTTAATGCAAAGAAGTGCCAGATCATTCACATAGGGAAGAACCCTGAAGCCACCTATAGGCTGGGAGGGAGTTGCTGACAGTCACAAGGAAGAAAGAGACTTGGGCATCATCATCACTGAAAACCTGAAATCATCCAAGCAGACCACTAAAGCAGTAGGTAAGGCTAGGGGATGTTAGGGTGTATTAGTAGGAGTATCACAAGTTGGAAGAGGGAGGTAATAATCCCTCTTTACAAGACACTAGTTAGGCCCCATCTGGAGTACTCTGCGGTAGTACTGGAGGCCACACCTTCACAAGGACATTAACCAAATTGAGGCAGTCCAGAGAAGGGCAACCAAAATGGTGCAGGGACTGCATCAGAAAACATAGAACAGATTAGCAGAGCTCAATATGTATACCTAGAGCAAAGGAGGGAGAGGTGATATGATCAAACATTCAAACACCTTAAGGGCATTAACAAGGTAAAAGAGTCTAACATGTTTCAACATAAGAAAAATAGCAGGACAAGAAGACACAGCATGAGATAAGAGGGAGCAATTAAGGGGTAATATGAGGAAGTTTTTTCACAGAAAGGTGGTGGATGCATGGAACGGCCTACCTCAGGAAGTGGTGGATATGAATACAGTGCAGGGCTTCAAACAGGCATAGGGATAGGCATAAGGGAGCAATACAAATGAGTATGAATAGATAGGCCACTGACAGAGCAAGGCGATGGCACATTTATAAGGTAGAAAAATGGGCAGACTGGATGGGCCTTGCGGTCCTTATCAAATCCAACTTCTATGTTTCTATATCTGTACAGCTCCTTAAGCAGTGCAGCACAAAATTACTACCCTGATCAGTAATAATTTCTTTAGGTATGCCCACTCTGCTGAAAATTTTGCAAGCTCTGCTGCAACTTTTGGGTCTGTAACGATATGCATTGGAACTGCTTCTGGGCATCGAAAGTAGCATAGTCACATACTACCAGGATAAATCTATTATCCTTTTACTTTTGTCTAAAGGACAAACCACATCTATTGCAATTCTCTCAAAAGAGCACATCTGTTGAGGGTAGGGGTACCAGGTGGCACCTTGTCTTGTCTAGTGACTGGGGCTACTTTCTGACACAGCACAGGAATTACAAAAGGTAGCAACATCTTCGTGAATTCCAGGCCAGTAAAATCTATACAGCAATATGGCAAGGGTGCAATCCTCCCTGAGTGACCAGCCATAGGACTATCATGTGCTATCAGTAACAACTCTGTTCTATACTTCTGTGGTATAACCAATTGTTCTGTCTGTTCCTGTGTCTGAGGTTTAACCCAAATTCTATACAGTTATATTTCCATACAATGATTTGCACATATTTTACATCAGCAGCTCTAGATATGCAAGGGAGAAAAACAGACAGCAAGAAAACTGAGACAGTGAGAAGCAAAGAACTGCGATCCGGTCGGGTTGATCAAGTCCAAAGTCTTACAGGACAATTTGGTTGTGCAACCAGACAGACAAGAGAAAGAAAAGGAATAGGACAGATCCTTGCATTTAAACCCTTTCCATAACAACTGGGACAAGGTCCTATTCCACCCCTGTTACAGTGCCACACATCATACCAGTGTTGCACTTCTGGTTTCTTCTCCCTCAGCTACTTTCGGACCTGCATGTCGGCTTGTGGTAATGCTTTTAGCATATACTCCTCTGCTCCAGGTATGACAACCCACATTTAAGACCGCCCAGCTCCATTGCATTAGAGAGCTACTGACTTCATTGCACTGAATACAGATACAGAAAGTCGACGATGTTGGCGAGTAATAGTGTCACTGTTATCATTGTCAACAATGTAAACCTTGATTCAGCATGTGGTGCTGCAACCTGACAGACGTGGTGCAGTGCACAAAATGTCAACTCAAGAGTGCCATGCCTGAACAATTTTGACATGTAAAACCGTCTTTGTGTCCAACGTCCATGAATATGTATCTGCCATACTTTATTTATTTATTTTATTTATTTAGTTTTTGTTGACCGGTAAGTGCACTAGACAAATTCTGCCTATTTTCAGGCATGACCCGGGGAAGGGATACAGATGAATGCCAACTGACTTTGAACCAGATTAAGCTGTTGGTGGTATTGTTGGTGGCACTGTGTCCTGGAGAGCAGCATCTGGCATTCCCACTAATGTTCACTGGAGATGTGATGCAGACAACATCTTTCTTGCTCATCTTCCCACACTGTGTTTATGGCAGGAATAATGTATGATTTCTGTATCAACAGAAATGTTCTTGCAGAAATCATAGGGATGTTACAATGACTGAAAACAGTCAGTGCTTGTTTTGGAACAGCAGTGGCCAAAATACGAATACTGCAATCTCAAGGTTGCCAGTGGCCATGTCCAAACCTTGGCTGACTCTCCCACATGGTCTTGTGACCAAAATGGCACTGACATGTGACTGCCACAAAGGAGCTAAATACTCACCGCACAGTGACTTTACATGGAGATGTGCAAGTGGGGCAGTTTCCAGAGCCAATGCCAAGCTGAACTCCTACACAAGAAACTTTTGTTCACCATATCTGGGGTAAACTGCCAAGGACATCATCATTCATAACAAAAAATAAAAAAGTTAGCAAACTTTAAATAAATAAATATGTGTGTGTATATATGTGCTTGTTTTGGAAGAGCACTGGCCAGAAATATGAATACTGCAATCTCAAGGTTGCCAGCGCCATATGTCCAAACCTGGCTGACTTCTCCACAAAGGTCTTGTGACCAAAATTGCACTGACATGTGACTGCCACAAAGGAGCCAAATACTCACCGTGACAGTGACTTTACATGGAGACATGCAAGTGGGGCAGGTTCCAGAGCCAATGCCAAGCTGAACTCCTCACAAGAAACTTTTGTTCACCATATCTGGGTGAACTGCAGAGGACATCATCATTCCTAACAAAAAAGTTAGCAAACTTTAAATAAATAAAATGTGTGTGTGTGTATATAATGTGTGTGTGTGTGTGTGTGTGTATATAATATACTGTATATGTATATATATATATATATTCATTGAAAAATCATCAATTAGGGTGATTATAAGAGCAGAAAAAGAGAGGTATATGAGGTATTACAGATTTCAACACTTAGCACCCTACAAGTACCACCACCACAAGGAGGTATTGACAGTCATCAGAGTGTTATTTCTGCTCATTGCCAAAGACACTCTACCAACCACAACACCAAACCACCACTTTACCAACAACGACTGATGTCTGTGTGTGCCTGTGGTTCATCAACCCTAGCTGTCGCCACACTGTACTATCAGCTGACCATCTCAGTTCACTTACACATACAATTGGGTGACAGTTATGGATGATCACCCAAAAGGCACAACCCTATGTCTGTTTGGGTGTTGTGGTGTGGTGGTAGTGTGTTAGTGAGGATCACCCAAAACAACAGCAACAACCCATGGGTTTTGAATGACATTGTGTGGTGAAATAGTTGGTTAAGAAAAATGCTGGTGTGCCAGAGTGGAAAGGACATGCCATATGTGCCTGAGATGCATTTGGGGAGGAGGAATACAAATGCCCTGTGCACACTCCAGGGTGGGAAATACTGTCTGCAACCATGCAGGAGATGGACTAAGAGTTATAATCACAGATGACCTAGGGTGGGGACCAAGTGCAGCAAGGCAGTGGACAAAGCCTCCATATGCTTTGGTTCTCAAATACAGTAGCAGAAAAGGTCAGAGCCAAAAGGCTGGCCTTCCAGGAAATATAAGGGAACACAGCGGGATGAAGATAGGGAGGCATACCAAACTGCCTAAGGGAAGCAGGTAAGGCAGTAAGGCAGGCAAAGTCCCAAACTGAGGAAACACTAGCACGAACAGTAAAGAAGGTGACAAGACTTTCTATAGATACATTAGTGAAAGGAGAAGTCCAGAGGGTATGTTATAAGCTAATGGAGAAAAGGGAGCATGTGAGGAGGAGGACCCTGTAAAGGCATCTATCCTAAATAGATACTTTTGCTCAGTATTTACTGAAGAGAAGGTAGGGCAGGGCCCACAGCTCAGCATCATGGACACGGGGAGGGAGGTGAGCACTACTCCTTCACAAAAGAAAGGGTCCTACAAGAGCTTGCTAAGCTCAGGGTGGATAAGGCAATGGGACCTGATGGCATACATCCCAGGGTACTCAAGGAGCTAAAGGAGGAACTAACAGAGCCATTAGCAGAATTGTTTAGTGAGTCTCTGAGCACGGAGAGGTCCCAGAAGACTGGAGAAGGGCTCATGTGATTCCGCTCCACAAGAGTGGTAGGGAGGAGGCGGGGAACTACAGACCGGTCAGTCTTACCTTCAGTAGTGGCAAGATTATGGAGGCACCCTTAAGGAAAGGATAGTGCAACACCTGGAATCCATAGGGCTTAGGATCCAAGACAGCATGGGTTTACAAAGGAAGGTCTTGTCAAACTAATCTCATAGATTTCTTTGACTGGGTAACCAGAGTGGTGGACCAAGGGGAGCAGTTGATGTCGCCTACCTTGACTTCAGCAAAGCTTTTGACACTGTTCCACATAGAAGATTGATAAATAAGCTGGGTAGGCTCGGGGTGGGTCAGAAGTTGGTCAACTGGGTGGCAAACTGGTTGTGGGCAGAAAACAGAGAGTGGTGGTAAATGGTATACAGTCAGAAGAGATGCAAGTCACCAAGTAGGGTACCTCAGGGATCAGTCCTGGGCCAGTCCTTCAACATCTTCATTAGTGACCTTGCAGATGGACTAGAGGGTAAGGCTTGTCTGTTTGCAGATGACACCAAGATCTGCAACAGAGTAGATGATCCAGATGGGTGGGCAGAATGAGAAGAGATCTGGATAAACTAGCAGAATGGTCAGAAGAGTGGCAACTGGGATTTAATGCAAAGAAGTGCAAAATCATGCACATAGGGAAGAGAAACCCTGAAGCCACCTATAGGCTGGGAGGGAGTTGCTAGCAGTCACAAAGGAAGAAAAGAGACTTGGGCATCATCATCACTGATGACCTAAAATCATCCAAGCAGACCTCTAAAGCAGTTGGTAAGGCTAGGGGGTGTTAGGGTGTATTAGTAGGGATATCTGAAAGTCGTAAGAGGAGGTATTAATCCCTCTCTGTACAAGACACTGGTTAGGCCCCATCTGGAGTACTAGGTGCAGTATTGGAGGCCACACCTTCACAAGGATAATAACCAAATTGAGGCAGTCCAGAGAAGGGCACCAAAATGGTGCAGGGACTGCATCAGAAGACATATGAGGACAGATTAATGGAGCTCAATATGTATACCCTTGAGCAAAGGAGGGAGAGGTGATATGATCGAGGCATTCAAACACCTTAAGGGCATAAACAAGGTGAAAGAGTCTAACATGTTTAAATATAAGAAAATAGCAGGACAAGAGGACACAGCATGAGATTAGGGGAGGCCGATTAAGGGGAATGTGAGGAAATTTTTTTCACAGAAAGGGTGGTGGATGCATGGAATGGCTACCACAAGAAGTGGTGGCTATGAATACAGTGCAGGGCTTCAAACAGGCATGGGATAGGCATAAGGAGCAATACAAATGACTATGAATAGATAGGCCACTGACAGAGCAAAGGCGATGGCACATTTATATAGATAGAAAAATGGGCAGACTGGATGGGCCTTGCGGTCCTTATCTGCAATCACTTCTATGTTTCTATGCTGAATGTGTATGTGCCATACTTGGCACTGTGTCCCGGAGAACAGCATCTGGCATCCCCACCAGTGTTCACTGGTGATGTGAGAGCAACATCTTTTCCTGCATGGTTACTCATTCTGACCATACGGTCAACGACACCCCCACTATCTGCATGTCAGATGTACCCCTATGGACCATCCTCCACCCTCTCTCCCCACCCTGTCAACCCACCCTGCCCCCACCTGTCTCCCACCCTGTCAACCCCTCACCCGTCTACCCCCAGCTCACCTCCCCCAGCACTGCCACTGATAACCTCACCTGCCCTTTGCTCTACCTCGCCATCCCTGTCCTCCACTCCCTGCCCATCCCCTGCTCACTCCCTTAAACGCCACCTACCATCCTCACCCTACAAACAATCGAAGCCCTGCTGTTCTCTCTGGATAATCTCCTACTACTTTTGCTGTCTGGTAACATCCATCCCAACCCAGGCCCTATTACCCCCAATCAGCTGCAGACCCCCAGGGCTACGCAGCCTCCATGAACATCTGCAGCCTCCCAAAAGACTGCATCCTCCAATGCTGATTAGTGCAGCACCAACCAGAGCGTTCTGGTACTGGTGGAAACCTGGCTTTCAAAAAGACCTCTGACTCCTTGTCACTTTCCCTGGTTTCTTCCTCTTCAGGGAGAATAGGTGGAAAGCGTGGTGGTGGCTATGCTTTCTATATTAGTGATTGCTTGCTGTGCCAAGCACTTCCTGCCCCTAGCTGGACCATGGGGCACAAGCCCTCTCACTAAAATGTGCCCTGACCCCACCAAGGCTCCACAATTATCACTGTGGTTTATATCCCACCATGGAATCAAACCCTGCAATCCTGTCACTCTCAGACTACCTCACCAGCCTCCCCCACAAAGTAGAGCAGATACTGGTAGGTGATCTCAATGTAAACTGGCTGGCCATCTCAGCAGCCCATGCCAAGGATACATTTGATGCCCTAGACCTAACTCCGATTGGTAACCCAACCCACTAGGTCTAACCCCTTTAATGGCTCACACACACTGCTGGACATCCTTCTAACAAATCGTCCCCACAGAATTATGGACGTTGTGGTCCTTCCTAACTTGAGTGATCACTCTCAATACTTTTCTCCTGGTCCTGTCAGCTACCTAAACCACTGCCCAGCATTGTTTCCCATCACCTACATCCTGGCAGCCTCAGTAAACTCAAATACTACCTGAACTACTGGGATTGGTCCCCATAAAACTGGCCCAGAACATAGAGTGGCCTTAACTACTTCACCTGCTCCTTCAACAAAGCATGTGCTATTTTTTGTCCTGCTTGTCAAAACCAATACCAAGAAGCGCAATGTGCCTTGGGTCACTCCAACACTACTTCAGCAACTTCAACTAAGGGACAACCTCTGGTACAGAGCTGTTGCCTCTGCCAAGCAGACAGACAGCCCTATAATACTGGCGTAATAGAGGCACCTGGGCCATACTAAGAGGCCAAGGCAGAGTTTTATAGATCCTCTGTGGCTCCTCCTGGGGAGCACACAAAGAGTTCTGGGACAATATAAAAGAACTTAATGGAAATCCTGCTCCCCACCCGTCCTAACTTAATATTAATGGCACCACCTCCACAGACCCCAAAGCTCACTGACTGCCTCAAAACCACCTTCTCTGATCTCAGTGCAGTCCTCCCCACAACTTTTGACCTGGTTCCTTCTGCCCCGGTGCTGCCTAATCTCCACTGCCTACCATTCTACCTGCTGCTCATTACTTACGCAGGAAGCCAAACCTTACTTAACTAAAGCCCTCAGTGGCACCAGCCCATGCAATGACCCCTTGACATGAGACTTCTTTTCCTGGTCCTGATGCCATCCTTGCCCGCTCACAGACCTACTCAACCACTCCTGTGTCTTGGGGCAGTTCCCAACCGCCTGAAAACGGCAGTCTTCACTTCACACTGAAAGGTGGGGATAGCCTCCCCAACAACTATCGACCAATCTCCATCCTTCCTCTGCTCTCCAAAGCCCTCAAAAATGCTATCTAATCAACTCATAGAGTACCTTGTCACCCACAGCCTGTTATGCAGGGAGCAGCATGGTTTCAATCTGGCCATAGCATGATCACTGCCCTTACAAAATTCTAACTTCCTCCACTCTGTCCTAGACAAAACCACCTTGCTGGTGCCATTTTATCGACCTGTCCAAGGCCTTTCATACTGTCTCACACCTCTTATTGAACATGCTCCAGCAAATCGGCTTCTCTCATGGACCCTCTCCTGGTTCTCTAGCTACCTTTCTTCTAGGTCCCAATGTGTTAAAATTCACACCACCCTCTCTAGCACCCAGCCTGTAGGCTCTGGTGTCCCCAGGGCTCCATCCTGGGCCCACTGCTCTTTAGTCTCTACCTAAATGCCCTGCCCAGCTTCTGCTCAGGCAGTGTTCTTTATGTGGATGATGCAGTCCTCTTTGCCTCCCACCCTGACTCCCTGCACTCCAGTCCTCCCTCCAGGATTCTTTCAGTCAAATTGAAAACTGGTTCATGGACCACTGACTAATTGTTAATATTAAAAAAAACAAATCCATGCTTTTCATCCATTGCAAAGCAAGGCCAAGGACTCTTCCCTCCAGATCCTCTCCAGCTCGCTCCATCCACTGGACCAAGTCCTTACCTACAAATACCTGGGCATTACTTTTGACCTACCCTCTCTTTCCACTCTCATTTCAATATGCTCTCCTCAGCCACAAATGTACATCGACCTGTTATACAGACATAAGGACTGCCTGCCTCCTAAAGCCCTCTGCTTGGCAGTCACCTCCTCAGTCCTGTCTCTAGTGGACTATGGACTCACAGTATACATAGCAGCCAATGCCACCACTCTAAACAAAATCCAAATTGCCATTAACAAAGGCATGTCGGCTCCTGTCGGACCCGATAAATGAACGCATACCTGCACCCTTTATTCCTTAACCAACGTACTCACTCTGGAGAGACTTCAATATCAGTCCTGCCTCCTTGCTAAAAAATACAACTGGGGATGTCCTCCCACAGGGTCCCATGTCCCTTTCCCTCCACCCCTGCTCTTGCCACTTGCAGTGCCTCCAAGACTATATGGCAGGTCCCTAGGGTAAGGACTACACTCGTCCAAAGATCCTTCCCTTTCATAGCCCCTTCCTGGTACAGTGCCCTCCCCAGCCATCCCTCTCTCACCAAAATAGGTCCCTTCAAGGAACACTCAAAAATAACATTCTGTCCACCTGCAACTGTGAGTGCACTCTTTAGACACCATCCTAGGCCTCTGGGGGCCTCTTTTGAGAGCTGGAGCCTAGCTTGCCTTGACAATGTCTCTCCTGGTGGCACCCTCTGCACCTCATCAGAATTTACTGTGCTTGTAATGCTAACAATTTCTTAGCTACTATTTATATAGGACTGCATTTCCTTCAGCTGGTTGAACATTTACAGTTCACTAGCCATTGTCTGTATAGGGCAACAGCTCATCTGCCAGATGACACAGTCACCCTGCTAATTGTATGCAATGTCCCTATCCGATGTCACCCTGCTAATTGCATGCAATGTTCCTATCTGATGTACTATCTGTCTATTAATTGTCCTGCCCTATTTGTATTTTTGTTGTTTTCATTCTGTTTCATGACGTGGAGCCTTTGGAAACGAGTCTATGACTCAAAGGGTTGTAATTCTGATGTTATTATAAATAAATAAAAGAATGATGGGATGCATATGAAGGGTGATAAACAGCAGAAGGAGGAAGTGCCAATGCTCTCTAGAGCTCCATGGTTAGCCACACTAAGAGTATGTATTACAGGTCTGGAGGCCTCATCTACAAAAAGACATAGGCGGCATTGAAATGGTGCATGGGCTAAGGGGAAATTATATGAGAGAGGTTGAAGGAACTGGATTTATATACTATGGACACATTACTACAAACACCAAGGTAGAGAAGTCATTGGGGAGCAGGACAGAGGTAAATGAAAAAGGCAAAGGCAGTAAGGACAGGAATGGGGCTAAAAGGGTAAGGCCATCAAAAGTGGAGGTTGATGAGTACCAATGCCCACAGTCAGTGTAACAAGCCCCTGAACTAGTGGCCTTGATGGAAGAGGGTTGCCTGGATATTGTGGCAGTCACAGAAACATCAGTACACAGAGAACCATGACTGGATGTTAACATACCAGGATACACAATCTGCAGGAGGGACAGGGAGGGTAAAGAGGAGGAGGAGAAGTTCTCTTGTAAGGAAGGGATCAAAGCAACAGAACTAAAGAGTAAACAGGGAGCAGATGAGGCACCTGGGTCACCCTGAAATGGCACCAATCCGCATGGGGTTATACAGACCCCATTACAGGGGAGGAAATGGACAAAGAAATGATAGAAGGCTTCCTTATAATGGCAGAAAAAGGGAGGTATTGTTGATGGGGGATGTGAATATGCCAGATGTTAACTGGAGCACCTTTGCTGCAGGCACATCCAAGAGCAGGGTCATTCTCGATGCCCTACAAGGGCATGCCTCAGATGGCTAGTACTGGAACTCACTCAGGAGGGAGCAATCTTATACCTGGTACTGTCAAATGGGGACGGAGAAAGAATCTCAGATTTAGAAGTGGGTAGCCATCTGGGGAACAAGTGACCACCAAACAGTGTGGTTCACGATAAACACAACGCATACAATCAAGCCATACAAAAGCAAGAGTATTGGACTTTGGAGGTCTGACTTTGGGAAAATGAGAGAGTGCCTCAGAAAAGCACTAGCAAACAGGCAAGAAGGAGGGTGGAGGAACAATGGGGAATAATCAAAACAGCCATCACAGAGGCAACAAGCCTTTATGTAAAGCAAATCAACAAAACACAATGAAGGAAAGAAAACACTATGGTTCTCAAAAGAGGTGGCAGGGAAGGTTAAGGAGAAAAGGATAGCATTCAGGAAATATAAGGAAACACAGAAGGAGCAGGACAGAGAACTTTATCAGTTAAGGCAGAAAGAGGCTAGGAAGGCAGTCAGAATAGCAAAGGCCCAAACCAAGGAAAGGATAGCCAACTCTGTTAAGAAGGGGGGTAAGACATTTTATAGGTACATTAGGGGAGTGAAGAAAGACCAAAGGAGGGATACTGAGACTTAATAAAGGGGAGGAATGTGGGTAGAGGTGACAGTGAAAAGTAGGGATACTGAACGAATATTTCTGCTAAGTATTCACAAAGGAAGAGGAGGAGGTACTTAAACCAAACATGAAAGCGCTCTGAAGATGGAGGTCGATACCAGTCCGTTTACAGAAGAAAGGGTTCTGAAAGAACTAATAAAATTGAAGGTGGACAAAGCAATGGGGCCTGATGGATTCACCCAAGAATTCTAAAAGAACTAAGGGTAGAACTAGTGACACCTGACTACTCTCTTTAACAAATCATGGAGGATGGGGGATACCTGAGGACTGGAGGAGGGTGGATGTGATTCCTCTTCACAAACGTAGAAGCAGGATAGAGGCAGGAAACTACAGACCAGTTAGTTTGACCTCAGTGGTATGGAAAATGATGGAATCACTCTGAAGGAAAGAATTGTTGAGTTCATAGAGGCCAGTGGGGCACAGGACCCAAGGCAGCATGAATTCATGATGGGAAGGTCATGTCAGATGAATCTAATAGATTTCTTTGACTGGTGACCAATGTAGAACCAGGAGGGGCTGTGGACATGGCCTACCTAGATTTTAGCAAGGCATTTGATACAGTCCCACACAAAAGATTAATACACAAGTTAGCCAGCCTTGGAGTGGGTCCCGAGTGGTAGTCTGGATAAAAATTGGCTAGATAACAGGACACAAAGGGTAGTAGTAAATGGAGTCCACAGTGAAGAAAGGAGGGTTACTAGCGGGGTACCACAGGGTTCAGTAGTGGGACCGGTCCTTTTAATGTCTTTATAAGTGACATTGCAGAGGAACTGAAGGAAAAGTATGTCTCTTTGCAGGCGACACAGAGATCTGCAACAGGGTTGATACACAAGATGAAGTGGAAAGGATGAGAAGGGACTTGGCAAGGTTGGAGGAATGGTCAAATGTATGGCAGCTCAGATCCAATGCAAAGAAGTGCAAGGTAATGCATCTGGGAAACAAAATTCAGGGAAGAGTCACAATGGGGGTGAGATACTGACAACAGTAAAAATAAAAGGGACCTGGGGGTAATTATATTAGATGACCTAAAGGTGGGCAAGCAATGTGAGAAGGCAGTAAGGAAGGCTGGGGGATACTGGGATGCATAGAGAGAGCATCAATAGTAGAAAACAGGAAGTTGTTATCCCTCTGTACAGACAGTTGGTGAGACCCTATCTGGAGTACTGTGCAGTTCTGGAGACCGCCTCCACAAAGACATAGATAGAGTGGAGGCTGTCCAGAGGAGGACAACAAAATGGTACAGGGTCTGCACCAGAAGACATATGAAGAAAGACTAAAGGAGCTTAATATGTATACCCTTGAAGAAAGAAGGGAGAGAGGGACATGACAGAAACTTTCAAGTACCCTCAAGGATCAACAAAGTCCAAGAGGGTAGCATCTTTCAGAAAAGAGATGTGCAAGAACAAGGGCACAATTTGAAGATAGAGGGGACGGCTCAGAGGTAATGTGAGGAAGGTATTTTTCACAGAGAGGGTTGTGGATGCATGGAACAGCCTCCATGAGGAGGTCGAGAGTCAAGAACAGTGGGGAATTCAAGAATACATGGGACAGACAAAAGCAGTCCTAGTGGGGGTAGGAAGAAGTAAGCTGTTGGTTATCTAGGATCTGCAGCTTATCTGCTAGGTAGGAAAATGGGCAGACTAGGTGGGCCAAGCGGTCCTTATCTGCTGTCAAGTTCTATGTTTCTATGGAAATGAAAAGTGGGGGAGAGCATGTTTATAGGTAAGGTAGAGACAAGAACTAAGGGGCATGGATGGAGACTGGAGAAGGGGAATGTTTAATGGAATCATTAGGAAGTATTACTTCACAGAGAGGTGGTTTAGCCCTTGAATGGACTGCAAGACTAGGTGATGGGGCCAATACAGTGGAGGGTTTCAAGAGGTCCTCAGATAAACACAAGGATTGTCGGGAGGAGGGGGAATCTTAGAGGGGTGGACAGGTTGGGGCATACTTGATGGGCCAGGAGGGTCTTTGTGCTGACACATGTGTATGAATGTATGAATCTATGAAGGTATGATGCAAACTGCCAAGTACATCAAGTGCATTAATAGGGTTCAAGTGCATGACCTATTACAATGTAGAACACATAACTGAATGTGACAGTTGGACTACTGTTCGACAATGGGTGAGGAGAGACAAACACAGTCGGTCATGTCTAATGAAACAATGGGTGGGGAGGGAGGGAGTGATGAAGAGGCACTCATAAGCTGGGGTCAGAGGATGCCAAGATGTATATGGCCTACAGGTACAGTGATCAGGCCAGACAGTGCTTATATGGCAACAATTTCACTGTTTACATCAGCAGAAACATCATGATATTGTTCACATTTGTATGCCAGTGGTAGACATCCAGTTGAATATGACAGACTTACCGAGACACAGTTATGTCTGATACATCGCTGTCGGTTTCAGCATCAGATACATGCCAGTCAGGGTCATTCTGTTCCATCTTTTCATCTTCTAATTCATAATCATACATGTCGATGTCTTCGTGTCGCTGCCATCCAGTGATTCAACTGTAGTCATCTGAGTTGTTGCATCCACCATGGCCGCACACACTGAATGCCAATTTCTCTGAAGGTGAGCTGTTCTGTGTAGCTTTGCTCAAATGTGGTATGCATGTTTGTGTGGAACGCACAAGTACCTGGAAAGTAATGTAGAGAGCAACAGAAGTATGTGAATGATGGCTTCTGCAAAACTAAACAAAACAAAGCCTTTATCTGTGTCCACAACAACATTTGTGTGTGGCACACTGCAACATAAAAGTACATGTTCATGCTGACAAGCAATGGTCAGGACACAATGACAGTGTTATTCACAAAGTGTTGATAGTAAATAACATTCAGTTACATAACCTGATAGCAGTGCACAACATATGGCAGTATCACAAAAAGCGACATGGATTCTGAAACTCAGTCCTGGTTGTCACTGTTGATGCATATGCCTATGCATCCCACCCAACCCACCCCATCAGGCATCATCATTGCTTTGTCATATTGCTTTAGTATCCTCTAGTTTCTCACATCAGTACACCAAGCTCATTTTCCATTTTGCTGCTGGTATGACATCAAGACCATTTTGTTATTCTGCGCTGTGTTTTCTTTTCCGATTCAGAACTTTTCAATTAATTGTTTTTACCACACCACTTGGGTATCTACCATTTTGTAGCTTTTGTGTGCTGTACAAGTGGCATATTCACCCTTGCAGTTGGTTTTACATCTCACAATTGCAGAAATGTAAAGTAACAATGCCAGCAGACACCCAAGCTGTACAATGCTAGTAAACACCCTTTGCACTGTGTAGGCATCATTTTCTATTATCATGTGAGTGCTGTGGGACCCACTAGGCAATCCACTGATCAGTGCTAACAGGATGCTGGTGTGCATAGGGACGGGGATAACCAACAGAAAGAGGAAGGTGGTGATGCCAGTCTACAGTTACCATGGGTAGGCAACAACGGGTGTTTGGGGTACAGTTCTAGTGCCCACATCTGCAAACAACAGAGATGACATGGAGAGGGTGCAGATAATGTACAATAAAGTAGTGCATGGTGTAAAGGGAAGACACATGAGGAGAGGTTGAAGGAGCTGGATTTGTATCATGTGGTGACAACAAGAGACAGAGAGGGGACATAACTGAAACATTCATGTCTGTGAAGGTGCTCAATAAACTGTGAGACAGGTTATGTACCAGGAAAGTACATACAAGATATACGGCTCATTGAATTAAAATCGAGGGAAAAGGTTTGGGAAATATCTTGTAATACTACTTCACAGAGAGAGTTACTGAGATGTAGAACAGACTGTCGGAGGAGGTGTTGACTGCAAATACAGTGGATGGTTTCAAGAAGGCCTTGGACAAGCGGAAGGAGTTGTCAAGGTGAGGGGTGGGGGGAATGCCATGGAAAATGGGGTGAGGGGCAGACTCAATGGTCACAGAAAGCCCTTCTCTGCTGATGCATGTCTATAAATGTATGACTGTGTGAGTTACATGAAAGGTGCTGGTGTAACACAGTATGCATTATTTATTGTATTCCATCAGAGCTGGACAATAACATCACAGCAAAATTGAATAGTTACATCTTGAGGCACAGTACAGTAACAGTAACAGTAACTGCTGCAAGATAGTCAAGTAATCACCCATAGAGTGCATAAGGACATGGGCACTGGTTGTCAAATGTACTGCACAGAAAAACAAATGATGACAGTTCGCGGATGCTGCATTACCACCATGTCTCTTTGAAATGATGCTGCATTTTGCAGTGATCACTTCACAGTGCGAAATCAACTGCTTGGGCGAAATTGCACAGCACCACCCAATCATTGTAGCAGCTGCATAAAACATCAGAAAGATATGTTACCCACACCCCAACACTGTTGTCCGCACAAGGAAGAACATCAGTGGAGGTGGTGCATGGGAACAGCTTACTGGGAGTTGGTTAGAGGTAAGGATGGTCAGGGTGTCTATAGGGTGACAGTATGACACAACAGGTAAATAATGGATTGGTGTAGGTGACACCATGATGCATACACCTCTGGTTAAGATATGTAGAGGCATATGCACCCCACCATGTGCCAAAGTCATCCATAGCTTCACCACTTCATACCGTCTGACCTGATGTCCCTCTGTGCACTCAGGCCACCCACCCACATATAGCTCTCACACCTATCAACCCAGCACAGTTTGGCACATTGCAAGAAATATATTGAAGAATACATCTTGCATATAAACAAGCATTGTGTGCAATCACAAAATTTGCAAATAAACAGTGAGAGTTTAGTAATGAAAACAAAAATATTCAAGGAAACCTGGATAGCAGCACTGCACATGGAAGTACTTGTTCACATCCATGAATCCCAAGTCAAAGGACATTGATGAATCATCATCAGTTTGTGTTGTGCAGACATTGTCGCCAGTCTCTGATGCGCATGCAGATTTGGATACCACATCTTCTAATTCTTCCTCCGACACTGGAGACACATTTGAAAGAAGCTGCAAAATGAAGAAAAGGAAGCATGAGGGTTACAGTGTAAGAGGTACTATAGACTCTGTGGTCCCATAATCTGTGATATGTCATGCAGTGACCTAGAAGACTGTCTCATCCCCTAGCTCATATTTTCAAGTGTTATTGGTGTGTTCCTGGACAGTAATTCTTAACATCACACACACATATGTGATTTCAACTGTTACCTGTATGTGGAACAACCGTAGAAATGACCACAAATAAGCACAGCCTGTCAGACTGCCCTCTGCTGTGTGCTACTGTGCCGCCAACTGATGGCAGTGAAGTGATGACAGTGGCATCGATGTGATTGTTGACCCCAGAAACACAGCATGGGCATTCCTGTAAGTGGACACATACATGCACACAGTGAGATGACTGTACAAACATCATTTTACCTGATGCTGCACAACCAGTGTGAGGTGACAGGAATACAATGTGCATAGTACTACATAAGGGACATACAATCCACATAGTTACACACAGCAGCTAACTAGATAACAAAGCAGACACGAAAAGTGCACAGATTCCTTATCCACCAAATTCGGTCACAGGGTAAGTTTCAGACTGCATTTACCTACCAGTTCAACCCCCTTTCCGGAAAACAAAGAGAATAATAGAATCATATAGGCATACAACTTGACAGCAGGAAACGACCACTTGTCCCATGAAGTCTGCCCCTCCCCCGCTAACCCTTAGCCCCCCACTCCCTTGTAACCAACAATGCCTGTCCATGCTCTCTTGAAGCCCACAATGGTCTTAGTCCCCAGCACCTCCTCCAGAAGCACATTCCTGCAGTCCACCACCCTGTCAATGAAGAATCACCCTCTCATGTTCCCTCTGAAGTCTCAGGCCATGATCCCTTGTAATGGTTCCCAAGAGCAGTACACTGCAGCATGAACTGAAGAGTGTACACCACTCCCACAGCAGATTAGTCTGCAAGCAATAGTGTGGTAACAGCATCAAAACTGTGCTTCACAAAGTGTTGGTCTGGAGTAAGGTGGATGACATCTCTACACTGCAGTGACGACTATGGGACACCTGTACACAACTAGGTAGTGAGATGAGACATTTGTCCTTTTCAGTTTTGTCAACAATGTTACAGAAGGTCAGGAAACTGGATGGTTGACCACAGTACACTTGGGTGGAGAGGCAATGGGTCACCTGGGCTAGCAAGTACTGACTAGCCATGTCTGTAGGGGTCTTCACCAGAACCACTCTTTGGTTTTGAAATCAGGATAGTGAAACAAATGTCTATAACCTTGGAGGGAGAAAGCTGCATGCCACTTGTGCTTACACATAAGTATGTGCATTGCAATACACTACCACGGAACATTTTCCAGTGATATTGAGAGCTTCTTTACAGCACCCAGTGGCATGGTGACTTTTTTATAATGGGGAGTGACACGTCAATAATGGTGAATGACAGCTGTTACATGACTGAGACTTTGCTGAACCACAACTAAA
Organism: Neoceratodus forsteri; assembly: GCA_016271365.2. Taxonomy (NCBI): domain Eukaryota; kingdom Metazoa; phylum Chordata; order Ceratodontiformes; family Ceratodontidae; genus Neoceratodus; species Neoceratodus forsteri. The sequence goes on along the minus strand of CM057455.1, from coordinate 287,083,073 downwards.
TACACGTGCAGTTCTCAGGTACCACAATCCCAGTAACACTTCTGATAACAGTACATGATGGCTGCTGTAAGTGACACACCATCCTATGCCCATGGTGACCATTTCACAGTACCATTTACTGTGATGTGGCAGCACCAACTTGAGGGAATATCACCTGCAATGGGGCAAATCACATGTATACAGATCATGGGGTCCCTCCTGCATCAACATTCTTCATGTTGGAACATTGCCAAATAAGGTTACCTGTTCAGCCATGATATGTGGTATTGTGTACTACACATAAGCCTGCAAGCTATGCCATACACCTGGTGCATTGGAGGATGCAGGACCAACTATAAGCCGATGATAGACAGGTGTATGGAAGGCAGCAAGGGAGGGAGAATCAGAAGTGATGCATCTGGGGTGATGGGTCATGGCTATTTGTGTAACACAGAAAGAATGGCTTTTTTAAATCATGTCACAACATACCTATACCTGGTCAAGTTTACACTTTTCCAAACATACTCTCTCTCTCTCCTGCTCGGTTGAGCTTGGTGCTTGGAGGATCTTCTAGTCTTCGTGGTACCACACCTTTTCAGATCCATCCTTTTATAACCGCACAGTCTTGCAAGGTCAGGCAGCATGGTAAAGTCAGATGCATCAAAGTGGTCCTCACACAACACAGCTCTGTCACCAGGCTTCCAGCTAAGCTCCCTACAACATACTGTCACCTAGGCATGTCGCAGCTTCTTGCACTTTGGGAAACTGAAGAAAGACTTTCCACTGTTCTCCCCATTTTTGCAGTTGGGGCAGCACAGTAAACCATTATATATCATGGACAGGTGGACAACAGCAAAAAATAAAGCCTATGACAACTACTTGGCAAGCTATGACAACCACTTGTCAAGTATTGAAAAACAACCAAAGAAAAGGAAAAAGTTTACAATTGATTAAGTCATAAATGTCACAACCGCAGCACATTCAAATTATTGCCAGTGTGAAACACTGTCAGAGCTACAAGGAATAAAGACACCCACAAAATGAGTCAGCACACAAACTTTCTTTGGGGTTTCAACATGTTTATTTACATTACAAAAATAGAAACCAGAGCTGTCATTGGCTCCCAATCCTTGTCATTGTGATTTGCCTGCCAAAATTGACACATTTAGTGTTGTTTAAGGTGCTAAAAACAGGATCCGACTTCTGCGTTCTATGGCATTTTGTGTGTGTGTGGGGGGCAGGGGGTAAGCATTCACAGTGCCAGAAAGCCATGGCAAAGTCGTGAAAGAAAACACTTTATTTATCTCCCCAACAACTAAGTAGTACTGTGGTCATCTCCTCGGACACAGTACTGGACAGCGACATGGAAGAATATAGTTAATAAGTAGTTAGCAGCTTGTAAATAACCACAATAGAATACTGCTACTGCACTGCCGACCGCACATAGGAATAACATCAGGTCGGACTCAGGAGTTTCAGAGTGGTGGTAGTGATGTATTAGCTCATCAACACTGACAGAAACTCCCGATCAGCTCCTTGGCTCATCGCAGCTCTACACAGCACAATCCAAAATCACTGCAAAAGAGAAGAAAAACAAAGGTAGGAAAAACAATGATAAAAAACGCCAGTTCATGGACAGACAGAGAATGGGGCACACTGATAAACAAATTAGTGAATTAGAGGTCTTTGCAGGTCATCGGCAGTGTCAGTGGCTCAGTATGCTTTACACGCGCCTCTGAGGCCGGAGATCAGGGGCTGTGGGTTCCGTTCCCACATCTGGCACTTGGGTTAATATCCCAGTACTGACACTGTAGTGCAGCATGAAGGGTGCTGCACTTCTGAGGTGCCGCTTTCGGATGAGACGTTAAACCGAGGTCCCATCTGCCTGATTGGTGGTAGTTCAGGTGGATGTTAAAGATCCCATGGCACTTATCGAAAAGAGTAGGGGTGTTTTATTAGCAAAATAAACATATACAACAACACTTGGTCACAGAAAACAAATGTGCATACTGAAGAAAAACCTGATTCATTAATATACATGATTAATAGATTTATCCTCTATTTTACACAATCATTATCTTAGTCCATTTTTAGATGCTAATTCTGCCGTTTCATTTATACTTAATAAAATGTAAAAAACCTTTCCACAATTTTCTTAAAGCTACTGGGAAACTCTTAAAGCATCCACAGTATAAATTTTCTCAACTCCTTTATTATTAACCTACTAATACAAGCATATGACATTTCTTTTGATATAAAACCCACTGTATTCTGGCTTGCCACAAATAATATCTTAGGCAACCTAAAAATAAAGTCAATGTCTCATTATGAAATCCTAATGAACCTATTGGTCTCACCTAGAATTAGAAATTCATATGACATATTCAGCATCCACTTAAATTTCCATAACCTAGCTAAATAATCCCATAATCCTGAGGCATAAGTGCATTCTAAAAGGAAATGTTCCATAGATTCCTCCTTATTAATACATTCAAGATAGGGACATAACCTTTCCTGTAGGACTTATATTTAGCGTTTCCTCTAACATTTAATCTTCCGTAAAATATTAACCACTGAACTTCCCATTGATTCTTTGGCATCCTTGGGTTGTTTAATTGTGCCAAAATCATAGGATTTAGAACTAAAGGGCAATTTTTGAAATCCGGCTCTTGTGGATATATTTTTAACATTAAATAGTGATACAGACCCCTTGTGTTATAAGTTAATACCGTCTGCTTCTGTAATTCCATTTATATAATTTCTGAGCCGTAGGCCTAAAATGCTCAGGAATATGTAAATATCTATTAAGTTTAGGAGCTAATGAAGTCCAATTCTTAAAATATTTACCCATTATTTTTAAATTCCACGAATTCTCAGCCCTTAATTCCATTTTTAATCCCTCATTAATTGAGTTTGATATGAAAAGACGTGAGCATATACAACTGGGTCTATCATTCCTAATCCTCCTTATTCTTTTTAAATATGTAAAACCCTTTTAACGGGTTTAAACGATTGCCCCAAAGCATCTGGAAGAATAAACTGTACATCTTTGTTTCAAATTCTACTGGTAATGGAAAGATCATTGCTACAAATTGTATGATGGGAAGAAGAAATTGTTTAATTATTTGTACTCTTTTTAATTTAGGCAACCTCCACTGCTTCCACCTATTCACTTTTTTTCAATATTCCTAATTACATTCTCCCAATTATCCCTAGGTAAGTTTGAGATCCAAAGTTAATCCCCAAGATTCTAAGCGGGTTTCTTGAAATATGAATTCTTTCCAACCATGATTCCGTGATCCCACTTGCCTCTATCAATCCTTTTGTTTTATTTATGTTCAATTTTGCATTAGAAACCTTAGCAAAATCCTCAAAAGCTCCCATGAAATTTGTAATGGAAGTACTATCCTCTAAATAAATTACTAAATCATCTGCATAAGCTTGAATATTTAACTGAAAGTAACTACTTTCATTAAAGAGAATACCCTTCCATTTTGAGAAGCCAACACTGTTTGCAAAAAGGATCTATTGCAAAGGTATATAAAAGGGGACTAAGAGGGCACCCTGTCGAACTCCGTGGATAATTGAAAACCTTCAGCCTTACAACCTTTCACAAAGGGAATACCAGCCCTTTATTGTATAATTTCTGATTAAATTCACCAGCTTATAATATACCCCATAATGCCTCAGAGTCATGAAAAGAAATGGTAAATGTACTCTGTCAAATGCTTTATCTAAATCTGCAGCCACCAAACAACCTGTTAACCCCATCTCTGAGAGATGATCAATAACATCTCTTATTAACATAAGAGCAGACTGTATCCTTCTATCAGGCAGACCACAATATTGATAAGGTGAAATTACTTCTCCTGCATATTTTTAAGCCTATCATTCAAAATTTTAGCAAAAATTTTATAATCAGTATTAACAATGTGATTGGCCTCCAATTAACCATATTTTGCTTATCACCTGATTTAAATATGTAAGTTAACAATCCTTCTGTGAATGAGGGTAAATAATATTTTTTCTAGAAAATATTGAAACAGAAGACCTAAACATTGACTAAATTCCTCTGGAAAGGATTTATACAAATTATTTGTAAGGCCATCCAAACCTGGGGAAATATTTAGTTTCAAAGTCCTAATGGACTCAAAATTTCTGCATGAGAAATATTTTCCATTCTTCTGTCTTTTTAGCCCTTTTAGGTGAGACAGGTATCTGTTTTAAATACTCCGCTATATCTTTTTAGAAATATTTTCATTGGAATTTAATGTACTAAAATACTCCTAATAACTTCCGCAGTTCCACCACTGTGGTGCAACACTCCCATCAGACTTTTTAACTCCTCAAACCCCATTGAGTCACTAAGTTCTTTGCACATCTCAAAGGGATCCCCTATAGGTGATTTTTAACTCCATTAATTAATATGGCCTGCATGGTTTTACTTCTATCATATTGATATTCCCTCATTTTTTCTTTTAATAAGGAGATTTGATCTGAATAATCCCACCTTGATGTATATGCTATAGTTAAAAGTCTTTGTAGTTGCTGTCTCAAACTTAAGTAATGCAAAAATTTATCATTTTTAATTTTCTTTCCATTATTTTTAAACAAGTTTCTTAAATCAGATTTTGTGTCTAACCACCATTCGCTTAAATCTGGATACAAAAAGCTACTGATAATCTAGCCTTCAACAAATTTCTTGTTCCTATCTGAATATAAGTCAGTTCAAGTAAGGAATTATTCAGTTTCCATCTTAGTTGCCTTGATTCTTGCTTATCAGAAAGAAGGAAAGTACTTAACAAAAACAAATGGTCTGAAAATTCACTGGGGAATATTTTGAATGATTCTATTAGCATATTTGGAGAAAAAAACGTAGTCAATCAAAGAAAAGGATTTTCCTTTTTAAATGAAAAGCTGTTTTCACAATTTAAAGGGTTATTACAATTTACAAAACCTGCCTCTTTAACAATTTTGCTTAAGGCATTAGAATCACAAATACTTTTTACTATTGTGTTGCTTTTGAGAGAGAGCAGGGACTATACAATTAAAATCTCCTCCCATAACACTCTGGCTGTAGTAAATAAAAAGGCTGAACCATCTTTAGGCAGGTCACTCTGCCTGATTTGAGTAGCAGATTATAAATATTGATGAGCGAAACCATAGGCCTAGCCACTTCCCATCAAAATTAAAACTCTCCAGGTATCAGGTCAATTAGATTATGTAGCTGAAATGCAAAGGAGTTAAATATGATTCCCACACCATCTGCAGCATCCTCTCCAAAGGACCAAAAGATGGGCCCCATAGCCACTCTTTTAAATGCTACCATCTGTTCAATTGAGAACATCCAAGTCTCCTGTAGAAAAAAAAACTGAAAAGGGAACTCATGAATATAGTTAAACAAGGCCTGTCTCTTTACTTTATTCAATAGGCTATGAGCATTCAGAGAACCCCAAAGCAACTTCATTACCCTTTTAAATATTCAACTCCCTTTATTTTGTTCTCTTTTTCTTTTTTTATCCTTGTAGTTGTCTATTACCTGCAACTTAGTTGAAAGAAGATTTTTGAGAATCTGAGTCGTCCCCTCCATGTTTTCCCATGATGTAAAAAGCCGCATATGTGTTACTAGTCTCCAAGTGAATATCTGGGGGGGTTTAGGATGTAGATTTCTGGCTGATCTTCTCTGTGGTATGACTACAAAGGATTCATTTGACTTGTTAGCATTTTCCACTTTCCCTATGTTCTCGTCTGAAAACAAACTGGAGGAAAACTTAAAATATTAGGAGGCCCATTTCATCCTTCCTAACTATCCTTTTATTTGAGGCTTCATCATGTATTCTTATCCTATTTTCAGGTGGAACCTTTTTTCATTTGTAGCAGTATTTGGGACAGGATTTTTCTCCCTTCTACCGTTTTTCAACCTCAGATTGTTTTGCTTGAGTACTAGGAGGGGTCCCACCTGTGAGGGAAAGATTGTACAGTAGCCTCCTGCGCTTTCTGAATATAAACCTCAGAACCAGAACAGTCTGTTAAATTATGTGCAGCCCAAGGACAAAATTTAAATACGTGTCCCTTTGCATCACATAAATCGCAGCATGATTGATTACAACAAAACATTGTTAAATGCCCTACCTCCCCACAATTATCACATCTGGGTTGGTCACATACGCTAGAAAGATGTGTTTGGCTCCACACTTATAGCAAGCACAGGCTGCCCACTATAAAAACAAACTCCTCTGTCTTTCCCTAACAAAAGGAGTTAGGTATGTGCTCTATCCCTGCTTTGCTTTGTCTTAACTTAATTTTGTATTTCCATCCACCTGTCCAAAACTGTTCTGTGTCTAAAATAGGCTCAGGTTCACTCAACACCTCACACCTTTTCTTTAACCAGAATGTGATATCTTCCACCCAAACCCCTTTGTTCCTAAACATGACAGTCACAAATTTAACAAAGGTTTAGATAATGGTATAACATGAAGGGGCCCATATTGAGAAAATTTAACTTGCCCATATCTTGTCCAAAAAGGTCTAGGGCATGCTGAGACCGAAGCTTACATCATAATTGTCTTCTCCTGAAATGTTTATAAAGGCATAAACATCCTTAGGAGAAAAATGTAATGAATCTTTTAATAAAATTTTCCCCACATAATGTCTGTCAGGTCTTACTTCCAAACCACCTTTATATCTTAAACATACTGCATTCCTTCTAAGCTGCTTCTCTGTGTGCATTTGAAAAAAGTTCAGACATTAAAGGTTTTTAGCTGGAATATTTGGGAGTACTTGCATTTCAACAGAGGGTTTCACTAAGGCATCCTGCAACTGAGAATCCTTAGATAATTTAGTCAGGTCATTCAGGTTACCAACAGGACTTGAAATCAAACACTCTGATTTATTCTCTCCCTCAGAAATTACCTTATCCTGCTGTTGCACTTAGGAGCCCATTCAGGTGAATGCTGTGACAAAGTTAACTGAGAGCTCCATGTAGGATCAGGCTTCCACACCCTGTGTCAGTCCTGATCCAGCCGGCCCCACTTAAAGCTTTATCTGGTGACCATAAAACTTGTCCTCTTCAATTACAGTGGTTTCTGATTTTTAACCCAGACCTTTTGAATTTACTGGGGAATTTCATTTATTTTATTTTTTCAACAGGAAAAAAATTCTGCAACCTGCTTGAGATCCTTCAGCTGATTGATAAATCACCTCTTGAGCAGCTAATGATTCACCCTGCCTTGTGCTCTTAAAAACAAAACCTGTTGTTTTATCTAAAGGAACTGCAAAGTCATTAAATCCAACAGTAAAAGTATTACAGCTCTTTTTTCATTTGATATTTTGTTAACTTGATTTGTTGGATTTAGAACAGGCTGGGGAAACATACTGCATTTAGAACTAGAGCCGCCGTCTTGTTCAGCATCAAGTCTGTTCAAATCCTTCTCAGCTCTGCTGCAGCTTAGCGCCCAAGCTCCGCCATTACGATCGCCTTCTCGTAGTTCTGACTACGGACTTAAATTTGAGCTGTTTTCCAGATAAAAAGTCATGCTGTCCTCCGACTGAAGCAGAGCTGATTTGCGGAAGGCAGTTCAACATTTTTACATTTATTGTGGCCATGAAGTGTTTTTAAAAGTACCTTCTCCATTATTAATGGATTATCTGGATTCACAGTACCTGCTTGAATTCTGCCGCCATTACCCCTGAAGCTCCTTCTCATTGGTCAGTTGCCCACACACTGACGCTCCCGGCCGATGTTGTTCTTCTCCTTCTTGTTCCTTTGTCTCCTGCCATCACTGTTTCCTCCATTGCTGTCACATAAACGCCTTTGTTCCTGGGTTCAAACCTCGTTGCTGCAATGAAGGGATTTCTCCTTCGGCATTCAACTGCTTGTAAATATCCAGTTGGTCCTCCTTAATTTCAGAAGATGTCAAATCTGACGATATATCTTCTTTTTTTTTATTACTTTCTTCAGAAAGCTCCCATTTTATATCTTCTTTTGAAACTCTATATCTGCAACAAATTCAGCCTTAACACCGGCTGCAGCCTCTAGCACAACAGGAGCAGGAGAGGAGGCTATCTTCCCACTCTGTAGACGCCCCCTTCATCCTGGAACCGCCTGAGTGGCCATTTTGCAAATGACCAGTCCCCCACTGGCAGCAGAACAGCAGCAGAGTAGGGGAAATTCTCAGTGTCCTGGCCAAATTTCCTCATTCACTATAAATACCACCAACAGCTTAATCTGGTTTCAAAGTCAGTTGGCATTCATCTGTATCCCTCCCCGGTCGCCTGAAAATAGGCAGGATTTGTCTAGTGCACTTACCCGTCAACAAAAGCTAAATAAATAAATAAAATCTTTAAGTCCAGAGATACAGAAATTTTGCCCTGCTATATAGATCATATGTTAGGATGCATATGGACTGCTGTTCACAATTATGGTCTTCCTACAAGAAACATGATATAAAATAATTACAGAGAATTCAAAGGAGATTTACAAAACAAATACCAGGTCTGGGTGAACTAGAGTATATATATAGACTACTTAACCTTGATCCTCGTGTCACTTGAAACAAGAAGATACAGGAGTGATCTCCTTTCATGTGAGAAGTAGTAAATGACCATTACTTATTTAACAAAATGGGTCTTGCTTTTAAATAAGATACAGTAGAAACCTGAAGCCATCCACTTCAATCACACTGTTTTAGATGTAGAACTAATAAAGAAAGGTTTTTTTTCCATTCAGAGAGTGGTAAATGCTTGAAACCAACTCCCACACAAGATAGTTATCAGTAAAAATAAAACATTTTATAAACGAAAGCTTGATAAATGGATCTTGGAAATGAGGATCATAGACCACTCAGTCTGGGACCATGGCTCTCCTTATTGTGTTTTCATTGCTCCTAAGGTGCAGAGTTTTCAGCAATATAGTGCAATTTGAACTACCTCAATGCAATTCAGTTCTCCAATGTACCTTATCAATACCTAATGTTATAACGGTCTACCGTGCAGACACAATGTCATTCTCCCCTCCTTTTAGCTTATTCCCCGGTTAGCCTACACCCCTTGCTACTGTCCTCACCTATGTCTACTCAAGCACTTACATTGATCACGATCAACTGTCATTACAGTGGTGCCGCCTCTTGCAGCATGATATGGGTTGCTGCTAAGAAATAAAAAAGCAGTCTCCATTCTTATAAGCTCCTTAAAGAAAGTTATACTTCTGCTTCTTCACTGCTCAGGAAATGTGGAGCTCAACCCTGGCCCCCTTACAACTTACCCTCGCTTATCGATTTTGCTGAGGCCACAGGTCTCAAAATGATGATGGTCAACATTTTAAGCCTGCCTAAAAACTTGTACAGCTGCAAGCCTGGGCTGTACACGTTAACCCTGACCTTATCATAATTACTGAGTCGTGGTTAAAAAGACGAACACTGATCAACAAATATCACTGCAGGGCTACAATTTATTTAGAGCAGATAGAGAGTCTAAGAAGCGGGGTGTGGTTATCACGCAAATCTAAGTACTTGCTCACCAATATTAGTTGCAAATCTCTAGCCAAGGAATTTGAGTTAGTTTCGCTGAGCCTTCATCGCCTCTTCGAATGTATCACTATCCTAGGTGGCTATAGACCCCTGTCTGGTGGTGATGAAATCCTTAATCTTTTGAAATCCATGTTCGTAGATGCAAAAACTGAAACAATATTTCTAGGAGATCTAAATATGGACTGGCTGTCACCTAAATCACACGGCCTCAAATCCCTTTGTGACGAACTAGGTCTTGGGCAATTAATCAGTGAACCCACTAGGAACAACACTCTAAATACTGCCAACAGTTCAATTCTAGATGTGGTCTAACCACCCATCCACACAAAATATCTCATTCGGCAGTGTTTCACAGCGACATGGCGATCATGGAATTGTTGCTTGCATAGATCTCAAATTAAGGCCCGGCCAAACCCATCTTTATAACAAAAGATCCTTTCGCAAATTCAGTGCAGTAAACTTCCTATCTGACCTGGCATGATCAGATGGCAAGATCTCTACCTAGCCAAAGACGCCAACAAGGCAGCTTACATCCTTAATGACAAACTCACTACAATAATAAATAAGCATGCCCTTTCATCAAAGTAAGGGTATGGAACAATTCCAACCCCTGGTTCACCTCGGATCTCAAGGCAGCCCTTATAGCTCGAGATAAGTCTGGGCTAAAGCTAGACATTCCAAAGAATCTTCGGATTGGCAGGCCTTTAGAACAGCCAGGAATAACTGTGTGAAAAAACTTTGTTCTGTTAAAGCTAACTATTATATTTCTACTCTCAACAAGCTAAAGGTAACCTCATAAAATATGGAAGACTATCAAAGTTATAGAAGGACTGCCCATGGCCCACTCTGTCCCAACAAAGATAGTTGCAAGTGGCAAGATTGTGGAAAACAAGTCCCTAATCCTGGAGGAACTTAACTCCCACTTTGCCACAGCTGGATTAGCTTTGACTCGTCACCTTATGCTGGTGCTGCAGTGAGCCAGCATACCCTCCCCCCATCTAGTCCTGCACCCAGCCCTTCCAACTGCGCGAGATAACTTATAAAGAAGTAGAAGATTCTCTTAACTTAGACACCAAAAATCGCAGGGGACGATGGCTTGGAACCCTTTCCTAAGGTCAGGCTACACCATCTCACTGCCCCAATTCTCCACATCTTCAATCATTCCATTACATCTGCTACTGTGCGTCCCTACTGGAAATCAGCACATATCCTCCCTCTATTTAAATCTGGTGACCCATGCGATGTAAACAACTATAGGCCTATCTCCATATTGCCTATCCTTTCTAAAGTTCTCGAAAAACTGATTCATATTCAGTTAAAATCTCACTTGGAAACCTTCTCTCTCATTAACCCAGCTCAATCTGGCTTCCGGGCTAATCATAGCACAATCACTGCACTAGCAAAAGTAACCAATGATTCAAACAACATGAAGTCTTGCTATATTATGACTATTGCAGTTTGCCCCAGCCTTAGAATTGCTCTGGAGGTGAAAGAGTTAACTTCCATGCAGAGCATGGAGCTTAGAGCGAGTCAGTTCAGAAGCTCTGTTTGGCTTTGTTTCAAACCAAAACCGCCAGATTCTTTACTCCACCTCACTGAACAGTCACTCCGGAGATTCCTCCTGTTGCTCGGTTCATTTCTTCGGTTTAAAGCGCTATTTCTTGGTTTAATTTAACCGCGATTTCATTATTTTAACCGCAAAACTGATCGGTTCAGGCTCTGTCTATGGTAATCGTAAGTAATAGATAGGTTTTTTCTGTGTGGAACTTGTAAAAGTATTATCGGTTCAGTTGAACCGATCGAGTTGTATTTAATATAAGTTTAAAGCCTTTTAAGGCTTTTTAGAGTGCGGTTCTGGTTCTTATCGGTTCTAAAAAATGGATTTCATTACGGTTTTTCCAGGACCCGTGACACGGTTTGGAACCGATAAGGGTGTCTTGCCTGGCACTGCCATCAAAAGGGCAAGTTGGTTGGTTAGGCTGGCATCATGTCTGAGAAACCCAAAAGAAAAACCGGCCCACTGGGTTCAACACTGTAGTGTCTGTGGGAAGCCTTTGCCAAGGCTGACCCACACACTACATGTGTCTATTGTCTGGGGTTTGACCACCTCAGTTCAGACTGCCAGATTTGTAAAAATTTCCCTGCAGCCACCCTGGACAAGAGAGTGGGCAGGTTCAGGGAATGAGAGGCCAAAAGTCCGCTGACCCAGATGGCAGCCGGTTCGGTGCCAACCGAACCGAGGAGTGCCTCTGACCAGGGCGAGACTTCTTGGGCAACGAAAGCTGGCTCTGAGGAGCCAGTTCCAGCAAAGAAATCTAAAAATCAGCAGGTTTGGAGTCCAAAATTCCTTTCCAACTGCTGCTGAGATAGCCAGGCAATACAGATTGTCCAGTCCCTGTCCTCAGTTCCCTCCGAACCGCCACTGTCTGGCAAAGGTCGGTTCGGTCGGTTCCAGTGGTTCAGGATTATGATATAGAAGAGTTCTATGAACCAGAGGAGGGGATGAGGATTATGATCAGTGTGAATGTGATTTTGAAAGTCTGGATGTGCCCATTGAACCGGACATCTCCCCAGACAGACCTTCAGGTGAGTCTCCCCTAGGCTTTCTGAGTCCCCTTCTCATTTTTGTTTTATAAAAGTTGCTGAGACCCTCCAGCTTCCCTTAGAGGAGGCGTTGGATGAGCAAGAGGAGCCTGACTATGTGGAGATGATGGATATCCCAGAGTCCAGGAGGTTGTCCATCCCTTTACATAAATCCTTTAGAAAACAAACAGTAAAAATTTTAAAAGCTCTAATTCTGTGCCTCCTGTGGATAAAAAGATGGACAGGAGGTACACTGTCAGGTCCTGATACAGATTTTCTTTCACAGCAATGCAGTCATGTTGGGGTAGTTCAGGCTGCAGCCTGTGATAAAGCTAATATTCCACTGGCTTCACATCCTCCTGACAAGGATTCAAGGAAGATTGATGCCATGGCCAAAAACAATACATGGCAGCATCCTTGGGACTCAGACAAGCTAACTATATGGCTTATGTTGCAAGATACCAGAAATCTAGATGGGATACTGTCATGGCCTTAGCCAAACAGGTCCCTGGCCAGCTGCAAAGGAGCTGGGCAGGTGGCTCTTGATGGTATTGAGGCATCTAGTGCAATTCCATGATGCAGTGGATTCTAGTGATGTATCCTCTACAGTCATGGCTACATCTGTGGCTTTTCACAGATTGGCCTGGCTCAGGTGTACTACTTTGTCACAGGATACCCAGTCTAAGGCTATGGATTTTCCTGTGGTGGGAAATTCTCTGTTTGGGGAGCAGACAGAGAATTATATGAAGAAAATGGATGAATATAGAACCACTTAGAGGAGTGCACAAGCCGAGAACGGCAAGTCACTCCTCAGAGGCAGCCTCTAGGGTGGGGTAGGCCTTTTCACAGGCCTTTTACCAGACTCAGGCCCCTCCTCTTCAGCCTATGTACAGAGGGTTCTTCAGAGGGAGAGGCAGACGGGGTTCGAGCAGGTCTGCTCCCACCCCTCAGCCTAAAGCCCTGCCAAACAGGCACCCTGATGGGATGCCAGGGTCGGCTCTCCACCACCTGTAGGGGCAGGTTGGCTCACTTCGTCCAGGACTGGCAGTCTTTAACTTCAGACAGGTGGGTCCTGGAAGTAGTGAGCCAGGGTCTGGTTCTCAGCTTCAAGAAATTTCCAAAGATGAGAGCCAGATCTTTTCTACCTACAAACCCTTTAGAGATTCTTGCTTTGGAAACAGAAGTCTCAACCCTCCTGGCTCTCAGAGCTGTAGAAAAGGTTCTCCCATTCGCCAGGGCAAGGGTCTGTACTCCAGGTACTTCCTTACCCCAAAAAAGACAGGAGAGTGGCCCTAATCTAAGATATCTAAACAAGCACCTTTAAAGCCAAAGTTCAAAATGGTGACACTGGGAATGATTTTACCCTCCCTAAGGCCAGGGGACTGGCTAGCCTCCCTGGACCTCAAAGATGCCTACTTCCATGTTCTTATCAGAAGCTGCCATCAAAGTACCTCAGATTCGAACTGCCCTCAGGCCATTTTCAGTTCAGAGCAATGCCTTTGCCTTACTTCTGCCCCAGGGTGTTCACAAAGTGTCTGGCAGTAGCAGTCACTCACCTAAGAAGGCAAAGATTGCCATTTTTCCCTACCTGGACGACTGGCTCATTGTGGATCAGTCTCCAGACCAGGTCAAATCACACCTGCTAGTTACCCAGCAGCTGCTTACCTCTGGGGTTTCTTCTCAATCTTCCAAAGTCAGTTTTGGAACCTGTCCAGGTACTCACCTTTATAGGCGCAGAACTGGATACAAAGCAGGCCAGAGCCTTCCTCCCTTGGAAAGGGTAAGGACCTTAGTGACCCTGGTCGCCTCCTTCACTCTGCAGGTTTCTCGACCAGCAAGGCATTTCCTGCAGCTCCTAGGGCACATGGCTGCCTCCACAGCCATGGTGCAAGGAGCAAGATTTCAGATGAGGGACATTCAGTTCCATTTGAGAGCTTTCTGGTCTCAAAGAAGAGATCCTCTATCCAAATTAATCCCAGTGACTCAACCCTGATCCAGGCCCTTCAGTGGTGGCAGGATCAGAGCAATCTGAGACAGGGGTGCCTTTCATCTCTCTGTCCCATTCCTTGACCCTTACTACAGATGCATCCCTCTTGGGATGGGGAGCTCACATGGGCGACCTCTCCACCCAGGATTATGGTCCCTCAGGAATCTCTGCTCCACATCAATCTGTTGGAACTCAGAGCTGTTTTTCTAGCACTTCAGGTTTTCTCTGCATCTGTTCAGAACAAGGTGGTACAGGTCAGAACAGACAACACCACTACAATGTGGTACATCAACAAACAAGGGAATTTTCGGTCTTGACCTTGTGCACCGGGCAATGAAGTTGTGGTCTCGGCTTACTCCTGAACACTTCCCTCATAGCAGTTCACCTCCCAGGTAAGGACAATGTCTTGGCAGATGCCTCAGCAGGATTTCCCAGGCCATCACGAATGGTCACTGGATCCCTAGTACTGGGGATAGTGTTTGCCAGATGGGGCACTCTTCAGATAGATCTTTTCGCAGTCCGGACAATTATCAACTTCCACTGTTTTGTTGCAGGCCCCAGTGTCGGGCTCAGTTCCTGGATGCCTTTCTCCTCGATTGGGAAGGGAAGTTCTTTATGCCTTTCCCCTTCCCTCCTGTTCAAAGTACTAGTCAAAATCAGGTCTCAGCCCTGCAAAATGATCCTGATTGCTCCAGACTGGGCCAGGCAGCCCTGGTACCCACCTTCTGTCCTTAGCAGTCCATCTTCCCTGTGTCTCCCCAGGAACCACAATCTGTTAACCTGTGCTCAGGGAGAGTTTGGTATCCGAATCTCAAATCCCTCAACCTCAAGGCTTGGCTCTTGAGCAGTTAGAGTTTGCTGATTTGCAACTTTCTCAAAGTGTTCTCTAATCCTGAAGGCTGCTAGGAAGCCTTCCACCAGGGCTACCTATAACTTCAAGTGGAAAAGGTTTTCCATATGGTGTTCTGGGAAGCATGTTTCCCAGAATCTGCTGATCTACCTACTGTATTGGACTACATGGTCCATCTTAATTTTTGGGACTGAGACCAGCCACCCTGAAAGTGCACTTGGCTGCTGTCTCTGCCTTCATTTCAGCAGGAAGCCCTCTTCTCTCTCTGCTCATCCTGTATTTTCCAAGTTTTTTAAAGGATTGCGTCACACCAATCCCCATTCAGGACCCTGCCCAGCTTGGGATCTTAATGTATGCATTGCTCAGCTAATGCAACCCCCTTGAGCCTCTGTCTTCGGCAGAGCTTAAGTATTTGACTTGGAAACTGTATTTCTGGTAGCCATCACTTCTGCCAGGCGTATAAGTGAGTTACAGGCTTTATCAGTAGAAACTGACTTTATTTCTTTCACAGGGATAAAGTGGTCCTCAGGACTAACAGGAAGTTTTTGCCTAAGGTGGTTTCAGATTTCCACCTTAACCAGTCTATTTCACTTCCAGTGTTCTTCACTGACCATTCTTCCTCTGCTGAGAGGAGGCTGCACAGCTTAGATGTTAAGAGGGCCCTAAGTTACTACATAGAGCGTGCACAAGGGTCACAGGTTTGACTCCTCCAACTGTTTCTCACTTATGGTGAGGTTGGGAAAGGGAGACCTGCCACTAAAAGATCCATTGCCAGGTGGATCGTTTCTTGTATTCAATTTTGCTATCAAAAGCTGGGTAAGGTTCCCCCTCAGGCCTGAGGGCTCACTCTACCAGAGGTACAGCTGCATCTCTAGCTGCTGCTAGAGACATCCCTATCTTGGAGATATGTCAGGCAGCTACTTGGAAGACAGCACACACTTTCACCGAGCATTACTCCCTGGATATTCAGGCCAGGAGGGATGCTTGGTTTAGCACAACCGTGCTTCAGAGCCTATTCCTAAGTAGGTTCTGTCCCTCCTCCATGGAGGTACTGCTGTGAGTCTGCAATAGTCATAATATAGCAAGACTTCATGTTGTTTGAAGAAAAATTACTCACCTTAGTAATGTTGTTTCTTCTAATGGAGTTCATATTATGACCTCCCCCAGCCTGCCCCTCTCAGAACTCCTACTTTGGGGTATGGGGTGGTAGTCCTCTGTTGGCATTTATTGATGCCCTTTCATGTTTGGGTGTTGTGTTCATTTAGTTATTTTATCTTAATTTTTCTGGTCCACTGACTTGAGTCTTTGTGTTGGGACCAGTAAAATGTGTTAATATATTAGTAGCCAGTTGGCTAGTGTAGGTTACAGCTTCCACACAGAACCTTAGTGAGTTTTTGCTCAGAAGATCTGACGGTTTGGTTTGAAACCAGCCAAACAGAGTTCTGAACCGAAGCTATGCTTAAGCTCCATGCTCTGCATGGAAGTTAACTCTTTCACCTCCGGAGCAGTTCTAAGGCTGGGGCAAACTGCAATAGTCATAATATAGCAAGACTCCATTAGAAGAAACAACATTACTAAGGTGGTAATTTTTCTTGGATCTCTGCTATAGATGCTAAGAAGGTAACTGGTGCAGTCTTTTGGACCTCAGCAAAGCTTTTGATACTGTTGATCACAAACTATTAGTCAATTGCCTTGCAAAGTTGGGTGCCACATACCATACCACCCAGTGGTTCTCTAGCTACCTAACTGGAAGATTCCAAAAGTAAAGGCGAAGGCTTTTTTCTGCTGCCTTGCCAGTTGCAAGAGGAGTCCCCAAGGATCCATCTTAGGCCCTATCTTGTTTTCTTTGTACATTAATGACTTAGATGCTAACATATTGACGTCCAATCTGCACTTTTTTGCAGATGATACTGTGTTGTATACTTCTGGCTCATCGTTATCTGAAGTTAAGGGAGTGCTTCAAGCGGACTGCACAACTTGAGCATAATCTAATAAAGGCAAAGCTTCTGCTCAATGCTAAGAAGACTAAAGCAATGATATTCTCCGCAGGGCTGTCACAGGCCCCCACCTCTCTTGCCTAAGACTTCGTCCACCACGCTTAAACGAGCCTCTGGAAGTTGTAACCAAATTTAAATATCTGGGTATCTGGATCGACAATAAATTATCTTTCAATGACCACGTCGAAGATGTCTCTACAAGGTTGAAAGCAAGGTTAGGTTTCTTCTACAGAAATAGGCCTCTTTTTCCCCTTGAAACTTGAAACAAGCTTGTACAGGTCACTTTTCTCCCCTACTCGACTATGACGATGTAATCTAGTCCTCCACCACTCTTGCAAATCTAAGTAAACTGGACATCCTTTATCACGTGCTTCCCGGTTCATTACCAACTCCCTTACCGTTGGCACCACTGTGACTTATATGCAGCTGTTGGTTGGACATCCTTACTACTAGACGCCTGCTCCATGCTGGGCTATGGACTCTTAAACTGCTCCTGCAGAAATTGCCAAGCTATCTCTTTTCCTTATTAGTATCTCACATAGTGCATACTGCTAAGAAAATCTGACTTTATTATGCTTGACATACCAAGGACGGACTTCCTTTGGTAAACGTGCTGCATATGCCCTTCCCTCCATTTGGAACAATTACAAACCGTACTGAAACTAACTACACAGTTTCAATAAACTTCTACAAATCGCTAAGTTCAGCCAAAATAAAAGACACCTGTAACTGTCATTAAGTCTCTTCCTTCCCCATGTGTGCCATATTTATCCACTGGTAAGGTATAATTGATTTGTCATATTAACTGCTTTCCATTCCCCTTCTACTCCTGGCTTTATCTATGCTTACGCTCCACTGCTACTCTATCAAATCACTCCTCCCCCATATCAGTTGTAGTCTGTTGTTTGTTCTAGCTGCCAAATATATGTATTGCACACACCAGTTATCATGTTTCATTTATCAGTATGCAACCTGTAAGTCGCTTCCCTGTCTCATATCAATGTTTACCTTTGTGGTCACCCTATGTGGTACCCTTGTATGTATATCCAGCCTGTATCATGTAACGTACATTTCATGTATATACTGTTATTACCTATCTGTGTTTGTACTTTATGCTTATGTCACAGGACCTCCTTGTGAATGAGCTTGCTCAATGGAGTTTTCCTGCAATAAACTTGAACTTGAATTAGGAGTTCTGGAATGAGAGCTGTTCATGGGCGCCACGTCTCTGGTTCCCTGTCTTGCCTTAGTATCAGTAACAAAATGATTGACTGTGTGGCCCCATTACAACAGACAAAATAACATGTCATAAAAAAATAGCAAGACAGGGAAATGCTTGGGCTCAGATTGTTTTTCCAGCAGAATGTTAGAAAAGATTTTGGGAAGAAACAGTCCCCCTATTAAAGAATCTATACCACAGTGCCATGGGGAGGACAGTGATCTCACCCTATCCTGGCATTATGCGGTGATATCAGTCATTCTCAGGCTCAGCAAGGACCCCACACTATGCCCTCTTATTGACCCTGTCCATCTTAAATGTGGACTATACATTTCTGACAGCAGTTTTGACCAAAAGATCAGAGTTCCCTAATCCCAACTTTGATACACCTAGACAAAACAGGTTTTGTGGCAGATAGGCAATCCACAGAAAAGTCCGCAGAACCCTCCACAGTATAGACCACGTTAATTCCAGCAAACTACCAACTGTAATTAGGAGTATGGATTCTGAGAAGCATTTGACCAGGCTGACTGGTGTTAGGATCCTGGTGTCATTTATACAGGGTCTTTGCTGGTTTGGCTTTTCCTCAACATACATAAGCTGTATACAGAACATATACAAGGCCCCAAAGGTATACATTAGAGTGAATGGCCACCTTTCACAAACCTTTAGCCTGGGACAGGGATGAGACAGGATGTCCCCTCCCCCATTCTGTTTGCTCGCTGCATAGCACCTTTGGCTAAAACAAATTCAGCAAGAGCAGCAAATTAAAGAACTAGAATTTGAACCCACGGAGCATAAGATAGCACTTTAATGGGCTTCTATACCTCTTGGACCTCAAGCTTCCTTCAAAGCTGTCATGGAACTTATTAGTTCTCCAGATATTCAGGTTACACTCTAAATGAGACCAAGACAGAAGTCCTTATGCTGAACTGTACTCCTACTAGGAGATAGAAAACCACCATCCAATTAAATGGAGTCTCCCAAAATTAAAATGTCTAGGAATAATTTTCAGAGCCACAACCTTAGTGCTATATCATGACAACTATATCCCTTTAACACAAATGCTGAAGGAGGATGTTTGAAGATGGTCCTTCTGTTCTCAATGCACTCCAGGATCCAAGCGATCAAATGAATGTCTTGCCTAGGTATTTATACTTGTTTGAATGTGCACCGTGCTTATGCCCAAAATGTGGTTTACAGAGACCCAGGGATCTTTCTATAAATTCACCTGGGCAGATACAAAGCCTAGGGTCAACTCCAGATGAAACTGGCACAGCAGTGGGACCCCAGACGTACTGTATGTGTGCACTGGAAGTCTACTGAATTGGCCTCATTGGAGGAAGCACCACTAACAGCCCTATTATATGATGACTCCTTCAAAACTAAATGAAAATCCCATCTTGGAGCCCTGGAAGTCACCCAAAAGCCTGGGACAAGATGTCCAAATTGCCGCAGATCCATACCCAACAATGGAGGTACAGATGGTTTACCTGGGACTCCACTGTACCCCGACACGGTAGATCACTGGTACAAAAGACAGGCCATGAGGGCTTTCGGTCCCAATCTGAGATATTACAAGGGACACAATACAAAACTTTTCAAGGAGCTGAAAATGAAGCTTGAATGGTAAACCACAGACCAAGTCTGTTTTTTCCAAATTGGGACTTTATATCACACACTTATGGCAAGAGACTCTCCATAGGGCAGCCCTGCAAGAGAAAGATACCTTGATGCTAGCCATTTCAATTTCAATCCTTCAACAAGAGGATGCCCTATCCCTCATCTACCAGTTCCTCTACAGGAAGAATCCCAGCAGGCAGCACACATCAGGGCTAAATGGGAAGCACAAGCAGATAAACATCTGATAAATAAGGAATAGGAACAGGTGAAAAGGGTCCTTCTGTACCTCTTCATCCCAATGGCATGAGTTTGCAGGCTAGGTGAGGACCCAATATTTTATTACCCAGTAACCAAAGCCAAATGGGCACCAGACTCCAGTGCACATTGTTGGATGGAGTGTGGGAAACCAAGGGCCACTCACACCCACATATTCTGGGCCTGCATCACATCCCATACTGGGAGGTGTCGACGAGACTCATTATTCTTATTCCCAGATGCACCCAAGCTGCCACATCTGGTACTAGGCCTTAAACCCCGCCTCCATAAAGGGAAGGAAAATATATTTCAAATAACATGAAGTCTTGCTATATTATGACAGTAGCAGTTTGATCCAGCTCTAGAACTGCTCCGGAGGTGAAATGGTTAATACCATTCCAAAATAGAACTTTGAGCACAAGCTGTAGAAGCAGCTCTATCTGTGTAATTTCAAACCTGAACTGTCAGATTCTTTACTCCGCCTCAGTGAACAGTCGCTCGGAGATTTCTCCTACTGCTCGGTTCATTTCTCGGTTTAAACAGTGTTTTCGGTCCGATCAAAATCAGATCTCAGCCTTGCAGGGTGATTCTGATTGCCCTGGATTGGGCCAGGCAGCCTGGTACCCACTCCTTCTGTCACTGACAATCCATCTTTCCCTTTGCCTCCCCAGGAATCACAACCTATTAACTTGTGCCCAGGGAAGGGTTTGGTATCCGGACCTCAGATCCCTCAACCTCAAGGCCTGGCTCTTGAGGAGTTAGAGTTTGCTGATTTACACCTCTCTCAGGGTGTTCTTGAAATCCTAAAGGCTTCCAGAAAGCCTTCCACTAGGAGCTACTTATAGTTCTAAATGGAAAAGGTTTTCCATTTGGTGTGCTAGGAAAATGTTTCCCAGAATCTGCTGATTTGCCATTGTATTAGATTACATGGTCCATCTTAATTCCTTGGGTCTCAGACCAGCTACCCTGAGAGTCCATTTGGCAGCTGTATCTGCTTTTGTTTCAGCAGGAAAGTCATCCCCTCTTTCCACTCACCCTGTGTTTTCCAAGTTTTTAAGGGATTACTCCAAACTAATCCACCCTTTGGAACCGGACTCTGCCTGGGACCTTAATGTTTGTATTGCCCAGTTAATGCAACCCCTTTTGAACCTCTGTTTTCTGCACAGCTTAAGTATCTAACTTGGAAAACTGTTTTTCTGGTGGCTATCACTTCTGCTAGGCAGAAGTGAGTTCTAACCTTGTCAGTAGAAACTGACTTTATTTCTTTCCACATGGATAAGGTAGTCCTTAGGACTAATAGGAATTTTACCTAAGGTGGTTTCAGATTTCCATCTTAACCAATCTGTCTCCCTTCCAGTATTTTCACTGATCACTCCTCTTCTGGTGAGAGGAGGTTGCACAGCTGGATGTTAAGAGAGCTCTTAGTTACTATATAGGCGTGACTAAAGGTCATAGGTTCGAATCCTCCAACTTTTCCTTACCTATGGTGAAGTTGGGAAAGGCAACCTGCCACTAAGAGATCAATTGCCAGGTGGATTGTCTCTTGTATCCAATTTGTTATCAGAAACTGGGCAGAGATCCCCTCTGGCTTGAGGGCTCACTCTACCAGGGGTACAGCTGCGTTCTAGCTGCTGCCAGAGACATCCCTATATTAGAGATATGCCAGGCTGCTACTTGGAAACGGTACATACTTTCACCAAGCATTACTCCCTGGATGTCCAGGCCAGGAGAGATGCTCGGTTTAGCACAGCTGTTCTTCAGAGCCTATTCCTAAGTAGGTTCTGCCCTCCTCCATGGAGGTACTGCTGTGTAGTCTGCTACTGTCATAATATAGCAAGACTTCATGTTGTTTGAAGAAAAATTACTCACCTTAGTAATGTTGTTTCTTCTAATGGAGTCTTGCTATATTATGACTCTCAACCTGCCCTCTCAGAACTTCTGCTTGGAGTGAGTGCGAGGCAGCCTAGTGTGGGCACTATTTGTGCCCTTTTAGTGTTTCTCCCCTTTTGGGGGTTTGGGGTGTATTTTATTATACTGTTGTTTTATTCTCATGTTGTTAGAATTGTATTAGCAGTTCTGGTCCCCTGACTTGAGTCTTGGATGTTGGGACCAGCAATGGTTGTTGGTATTTAGGTAGCCATTTGGCTAGTGTAGGTTACAGCTTCCACACAGACCTTAGTGAGTTTTGCTCATAAAGATCTGACAGTTCAGGTCTGAAATTACACAGATAGAGCTGCTTCTTAGAGCTCGTGCTCAAAGTTCTATTTTGGAATGGTATTAACCATTTCACCTCCGGAGCAGTTCTAGAGCTGGATCAAACTGCTACTGTCATAATATAGCAAGACTCCATTAGAAGAAACAACATTACTAAGGTGAGTAATTTTTCCTTTGGTACATTTGTGTGGCTGCAGCTATAAAGTCTGTCATGAGACAGTGGCTGCAGGCGACACCTCCTGCCAGAACAGTAATGGGCGGAGATCATAGGCTGCAGCTCTCAGAAATAGAAAGATTGACATAGGTACGACTGGTTGGAGGCATATCTTAATAGATGGACAAGTTGGGAACTGGCACAAGGGAGGGGGACAAGGAGATGCAAGATACAGATGCACCACATAGTGCTGAGTAGCCCTAGAAGAAGGAAGGAACTCATAAATACAGAGGGTTTTTCTGCATCCCTAATATAGACCTGGCATAGGATGAAGCGTTAGGCAGAGGCAAGTAGACAAGTCCTCAGAAATAGAGACCTTATCTCAGGAAGGACATAGATTGGAGACAGTACAGAGGAGGGCAACAAAATGATACACAGTCTCCACAAGTTGCCATTTGAAAGCAGGTTACAGGAACTCAACATGCTCCCGGAACAACACAGGGATTGAGGGAATATGATTGAGACATTCAAGTTTCTGAAGGGTATAAACAGAGTCTCCACCCAGGAGCTCTTTATGGTCAGTAGCACCAGTAGGACAAGAGGACATGAGATGAAAAGAGGGAGGAAGATTCAGGGCAACATGCAAAGGTTTTTCTTCACAGAGAGAGTGGTTTACCCATGGAATGATCTACCGGCTGGAGTCATTGACTCCAGAACAGTAGGGAATTCAAAGCAGCTTGGGACAGACACAAGGAGATTGTCTCATAGAAATCCTAAAGAGGGGAGTAGGGGCTGAGGCAGACTAGATGGATCCTTGGTCCCCATCTGCTGTCAATTTCTATGTTTCTATGTAACAAGCAACCTGGGGCATGGTACACTTTTCAGGCCAGCCTCTCCTACTAGGTCCCCTCACTGACAAGATGATGACATTAAGACATATGAACATTTCCTCCACTGTTAAGTGTTATTTGTGGTTTAGTAGGTTTTATGTTACTTGTCTTTGCTTCTCTGAAGAAAAGAAATCTGGTCATCCTACAGCATTTGGCAATATGTGACCTATTTTACCTTTGCTATATGTATATGCAACTGATGATACACCTGTATGTACAGTGGTAAACTATAATAAAGTATAAAAATAAAAGCCTGCATTAATTTAGGACCATATTCACTAAGAAGCCCTGTACATGCCCATGAGGGGCATGTACCAAATAAGCATGATTGTATGCCACATAGCCGCCCCCTTAGGATGTGCAGTGCCAGTATGCACAAACTGCCTGGATGGCCCAAGCATGGGGGCCAAACATGGGTCATACTGGGGCTTCTATGGCCCCACATTGATCACCTGTTCTATGTGAGCAGGGATCATGGGACTTGGTGACCTGCACGGACTGCTATGCCTCAGTAGCAATTTTTCACCTCAGGAATTCTTCAGTATGCTTGATAGTTGCAGGATGCCAGCTGGGTTCAGCTGCCCGGAGCAGGAGTTAATGTTAATGATGTTCCAGCAAGAGCCAATCAGAGAGAGAGAGAGAGTGCTGCCTGAGCTAGAGTGGAGTCAGATTCGTTTCTCTGCCAACTGATTAGCATTGCCCCAGCACCTCTCACTTCACTTGAAGAGGTTCTTTTCTTCTTGAAGTTGGTAAAATCCTTTATTTGTGCTGCTGCAGTGTATTTTCATTTTTTACTAGTGCTGCATTTTTTCATTTTACGGTTCCTTCGGTTCCAGGAACTGCAATTTGCTTTCCTCAGAGTCTATTCTGCAGCTCCTGCTCTTTCTTTGAGGTAGATTTTTGCTGCTTCTGACTAAACTTTGTCATGGCTCCCATTTCTTTCGTGGTTCCCTATTTTAGCAGTTAAAGATTTTATTTTATTGAAGGAGAGGCACAACAGAATCAAGAAATAAAGGTACATGAAGGATCTGGAGGCTTACTGCAACATTTGGTATGACCAGATCTCCATAGCTGAAGACAAAGGGTACTAACACAGGACACATTCATATTATTTGAAGTCGGTAATAGTCTTCTGAAAAGTAAACACATGATTGGTTGGATCCAATGCAACATAGAAACATAGAATTTGACGGCAGATAAGGACCGCTTGGCCCACCCAGTCTGCCCATTTCCCTACCTGATGGATAAGCTGCAGATCCTAGTTAACCAGCAGCCTACTTCTTCCTACCCCCACCCCTAGAATTTCCTTATGACTGTCCCATGCATGCTTGAATTCCACCACTGTTTTTGACTCCACAACCTCCTCTGGAAGGCTGCTCCATACATCCACAACCCTCTCCGTGAAAAAGACTTCCTTAAATTACCTCTGAGCTGCCTCTTCTATCTTCAAATTGTGCCCCTTGTTCTTACACCTTTTTTGAAAGATGCTACCCTCTTGGACTTTGTTGATTCCTTGAGGTACTTGAAAGTTTCTATCATGTCCCCCTCTCCCTCCTTTCCTCGGGGCTATACATATTAAGCTCCTTAAGTCTCTCTTCATATGTCTTCTGGTGCAGACCCTGCACCATTTTAGTTGCCCTCCTCTGGACAGCTTCCATCCTGTCTATGTCTTTATGGAGATTGGGTCTCCAGAACTGCACGCAGTACTCAGATGGGGTCTCACCAGCTGTCTGTACAGAGGGATAATACTTCTTGTTTTCTACTGGTGATGCCTCTCCTATGCATCCCAGTATCCCCCAACCCTCCTTGCTGCCCTCTCACATTGCTTGCCCACCTTTAGGTCATCTGATATGACTACCCCCAGGTCCCTTTCCATTTTTGTTGTTGTTAGTATCTCACCCCCATTGTGTACTCTTCCCTGGGTTTTTGTTTCCCAGGTGCATTACCTTGCACTCTTAGCATTGAATCTAAGCTGCCATACTTTTGACCATTCCTCTAACCTTGCCAAGTCCCTTCTCCTCCTTTCCACCCCACTTGTGCATCAACTCTGTTGCAGATCTTTTGTCATCTGCAAAGAGACATACTTTTCCTTCCAGTCCCTCTGCAATGTCGCTTATAAAGACATTGAAGAGGACTGTCCTATACTGAACTCCTCGGGACCCCACTACTAACCCCCTTTTTCAGAGTGGACTCCATTTATTATTACTCTCTGTGTCCTATTCTCCAGCCAATTCTTTACCCAGGCTGTCATCTTGGGACCCACTCCCAGGCTGGCTAACTTGTATATTAATCTTTGTGGGACTGTGTCAAATGCCTTGCTAAAGTCTAGGTAGGCCATGTCCACAGCCCCTCCCTGATCAACTACTTTGGTCACCCAGTCAAAGAAATCTATCAGATTTGTCTGGCATGACCTTCCCACTGTGAATCCATGCTGCCTTGGGTCCTGTGCCCTCTGGCCTATAGATACTCAACAGTTCTTTCCTTCAGAAGTGATTCCATCATTTCCCTACCACTGAGGTTAAACTAACAGGTCTGTAGTTTCCTGCTTCAGCCTTGCTCCCACTTTTGTGAGGGGAATCACATCTGCCCTCCTCCAGTCCTCAGGTACCACCCCATCCTCCTATGATTTGTTAAAGAGGGTAGTCAGTGGTGTCACTAGTTCTACTCTTAGTTCTTTTAGAATTCTGGGATGAATCCCATCAGGCCCCATTGCTTTGTCCACCTTCAGTTTTAAGAGCTCTTTCAGAACCCTTTCTTCTGTAAATGGGCTGGTATCAACTTCTGTATCCAGAGTGTTTCTACTGTTTGTTTTAGGTACCACCCTCTTCCTTTATAAATACTGAGCAAAAATATTTGTTTAGTATCTCTGCCTTTTCACAGTCACCCTCTGCCCACCCTCCCTCCCTTTATTAAGCCTCACTATCCATACCACAACCATAGGAGATCTCATAAAATACCATAGCATGACCTCTAGGTTAACATTAGGTGCAGTAAAGAAATCTGAGACATATACTTATATATCGTGGTGCACAATGGTGAAACAGATAAGACAGTACATAGTAATAAGAACTATATACAAAAGGCAATCCAAATGAAGGGGAAGGAGTCAGCACACAAAACTACTATATCCTATGTGAGGAGACAGGGTCAAGAGGTGTAGGAGTTGAGAGGCCCATTCTCGCACCAGATGAAGAGTCCTGTACCACCGCATTAAGAGAATGTCATGACAATAGTCGGAGTTAAGGTAGGGTCCCAACATGCCTCATACTGCGGGATTATACCTCCAGAGAAGCTAGAGACTCTCTCCAGCATAGCACCTTGGCCAACTGCCAGAAGGAAATCCTGAAAGACGGAACAGCAGGGATCTCCATTTCACCAGGATTAATCTTTGGCTATGGCTCCTATACTGGTAATCCACTTAGCCCCAGGAGAGTGTTTTGGTGTGGATGGGTCCCACAACCCAGGAGAAGGAGAGACGGTCTGGTGTAATCTTGGGAAAATTTGTTGGAACATATTCTGAATGGAAGAGAGGGGCAGGACCAGAGGATATGGAAAGGTTGGCCCCTTGATTGCCACATCTCCAACAGTTGTCAATGGGGGTGAGGCCCATCCGCTTAAGTTTAGCAGGGTCTTGGTACCATCTATGGAAGGTTTGTTCATGATAAGGCAGGAATGGTCATCTCTGCAGGCATTGTCAGTTCTTATCCAGCCATGAGCCCATTGCCTGTCGAGATGTGACTATGTAAATCTGCTTCCCATTGAGTTTTAGCAGAGCTAGTAGGGTCTTCAGAGGCATCCCTAAGTGCCATGTAAATCTTGCTGGCTCTATTTTTGAAGTTGACCTCATAGACTGATGGGGTGGGGAACCAAAGGGTCTGCATCATGGTCTGGGCACTGGGCAAGTGGGCGATGGCATCCCTGATTTGGAGATATCTCCAAAGTGTGATGATGGAAGCAAGTTTTCAGAGCTTGAAGGAGTCGAGAATACAGGTGCCTGGGAGTAACAGATCCCGTACCCAGCTAATACCTTGACATTCCAAAATCTCCAATGAATCATGTGCTCTCCTACTTGCAGGGTAGGGTTGTTCCACAGGGGTGTAAATTCCCATGGGGTCGGGTTATAGCCCAGATGGGCAAAGGATTTTCTCCAGTACTGAACTGAAACCCTTATGGTGGAAAGGAACTGGAGGAGGATGTTTTACTGTATAGGGCTACTGCGGGTGACGCCCTCGACAGTGAAGCTTCCAATGAAGCCATGAAGGGAGGCCTGACCAATCTTAGAGAACCATTTAGTCATCTGAGATTAAACATTCCCATGTGGTACCCTTGTAGCCAGGGAAGCTCCAACCTCCCTACTCCAATGTTGCCTCAGCTTAAGTTTACTAAACCTAGGACGGGATCCTTCCCACAGGAAATTACCTATTAGGCCTTCCATTTTCTTAAACCAATTCTGAGGGATAGGCACTGGTAAATGAGCCAAAATATATAACATTTTGGGGCTGCCATCAATTTAATAGAGTCAATTTTCCCAGCTAGCGACAGTCTTAGAGCTCTTCATCTTTCAAAATCGGGTCTGAGTGATTCTAGAAGGTTAAGAAAGTTAATAGAGATCATTTTGTCTAAGTTGGTGTGCAAAATAATGCCCAAATATTTAATACCATTAGGGGACCAATTTTACCCTAGGTAACGAAGATATCCTGTGGCGGCCAAATTTAATGGTAGGACCTCTGTTTTAGACTGGTTCAGTTTAAGGCCTGATACCTGGGTAAACTTGGCTAGGATATTAAAAATACCCTGTATCACTTGAGGAGTGTATTCCGTGGTAATAAGAAGGTCATCTGCATAGAAAAAGTTTTGAAACCGAATCCCTTACTCGTAATCTGGGTGTCTGGGCAGATTCTCGGAGGGCGATGGCAAGGGGCTCTATAGCTAGGACAAATAGGAGTGGGAGAGGTGACAACCTTGTCTTGTACCTTTCTGTAATAGAAAGGCGCTGACATAATACCATTAGTTAGGACAAAGGCCATGGGAGAGGCATACAGAAGTTTAATCCAGGAAATAAAGGAGGACCTATACCCATAGCAGAGAGTCTATGAAAAAGAAAGGGCCATTCTACTGAATCAAACCCCTTTTCAAAGTCAAAGGCCAGGGCTACAGGGGCGTAGGGATGTTCTAGCCAGAGGCATCAATGTAATTAAGGTTCTGTGATGGTCAGACCTAGACACCTTTAACAAACCCAGCCTGCAGGGGCGGATTAATCCTGGGAGGAGGGGTTCAAGCCTAGAGGCTAGAGCCTTAGCCAGGATTTTAGCATCAGTGTTGATGCATGATATAGGGTGATAACTGCTAGGAAACTGTGGGTTTTTCCATTTTTGGGGATAACTGTTACGGTAGTGTCCTCAAGGTAGGGGTAGTGTGCCAGCTAGAAGGGAGTGATGGAATGCTCGGACTAAATATGGGGTCAGGTTAAGGCCTGGGGATCTGTAGAGTCTATGGGCAGCTCATCCTTACCAGGGGCCTTATGGCGCTTCATGGATCGAATTGTGGCATCTACTTCTGCCTCTGAGAGTTGGGATTCCAGGGCTATGGAATCCCTTTGAGGAAGTCGGGAATTGGCAACACAGCCAAGAAGCCTTGACTCTTAAGTGTATCCGTGGGTGAGAAGATGAATAAAGTTGCTCATAAAACCGGTCATAATCTCATTAATGCCTTTTTGAGAATATCAATGCCCCCTTGTTTATTTGCGACAGCATGTATTGTACGGGAGCTTGCTGTTGTTTCAAGCAATAGGCAAGGAGTTTACTGGATTTTCCTCCCTCCCAGAAAGCATGTCTTGTCCTCTGTAAATTCAACTCATCTTGCCGAGTAAGGTGGGCATTGAGAGAGAGTCTGGTGCTGGTTAGTTGGGATAGCATGGTCTGAGAAGCGGCTTGAGAGTTGGCGCTTTATATTGAGCCTCTATGGAATATAGTCATTTTCAAGGGCCGTTGGTCCGCTTCCGTGCATCTCCTGGCAGAGACAAGTGCAATTATTTTACCCCTAATAGTAGCCTTAAAGGCCTCCCAGAGTGTCGAGTCTGAGACCTCAGCATTGTCATTATATTCCCAACATTCTGCCACTCGGTCCTATCCATTTCTGGAATTCTCGATCCTTAACAGAAGGGGAGCTACACGCCAAGTGGAGGTTGGGGGTACCTGCCTTGCCTGATCATAAATTCAAGGGTGCATGGTCAGAGATGATGATTGGGTATATATGGGAATGGACCACTGATTCATAAAGCCAAGAGGAGATAAGCCAGAGGTCAATTCTTCTAGACGACCCATGAGCTGTAGAGAAAAGGTGAAGTCATAGTCCCTGGGTGCTGCGCCTCAGGCATCCAAGAGTACATGCTCATTCATGAATCTCAAAATAGCCAACTTAGCTTGTCCGTGGGGTTCAAGGGACTTATTACTCCTATCTTGTAAGTGGTACAGTGTCAAATTAAAATCTCCCCATTAGTATTGGAGCTTGTTTGTAGTTAAATTTGGAGAGGGTCTGGTTTAGGGTATGGAAAAACTGAGGGCAGTCTTGATTGGAGTCATACAAATTAACAAGGATCAGGGGCCCTCTGGGGTATCCATTTCAGCCATGACCATCTGCCATCCCTGTCATGAATATGTCTACTCAGTTTCCAACTCAGGTTTTATGGAACAATATGGAAACTCCTCACTTATGCAAGTTGCCACACTGTGTATCTCTTCACCAACCCACCCTCATTTAAGTTTCCTAGCTTCTACAGAGAGACTTCATCTCTTGGAGGAGCATAATAAAGGACTTAATTTTTGAGATGCAAAAGAACCTTTTCCTTTTAACTGGGGAGTTAAGCCCTCTAACACTCCAGGAAATCAGTTTAGTTTCCATCTTATCTGGGGTGTAACATGTCTAAATATAGCTAAATAAAGTAAGTCACTAGTATCAGGGTTAAACCCAGGATAGATCGGTGGCCACCCTCTAAGCCCTTTACCCTGTGTGTGAACCTCACCCCTTCCATGGATTGCCATATATAAGAAAAACACTAGGTGGCCAACTGTCCACTTAATAACAGAAACTTTTAAACATACAAATTGAAAAAACATTGCAGAACAAACAGTAGAGTATTTGACAACCCCCCCACCCTCCCACCAATTGAAAACCCATCCACAAGTGACAAGCAGCTGCTGTGTATATCGGCTAGGACCCAGCCCAGATAACAGCAGCAGTCGCTGGGGGTAAAACCCTGCAACATACATCAAAAGGAAAAGGAAGGGCGATAAAGCACCAACCTCCCCAGCTCTCCCCACTTAGGTCGAATTTTATGGAACCTTCCACTCATTGTAAAATAAAAGGCAACTCTAGGCCAGGGATAAGGCTTAGAGGCCAACAAATGAGCCTTAGCCTTAGCCCACCCTCCACGTGGGTAAACCAGGCAAAGGAACTAAAGACTGCCCAGACCTGCAGGAGAGCTCCAGGTCTTGGCTACACTTATTTGTCAGAAATCAAAGGAGATAGATCTGGCAGGCCCGTGTATAGGGCACATAAAATGGTATTACAGCGAATAGCAGCTTATACAGCCCTAGAAACAGCCCCCATTATTAGTAAAGCTTATAATGCTCCCATATAGGGGTATGTGCAGCATGCTGCTCAGTAGCAAACCAGGTACAATCACCAGGTACAGTGCTTGGCCAGAAGGCAAGCAGATAGCAAGGACGTTGATTTCAAGTTCAGCTCACATCTTGGTATCTCAAGTTAGCTTCACGTATCATCTCCATCAGCTGCTGGAGTAATGTTTGTAGCGGCCCCTGGAGAGGTGAGCGCTTGACAAGCCTGCAGGCCTGCAGTTCTTGTTAGGCGAATTCCTGGGGGCTTGGGCAGCACCAGTGGAGGGCATCAGTCGGAAGATCCAATAACGCACAGAACTGGTTATTGCTCAAGTCCAGCAGGCTGCGTGAAGAGGCCGAAACGGACTCTCGCTGTGGCTTCTGGAGTGAAGTCGAGGCGTTTGTCGATATGAGCCCCTTCAAGCCTTGCTCTACATCTGTTCCTCCGCCTGCTGCCAGGAGGTTTCTTAGATGGGGTATGGCTGGAGCGCTGCAGTTGTGAGGGGATGGGGTCACTGGGTCAGCCGTCTGTCGTCCAGTCTCCATCGGCTGTGGTAAGGTGGTCTCGGCTCCGAAGTGACCCTTTCCTTGAATTTACCCCAGTTAAGTTTAGGGGCTTGGGCAGCAAGAAAAGTCTCAGCAGAGGCCGGGCTATTGAACAGCCGTGGTACCATTGAAGATTACTCTGAGGGAAGCAGGGTATCAAGCGGTATTCAAGCCCAAGTTCAACACAGGCTCTACGATGGGGGTGAAGGCCTTGCATCTCATGGTGACCTCCTATGAGTAGTCACGAATATCTGTATGTGGTGTCCCTGCCATGCAAGTTCTTTCTTTTCTCTGGCGAGTTTAGTGATAAGCTCCTTATCCTGAAATCGAGAAAACGAGCAAGGATGCTGCGAGGATGAGCCCCAGCAGTTGGACAAGGAGCCAGCAACCTATGGGCCCTATCTGTCTTGGGAGAGGCCTGGTCGTGCCATTCCAAAATGAGAGGAAGCACCTTCTGGAAAAAAAAATAGTGTCTGGCCCTCACAACCTTTGGGAAGCCAACAAACTGTAGGTTATTTCATCGGCTGCGGTTCTCCAAGTCCTCCACCCTCTACCATAGTAGATTGATCATCCTCTCTTGCTCCGTA
Organism: Neoceratodus forsteri; assembly: GCA_016271365.2. Lineage (NCBI taxonomy): Eukaryota > Metazoa > Chordata > Ceratodontiformes > Ceratodontidae > Neoceratodus > Neoceratodus forsteri. The sequence continues at coordinate 287,051,046 of CM057455.1, read as the reverse complement.
GCTTGGCGCTCAGATTATGCCCCTGTCTTTGGTTTTGGCCAGCTGGTGTTCTGTAATGCTGATCCGCTGGGAGAGATCAATAATGTCAGAGGAGTTCTGCTTCATGGCCAGGTCCAGATTATTGATCTTGTGCAAGATTTTGGCAAACATTTGCCTAATTTCAACTAGATTCCCTCCACTCCAGCCGACGCCATAGCAGGCTCCATCCTGAGGCTCGGAGATTTGCAAGGCGCACTAGTCCAGAATGGAACAAGTCAAATTGCACTTAGAAAACACCCGATCAGGAGACAGTCACCGGATCGCTAGATGGGCAAGTGTTCCATGAGCTGTTTTATTCATAGGAATCGTGCTGTGACTAGGAAGGATCCGAATACTGTAGGGTTTATGTGGGATTCGGCTGGGAGCTCAGAGTTCAGGCGTCCATTTCATGGTAGGAGGCACGCACCTGTGGTTCCCTATTTTATCAGAACATAACTTTGACTTTACATTTTAAATTTAGCACTTTGCTGAACCGTGTCAGTGATTCAACAGTGCTTGGGAACTGGTCATTTTTCTTATTTGGGGTATTTCCTGAGGTCTCCTGGCAAAATTCATGTCAGATAAACCTATTTAGGCAACTGGTTTTACTAAAAAAAAAACTGTTGAGTGTGTGTCTAGCTCTAATCTGGTCAGAAACCATGTATTAACAGCCACAACACTGGATATTATGGTTTCTCAATCTGTTTCCCTCAAACAAAAATCTTGAAGAGGGCCTTACTCACAGAAGTAAGGAAAGTCTGATAAAGACTCTATCCAGAATGAAACAGAGAAAAATAATTCTGACAAAGAGAGAAAATGAACAGGTCACTGATGAAGTGCCTGCTAAAAGAAATGAAGAGAGAAACACATCACTGCCCCAATCGCTGAGAAGCAAAGGAGAGCACCAGTGACACAGAAAATTACACCCTTTGATGAAGAGTTGGCTAAGGCTTGGCATTTATACCAAAATGGCAGGCTATGAGCAATATATCTAACGCCCTCCTGACCTCTACCCCTCATACATCAAACTCTGGTCATACCCAGGGTTTTTATTATATGGGTGACGATGACGATGCACTGGCTGATGAACCCTTAGATCCAGAGGCTCCCCTGACCCAGTTTGGTGGTCCCACAAATGGGCAGGAGGACTTTTCCTCTCACTTTACTTTTATTCAGTGTATGGTAGACACCCTGGATCTCACTATACAAGAAACTAGAGATCATGAAGTGGAGGAAAACTTTTTTAGAGATGATGGGTCTCCTCATTCCAGGAAGTCGCTTACCCATACATAAATCACTGTGCAGGGCAACTTTTAAAGTACTTGAACACCCCTTCCAGTCCAGCAGTGGACAAGAAAATTGAGAAAAGTATCAGCTGGAAAGACTTAATGCAGAGTTCCTGTATACTCACCCTGATCATGAAGGGATTTCCGGCTGCTACTTGCGACAGGGCTAAAGTACCCTTTCTTCACAGCCTCTAGAAAAAAGACTCAAAAGGCTTCATTTTATGGGAAAAATCTTACTTATTTGCTTTTATTTTATTCTTTTTGGTAACCAAGTCAGGCGACTCAGCACACGTGCCTGTTTTCAGAGGCGACCTGGGAGCACTGGGGTGATTAAGTGACTTGCTCAGAGTCACATAGTATGCAATGGAGGTTGTGGGAATCAAACCCAGGTCTGACAGATGTGCCCAGCTCATTCACAGCTTATTACTCTAACCACTAAGCTATACTGCTAGCCCCACACAGCCTCTCTGCTGCTTCACCTATCTACTTACATGGCTTATGCAGCTCAGTACCAAAAGCTCTCTGGAACTCTTTGTTAGCTATAAGCCAACAGACCCCAGACAAAGTTGTCCAGGACCTGTCAGAATCTATCAAAATGACCTTGAAACTAATAGATACCAGTTTCACATGGCAGTGGATACTAATGATACTGCCTCCAGAGCCATGGCCCTGGCAATCTCACTTAGATGCCATACCTGGCTAAGGGCAATCAATCTTTCACAGGACACTCAGACTAAAGCTATGGATTTTCCTGCAAAAGTAACTCATTATTTGGGGACAAGACTGAAGCTTATATGAAAAAGGTGGAAGAATACAAATCCACCTACCAAAGTAATACAGCTAAAGAGAAAGCTACCACTTCCTGGAGGCCTCAGAGTAGGGAAAGGAACATTGTGTAATCAGGAGTAGCACACTAAGCTGAAGCTTGTTTCCAGATATGACCTGGGAGCACAAGGAAATTAAGTGACTTGCTCAGGATCACACAGTATGCACTTAGGCGGCTATGGGATTCAAACCCAGGTCTCCAGATCTGTAGCTCAGTGCCTTAACCCACTGTGCTATACTGCCTCTGGAAGTGGAGGTAGAGGCTACTACCCCAGGGCCTTTCTACCCTATGCCAATGACATTGGCCCTAGACTCTCTCAGGTGAAGGTTTACTTCAGGGGAACAGGTAGGAGAGGTCAGAGACAGTCTGGTTCCTTTCCTCCCTTCCACTAATACTCAGTTCAAACAAATCTCCTGACTACAAAAGCCAGGTCACCTCCCTCTCCCAGTAGGAGGAAAGCTGTCCCACTACCTCACCCACTGATTCCAATCAGGCAGTCCACAGAACGTTTCTCAGGTTCAGGTTGCCTTTTACCAGTTTGCAGCAGTGCCCTTCAGCTTTCGTCTGTGTCCAGGGGTGTTCACAAGTGGGGTACCTGCATTTATCAGTCCTGGGGCCAGTCCTCTTCAACATCTTCATCAGTGACATTGCAGATGGACTGGAGGGCAAGGTTTGTCTGTTTCCAGATGACACCAAGATCTGCAACAGAGTAGATGATCCAGATGGGTGGGCAGAATAAGAAGAGATCTGGATAAACTGGCAAAATGGTCAGAAGAGTGGCAACTGGGGTTTAACACAAAGAAGTGCAAGATCATGCACATAGGGAAGAGAACCCTGAAGCCACCTATAGGTTGGGAGGTGAGTTGCTGGCAATCACAAGGGAAGAAAGAGACTTGAGCATCATCATCACTGATGACCTGAAATCGTCCAAGCAGACCACTAAAGCAGTAGATAAGGTTAGGGGATGTTGGGGTGTATTAGTAGGGGTATCACAAGTCATAAGAGGGAGGTAATAATTCCTCTTTACAAGACACTGGTTAGGTCCCATCTGAGTACTCGTGCAGTACTGAGGCCACACCTTCACAAGGACATTAACCAAACTGAGGCAGTCCAGAGAAGGGCAATCAAAATGGTGCAGGGACTGCATCAGAAAACATGGGGACAGATTAAAGGAGCTCAATATGTATACCCTAGAGCAAAGTGGGGAGAAAGGTGATATGATCGAAACATTCAAACACCTTAAGGGCATTAACAAGGTGAAAGATAACATGTTTCAATATAAGAAAATAGCAGGACAAGAGGACACAGCATGAGATTAGAGTGAGGCTGATTAAAGGGTAATGTGAGTAGGTTCTTTTCACAGAAAGGGTGGTGGATGCATAGAACGGCCTACCTCAGGAAGTGGTGGATATGAATACAGTGCAGGGCTTCAAACAGGCATGGATAGGCATAAGGGAGCAATACGGATAAATATGAATAGATAGGTCATTGACTAGCAAAGGCCAATGGCACATTCATAAGGTAGAAAAAGAAATGGGCAGACTGGATGGGCCTTGCAGTCCTTATCTGCCGTCAACTTCTGTGTTTTTAAAGTGCCTGGCAGTCGTAGCTGCCTATCTCAGAAGACAACAGGTGTCCGCCTTCCCTTGCCTGGATGACTGGTTAATAGTGGGCAAGTTTCTACAGGAGGTCAGAGACCTCTCAGACTAACTCAGAATACCCTGGCATCCCTAGGCTTCCTAATCAGTACTCAGAAGTCCCACTTTCAACCAGTTCAACTTCTGGATTCATTGGGGCAGAATTGATGCACAAAAGGAGGAGGCATTGCTCCCTCTTGACAGGGACCCAACCTTTAGAGCCTAGAAAACTCTTTGTTCTGGGCCAGCCAAGACCAGCCAGATACTTCCTGAGGCTTCTAGGCCACATGGCTTCTACCATGTCTGTGGTACCAAGTGCCAGATTTCAAATGAGGGACATTCAGTATCACCTCAGGTCTCGCTGGTCCCAGAAAAGGGACTCTACATCAAAACTCATTCCCGCTACAAAGACTTTGCTGCAAGTCCTGAACTGGTGGAAAGACTCAAAGAATTCAGGAAGGAGTTCCCTTCCAGCAAAGGGAACCCTCCAGAATATGCACTACAGATGCCTCACTTCTGGGCTGGGAACACATCTGGCAGACCAGTCCACAAGCAGGACATGGTCCCTCAGGAGTCCATTTACTATATACAGTAAGTCTCCTCGAATTCAGAGCTGTTTACTTGGCAATAAAAGCATTTGCTTCCTTCCTAAAATGCCAGTCTGTTCAGATCAGAACAGACAACACCACAGCCATGTTTTACATTTACAATCGGGGTACCAGATCCACAAAGCTCTGCACAGAGGCCATGAAGCTTTGGTCTCTGACATATTCTCTGGATATCCAGCTCTTGGCCATTTTCCTGCTGGCAAGGACAGTGTGCTGACAGATGCTCTGAGCCACATCAGTCAAGGCCACCATGAGTGGACCCTGAACAAACAGGTACTAGCCACAGTTTTCAGAAGGTGGAGCACTCAGAGATGTATCTTTTCACCTCCAGTCTCAGTCATCAGCTACCCCTGTACTGTTGCAGGCCTCCAGCTCTAGGCACAGTACCAGTGGATGCCCCAAATTTGGACTGGACAGGGACATTTCTGTACGCTTCTCTCCTTTCGAATGATTCTCAGAGTCCTTCTGAAGCTCAGGACCCAGCCTGCCATTATGATTCTAGTGCAGTGACCTCAGTCCTGACTGACTCAGGAGCCACATGAACAGTCAGCTTAGCCATGGAGCCACAGCATACACCTCCTAGTAAGTTTTGGCAAACATACACCAGTGTAAAAGGACATTTTTCATTTAGTAAACATTTATTTCATTTTGTTTATTTTATTTACTAAACATTATTTAACATTTGCACAGTCTGAACAGGTGCAGCTTGTAGAAAATTTGCAATATATATTGCAAATAATGCATGCTGGTGTATAATGCAGTGGATTATAGTACATCCTGGTTAGATAATACTGTATAGTGCGGAACTATTTGCATCGCTTACTGGGAAGAACTGCAGGTGATAAGTCAAAGAGCCACTTGAGGCTCTAGAGCCACAGTTTGAGGGTCACTGTTCTAGTGGCACCAGACTGGGCAAGACAACCTTGGTATTCCTTACTTCTGGCCCTGACAGCCAGACAACCTTTTCGACTGCCATTGAGCCACAGTTTCTTGACTCTACTTGACAGGGATAATGTACCCCATCATAGAGTCTCTTCACCTCAAAGCCTGGTACTTGAAGAGTTAGAGTACCCAGACTGTCAGTGCTCAGAGCAGGCCCTAAGGATTCTTCGCTGGCTAAGAAACCTAGTACTAAAAACACCTATGCCTTAAAATGGAAAAGATTTTCCTGTGGTGTAAGGTGAGGTGTATACACCAAAAGCTTCTCCTTCAGTACCTGACTCACGTGGTACATCTTCAGGCCTCGGCCCATGTTCCTATCCTTGAAAGTTCATCTAGCAGCTATGCCTGCTTATATTTCAGCTGGAAGGAGAAGTCCTTAATCTTCCATCCCATCTTTAAGAAATTTTTCAAGGGCCTGTTACACCTTCAGTCCTCTCTGAGGAAACCTATTCCTCCCTGGGACTTCAACCTCTGCATAACCCAGCTCATGGAGCCTCCTTTGAACCTATGGCCACAGCAGAGCTAAAGTACGTCACTTGAAAACTGTCTGTTTGGTGGTAGTCACCTCAGCTAGGATTTCAGAGCTGCAGACCCTCTGCATTGAACCTAACTACATCATCACCCACAAGAATAAGGTAGTTCTCAGGACAAATAAGAAATTCCTTCCTAAGGTGGTATCAGAATTCCATCTGAACCAATCCATAACACTTCCTTTCTTCTTCACAGTCAATTTCACTCCTGGTAAATGAAAGCTCCATAGTTTGATGTGAGAAGGGCACTGACCTGCTACCTGGAGCACACCAAGCAGTTCAAGGCTTCACGCACTCCAGCTTTTCCTTACCTGTGGTGAGACAGGAAAAGGCAGGCCTGCTCTCTAAAAGAACCATCTTTCGTTGGATAGTCTCTTGCATTCAAGTCTGTTACAGTAAGGCTGGGAAACAGCCTCCTCAGGGCCCACTCCACTAGGGGTGCCTCAGCTCTGTGGCAGCTGCAAGGGACATACTGTACCCTTGCTGGACATCTGCAAAGCAGCTACCGGGAAGACTGTACATGCTTTCACAAAACACTACTAATTGGATGTACAGTCTAGATCAGATGCCAGATTTGGCACAGCAGTCCTGTAGAACCTCTTTCTAAAGTAGGTTCTGTACCTGTCTCCCAGCCACGACTGCTCTGTAGTTCAGAACTGTCAAGCATACTGAAGAATTCCTGGAGTGAGAAGAAAAATTACTCACTGTAGTAATATTGTTTCTTCCAAAGTATTCTTCAGTATGCTTGGTCTCCTACCCATCCTTCCATACATAAAGTGACTGAGTAGTTTTGCAGTCCATTCTTGAGCCAAATTTCACTCTTGAAATATAGAAACATAGAATTTGATGGCAGATAAGAACCACTTGGCCCACTCAGTCTGCCCATTTCCCTACCTAATGGATAAGCTGCAGATCCTAGCTAACCAACAGCCTACTTCTTCCTGCCCCCTGAATTGTCTTATGACTGTCCCATGCATTCTTAAATTCCACCACTGTTTTTAACTCCACAACCTCCTCAGGAAGGCTGTTCCATGCATCCACAACCCTCTCCGTGAAAAAGACTTCCTCACATTACCTCTGAGCTGTCCCTCTAGCTTCAAATTGTGCCCCTTGTTCTTGCACAACTCTTTTCTGAAAGATGCTACCCTCTTGGACTTTGTTGAGTCCCTTGAGGTACTTGAAAGTTTCTATCATGTCCCCCTCTCCTCCTCTCTCGAGGCTATACATATTAAGCTCCTTAAATCTCTCTTGATATGTCTTCCAGTGCAGACCCTGCACCATTTTAGTTGCCCTCCTCTGGACTGCTTCCATCCTGTCTATGTCTTTATGGAGACTGGTCTCCAGAACTGCATGCAGTACTCTAGATGGGGTCTCACTAGCTGTCTGTACAGAGGGATAACAACTTCATGTTTTCTACTGGTGATGCCTTTCCTGTGCATCCCAGTATCTTCCATCCCTCCTTACTGCCCTCTCACATTGCTTGCTCACCTTTAGGCCATCTGATATGACTACCCCAGTTCCTTTCCATTTTGTTGTTGTTACTACTTCACCCCATTGTGTACCCTTCCCCTGAGTTTTGGTTTCCCAGGTGCATTACTTTGCACTTCTTAGCATTGAATCTAAGCTGCCTACATTTGACCATTCCTCCAATCTTGCCAAGTCCCTCCTCATCCTTTCCACCCCACCTTGCGTATCAGCTCTGTTGCAGATCTTTGTGTCATCTGCAGAAAGACATACTTTTCCTTCCAGTCCCTCTGCAATGTCGCTTATAAAGACATTAAAGAGGACCGGTCATAATACTGAACCCTCGTGTACACCACTAGTAACCCCCTTTCTTCAGAGTGGACTCGCTTACTATTACCCTCTGTGTCCTGTTCTCCAGCCAATTTTTACCCAGGCTACCATCTTGGGACCCACTCCCAGGCTGGCCAACTTGTATATCAATATTTTGTGTGGGACTGTGTCAAATGCCTTGCTAAAGTCTAGGTAGGCCATGTCCACAGCCCCTCCCTGATCTGTCTACAGTCCGGAAGAGATTTTTCACAAATAAAGTGTGATGAGCTTGCTCGATTTTTTGCTGATAAGATTGCCGCATTAGGGCGGATCTCAGCCGTGTTCAATCTATAAGGGCTTGCAGTGATCGGGGGAAGCAAACACCTGTGTCACCTGGTCTGACTTTGGTGAGCTGAATTCATGGACATTATGAGGATTGTCCAGACTGTACGTCCAACTAGCTGTAGTTTGGATCGCGGCCCTACGCCCACTTTTATTAGGTTGCGTAGATATTATCTGCCCGATCATTGCTGAAATCGTCTGAAGTCCTTGAAGCAGGGATCTTTCCTGAACCCCTAGCGGAGGCGGTCGCTCGACCACCCTAAAACCGTCACTGAATCCAGACTGCCCAGCTAACTACAGACCTATCTCTAACCTCCCATTCTTGGGTAAGGTTATTGAAAAGGTAGTTGCACTGCAACTGACGACCATCTTACAAATCATAATGTCTATGATACTCTTCAATCAGGATTCAGGAAAAGACATAGTACTGAGACTGCTCTTGTCCGGGTTCTAAATGATCTCCTGATAGCGAGGGATCAAAAAGGCTTGTACTATTCTAGTCCTTCTTGATCTCTCCGCCGCCTTCACACTGTGGACCATGGTGTGGTTTTGGAACGCCATGCTCCATTGGGGACTGTCTGGTGCGGTCCTAAATGGTTTCAATCTTTTCTCACAGGGTGAGACATAGGGTCATCACTGGAATTTATTCCTCTGATGCCGCCTTCCTGCCTTGTGGGGTCCCGCAGGGTTCCATTTTGGCACCCATGTTGTTCGCTGTCTATATGCTGCCATTAGGAGACATTATTAGGCATTATGGCTTGGGTTTTCACTGTTATGCAGATGACACCCAGCTATATTTGTCCTTTTAGTCCTGGGCAAGTAGATGCGGTCTCTAGACTTAACAACTGTCTATCTGAGATCAGTGATTGGATGAGTGCCAGCTGGCTAAGGTTAGACCCGGATAAGACTGAGGTGTTGGTGGTGGACCCAGGTCATCGAGGCGGGCTGTAGGGCTGGTCTTCCTTCAGGCATATGGATCGATGGAGCCCAGCTCACCGACCTCAGACGGTGCGTAACCTGGGTGTTATCATTGAGCGATAGTTTGACGCTAAAATTTCAGGTGTCATCTGCCCGTCAAATCCTCTTTTACCATCTGAGGAATATCGCTCTGGTGAAACACCTTGTTCCTCCGCTGACCTCCGACATTAGTCCACGCCTTTGTTACTTCTCGCCTTGATTACTGCAATGCCCTGTACCTAGGGTTGCCGGGTAGATATCCGCCGCTTGCAGCTGGTGCAGAACGCTGCAGCCAGGCTTTGATGGGGACATCAATTAGAATCATATTGCCTGTCAGCGTAAACTGTACTCGGCTGCCGGGTTCAGTGATGGATCACCTTAAGGTCCGCTTTACTGACCTATAAAGCCCTACACGAACAGGGACCGCAATATCTGCAAGATCTACTTGTTCCCTACCGTCTCCCGCTCACTCAGATCCACCGGCGAGGATTGCTAGAGGTTCCCAGGGTTCATTTAAAACATCTGGGGACGAGCTTTATGCTGCCCGACCTTGTGGAATTCCTCTCTCGCCGGATACGTAAGCTGCCTGACCGTCGAAAGCTTTAAATCAGAGTTAAAACATATTTATTCCAAAAGGCCTATGGGGAGTAGTTATTGCACTGACATGAAATTGGAACTGTATTTTATTGTTGTTTATTATGTTACATGTATGTCTTATGTATTTATTACTGTACAGCGCTTTGACTTTGAAAAGCTTAAAAAATAAATTTTACTTACTTACTTACTTACTACTTTGGTCACCCAGTCAAAGAAATCTATTAGATTCATCATTTTCCAATCACTGAGGTTAAACTAACAGGTCTGTAGTTTCTGATTCTGCCCTGCTCCACTTTTGTGAAGTGGAATAACATCTGCCCTCCTCCAGTCCTCAGGTACCACCCCATCCTCCCATGATTTGTTAAAGAGGGTAGTCAGTGGTGTCACTAGTTCTACCCTTAGTTCTTTTAGAATTCTGGGTGAATCCATCTGGCCCCATTGCTTTGTCTACCTTCAGTTTTAAGAGTTCTTTCAGAACCCTTTCTTCTGTGAATGAGTTGGTATCAACCCCAGTATCCAGCATGTTTTTATTGTTTGATTTAGGTACCTCTCCCCTTCATTTGTGAATACTGAGCAAAATATTTGTTAAGTATTTCTGCCTTTTCACAGTCACCCTCTGCCCACCCCTCCCTTTATTAAGCCTCACTATCCCTCCCTTGGTCTTCTTTCACTCCCTGATGTACCTATAAAGGTTTTATCCCTTCTTAACTGAGTTGGCTATCTTTTCCTCGGTTTTGGGCCTTTGCTGTTCTGACTGCCTTCCTGCTTCCTTTTGCTTTAACTGATACAATTTTCTGTCCTGCTTCTTCATGATTCTTTTGTACTTCCTGAATGCTTTCTTTTTCTCCCAACATTCCCTGTCACCTCCTTTGAGAACCATAGTGGTTTCTTACATAGTTTTGTTTTGTTTATTTGCTTCACACAAAGGCTTGTTGCCTCTGTAATGGCAGTTTTGATTATTCCCCATTGTTCTTCCACTCCTCCTTCCTGCTCATTTGCTAGTGCATTCCTTAGGCATCACCCATTTTGGCAAAGTCAGCTCTCCTAAAGTCCAGTACCTTTGCCTTTGTATTGGCTTGACTCAACTGCTGTGTTTATCGTGAACCATACTGTTCGATGGTCACTAGTTCCCAGTTGGCTACCCACTTCTAAATCTGTGATCCTCTCCCCATCTCCATTTGAGAGTACCAGGTCTAAGATTGCTCTCTCGAGTGGGTTCTGATACTAGTTGTCTAAGACATGCCCCTGTAGGGCATCTAGAATGACCCACTCTTAGAAGTGACCTCAGCAAATGCACTTCAGTTAACATCTGGCATATTCAGATACCCCATCAGCAATATCTCCCTTTTCTGCCATTCTAAGGATACTTTCTATCATTTCTTGTCCATTTCCTCCCCTGAGATGGGGGTCTGTATACAACCCTGTGTGGATTGTGTGCCATTGCTTGTCTCCAAATTGACCCACAGTGCTTACTCTCCTTCCTGTTTACCCTTTTGTTCTGTTGCTTTGATTCCTTCCCTATGTAGAGAGATACTGCTCCTCCTCTTTTACCCACCCTGTCCCCCTGTAGATAGTGTACCCTGGTATGTTTACATCCCATTCATGGTTCTGTGTGTACCATGTTTCTGTGACTGCCACAATATCCACATGTTCCTCCTCCATCAAGATTACTAATTCAGGAAGCTTGTTACCCAGACTATGGGCATTGGTACTCATTGCTCTCCATTTTTTGATGGCTTTATCTCTTGTAGCACCATTCCAGTCCTCACTGACTTTGCTTTCTCCATTTACCCTTGTCCTGTTCCCTACTGACCTTTCTACCTTGGCCTTTACCTGAAGGTTATGATTCAAGCTTTTATAGCTATGGGTAGTTTTCTAATTGTTATATATTGTTCTGATGGTTCGGATGAATTTTTTATTTATTTATGACTTTGTTAACCGAGTGGCTGCACTGATTCCAGGGACCTGCTTTCAGGTGCGACTCCGGCCACAGTAATGGCACAGGACTAAAAAACACAAGCATGTAGTAGAAGAGCAGTAGTTAACATGATACAAATGGTAGAAAGATTACAGTAGTATGATAGAAATACAACACAAGATGGCAGTCATGGGAGATATAATACAAAACATGGCAGGTATTAGAGAAAATATAATACAGGAGGGATTCAAGAATCAAAACCACAAGTTGTGCATGAGATAAGTTTATACGAGAGCAGCCTAGTCTAAGGGACACAGTAGGATGGACAGGAGCAGTCAGGAAACCATAGGTACTCTAGGTAGATACTCCTGAGGATAGGAAGAGGTGAGTAGGAGGGAGGGAAGAGGAGAAGGGTAGGGAGGAGGAGAAGCAAAAGGGAGGAGGGAGGGAGTACAACAGGGTAGGAGAGGGAGGATGGGGGACTGGTCAAAGCAGTGGCAAGTGGATGCCATCAGGAGCCAGTCTTTGAGGCAGGTTTTGAACAGGCGGTGAGTGTCGATGGCACACAGTTCACCAGAAGTTTATTCCTTAGTGTGGTAGCTGCCACCGACAGGACTCTAGTGCCCATGTTTGTGGAAACCCTGGGAATGTTTAGAGGAGAGACGCTAGTGGATGGAGACTGCAGAGTGAGTTTCGTGGTAAGGAGGGGTGAGTGAAGATTCCAGGTCGGTGCAGATGGCAGTGTCAGTCATGCAGTACAGGGCAAGGTCAAAGCATCCTTGAAGAGGGAGCCATCCTAGTGAGTTGTAGAGGACACAGTGGTGAGTGGAGAAGGGGCCAACAAGACAAACCTACAGGCACTGTTATAAGCTGAGGAGAGTTTAGCCAAGGTGGTTATGGAGGTCCTGGTATAGATTGAGAGCAGTGGTCCAGGATAGGAGATGATTACCTGAATGATGGCCAGACAGGCCTCGGGTTAGGTATTGCCTAAATCGGTAGGCAATGCATAGTTTTTGTGGAATCTTGCACTAGGGAGCTTATGTGCTCATGAAGGAGAGGGATGGGTCTAGCATGACTTCTAGGTATTTGAAATGCTTGACATCATCCAGGGCTAGGCCATCAGGGGATGTGACTCTTAGGGTGGAGATTGATTTGCATTTTGCTATGAATGGCTTGGATCTGAACAGCACTGATTTTGTATTTTGGTGTTGACCAGAAGGAGGTTGTCAGAAAACCAGTTATGGGCTCAGTGTAGTTTAGTGAGAGGGTTTTGAGATGAGGGCAGTGGACTTACCACTGCTGAAAAGCACGAGGTCATCAGCATAGGGGAGAGAGTGACAGCTGAGACTGTCTGATGGGAGGCAGTTTATGAATAAGGAGAATAGGAGGGGCCCAGGATGGAGTCCTGGGGATGCCTGTGGAGACTTGCAGGGTGGGGAGCAGGCAGGACTGATTCACATGAATTGGGAGCACCCTGAGAGGTAGCTGTTGAACCAGCTGGTGACCTCTCGGGGCAGCCAAGGTGATGGAGTTCAGAGAGGAAGAGGAGGGCATGATTTACCATATCGAAGGCCTTGGAGAGGTTGATGAAGACTGCTCAAGTGGCGTTTCTGTGGTCCATGTTTGTAAGAATGTGATCAGTCAGGAGTGTGAGGGCAGTTGTAGTGGAATGGTTTATGTGGAAACCATGCTGTTGGCTACATAGGAGGTTATATTTGTTAAAGTAATCTGCAAATTGATGGTGCCTTTTGGGGGCCTTTTGCCCTTTAGCTACTGAAATGAATCTGACTGACCCCCACTCTAGCTCAGGCAGCACCTTTCTCGCTCTCTCTCTTTCTGCTCTCTGAGTGGCTCTTGCCAAAACATCATTAGCATAAACTCTGCAGGGCAGCTGAATCCAACTGGCATACTGCAAATGTCAAGCATACTGAAGAATACCTTGGAAGAAAGAATATTACTATGGTTAGTAATTTTTTCATTTTAGAAGTTGGCACACCACAGCCTGCCACTCCCCAACCCTCCGTAGCATTGATGGGGGCTGGAGTCTCTGGCTGCCAGGTGCTGAGTGGGAGTATGGTTCTTGGTCGGGATGACTGTGCAGCTGTACAGCAGGCCTCTGGCTGGCATCACAAAAAACCCCTGACACTGGCCTCACAGAGCACAAGATGCATTGAGCATGCCCACTTGTCCCTCTGCAGGCTTGCACAGAACCACCACCACCCTGGACCAGCCATGTAGTTGTGTGGATCCTCCTGCATGGCCCTGGGCAGGAGTGTGGAGTGGTGGGTGCCATTTGTGTATCCGTGGTGTCCGGATGCCCAGGCTGTGCGTATCCAGGCCCTATGCAGCACATAAGTAGGAGTGTAAGGCTAGGATATTTTCTTGCATAGGGCCAAATATGCTAACATCACTCACGGGTAATAAATGTATATTGTAATAAATGAAATACACCCAAACCCTGCAAAATTAGGGATGTAAGACCTAATGTCGATTTTAATATAAATTTACTAGTCCATGGCATAGAGAAAATTTACTTGGCTTGCGAGTTGGCATCATATCTTTCTGTAGTAGCTATTATGGAAAATCATGCAACAGTTGCCACTCTTCCTTTCTAGGACTGGTTATCTTTGGTGGATGTACAGATCATCTTCTTCTGCAAAAGTTTTATCCTTGACAGCAGAGCTGGGAGCTATCAACCCTGTTCCCATGCCCAATGGTTTGTATATCTCTTTCTAGTCCCAGAAGCTCCATATCCCTGCAGATTTCCGACCCCACCCCATGGCAGGACGGGTGGGGAGGCTGTCCCCTCCGATGAACATATCCAGTGCTGGCTCCAGGATCAGTGCAGTATGACGGACCACAGAGACACAGGCAGGGCTTACATACCCCAGGTCCCCATATTTTCCATTCCCGCGCCCACATGCTGCTTGCACCAGTAAATGTGTGTGGAGGCACACTCTATCCTTTGAGTCACTGATGCATGAAATACCACCAACGGGCCTCCACCTGGTGTCAGTCATGGGCCAAGATGGTTTGCCACCCTGCCAGAGAGAGGAGAACTGTCCATGGGATGCTCAATCCTCCCTTCTCCCAGCAACCAGTGCTTGTTCTCAAACACAGGTCACCATCATGGCAGGAGGCAAGGTGTTAGATGCCCTCAATCAGTCAATCTTATTTTACCAGGTGAAACATCATTGAGATGAACTCTATTTACAAGATGGACCTGGACATATAGTAAAACAATGACAACAGCAAAACCAACATAATGAATACAATAAATCAATTCACATAGGTGAAGCATGAGCTTTGTATGAACATATATACATGAGCTAAATATATACATATGTACATATAAGGTGAAAGTTATAACAGATAAAAGAGAACCTTTAGGGAACAGAGGAGGAAGGCAGTAGAGAAAAAGCATGAGGACAGACAACATACTCATATGCCAGTAGAGAGGGAACAATCATGCTAGTTGGGATAGAAATAATTTCCTGCAGTTACAGGATTCTGTGAAGGCCCAGGAGAACAGAGTTTAAATGTGGATAATTTCACACGCAAGGCTAGTTTAAGGATTTTTTCAAATTGTTCCATAAGGCAGGGAGGGAATGGCTTATGGAAGCTTTACCAAAACGAGTTCTGACTCCGGAATAACCAGGGATATATAAGAAAGGCTTCTCAGTGTGTAACTACTAGGGGAACAAATGGGTAGGCAGTTAGTGATATATTGAGGAGGCTTCTTTGTGATGGCTAAGCACGTCCAAAGGATTGCATTTTCTGCAATCCGTAGCAGAGAGAGACGCCCAACCGACTAGTCCATCTAGCGTGCAGTGATGAGTACAGTAGGGTGCTCCTGTAATAAATGTTATAGCCCGGTGGTATAAGGTGTCAAGTTTGGTCAGGGCTGCACTAGTACCTTGGCTTTACAGAATATCCACATAATCCAGAAGTGGCTTGCTACTAGTGCAGATCTTCTCTGAGGATATTTCCCTCCATTGAACTACATCACCAACTGTAAGTCACAGTGTCAGGACTGTCACGGGCTCACCCCTAGGCATGGCCAGATCCCCTACCCTGGAGACCCCACCTTGATGAACCCTGTGATTTTGACTGACAAGAAGGAGAGCTTCTCTCCTTCAGTCCGAGGAGCCTTTTTTGTCTAAAATTGGTAGTTAGTAGTTGAGTGGTCCTACTAAAATGAGGTCCCAGTCTGAAAGACCCTTTTCCCTTAAAATATTATACCACACAAATTAGACCCAGTCAGAGTTGATAAAAAAAAAAATTATAAAAGTTTACTTAAATCGGCCTGATGGCACTAAGGGCTGAGGTGCTGGACCCTTACCTCACGCTAAGCCAGTGACCTGGGTTCAGGAATTACCTCGGATCATCGGCTGCCAGCATGGGGAGGGAGGAGCAGGATCGAGCAGCCTTACAGCAGCTTTCCTTCTGGGGAGGTGCTGCCCCCATAGTTCCACTGCCACTGGGTGGAGGCTTGGTGGCAGCATAGGCAGGGAGGGGCGGCAAGCCGAGAGGTCTCAGAACGTGGCATATGTGTGCCCCACACACATGTGCTCACCTCCAAGAATGGGGTCTGGGACAAAAAAACATGAGAAAGCAACAAAAAAATGTAAATAAAAAAAAGTTTACTTAAAGAAAGAAAACACATTAAAATATTCTACATAGTGCCGCACAGCAGTAGAGCTACTGCTTGAATGCTTGCAACCCAGGCTAGGTAGCAAGCCTGGGCTGCTGGAGGGCCAGGTTGGGGAAGAATTACAAACAGAGGGCTGCCTCCTTCCCTGGGAAGAGGGGACTGCATTTCCCTGCTGCTACACCGCCACCTGGGTGACCACTGGTGGAGGTGCAGCTGGAGAAGCAGTAAGCTCAGGGAGGCGTACGTCAGCCAAGGATCCAGAGTGAAAGCACGCCTCAGCGCAAGCCCTTGTCTCCTTGGCCCTCCCCACGCTTCGGTGTCCCCGGGGCAGACCAGGAAATGGAATGATCCTCACATCTGCTCCTGGTGATGGGTCGCTGGCAACTGGAATCGAGGGAGAAGCTCTGCAGAGTGTGCCCACTCTGGTTTTAAAAGTAAGGAGGGAAGGGCAGACTCCTCCTCCCCACTCGGGGCAAGCTGAGGGTTAAAGGTTCAGAGGAGTGGGGCACCTGTGGAGTGGATAGTCTCCTGATCTCCAGTGCAGCCTGTGCAGTTGCCTTGGGGAGCCCTGAGGAGAGGAGCAGGCATGGTGCAGAGGGGCACAAATAGAGAGTAAAAAAATATATATTCTATGTAATTTAGGATATTGGTTGCAGACAACACTGTTAAAATAAATGTGGAATTAAACAGTAAACCTACATACTATGAATGCTAAAATGTTCTACCTTATTGATGTTTGGAGTCAAAAGTATGAAGTCCCATCTGCAGAAAACTTCTTCAAATTTTCTGAAAAGAGTTCTCAGAAAGTTCAGCAGGATAAGTCAGTCTCTGAATTTTCTTCTTCAGCAAAATCCATGGTTTTCAGAGCAAGCTCCTTTCCCAATAGTTTTCTCTCTTTCTTCAGTGAGGCAAAGTTCTCCTCACTATCAATAGTTCTTCAACAAAACTACCCAAAGCTAACACTGGCAAAATTATATCAAAGCACACTGTTCTCTAGCTGTATTCATGTTTTATACCTCAAATAGGCGTGCCTGAAACAAGCAGTGTGCTGAGATGGGATTAGTTGCTGAATTACAGTAGTACTGGGCCAGTGGAGCCGGAAGGTTCTGAAAAGTAGTGGGGCCAATGGGATGTATGGTCTGGCCCCGCCCTCCCCATTGACTCCACCCACACCACCCAACTGGCTCTGCCCCATGGTCCCCTGTCCCCATCATCTGCCCCATCCCTGACAGATTTCTTCATCCAGATTTGTCAGTTATACAGAAATACAGTAATATAAGCATTAAATGCACAGTAGCAAACATAGCAATATTAAAATGTATTTATTACCAACTAGGCAGCAATGCAGAGAAGATAAAACAGGTGCAAATGTAAACTCATTATGGCACAGTCACAACTCACAAACAATTGTCTGTCTACAACAGGCAAAAGAGGGTGGAAGCAGGGTCAACCTTAACCTTTTTTGCACTAGCCATCAGGACAAGTTGATTCAGGATTGTAGTACAATATCAAAGCTACAGAAATTCAAAATCAATTCAAACATCTTAAGGGCATTAACAAGGTGAAAGAGTCTAACATGTTTCAGTATAAGAAAAATAGCAGGATAAGAGGACACAGCATGAGATTAGAGGAGGCCGATTAAGGGGTAATGTGAGGAAGTTCTTTTTCACAGAAAGGGTGGTGGATGCATGGAACAGCCTACCTCAGGAAGTGGTGGATATGAATATAGTACAGGGCTTCAAACAGGCTTGGGATAGGCATAAGGAAGCAATACAGATGAGTATGAATAGATACGCCATTGACAGAGCAAAGGCCGATGGCACATTCATAGGGTAGAAAAAATGGGCAGACTGCATGAGCCTTCGGTCCTTATCTGCCATCAGCTTTATGTAGCCTACAGCTGCAGATGGCTGCACTAGTAACAGAGTTTGTTTATGCTAAGGGGACGCTGTCACAGTCCCCTTAGGTCTCAAAGTGTCCCTAGTTTCAAAAACACATTTTAAGATTGTTCTCATTCTATAGAGAGACTACTGATGCATCATACAGCTGGTAGTTTGATTCAGATCCCTATCTTATATGAATAAGTGAAATACCGACTGCCCACCATACTGTTGTCACACCAAAACATGTGTGTTTACATTTCTTGACCAGCTCTCACTGCATCTTTCCTGACACAGAAGGAACATCGCCAACACAATCTAGCAACTCATGATGGTGTGGCAGTGAAGGGCAGTATTGTATCATGAGTGGCTGCACTATTCAAGTGTGTTTCTAATGTTGAGGAAGTGTGCACTAAGAATATTCAGTGAGTTGAAACAAAACCAATCTGGTCATAGTTACATTACCATGCATTTTGATTCTAAAAGCAAGGAGGCAGATAGACAAATAGCAACCAGCAACATCAATGAATTTTAGAGAAAGAAATGAATCATAAAATGTTGGGTGTTGCCTAAAACTAATATGATGCAAAAAGGTTGACAGTGGCCCTTTCCCTCTACTGAAGTCCCCAAATGGGAATTTTGAGGTTTTAAAGCAACGCTTCAAGCATATGCCCTGTCTAGGGAAGATTTTTTTATTGGTTTCTTAGCAGAAACAATATCTGGTAATAGAAACATAGAAACATAGAATTTGACGAGATAAGGACCGCTTGGCCCACCAGTCTGCCCATTTCCCTACTACTGGATAAGCTGCAGATCCTAGTTAACCAGCAGCCTACTTCTTCCTACCCCACCCCCAGAACTGCCTTATGACTATCCCATGCATGCTTGAATTCCACCACTGATTTTGACTCCACAACTCCTCCGAAGGCCGCTCCATGCATCCACAACCCTCTCTAGAAAAATACTTCCTAAATTACCTCTGAGCTGCCCCCATCTTCAAATTGTGCCTCTTGTTCTTGCACACCTCTTTTTGAAAGATGCTACCCTCTTGGACTTTGTTGATTCCCTTGAGGTACTTGAAAGTTTCTATCATGTCCCCCCTCTCCCTCCTTTCCTCCAGGCTATACATATTAAGCTCCTTAAATCTCTCTTCATATGTCTTCCAGTGCAGACCCTGCACCATTTTAGTTGCCCTCCTCTGGACAGCTTCCATCCTGTCTATGTCTTTGCGGAGATTGGGTCTCCAGAACTGCACACAGTACTCCAGATGGGGTCTCACCAGCTGTCTGTACAGAGGATAATAACTTCCTGTTTTCTACTGGTGATGCCTCTCCCTATGCATCCCAGTATCCCCCAGCCCTCCTTGCTGCCCTCCTCACATTGCTTGCCTATCTTTAGGTCATCTGATATGACTACCCCAGGTCCCTCTCCATTTTTGTTGTTGTTAGTATCTCACCCCCATTGTGTACTCTTCCCTGGGTTTTTGTTTCCCAGGTGCATTACCTTGCACTTCTTAGCATTGAATCTAAGCTGCATACATTTGACCATTCCTCTAACCTTGCAAAGTCCCTTCTCATCCTTTCCACCCCACCCTGTGCATCAACTCTGTTGCAGATCTTAGTGTCATCTGCAAAGAGACATATTTTCCTTCCAGTCCTTCTGCAATGTCGCTATAAAGACATTGAAGAGGACCGTCCTAATACTGAACCCCAGTGCACCCCACTAGTAACCCTCCTTCTTCTGAGTGACTCATTTACTATTACTCTCTGTGTCCTATTCTCCAGCCATTCTTTACCCAGGCTGTCATCTTGGGACCCACTCCCAGGCTCGCTAACTTGTATATTAATATTTTGTGTGGGACCGTGTCAAATGCCTTGCTAAAGTCTAGGTAGGCCATGTCCACAGCCCTCCCTGATCTACTACTTTGGTCACCCAGTCAAAAGAAATCTATCAGATCTGGCCTGGCATGACCTTCCCGCTGTGAATCCATGCTGCCTAGGGTCCTGTGCCTCTGGCCTCTAGATACTCGACAATTCTTTCCTTTAGAAGTGATTCCATCATTTTCCCTATCACTGAGGTTAAACTAACAGGTCTATAGTTTCCTGCTTCTGCCTTGCTCCCACTTTTGTGAAGGGGAATCACATCTGCCCTCCTCCAGTCCTCGGGTACCACCCCATCCTCCCATGATTTGTTAAAAGGGTAGTCAGTGGTGTCACTAGTTCTACCCTTAGTTCTTTTAGAATTCTGGGATGAATCCCATCAGGCCCCATTGCTTTGACCACCTTCAGTTTTAAGAGTTCTTTCAGAACCCTTTCTTCTATAAATGGGCTGTATCAACTTCTGTATCCATGTGTTACTACTGTTTGTTTTATGTACCTTCCTCTTCCTTTGTAAATACTGAGCAAAATATTTGTTTAGTATCTCTGCCTTTCACAGTCTCCCTCTGCCCACCCTCCTCCCTTTATTAAGCCTCACTATCCCTCCCTTGGTCTCTCCTTCCCCTGATGTACTTATAAAGGTTTTATTCCCCTTCTTAACTTGAGTTGGCTATCTTTTCCTCGGTTTGGGCCTTTGCTGTTCTGACTGCCTTCCCAGCCTCCTTTTGCTTTAACTGATACAGTTCTCTGTCCTGCTCCTTCTCGCGATTCCTTGTACTTCCTGAATGCTTTCTTTCTCTTGAACCTTCACTGCCACTTCCTTTGAGAACCATAGTGGTTTCTTACATCGCCTTGTTTTGTTTATTTGCTTACACAAAGGCTCATTACCTCTGTGATGGCAGTTTTATTATTCCCCATTGTTCTTCCACCCTCCTTCCTGCCCATTTGCTAGTGCATTCTTGAGGCACTCACCCATTTTGGCAAAGTCAGCCCTCCTAAAGTCCAGTACTTTTGTCTTTCTATGGCTTGACTCTATTGCTGTGTTTATTGTGAACCATACTGTTCGATGGTCGCTAGTTCCCAGATGGCTACCCACTTCTACATCTGTAATCCTCTCCCATCTCCATTTGAGAGAATCAAGTCTAATATTGCTCCCTCTCGAGTGGGCTCCAGTACTAGTTGTCTAAGGCATGCCCCTGTAGGGCATCTAGAATAACTGCACTCTTCGAGTGGCAGCTGCAACTGCATCCAGTTAACATCTGGCATATTCAGATCACCCATCAGCAAAATCTCCCTTTTCTGCCATTCTAAGTATACTTTCTATCATTTCCTGTCCATTTCCTCCCCTGAGAAGGGGTTCATGAGACAACCCTGTGCTGCATTGTGGTGCCATTGCCTGTCTCCAAATCTCTACCCACAGTGCTTCTTCTCCTCCTGTTTACCCTTTTGTTCTGTTGCTTTTATTCCTTCCCTTATGTAAAGAACTACTCCTCCTCTCTTTACCCTCCCTGTCCCTCCTGTAGACAGTGTATCCTGGTATGTTTATGTCCCAGTCATGGTTTGTGTGTACCATGTTTCTGTGACTGCCACGATATCCAGATGTTCCTCCTCCATCAAGGCCACTAATTCAGGAAGCTTGTTACCCAGACTACGGGCATTAGTACTCATTGCTCTCCATTTTTGATGGCTTTACCTTCTGTTGCAGCATCCCCACTGACCGTTTCTACCTCAGTCTTTTCTCATTTAGTACCATGTTTTGTAGGGAGAGTCTGGGATTTTCCTGCTGCTTGTCAGTCTTCCACCTTTGACTAGTTTAAAAGCTTACAATGAAGCATTTAAACCGATTGCTCGAAAGACTTGTTCCTTCCTGGACAGATGCAGACCATCCTGCTAGTATAGGCTGGTGTCCCTCCAGGTGGAACCCCAGTCCCAATGAAGCCAAACCCCTGTGCTCCACACCATTTTTTTCAACCATTCATTAAACTGCATGGTGCCAATTGCCCTCGCCTCCCCATGCTTTTGACAGGCAGCACCTCTGAGAAGGATACTGTGTGTGCTACTCTTAGGTCCCTCCCCAACTCTGCAATGTCCTCCTGCACTGCTCTAATCTCATGATGAGCCAAGTCATTTGTCCCTAGGTGGACAATTACATCCAGCCTCGGAATCCTTTGCAGCTGTTCTCGTGATCCTGAGGATGCGCTCCTGTCCTCCAAGCCATGGCACCAGGCAGGCACCTTATTTCATTTTTCCCAGCTCCCCAGTTCTATACCCTAATAATTGAGTCCCCACCAGGAGCTGCTTCCTTTCCCTTTGGTGCCCTCTGCCTCCTTTCTGTGGGCCTCCCTTGTGACAGATATCATCAGTCTTCTCTTGGTGCATCCATATGGGAGCTATGCTCCCCCAGAATGGTGTATGGATTGTGGAGGAACAATTGACTGGGTGTGCCTCTGTTCCACCCTCCTCACCCTCTCCTGAGCCCACTGTGGTCCAACTGCTGTGCTTTCTTCACAACCTCTGAGGTAGTGGAGGTGGCGCTAGTGCTCCCTGGATGGGGAGGTTCCTTTCTACTGTCCAGTGTGGCCTGGGGGAAGGTTTCCTTACTACTGTCCAGTGCGGCCTGAAGACGGGCAACTTCCTCCCTCAGGGCAGATAGTTGTCTGCAAATAGGGAAGCATCTCAGCCTCCAGAAAGACTCCCTGAAGACTGCTGCCCCACAGCCATTACATTGCACTACTCCCCACATGTTTATCTAGTTGTTTTTTTTTATTGTATTTGTGTGTGTGTGTGCTGCGTGCATGTGTGATTTGTTATATAGAAATATATATATATATTATACAACGGTATGTTATATTATCAGTGCAGTGTGCTAGAGAGATATGACAGTGAAATGCACCTTGCACTCGAGGAAATGATGTCAGAACCTCAGGTATAAAGGAACTATTTCCAGGTGGGTGGGGTGAAAGGGTAGGAAGGGGTTGGGCCTAAACTGTGTCCTCACAAAACAATCGACTAAAGCTCTCACCCGCTTCGACGACAGTGCCTTCCTGTCAGCAAGATACCCTACACAACAATTTAGTGGAGAAAGTACACTGCTAATCAAACAGAGAAAATCCAGACATCCAAGTCAGACACAGGTAAACCTCTCCAGCCCCAAAACAGCCTGGTGGTTTGTTAGCCACAAAGGAAAATCAAATATGCAGTTATTTCAGCCCTTCTGAGGATGCTGACAAGATAAGCAGTTTTAAAAACCCTTTCTGAATTAAAACTAAAACAAATACCAAGCAATGCCACTTTAAAAGTGAGGAAACTTCTCTCAGATGTAAGCAAGAGAGAGAGTTTAGTTACAGATAATTTGTCCAAAATAGTATATCCCATGCAGCTTCTCAGTTGTTTCCAAGCACTCCTGTACACAACTTGAAGAAGATGGGCTTCTGCCTCACACAGGATCACACCACTAGTTTATAGTAATTGAATAATGCTGACAAATGGTCTAGCTAGACAAATGGCTATGATGCTGAGCTCTGACTTGTGAAGACAATTACCCCCACTCAGGCTATGTTTGGCATCCAGTTACAACCTGCAGCTTTTGCTATTTTGAATCACACAACCCCACCTAAAGTTGCAAAATATATTGATGCAGATTCTCACAGAATTCTAGTAATCAGTCCAGTTAGCCACAAAGGAAATCAAATATGCAGAAGATAAGCAGTTTTAAAAACCCCTTCTGAATTAAAAACTAAAACAAATACCAAGCAATGCCACTTTAAAAGTGAGGAAAACTTCTCTCAGATGTAAGCAAGAGAGAGAGTTTAGTTACAGATAATTCATCCAAAATAGTATATCCCTCAGCTTCAGTTGTTTCAAGCTCTCCTGTACACAACTTGGAAGAAGATGGGCTTCTGTTTTACAAAGCCACTGCAGCAAATTTCTAGCCCCAGGATTCTCTCATCTGACTGACCCCAGCAATTGAAGCAAAGGGTCAACCTCCCTCCACCACACACACTTTACAAGTGCTAAAGCAAGCCCTGAAGCCAGGAACAATAATGGTGAATTGTGATCACGATACAGGTAAAATGCAAGCTAAGAAACACTCTAATTATTACAGGCCAGTCTCTACAACAAACTGGCCGAGGCTCAGCACACTGGTAGGAGAAGTTAAAAAGAGAGAAAAGGAAATAAAACCCACCTGTAGCATTTTGAGTTTTTTTCACTGACCAGAATAACAGGTGACCAGGAGCAGGAGAACAGGCAACCAGCAACCCCTCGCCCCACAACCGCTTCAGTCCCTTTGCAATTTCACAATCTTCCACTACCATATAGAAGCCGACTTCAGGATGCATCCTACATCTAAGATAACAGTCCTGATAAATCAGCTAATGGAGCTGAAGCATACAGACTGAATCATTGAGGTCGCACCACAGTCAGTGGTCAGCACCAAGACAGCATATTCAAATTCCACAAACATGCAATGCCACATAAACACAAACTGCATCTACCACCACAGTTTTTATAATAAAAATTCCTCCTCCCATCTGTGACTTGGCTCGTACCATGCTCGTTCTACCTACATAGCTGTGATGCCAGCTGAAAGTGCTTCCTGCTGCCAGCAACAGCTCCTATTGGCCACTGTCTGCATCTGTGGCTGTGCAGATGCGGTCGCCATCAGCCTCTCACAATTTGCTTTATTTGCTGTTGGGGCACACACAGCAGGAATTTGCATGTCCCACTCCAACTTATCATACCAACAGAATAAAAAAAGGAATTGTAATGGTTTTAATAGTTAACTTAAAAAAGAACACTATTGTGGAAAAACATTTTACTTGTAATAAAGCCTGCTACAGTTAAGACAGGGGCACAAAAGTGCCAAATACCAACTTAGTGCAAAACTGTTTTCTATTGTGCAAGCTGAGGAGCACTGATGCACGAAACAACAGACACAGATGCAGCAGCAGCAGCAGTTGGAGGATGATCTCTCTACCTGAGTTGTACGTCCAGTCTTATAGACTCTCAAGTACTCCTTAATTAAATAATGAATATAATGTAGCATACAGTAGTGTACATACACAATGTATGTACACTACAGTATGCTGCACTGCATATTAATTTTGTTTTGTAAATAGTAATATTAATATTATTTATTGTTCTTTGCCAAGAGGGGACATGTGGGCAACCAAAATAAGTTAAGAGCAAGCCAGAAGCAGAGAAGCCACCCAAATGGATGCGCCAACCTTGAAATTGTAGATTTACAGTCAGGCACTTGAACCTCTAAAGCTAGACAGACAGTCCTCTCTGAGTTCTGCTTCAAAAGGCCTCTTCTTCTTTCAAGTTCATTGTTGTTCTATTTCAATCAATTCTAGAATTTATTACCTACACAGAGACACAGACTAATGAAACGGGGCCTGCCCAGATGCCCAGGCAGCAGCACATCACAGGCCAGCTCAGTCAAGACAAGTGATTGCTAATTTGCAATTTTTGAAACTGTAGTGAATGAGTGAAGTCTAAGAAAGGAGACTACACATCGTAAGTGTGAAGTGAAATATTCACAGAGATTAACTGTCTTTTTTTAGGTGGGCCAACTCCTGGACTAGGACTGACTTCTGTTCTTCCTTCCTGTCTCTCTCATGATCATCTAGTCTTCTTCTTTCCTCAGATGAGCTCGCTGCTCACATACCCATGACTGGCTCCTGGACCACCAGGCTCAATTCCAATCGTCGTTGTCCTGACGGTCGCCTCCTCCACTCTCCTCTCGTCATCTACCTCAGGCATCACTGCCCATCCATCCTCTCTCCTCATGGTGCTCGCCTTGTGCACTGCTTTCCCACCCTGGAAATTAATCTCCTTGAGTCAGCCAGGCAGGGATGTCATGTGGTCACACCACCAGCACTGAGCTGCACCAGATGAGGGGAGGGACTACTATTCTATGCATGCAGAGTCCGGACCTGCGACCTGCATGATTGAGGGGGGACCAGTTAGCACCACGCTGTAGGGGTGTAGGACAAAATCAAAGATGGACTGCTCAGCCACACATCCAGTTGGCCAAGGGAGGTGATGACGCCGAAGGACAGACGCCGCCATCCATGCACATACACAGAGTACTAGTGTAAATGTTGTGGATGCTCAGCT
The DNA here is from genome assembly GCA_016271365.2 of Neoceratodus forsteri. NCBI lineage: Eukaryota > Metazoa > Chordata > Ceratodontiformes > Ceratodontidae > Neoceratodus > Neoceratodus forsteri. The sequence continues at coordinate 287,025,078 of CM057455.1, read as the reverse complement.
ACTGTCAGGTTGCAGTTGCGGATGGTTTAAAATACAGCATTCGGAATGGAGAGAGAGTTTGTGGGGGTTTTAGCACTGCTTGGCCATCGGAATGGAAATTGCGTGGTGAGATTTGGGACCGGGATGCAAAATCGGGCATAAGAAGATGCAATTTACAATGATTGTTTTACAACAAAAAAGTGCCTAGGCCATTCCTTATCTGATTTTAAAGAGGTGGGGCCATGGCCCGGTGGCCCCTGCTCCGGGCGCCAGTGTACTGGGCTTGCTGAGACAGAGTTTGTATGTGCTCTGACCTTGAGGAGTAAGGCAGAGAAGCAGGGAGACAGTGGCTGAAATTTATCTTCTAAAGATATGCCACCGCTGCTCGTGTGTCTGTCTCCTTTTCAGATAACCTTAATATAAACTTCTGGTCACCAGTTTTCCCAGTATTGATTTTGTCTCTCTCAGAGAGGAAGGCCTGCTGATGGTGGAGTCCGGAGGTTTCTTCTGAAGTGGAGCGGGATCCGTTGGGGATGGAGTGCCTGTTTGAAGGGCTTACGATACCATGAGAAGAGCTGATTATGTTGAAGACACATTGCTGAGCTCCGAGGATTTTCCTCCCTCAAATACGGCTGCTGATAAAAGGAATGTTCTCCTTATAGAGTATTATGGAGTTTTGTTTTAGGCTGTTTTAATATCCTAACGATTTTACACAAATGTATGTTTATGTTTAGTGTTACGTTTTGTTTGGGTTTGTTTTTAAAAACACAGAGCTGAGCGTGAATGTATGAGCACTGTCAGAAAAGCCTTGAGCTTTTATGGCTAGATTGAAGAATTTTGATATATACAACTGATTTTATCTTTTTTACTTCAGTTTAGTATTTAGTCTAGTTTGTGTTTAAATTTTTTTACTATTTCGCTTTATGGCAAATGACAGTCACATGACACGCTGTTATAAGATGACTGCACCAACTTTGGCAGATACCAGAAGATGAACTGAAAGGCAAGCAGCTTGAACAGAGACATAGCTCCACAGCTCTAGTTTTTTTTTTTTAGTGTTTAGCACTTAGTACCTAGGGTCATTGATGGTGGTCTGCCCTGTTATTTTTTAACCTGGGGTAAAACCAGATTTTTTAATTTCTTTTGGTCCTAAGTGCGCACTCTGCCTGTTTTATTTCAAGTGTTCTTGAGTGTTCCTTGAGCAGAGTAAGAATCTACTGAATGCGCAAGTATTAGCTGAACGCGAGTACAACACTGACTTTTTTTCTACTAGTGGCTCAATAACTGTTAATTTATATAACTGTTGGAGCTGCAGTTACAGGAATCTTTATTTACCTTCACGCGCCTAGAAGCTGAAGAAGCAGTAACGTATTATCAGTGCTGGCTGTATTGACTGTGTTTGACTGTATCCATGTCTGTGTTGTGCCTGGAGAAAACCTGTAGAAAAGTCAGTTTACCTCTTAAAATTTTTTTTGACTTTTAACTCCAATTGTAAATCTTTAAACACTTTTTATACATTCAGGCCAGATATTCAAAACTTAACACCGGCAAAACCGCTTGTGCAGGTTTAGCGTGGGATTAGCGCGAGTCTGCTATATTCAAAAGGCCAAATAGCGTGGCAAACCGCATTAGCGCCAGGCAAAATTATAATGTATACAAGGCAAACTGACATGAATACAGGCGAATGCTATGTTCAGCGACTCAGCGCTGCGCTAAGTGGTTTAGCATGACTTAGCACGACACTTAGCACGGTGCACATTACCGCCCAGGAAAAGCTTGTCTTAACCCTGGGCAATCAGCTTTGCATGACACTATGGTTTTGAGCGGTGTTTGCGCCGGTTTTGTGTGACCCTAACAAATAAAATATGACACAGATAAAGCCAAAACATAGAGGAAGCATGTTGTTAACTGATGGCATCACAATGATGCCACCATCTGCCACCTGTCCCAGCCATGCCAGGCACTAGTGGTGACCCTGCCGCCAGTGGACAGCATGGCAGTGTGGCCATACAGCACACACCTGTGGACCACACTTCTGTGGGACTTGCAACAGATGCCAGCACACAGATGCAGCACAGTGGGCATGGAGTATGTTGAGGGGGAGTGTAGGGTGGCCAGGTTGTGTCACAGACCAGATGTGGCCACAAGGCTGGGACACATTATGCGGTGCACATGGGCCAGTATTGGTAATACCCCAACACCAGTGTGCCTTTCAGATAATATATGCCCCCAGCCACATACCACACAGCTGTACAACTGCCACAGCACAAAAGCCAGAAATGTACATGCCACTGTGAGCGTCCCATGCCAGAGGTGCAGCATCTGTGGGTCACACAACAGCGTAACAGTAATGTCCACTGTCAGTAAACACCTGCAGGTTGGGCCTCTCACTGTGTACAGTGAAGTCACATCGCTCCTACTACACACCATAGGCACTGCTATGTCCACACACTACTGGCCCCTTGCTACACGTAGTGTCTGCTGTGCACTGTAGCATGACTTACAGTGTGACAGTTGCATGCAGCACCACATCTGTGCCTATGTACTGTATGTTGTCTAGACAGCTTCAGTACAGCTGCAGGCAGCAGCGCATGGAAGTAGTGTTCAAAACTGTATAATATTCTCTGTTGTTTGCAAAGCGCTAAGACGCTTATGCTGGTTTAGCGTAGGGCCAAACAGTTAGCCTGGTGCAAACCGTATGAAAATCAGAGCATAATGAGATGCTAATCTGTATGTTTGCCCACAGACTACCAAGTAGGTTCATTTGCATGTCACTTTTGAATATGGCAAAGTTTAGCAGGGCAAATGTGTTTGCACTGGTACAACAGTTTAAGCACTAAACCAGCGTAAATATGTTAGCACTGCACAAACAGTTCGGGGAATATTTTACAGTTTTGCACACTGTACTTTCACACACGCTGCTGCCTGCAGCTGTACTGGGTCCACGATTTGCTGGCACACAAATTGGCCACATACTTCACCTCTACCTACCTTCACATCGCTATCCACTGTGTTGCTGTAGTGGTTTGCACTTCCTGGTTGCCATATTCAGAGCTATCTTATTCCAGGGCTAAGTTTGCCCACACTCCCAGCCCAGTTTGCCCGGCCTCATTTCCATGCTATATTCAGAAGCTGTTTGCCCTGGGTTATTCCTTTTGAATATGGCTTGTTTTGTGCTCTGGGCTAAATTTTGCTCTGCTGGCAGTGGTAATTTAGCCACAGGGAAAAGTTTTGAATATCTGGCCTCAGTGTGTCCGATCTTTTCACCTATTTTGTTTTTTTATGAAGGGAGTAAAGAAGCACAGAAACACAGAAGTAAAGGAGGAAGTTTAGGTTAAAGGCTAAAGTGTAGTTTTATTTAGCACTTTTAGTACCTTAGCTCGCTGACTATTTGAACTGTATGGATATATGGATATATGACTCAGACAGATAGCTAAGAATTTAAATTATAAGGAATTGTTACTAAATTAAGTATTTTGTTTCATTTTAGTGGTGTGCATATGCAATAAAGACAGGAGCAGGTGTTGAATCTGTATTTGAAACTGTGCAAGCAATCAAGTGGGCCAGAGTCCTGCAGCAACAAACTATAGAAACTGCATTAGCTCACTGGGAACAAGACTGACTACTGGTGGGCTTTGACCGGCTGTCTGCTGTGCTTTCAGATGAACTAGCTAGAGGTTCTACTGAACATGGAATGGCTGAACAAGCTGAATCTTTCAACATGTACATCTTGTGACCTCGCTGCTGTGTGTAGTATCTGAGATCCAGGTGGCCACTGCAGACAGTTCACTTACGGTACCAGCACAGACTGTGCATTTCTGCATCTTGAATTTTAAAGTAAACCTCTGCACATCTTGTTTATTGCACATTGCATATTATTGTACACTGTTTTTGCTTATTGTCTGTTTCACATTACATAACACGTAGTGCATAGTGTATATGGTGCATTGTGTACTTTAGATTCAAGTTGATTATATAGGGTTAGGTTGGATTGCATTGTGAGAACAAATAATTTAAACCTTACTATCTGTCTTTTATTTTGCTAAATATATATATTTTACACTCATATATAGGGCATAACTTAAATATTTGTTGTGATTTTGCTTTACCCTGCTTAGACGGTTTTGAGATAAACTCAAGACCTGATTTGCCAAAGTGGTAAATACTAGTTTACAGATGAAAAATCTTAGCTGTTCACCCTTATTAAACAATTCTTCCTCTCTCAAGAAAGAAGAAAGGGTAAATAGGGTGTGTTAGGAAACCAAAGGCAAACAAAAATATGGAACATATGAAGATACATACTTAGAAAATGATAAAACATCTACCCCAATAAATCTACTATAAACAGCCACTCAATTTATTATAATGACTCAATTGAGGCGCCTCCAGTTATGTTTAATAGTGAAAACTCGTAGTTACAAATAATCTTGAGGAGTGTAAGGCTACTTTATTAGACTGTATAAAAACATGGAACAGTGAAATTTTAGACCATGGACTATTTAGAAATGCTAGCTATGCTTTGGACTTAGAATTTACAGAACTTCCGAATATTGAGAAATTGTCTAATGTTGGGGAAAGACACAAAAAATCAATCATTACAGGATGATCTGGTATTAATTTCTGGAATGGAATTCAGGAATACAAATACTAAACTACAGAAGACAATAAAAGAGATAAAGGATCTAGCGCTAAGCTATATCAACACTCAAACACCTAAAGAGAAAGAGGGTGCTATGGAGTGCATGTACATGCAGACCAGTTAGGAAACAGGTATAGGGATGTGGATACTCCCAGTATATTCCTATCTCTATTGATGAACTTGTTGCTCAGTTGGGACATCAGTATACAGCCAATCTTATCCTAATGGAGCAGCTAATTGTACTTAAGAATGAATTAGAGAATCATAGGCACGATATAACCATTATCCATGCTAAAATGGTAGCCACTGAAAATAAATTACCCTATTATCAGACTGAGTTATGTATGCAGATTCCTTCCTGTTGCTGAATATAAGAGACCTGATTTCTTGTGATTGAAATTCCTGACTCTATAGATAAGCCACAAAAGGGTAAAAGAAGGAAAAGGGCAAGAAAATGTCAAAAGTTAAAAACAAAATCAATAAGTTGCTTCTTCACAGAAAAAAAGAATAAAAAGGAAAAATGATAAGTCGTGAAGAAGTAATACCCAGAGAAACCATGCAAAGTAGCCAAGTAGTTCCATGGGAACCATTATTACAAACTTAGTTAACAGCATACCAGATAAGATTCCATGATGAAACTGTGGTGGCCTTAAAAATAAATTCTGGCTCCATTGAAACAAATTTAGAACAGTATTTGGCATTATTAGAAAAACAAGTGAATGCCTTAAAATCACTTTGCCCAACTAAGAATGCCTCATTGAATTCAAGTGCGCAGAAAGTGAACAAACAATGAACATGGACAAGAGGTGGACTATGGGAAAAAGGATAAAACAGGAGTGGATATACAGTACAAGAACATTCGGAATGCAAGATGTAGAAACCCAGTTAGGAAAGGATTTAACTGTTATAAATAGGAATTACAGTATTACTGTTAAGGTCCCTAACCAAAAGGAGTCCCAAATGTGTAAAAGAAATCATGGGGAAAGTAAGAAAAGAATGGTAAGAGACAGAACATTAAAACAAGTGGTAAAGAACATAAAGAACAGATAGAGGAGAATAGGTAAAACGGTGAGGTAGTAACAGAAACAGACAGTGTAAGGATGGAAAAGGATAATAAGGAAAATAATGATCAAAAATATGTCACTAAACCACAAAAGAAACATCACAGTAGGATTAATGATGCTGATCTGAATGTTAATGACATTGTCCAAGATTCCTATTTAGTAATGAGGCACACTCAATTATTGCACTAAGATGAATACAAAGAGAGAAATATAAACTCATATAGTGCTAATTGAACTGGGTAACTTGATATGTAATGAGATCCTAGAACTAGATGTACTAGAAGATGATATTGTGGATGACATAAGAGTGGATGATCTGACATCAAGAGATGTGATTATAATATTTTTAAACAAGAGAGAGTTGCACAATATGTATGGAGAAATTCAGACTATTTAAGGAAATTTAATCTATACATGGATTATCCGTTAGCAGTATGGTCACTGCATTTTAAGAAAATTCAGACCAAAACTCAGCTCTTATTAGAACTGTCCAAATGTTATTCTTTACATGACTTGTGGTTACAAGATGAAAATTATGTGACTGATGTCACTTTATCCATCTTGGCATCTCCATATTAAGGCTAAAACACAAGGGAAAGCTAATAGAAATGTTGATCTATCTGTTTTACAACCTCCTGGGTATTGAATTATATAGAGATGATATAAACAATGTTGAAAGAGTAAATAGAGATTCATTTAAGGGAGATCAAGTTGATCTAATACAACATAAAGTACTGGCCAAAAATCCTAATGGCCAGCCCCAAATTGGATAATATGAATATTCTAATAATAAGTTTAAATGAGGTAATTGTGGAAAGAGGGCTTACAAGCAATTGAAGTAGAAACACAAGAATTGGCTTACAGCATTGAACCCTCTAATAGATTCCAGTTGCTAGAAATAGAAGTTAACAGCTGACTTAATGAGAGACCATCAAATACACAGAAGATTGAAGACATACAGAATGACTTGAATGACAGTGGAACTTTGTATTTAAAGAGACATGCTGGTAAATTGGAGATCATGTCATGTAATATAGCAGGATTGAGCTCGAGTTTGTGGATGAGGAATTTTGTGATTTTCTAAATAACATGGATGTGATAGTAGTACAAGAAACATGGCATGGAGAAGAACAGACAGGAATATGAACATAAACAGATATACTTTGGTACATTCACCAGCAAAGAAAATAAAGAAAGCGGAAGGAGAATAGGAGGACTAGCTACTTATATAAAGATAACTGATTCTTGAAGGTTGAAAATACTATAGTAAAATCAAACTATATTATAGTAATACTAAGGGTATGGAAGATAAAATAATTCTGATAAATCTTTATAACCCTCCAATAAAATCTATAACATATGATTGTCACCTAACTGAACAAATTTTGAGTGACATAAAAAAATAGACAATACTAAATATACTGATCTACTCCTTTTAGGGACTTTAATATTTGATATGGAAAGAGTAGTCAACAAGATGGACATAAAGAGCTATCAAGGGTATTAAATATTCTTAAAAGACATGTACTGGATAAAAAAATACAGATATACACAAATAAATGGAGCATCTGCTTGATTCACTGCAGTTAATAATATTAAATGGCGTTTCCTCAGACTGTGATGGTAATATGACTTGTGTAACATCAAGGGGTTCCACTGTTGTGGATTATATGATAGCATCACCATATGAGTTTAGTAAATATGACGATCTCAAGATAGTAAGTAGAACAGAAAGTGATCATTATCCACTAATACTGATTAGGAAACCTCAGAATACCACAATAACCGAAAAACAACAAGAAGTGCAAATTATTAATAGGATTAAATGTGACAAATTATCAGAAAGAAAAGCAGAAGCTCAAACAATGAATTTATACAAGAAATGACATCTAATATCGAGCATGAAATTGACCTTTTAAATGTATACGATCTAGTGATTGCTTAATACAAGGAATTTGAGAATAAAATAAAGGAAACAAGGAAAAATATTCCAAAAAAGATATGAAAATTGTTTTTGTAAAAACTGCAGGGGGAAAAAAGGGTGGCAGGATTAGTAAGGAAAGTTAAGAAACATCCAACAAAAAATAATATATTGGAGTTAAATAAAAATAGAAGACAGCATAGAGAGTATGTCAATGTTCACAGGCATCAGCACCAGGTGGATTTATGGGACACTATGCAAAATGCAATAGATTATAAAACTTTCTGGACACTTGTGGCCAAAGCAACAAACTCCTATAAAAACAATATGACACTTACATCGAACCAGATGCGTGGTTGATTATTTTCAAAGTATATTTTCACTGGTAGAGCCAACACAAAATATAGAGATGAATGAAATAGATGAACATTTTACCTGGTTTACAGAATGGGAAGTAAAACAGTTATAGAATGTTTTAAGAACCATAAGTCATCTAGGCCTGATACTATTTCTATAGCTTTCCTAAATTGAAATCGTACTGGTGGGCAAAGACTTTGTCTAAATTCTACAATCAAGCACTTATGTATGCTTTTACCCCTGACAGTTGGTTGGGAAGTTATATTGTGCCAATACACAAAAGGCTCATTTGTTGATCCAGCAATTATATGCCTATCAGCCTGCTGGACATGATCTCGAAGATATATGCTAAAGTTCTTTTAAGTGGAATAACCTTATGGTTAGAATAGAATAATGTTATCTCTGAACTTCAAGCTGGATTCCAAAGAGGACTGGAATCATAAATCAAATGTTTCTTCTCAAGCATATTAAAGAAAAATATTGTAACATTAAGAAACAACCAATTTTGTCACATTTGTTGACTACTCTTCAGTTTTGATACAACACTAAAATCATTACTATGGGAAAAGATGCTTAAATTGGGAATAGACAAAACTTAATCATACTAATAAAGAGGATCTATAGTTGTACTTAGACCAAAATAAAATACACAGAGACAGGATTATTAACAGACAAGGTTATGACTGAAATCGTGTCAAACAAGGTTAGTATTAGTGCCCACATTATTTAACATTTATATAAATGACATAAGTGTGGCCCTTGATAAACCAGATTTCCATATACCAAAACTAGGTAGGAAAAGAGTCCCAGTGTTGGCATACACCGATGATCTGGCAGTACTCTTTGCAAGCTGTTTGGGTCTCCAGAGAGCTTTAAATAAAATAGAAACATTATGTCTTACAACATAACTTAAAACCCAACACAAGGAAAACAAAAGTAATGATGTTTGGCAGCAAAAAGAAATATAGGAACTTAAGCTTTCAAGTAATGATCTGGAGTATGTAAATGAATTTCCTTATCTAGGAGTGACCTATCAAAGAATCTGAAATGGAATAAGCATAGACAGTATTGTGCCAAAAGGTTGTATAGTTCATTGAAGGCCTTGAAGAGATTTAACCATTTATATGGTGGTAACACAGTTATACCAATGGTCAAAGCAATAAATGCAAAATAATAAATCAAGCATTATATGCCATGGAAATTTTGAGGGTAGGAAGTACAAAGAAGATAGAGGGAATGATAAATAAAACTTATAAACAACTATTAAGAATACTTAACAGTGCTCCCAGTGCATTGGTTAGAGCACAGCTAGGGCAGTTAAGCTTTCAAGATATGGTATGAACTAGATTATTAAATGATTGGGTTAAATTAACAACAGAGAAAGAGAACTCCACATTGGGAGAATGCCTAAAGGAGAAATGCAACTTCTCAAATATAACAAAACTAGATGGATGAAAAACATTCAAACATTGTTACAAGACACTGATTTAAATTATCTGAGTTGGATGAAACGGGATTCAGCTCAATGAGACATACAAAAAACTGTTTCTAAAACAATAAAGGAAAGATCACAAGAAACAGATCTCAAGATGATAAAACATTGACAGTTGCTACCTGGTTATCTGATAATACAAAAGAACATTCACTGAAATTCTGTATAATAAAGAACCCAGAATATAGGAGTATAGGTGCTCAATTCAGATTTGAGGTTTCACAAGTAACATAATTGAATCCAGATATCACAAAGAGAGAATATTACTCTGAATTGCTATTGTCATTTGCAAGAACCAGAAAATCTCAACCACGTGGTGCTAAGATGCCCGTGGTATGAGCAAGTATGAGCTAAAAGACTAGGGAAGTTTATTGAATAATTAGATATACCAACTAAGTATATTTTAGACCTCCTATTTAATTCGAGAACCCTGAGATTCTCAACAACCTGGTGATGTACCTAACTGAAATTAAAAAATAAGGAAAAATGCATCCAAGGTTTTTAGTGCAATAAATTAAAGTGCAATAACTATCAACTGCTGATAGGTTTAGGCCATAAACTTTTATGAATTTATATTACGGTTTAGTTCTAAAATTATATGTCAACTTGTTTTAATCTCTAAATGATATGTGAAGTTATATTATACAAATGTTGTTGTCCAAATGAACTGTATGTGAAAGCTCTGTATGTCTTTTAATAATCTGTGTTTGTAATGGCAATGTTGCCGAACAAATAAACTTAAACTTGAAAACTATACCTCAAATAATGTCATTCCAGCCTATCCTTTTGATTGGTTGGTTATTCAGGCTGGGATGTTCCAGCAGTTCACAGTTTTTCCTGGAGATGTCTCTCTCGCTTCACCCTAGTTTCTCCAGAGTATAAAATACCAGAAAACTAGCCCCGGCTATGGTCCAATGAGCTTAGTTTAGCATGTTGACCCTCTGCTGAACAGTTTCTGGTAAGAGTCATTCTTTGTTTATACTTTTATTGATGATTAATTTCATAACAAAAAGATACCCTTCATTACAAGAACTACAGAACCACAATATCAGCAATACAAATATAATACAGATAGATATAAAAACTGTATAGGAGGTCTAGGTTAAAAAGTCAGTCTGTGCAATTTAAAAGAAAATGTAGGTCTAGAAGACAACCAACATAGATGTTCTGCAAAGTTAGTGTTATTTATTGAAAGAAAAATTGCACATTCCTTATGAAAATTATTTAGAAACTGCCAAAAGGAGAGCTCCATTTGTCTGTCTACTGCACCCAAGTAGATGCATAATAAATACAGTTTAAACCTTATAATACATCAGTTATGTTTGCCAGTGTTAACTTTTTCTGTTGGGGCCTCAGACCTCCATAGCCTCCTAAGGTGATAATCCTTCATAAATGTCCTACCTGTTCCACCTATTCTGATATTAGTGTACTTGTTTCAGTAGGCTGAAGGTCTTGTGCTCCATCCTTTGAATATGTTGGATCACTACAACCCAGTCAGACACCTCAGGAGGCTCTGGCTGTGACCATTTTGAGCGAGTGATTTAAAGCTGCTACAACCATAATATACCATAAGCATCTCTCTTCCGTTCCCTTCTTCCTTCCAGGAGAATCCCCAGCACTAAATGTTCCAGTTCCAGTTCCAGTTGTGGTTGGGTATTAAAAATTTAGGATAGATGGAGTCTAACCTCATTCCAAAATTGTGTTATTGCAGGACAGAACCAGAATGTATGTGCCTGAGATGCATGTGGCTCTCCACATTGTCTCCAATGTAAGGAAGGAGTCATTGGGTTTGAGTGAGTCGCCAGAAGGAACTAAGAAAAATGTACTTTCAGCTTCCAACCAAATTTCCTCCAGGTTGAGAAGAGGAAGTTCCCATGTGTTTTCCATATTTCAACCATTGTTTCTCAGTAAGAAGAAACTGAAAATCACTCACTCATTTATGCTTAATGTAGTCTAAGGAGGAGACGTGATCTCTTATATAATTAGAGCAAAGTAAGGTGATAGCCTTCTCCCCATTTGGTAAGAGGCATTCCTGCCCTTTGATCTCAGGAAACCCACAACATACAGTACAAAAAGGACCCCAGATGTCACGCCACCATTCCCCTGGTTGTGAGGTCTAGACATTCAAACACAAAAGATGTTTTAAATTATTCATTTAAGCCAGTCCCTGGCTTCCAGTCCTTGATATGTAAGCCTGTCTGAGAGCCACATCCATCACTCAGCTTTTGAAATCTTTCCTCAGTTTTTCCTCATAAATTGCTTAAAGGGCCAGTGGCTTAATTCTGACACATAGCCTATGTGTATATCTATCATATCTGAACAGTACAAATATGTATGGGACTATTTCGTAACATCTCTCCCTCCTAAGACAACTGGTGGAACATGCCCCATTTTACAGCAGAGTTCTCACAGTTCTATCATTGTTCCAATATGGGAGAAAGGCCATCTCATGCTCCATTTTCAGATCTGGGCCTGTGGTTACAGCCATATCATAAGCCTGTAGTGCAATACTCCATCTAAGGAGTGTTCCTTTCATGTTACCCATTTGGCCCAACCACACTAATGGGTTATGGTCCGTCTGTACCTTAAAATGTCTCCCATAAAGATATGGTTCCAACTTTTCCAGCAACCATACCAAGCAAGGCATTCTTTTCCCCATGGAATAGGCTTGTTCACAGGGAAGCAGCTTTTACTGAGTTATACTGTGGGGTGTTCTTTACCCTGACTGGATATCTGACTGAGGATGACCCCTATTCCCACATCTGAGGTGTCTGTTTGCACCACAAATGGGCAAGTGTAGTCTGGGCTGGCCAGCACTGCACGATTGCATGCCTCAAACTGCATATTCAAGAGGAAATATAATATAAGACCCACCCGCCATTTCCTCAACATCCAACAGAAGCACCTCAACCACAGAGGGTAGTTGGTCCAGGAGGTTGGCTGGTGGTTAGGAGGGCAAATCGGCTGCCCCATCACTCGGTACTCTCCAACATATTACCTCCACAAACCATATAAAACTACAAACAGGTATCTGCCTCTATCTCTGAAATCAAACAAAGGGAAGAAGACACTGTAGAGCAGGACACTGCAGCACAGGAGCTAGCACAACAAACTTGCCCAAAACAGGAACCAAAACAAAAAAGGCAAAAGAAAATCCCCAAAACTTCTGATCATAGGAGACTCCATGATTGGGAGTTGATACCTATCTCCAGCCAGGGTAATGGTCAGATGTCTGCCAGGAACATCAGCATGGAGAGACACTGACCACATTGCTAAAATTGTTCAGGAAGCAGGAGAAAACATTGATGTCCTGGTACACATAGGGACTAATGATCTCACCTACCAGTCAGTTGTGGAGACCAAGAAACACCTGACTAGGCTGGGTGACAAACTATCATCCATTTCATCCGCATCTCCTTCTCTGAGATCCTGTCAGTCTGGGAGAGGGGCAGATGGACGGAAGGTAAGAGAAGGAAGATAGGGATTTAAACATGTGGCTCAAGGGCTGGTGCCAGGAAAAAGGACACAGATTTGTAGGGAACTGGCAACAGTTTTGGGAGCGATTGATGGACTGCATCTGACTAAGGAGGGAATCAGTGCATTGGGGCGAAGTTTGCGTCTTTGCAGAATATTTAAACTAGCAAAGGGGTAGAGTGCAGTACCCCATACATTGAATGGAAAGAACCCCTCCCCTCAGTTAGTGGTCAAACAGGAGTTCAGCATGTTTGCAGTTCATTTGCATCACCAGGTAAGGAAAAGGTCCAGCTCCCATACGATGCACTGGGGAAGCGTCAGACCTCACCAACAACTAACACACGAAATCTGGCCAATGGAAAATCATGTACACAAATGCTTGCAGTCTGGGAAACAAGATCCTGGACCTGCAGGCAATAATGACAGAGGCTAAACTGGACATAGTAGCAATTAGCGAGACGTGGTTTACCAGTAACCAGACTTGGGAGACTTCAGTACCTGGCTATGAACTGCTCAGAAGAGACTGGGGTGCAAAAAGAGGGTGGAGTGGCCCTGTATGTTAATGAAAATATCAAAGCTACAGAAATTCAGAATACACATAAGGAGCCAGAGGAACTGTGGGTCACCCTGGAAACAGGAAATGGGACAGCCATACGAACTGGGGTTATCTACAGGCCCCCAGACCAGGGGAGGACACAGACACATTACTGTTAGAAGATATACAAAACATGACAGCCAAAGGGAGGTTCTGATAATGGGAGATTTCAACATGCCAGATACAGATTGGTCAATACCAGCAAGAACATCTGCCAGAACTAGACACATGGTGGATTCCCTGCAGGGGAGGGCCTCAAACAACTGGTACAACAACCCACAAGAGACAGGGCTATCCTAGATCTAGTACTGACTAACAGGGAAAGGATCACAGATCTCCAGGTAGAAGGTCACCTGGGAGCAAGTGACCATCATATGGTATGGTCAAATTTGGCACTAGAACTAAATCATCCCATTCCAAGGCAAAAATATGGGACTTCAGAGAGCTAACTTTGATAAGATAGCCAACAGAGTTAAGCTAGCCCTAGCAAAAGAAATATAGGTGAGGGTATAGGCAAGTGGGCAAACATTAAGGATGCAATACTTGAAGCAACATCCCATTGTGTTAGAGAGAAAGGAAGTGCAAAGAAGAAGGAAACCACTTTGGTTCTCAAAACAGTAGCAGAAAGGTCAGAGCCAAAGGCTGGCCTTCAGGAAATATAAGGGAACACAGTGAGATGAAGATAGGAGGCATACCAAACTTCCCTAAGGGAAGCAGGGAAGGCAGGCAGGCAAAGGCCCAAACCGAGAAACACTAGCACAAACAGTAAAAGAAGGTGACAAGACTTCCTATAGATACATTAGTGAAAGGAGAAAGTTCAGAGGGTATTGCTAAGATCAAAGGAGGTAAGGGGCATGTGAGGAGGAGGAGGACCATGTAAGCGCATCTATCTAAATAGATACTTCTGCTCAGTATTTACTGAAGAGAAGGTAGGGCAGGGCCCACAGCTCAGCACCATGGACACAGGGGAGGAAGGTGCACTCAGTCCCTTCACAAAGAAAGGGTCCTACAAGAGCTCGATAAGCTCAGGGTGGACAAGGCAATGGGACCTGATGGCATACATCCCAGGGTACTAAAGGAGCTAAGGATGGAACTAACAGAGCCATTATCATACTGTTTAGTGAGTCTCTGAGCACAGGAGAGGTCCCAGAAGACTGGAGAAGGACTCGTGATCCCGCTCCACAAGAGTGGTAGCAGGGAGGAGGCAGGAACTACAAACCAGTCAGTCTTACCTCAGTAGTGGGCAAGATTATGGAGGCACTCCTTAGGAAAGTATAGTGCAACACCTGGAATCCATAGGAGCACAGGATCCAAGACAGCATGAGTTTACAAAGGAAGATCTGTCAAACTAATCTCATAGATTTCTTTGACTTGGTAACCAGAGTGGTGGACCTAGGGGAGCAGTTGATGTCGCCTACCTTGACTTCAGCAAAGCTTTTGATACTGTTCCACATAGAAGATTGATTAATAAGCTGGGTAGGCTCAGGGTGGGTCAGAAGTTGGTCAACTGGGTGGCAAACTGAACATAGAAATATAGAATTTGATGGCTGATAAGGACTGCTTGGCCACCTAGTCTGCCATTTCCTACCTAACGGATAAGCTGCAGATCCTAGTTAACCAACAGCCTACTTCCTCCTACCCCCACTAGAATTGCCTTATGTCTGTCCCATGCATTCTTGAATTCACCCACATGTTTTGACTCTATGACCTCCTCAGGAAGGCTGTTCCATGCATCTACAACCCTCTCTGTGAAGAAATACTTCCTCACATTACGTCTGAGTCATCCCCTCTATCTTCAGATTGTGCCCCTTCTTGTACATCTCTTTTTCTGAAAGATGCTACCCTCTTGAACTTTGTTGATTCCCTTGGAGGTATTTGAAAGTTTCTATCATGTCCCCTCCTCCCTTCTTTCCTCGAGCTATACATCCTAAGCTCCTTTAGTCTTTCTTCATCTGTCTTCTGGTGCAGACCCTGCACCATTTGGTTCCTCCTCTGGACAGCCTCCACCCTGTCTATGTCTTTGCGAGATGGAGTCTCAGAACTGTACACTGTACTTCAGATGTGGTCTTACCAACTGTTTGTACAGAGGGTCAACAACTTCTGTTTTCTTCTGGTGATGCCTCTCCTATGCATCCCAGTATCCCCTGACCCTTCTTACTGCCTTCTCACATTACTAGCCCACCTTTGGGTCATCTGATATGACTACCCCAGGTCCCTTTCCATTTTGTTGTTTCAGTATCTCACCACCCATTGTGTACTCTTCCCCTAGGTTTTTGTTTTCCAAGTGCATTACTTTGCACTTCTTTGCATTACTCTAAGCTGCCATACATTTGACCATTCCTCCAACCTTGCCAGGTCCTTTTTATCCTTTCCACCCCACCTTGCGTATCAACCCTGTTGCAGATCTTTGTGTCATCTGCAAGAGACATACTTTCCATTCCAGTCCCTCTGCAATGCCACTTATAAAGACATTAAAGGACCAGCCCAGTACTGAACCCTGCGGTACCCCACTAGTAACCCTCCTTTCTTTACTGTGGACTCCATTTACTATTACCCACTGTGTCCTGTTGTCCAGCCAGTGTTTTACCAGGCTACCACCTGGGACCCACTCCCAGGCTGGCTAATTTGTTTATTAGTATTTTGTGTGGGACTGTGTCAAATGCCTTGCTAAAAGTGTAGGTAGGCCATGTCCATAGCCCCTCCCTGTTCTACTACTTTGGTCACCCAGTCAAAGAAATCATTAGATTTGTCTGACATGACCTTCTTGCTGTGAATCCATGCTGCCTTGAGTCCTGTGCCCCACTGGCCTGTAGGTGTGACAATTCTTTCCTTCAGAAGTGATTCCATTATTTTCCCTACCACTGAGGTCAAACTGATAGGTCTGTATTTTCCTGCCTCCGTCTTGCTCCCACTTTTGTGAAGCAGAATCGCATCCGTCCTCCTCCAGTCCTCAGGTACCACACCATCCTCCATGATTTATTAAAAGGGTAGTCAGTGGTGTTACTAGTTCTTCCATTAGTTCCTTTAGAATTCTGGGGAATCCCATCAGGCCCCATTGCTTTATCCACCTTCAGTTTTAAGTATTCTTTCAGAACCCTTTCTTCTGTGAAAGGACTAATGTCCACCCCTATCCAGAGTGCTTCTATTGACTGGATTAGGTATCTCCCCTGCTTTTCCATTGTGAATACTGAGCAGAAGTATTCATTCAGTATCCTGCTTTTTCACTGTCGCTGTCTACCCAACCACCTTCCTCTTTATTCAGACTCAGTATCCCTGCCTTAGTCTTTCTTTTGCTCCCTAATGTACCTATAAAGGTTTTATCCCCTTCTTAACTGGGTTGGCTATCTTTTCCTCGGTTTGGGCCTTTGCTATTCTGACTGCCTTCCCACTTCCTTCTACTTTAACTGGTACATTTCTCTGTCCTGCTCCTTCTGAGTTTCCTTATACTTCCTGAATGCTATCTTTTCTCCCTTACCTTCCTGCAACTTCTTTTGAGAACCATAGTGTTTTTTTTTTTGTTTTGATTTATTTGCTTCACACAAAAGCTTGTTGCCTCTGTGATGGCAGTTTTGATGTTTCTTCATTGTTGCTCCACCCCACCTTCTTGCTGGTTTGCCAGTGCTTTTCTGAGGCACTCTCCCATTTTGACAAAATCAGCCCTCCTAAAGTCCAGTACCTTCACTTTTGTGTGGCTTGACTCTACAGCTAAGTTTATACGTGAACCACACTGTTTGGCGGTCGCTTGTTCTCAGATGGCTACCCACTTCAAGATCGGAGATCCTCTCTCCATCCCCATTTGAGAGTACCAGGTCTAAGATTGCTCCCTCCCAGTGGGTTCCAAAACTATCTGTCTGAGGCATGCCCCTTTAGGGCATTGAGAATGGCCCTGCTCTTGGATATGGCTGCAGCAAGGTGCTCCAGTTAATACCTGCATATTCATGTCCCCATCAGCAATATCTCTCCTTTCTCTGCCATCCCAAGGATGCCTTCTATCATTTCGTGTTCATTTCCTCCCTCTGAGATGGGGTCTGTATACAACCCTGTGTGGTTTGTGGAGCCATTTCCCATCTCCAGGGTGACCCACAATGCCTCCTCTCCTCCCTGTTTATCCTTTAGTTCTGTTGCTTTGATCCCTTCCTTGCATGAGAGCTACTCCTCCTCCTCTTCTTCTTCCCTCCCTGTCCCTCCTGTAGATTGTGTGCCCTGGTATGTTTATATCACCGTCATGGTTCTCTGTGTACCATGCACTGGTTGACAGGCAGAAAACAGAGAGTGGTGGTAAATGGTATGCAGTCAGAAGAGATGCAAGTCACAAGTGGGGTACCTCAGGGATCAGTCTGGGAAGTCCTCTTCAATATCTTCATCAGTGACATTGCAGATGGACTGGAGGGTAAGGTTTGTCTGTTTGCAGATGACACCAAGATCTGCAACAGAGTAGATGATCTAGATGGGGTGGACAGAATGAGAAGAGATCTGGATAAACTGGCAAAATGGTCGGAAGAGTGGCAACTGGGGTTTAATGTAAAGAAATACAAGATCATGCACATAGGGAAGAGAAACCCTGACGCCACCTATAGGCTGGGAGGGAGTTGCTGGCAGTTACAAGGGAAGAAGAGACTTGGGTATCATCATCACCAATGACCTGAAATCATCCAAGCAGACCACTAAAGCAGTAGGTAAGGCAAGGGAGATGTTGGGCTGTATTAGTTAGGGTATCACAAGTCGTAAGAGGAGGTAATAATCCCTCTTTAAAAGACACTGGCTAGGCCCCATCTGCAGTACTGTGTGCAATACTGGAGGCCACACCTTCACAAGGACATTAACCAAATTGAGGCAGCCAGAGAAGGGCAACCAAAATGGTGCAGGGACTGCATCAGAAAACATATGAGGACAGATTAATGGAGCTCAATATGTACACCCTAGAGCAAAGGAGGAAGAGAGATGATATGATTGAAACATTCAAACACCTTAAGGGCATTAACAAGGTGAAAGACTCTAACATGTTTCAATAAAGGAAAAATAGCAGGACAAGAGGACACAGCATGAGATTAGAGAGAGGCCAATTAAGGGGCAATGTGAGAAGTTCTTTTTCACAGAAAAGGCGGTGGATACATTGAATGGCCTACCTCAGGAAGTGGTGGATATGAATACAGTGCAGGGCTTCAAACAGGCATGGGATAGGCAAGGGAGCAATACAGATGAGTATGAATAGATAGGCCATTGACAGAGCAAAGGCCGATGGCACATTTATAAGGTAGAAAAGAAATGAGCAGACTGGATGGGCCTTACGGTCCTTATCTGCCATCAACATCTATGTTTCACTACACAACCAGGTTTTCACTTGTGTGAAGGCCCTGTCACAGAGCCAGGTTCCATTTTACCCTCTTAGGCTCCTTTTTTTAACAGCTCAGATAAAGGAGTTCCCAGGAATTGTAATTCGGTACAAATTTCCTATAATACCCTCATGGTCCCAAAAACTCCTAACTTGTTTTGGGTTTCAGGCATGGATCAGGATGCAGTTGCCTCTATTTTTGCCTGGTTTGGTTGGAGCTGGCCCTCCCACGACATGTCCCAAATAAGTGACTTCTGCCATGGTCACCTGGCCCTTCTCTGCTTTGATAGTCAGCCCTGCAGCCTGTATTCTGCCAAACACTTCCCTCAAATGTATCAGGTGTTCCTCCCAACTAGGGTTGAATATAGCTATGTCATCCAGGTAGGTGACTGCAAAGTCTTCCATATCCTGTAACACTTGATTTGCTAACCATTGGAATGTGGCAGGGTGTTCTCCATCTAGAATGACATGACCTTAAATTCTTACAGGCCAAATGGGGTGATGAAAGCTCACCTTTCTGTAGCCCTGTCAGTGAGCTCCACCTGTCAATACCCTTTGTCAGGTCTAAAGTGGTTAAGTATGTCACCCCTCCCAGCTTGTCCAGCAGTTCGTCTGTGCAGGGGTATTGGATCAGCATCCGATTTCATGATGGCATTGAGCCGCGTGTAGTCTGCACAGAACTGCGTAGTCCCATCTGGCTTGGGGACAAGGACAACAGGTGAGACCCTGGAACTGCGGTATTTTGGATCACCCTAGATCCAGCATTTCCCCACCTCTTTCCTAAGATCTTTGAGGACTGTCTCAAACACCCGGTAGCTGTCCTACATATGGGTGCTTGTGTCTATGTTATGCACTGCTAGTTGGGTCTGTCCCAGCTTGGATGTAAATGAGGGGCAAATTCCTGCATAACTATCCTTACTTCCGGGCCCGTACAGGTGTCAACTGGGGTTACAATGAAATGGTCCCCACAAATGACTCCTGCTTACTTTACTAACAAGTCAAAGAAGGGTACTCCTCACCTATCTCTTCCCCAGGACTGCAAATTGCAAGTACCATATCAGCCCCTATTGAAATAGGGCTTCATCATATTGCATGGTACATCCTTAGGGTGTATTTTCAGTCAGGTAACTGTACAATGTAGTTCACATCATTTACCTGCGGACTACCTTGTATGGTTCTGCCCACTCTGCCTGTGACTTGTCCTTCTGGACTGGGTAAGAACCATTACCTCCTGTCCTACCCCATACTTGCGAACTCTGGCTCCACGATTGCACCAGATCTGTTGTTTTGCTGGGCAGCTGACAGGTTGCTCTGGGCCATACCCATAAGCTCCTTCAGCTTCTCCCTGAATTTTAGAATATACTCCACTATGGGAGTCCCTGGGTGGCATGCTTACCTCTCCAGTCTTCTCGTATCAGTTTTCATTTTTGTTTTATACTTGTAAACCAGATGAGCAAAATGCCCGTTTTCACAGGTGACAAGTTTTACATTTAACATATAACAACAGACAAACTTTAACTTATGACATCATTCAATGCATTACACAAGTACATTCATTTTTTGTTAGAAGCCATTGTTCAAGACTAATTTTAAAACATTAAAGGTATTACATTCAGTAATCTCAGAGGAATGGCATTGAAAAAGTGTGCTCCCTGAACAGAAGGATCTCAGCCAGATGCACTTCTAATGCTTAGTAATTTAAAAGTGAATCTGGACTGGGATCTAGTACTAAAAGTTAGATAACCTAGGAAGAATTCACTTATTGAGGAAGGATAAAGCCCTTTAATTGCTTTGTATAGGAAAAATACCCATTTTATACAGCATCCTATTATTAAATGAGAGGAAACAGATTGTTCAAACAAAATACATTGGTAAGTACAGCTGGGGAGGTTTAACCAAAATCTGAGGTCAGAATTGTAGGAAACCTGAAACAGTTTAATAGGTTACTACAGGAAGATGTATAAATTATAATTCCATAGTCCAGAATGCTAAACAAGAAACTTTGAGTAAGTAGTTTTCTAGAATCAACAGTGAGAAAAGGCTTAATTCAGTACAACATACCCAATCTTTGTGCAGTAATTTTCTTAAATATTGAATATGTGGTTCAAAAGTAAGCCTACTGTCCAATAGAATTCCTAAGAACCGAAGACCTCAACATATTCTATTACGGTACCCTTGTTATCCTAAATGGGAGGAAGTTCATTCAGTTCATACTTTCTATGTGAAAACAACATCACTTTCATTTTTTAGAATTAAGGACCACATGGTTGGATAAAGCCAAGCTTGAAAGGAGACAAAATCTGTTTGAAGATTATAAAGAACTAGGTTGGGATTAGGGGCAAACTATAAATAATGGCATCATCAGCGTAAAGAATCATACTTGTCTCTATGCAAATACTAGGAGCAGAATCCATGTATAAAGAAAAGACTAGTGGGCTCAGGATTGATCCCGAGGCACACCACACTGAATTAATTTAGAAGAGAAATGGAGTTTCCAATTAAGGTTCTGTGATGCTTATTTGACAGATAGTTGGTGAACCATCTAGTGACTCCTCGGAGAAACAAAATCTCAAGAATCACAAGTAACAAAGAATGTTCAACTAAATCGAAGGCCTTGGTGAGCCCACGAATACAGCTGCACCAGAATGCCTTTTATCAAGGGCAGCCTGAATGCTACTGGTGAACCCCACCAAGGCTGTCTCAGTGCTATGTTTTGGTTTGAAACCATGTTGAAAACCAGTTAACAACAAATTTTTTCAAGATAATCTAGAGTTTGGTCCATGATAATTTTTCTAAGATTTTCGAGATGGGTGAATGATTTGATATGGCTCGATATTTTAATATGAGAGAAGGATCACCATTCTTGAATACAGATTTAATTGTTGCAAGCTTCCAGGTACTAGGAAAAGTATTATGACAAAGGGAGAAATTGAAAATGTGTGAAAGAGGATTTGCAAAATGATTGATACCAAGTTTAATAATTCTAAAATCCACACCATCATGATCAAGAAAGGGCCTGGGATTTTGTTTAAGTATATATTTATTACTAGAGCAGGTGTAATTTGTTTAAAATAAAATTTTGGGACAGAGGAAATCAATTCTTCATTAACTATAGGGTTAATGTGAGAATTTACAGAAGTTCTATATGTTTCAAGGTTCCCAAAATACAGATAAAAACATCAGAGACAAGGTAGGATCACTGATGTTTTGTCCATTGTCAAAATAGACATGGTGTGATTTTGTTTTCCCTTCCTAATAATCTATTATGGGCTTGCCATGTTTTTGGAGTCTCTGTAGAATTCTTATGCTCTGTGAGGCAATATTGAACTTTAAGCGTTCCTAATCTCAGATTTACACTTATTTCTAATTGTCTTACATTCTTGAAGGAGACTGGATCCTGCCTATCCTATAGTACTTCAACTTTTATCTCATTCTCTCATTAGGCAAGGCAGGTCCCCATGCACCCATTTTTGTTTGTTAGCTCTGATTAGTTTTAAGAGGGCAACCTTATTGACAATGATGTTATACAGAGCAGAAGTCCCAGGGTGAGTCTATATGGGTAAGGGAGTACAAAGGGGACCAATCAATTTCCCTACAGGTAACATTTACCATCTCAGGGGTTAACTCTACTCAGACTCCTAAATTCAATGTAATTTGGGGCCCTTGAGGAAAGCTTAACTGATCTTTCACAAAAAATGGGGTGGTGGTTACTCATTATATCAGGCATGACTCCGAATTAGCAATTCTAGCTGCATGTCTGCAAGTAGACATCACCTACCTAGATTTCAGCAAAGCCTTTGATACCATCCCACACAGAAGGCTGGTTAACACGATGAGTAGTCTGGGCATGGGGCATAAGCTGATACATTGGGTTAGAAACTGGCTGACGGACAGAAGACAGAGGTGTGGTGGTAAATGGGATCCAATCTAGGGAGAGAGGTGACCAGTGGAGTACCACAGGGATCAGTACTAGGACCAGTCCTGTTCTATTGCTAAGAATCTGGGACTGCATGGCAAGCACACAAGATTGCTGACAGATGGCACCATCTCCCCTCACAGTTAGTGGGCAAACTAGATGATCTGCCAAGTGTACAAAGAAGTAAGGCCTGAGAATAATTCAAAGATGTAAAACAATGCATGAAATCATTTACTGCCCATTGGACAAATCTTAATTGAGTCTGAGCCCTAGAGATGCCCACTCTGGACCAGTGACTAGAGCTGCTGCTAAGAAAAGATCAGAAAGTCTGCCTACAGAAGCAAGGACAAGGTGTTCCCTCCTGGGAGTCCCAGTTGAGCATGACTGTCAGTCCATATCGGAAGAAAGAGAGTGACTTTGAATACTATCCACTGCTTACAGACTACGGAGTCAATTGTTTCAGGGCAATCCCTAGTCAATACTGGAGATGAAGCTGGGCCTTCTGGACTGTCTAAGCCCCCAGCTTCATCCCTGGAGCCAATGCTCCCAGAAAGTGAAGTGCAAAGCATCAGATGCAGATGAAATGGAATCATTGTGCATGGTTGAACTGTTTGAGCTTTCAGGAGGAAAATGATAGGTTGGGGCTGACTGGTGATTCACCCGAACAAGAAGAGTGGTTAGAGTGCCCTGACAGTCCACTGCCAGTGTCCGAGCTCATCCGTAGAGCCAAATGTTGTGGACTCCAGAAACTGTAACTCCTGGGCTGAGGAGGTGCCCCAGAGTTACTAGCCTCTCTACCCCTATGGAGACTCCCCTGACAAGTGGGGACAATGCTGAAAATGAGGCTCAGGTGCAGAGACTATAACAGTTCCCCCTAAGAAAGACTGGTCGAGCTGTAAAGCCTGTGTGCACCTCAGTTATGATTCACTTGGGAGGCCTGTGGACTTGCCTCTCAATGTTGTCCATGAAGGAGTGTATGTGTCCCCGAGCTCATTGCCCAAACTGAGCATCAGTGCTAACTCCAAGTTACTTGTGTTGCCCACTCTGAGTATGTGGTGCCCTGCCCCATCCAGCCCCAAGGTAACTGATAGAAGGGCCCCTCTTCAGGTTTCATACAAGAGGTAACAACTTGAGTTATGGTACAAATGTGTGTGTACATACGTGTAAAGAGGACGCATTGCAAATGTTTCAGAAATGTGTTCTTTGCAAATGATATATTGATTACGATTACATAGTGCGAGCCTAATGCAAATGTATATGGTTGCAGTTGAAACTTATGAGTACTTGCTTGATGGGATGTCAAGCTTTCTTCCCAGGCCAGGAAGGGAGGTAACCCCTGCAAATGGGGTGTTCCCAAAAGACTTCCAGGAGCTTGCTGAATGCTCCAAGCCTGAATGGTGTTTGGGTATTTAGTTTGCATTTATCAGTGAGTGTTTTTAGAGTCTCTGGTACTGTCTCTTTAAGAGCTGTCTGCTTGCAGACATAGTTAGTTTGTATGGGGGACTGTGTGCTTCTCTGAGTACCACTCGAGCTGCTGCCAATTCACTTCATTTTTGCAGTCACTAGGAGTGCAAAGGAACCTATCTGAAAGATGTAACTGTTTCACAGAAATTATTTAGAGTAATAGTGAAATTACGGTTGTCTAACCTGCTTTCTTTGCAGTCAGACCTGTGTCTGCTAGTTCCCCATTCTAGTTTTGAACTGCTGAACTGGACCAATCGTGTGGGGTAAGCTAGCTCTAAAATGGTGCCTTGGGCCGATCAGAACTTGGACTCATAATCTGGGCCAGCCACAAGAGGATTGTATGGGCAGTGACTCTGGGAGATGTAGTTTGAGACTTCAGTGCCTTTTTGGACCAACAGCAGCAGTCTATTGTGGTGACAGCCAATCAGTCAAGAACTGGGAGGAACTCAAAGGAAGTGCCGGTTTTGTCGGTTGGAGTTTCAGTTGAGCTTTGGCAGTGAAGAAGGAAGGAGCCTGTGCTTTTCAGTGTGCAGTTTTAGTCAAAAAACGTGTGTGAGGCCCAGAGTTCAGGTCTGCAGCATTGTAACAGCTTGTTAGGACTGAATCCGTCCTGTGAAAAGAATCAAAGGATCTCTGAAGAGTAGAAACCAGGCTCACCCTGTGAAGACTGGAGGAATTGCTGAAAATTGCATTCGGTCTGTCAGGAACTGAATCTGCTGTGTGTTCTCCGGGTATTGTGCAGTAATTGCAGTCAGGATACAGATGACATACCTGGTATAGTCTTTCTTTTAACATGGATGTGTGAAGGGTTTGTGTACCTCAAGTGAGCCCTGCTGACATTGAAGGACCCTATCTTATTTGGAGGTCGTGAGTACTAATTCAGGAGTCGCTCCTGTTGAATTGCCACATTAAATCCAAATGGAATTACTGTACTGCTGACTGTTTAATTCTCCTTTTCTATGTGAAAGGGCCTCTACCAGCTGCCATGGTTTGGACTAGCCACTAGGCTTGGGGTACCAGGACAGTAACTGGTAGGGATAGGCCTGTGCAGAGCCATAGGTGAGATTATTAGAGTGATAAGCTAATTAACCTGATTTCCCCCGTCCTTGTTATATCCCTTAAATAAATCAGAGCTGCTTGTTTCAGCAAAGTTATGCTGCCTGAGGTATTTGTCTATGTTAAGTACTGTGTACCTGTAGATTGTTGCACTGTATCTCATTTCACAGGAGGTCCCAGTGCAGAACCAGACCTGGGGGTAAGTGTATACTGTGAAGGTAATTCTGATATATTGTGTGGGCCACTAGTGGGAAGAAGGGGGTTGCAGTGTCCCCAGAGGGCTGTGACCAAGTTAGTTTAACTATTGCAAACCCTGACCTCTGGGTGGAGGCACCCGCCATTGGATCCAGGCCCCTCAACCTGTTAGTGGCAAATCAGGCAGGGGTAGTAGCCCCTGGAATAGCGCCATCTAGGGGTTACACTTAATGCTAGGAGCCTTGGGAGGAAAACTGCAGAGTTACAGGTTCTCATGTCAGAGGGAAAGGTGGACATTGCAGCCATCACGGAAACATGGGCCACCCAATACAATGACTGGGACCTGTCTGTACCAGGGTACAGGTTATTTCATAGGGACAGGATGATTGGGAAAGGAGGGGGGGTGGCACTATATGTGAAGGAAGGACTGAAGTGTGTAAGGGAGGAAGGGGAGGAGGGTAGTACGGAGTCACTTTGGATGCAAATCCAGGATTCTAAGAATAGGATTCTTAGAATGGGAGTGGTGTACAGGCCACCATCTCAGACGGAGGAGTTAGACAGGGAACTAGTGGGACAGATCAGGAGGACCTGCGAGAAGGGTAGTGTGGTGATTATGGGGGACTTCAACATGCCAGGAGTGGACTGGAGCACCCCAACAACCAGGAACAGAAGGGGCAGGTACTGCTGGATGCCTTCAAGAGCAATCTTTCTGCTGCAAATGGTCAGTGAACCAGCCAGGTTAGGAATACCCTTGACCTTGTGCTGGCAAATGGGGACTTTGTGAGAGAACTTACAGTGGAGGAACCGCTGTCAGGGAGTGACCACCACTCAGTATTGCTCACATTGGATATGGGCGAGGAGGGGTGGAATCTGGCACAATAGTGCTGGACTTCAGGAGGGCCGACTTTGGGAGGATGGGAGTGGTAAAGGTACCTTGCCAGAATTCAACCCAGTATGGACACTAACCAGAGGTGGGAGCTCATAAAGCTGGGGATAGTGGAGGCAACCAAAACCTGCTGCAAAGCCCAGAGCAAGAAGGCTAGGGCTAAGAAACTGATCTGGTTGAGCAAGGAGGTCATGGAAAAGGTAAGGAGGAAAAGAGCTGCCTTTAGGAAGTACAAGAAAACAGGGAGGGGGGGAGGACAGGGAGGAGTACTTGACAGAATCGAAGGGTGACAAGGGGCAGTAAGGAGCAAAGCATCTACAGAACTCAGGCTGGCACAAGGCATTGAGAGCGAGGAAGGACTTCTTTAAGTACATCAGGAGAAAAGGAGCTGTAAGGACCACATAGTAAGGATTAGGAAGGAGGGGTTGGGTGGAAGCAGGGTGCGATAGTAGGCGAAGACTAAATGAGTACTTCTGCTCAGTATTTACTAAAGAGAATAGGGGTGACACCCAAGGTGGGAGAAATGGCAGAAGCAGGGGAAGTGGTGACAGATGGGGAAATCATGGAGAGCAGAGTTCGAGAGGGTTTGAAGGCACTGAGGGAGGACAAGGCGCCAGGCCCAGATGGCATCCACCCCAGGGTACTGAAAGAGCTGGCAGAGGTCCTTGCAGGACCTTTGGCAGACCTATTTAATGCCTCACTACATTCGGGGTGTGTACCTCAGGACTGGAGGATGGCTCATGTGGTGCCCCTCCACAAGAGTGGCCCCAAGGATGAACCGGGAAACTACAGACCAGTGAGCCTCACATCCATCGTGGGTAAGCTAATGGAGACTATCCTGAAGGAGAGGCTGGTGGCCCTCCTAGAGGCCAAAGGACTACAGGACAGCAGACAGCATGGCTTCATACGTGGCAGATCCTGCCAAACCAACCTGGTCGAGTTCTATGACTGGGTAACTAGGCAACTGGACAGGGGCCATGCAGTGGATGTCCTGTATCTGGACTTCAGTAAGGCATTCGACTCAGTGCCACATGGAAGGCTGGGAAGGAAGTTAGTAGGCACAGGGGCGGGTGCAAAGCTGGTGAGATGGGTAGGAAACTGGCTGCAGGGAAGGCAACAGAGGGTGGTGGTGGGTGGGGCTCTCTCACACCCAAGGGCAGTGACGAGCGGTGTTCCACAGGGCTCGGTGTTGGTACCAGTGTTGTTTGGGATATTCATTGCAGACATATCATGGGACATCAAGAGCAAGATCAGTCTGTTTGCTGATGATACCAAGGTAGGCGCGGTGGTGGATGACCTAGGGGATGGCAGGGTTGCAGGATGATCTGGCAAAGCTTGAAACCTGGTCAGACACCTGGCAACTAGGCTTTAATGCCAAAAGTGCAAGGTGCTGCATTTTGGGATGAAGAACTCAAGGAGGAGTTACCAGCTAGGGGGAGTGCAGCTAGCCCAGACAGAGGAGGAGAAGGATCTGGGTGTGCTCATTACAGGGTCAATGAACAACTCGGCACAATGTAGGAAGGCAGCTGCAAAGGCCAACAAAATGCTGGGTTGTATTGCAAGGGGTATATCCTCGAGGAGGGAGGAGGTGATTCTGCCACTGTATAGGTCATTAGTCAGACCACACCTGGAGTACTGCATGTAGTACTGGCGTCGATATCTGAAGAGGGACATTAAGTTACTGGAGGGGTACAGGCGCGAGTGACAAAGATGATCAAGGGGCTGGGGGACTTATCACATGAGAGGAGGTTGAAGGAGTTGAACATGTACTCACTGGAGGAGAGGAGGAGACAGGGGTAACATGATTGAAACCTTTAAATACATGAAAGGAATAAACAAGACAGGTACAGAGGGCTGTTCAAAGTAAGGGAGGAGGGACACCAGGGGGTCACGATATGAGACTGGAGCAAGGAAGGTTCAGGAGGAGATGAGGAGACACTTTTTTACAGAGAGGGTGGTGGCTGGGTAGAATCGTTACCTGCTGAAGTGGTATGCAGTAGAACAGTGGACTGCTTCAAGCGAGGATGGGACAGGACAAGGGGAGGGTTAATAAAGGGGGAGGGTGGAAGGAGGCAGCTGCAGAATAAGGGTGCTAGCTGCACATTCTAGCAGACTTGATAGACCTCAGGTCTTTATCTGTTGGCAAATTTCGTATGTTCGTATATATATATATATATACTGTATATATATATATATATATATATATTTATATATATGTATATGTCATATAATATCGAACAAAAGGTAGGCTTCAATGTGCTTATTGAATTCCTCACAGGCCTACATACCAACACTGAGCTTCTAGTATTGGGGGACTTCGATATAAATTGGCTCTCCCCTGGTGCAGCACCCTGCAGAGATACAATCACTGCTCTAAACCTGCACCAGACGGTAGACCCACCCATGCATGCCAGCTATCGCTCAGGGAATAGCACACTAATAGATTGAATCCTCACAAATCGCACTGAGAGGATCACTCACACTAATGTACTATCAGAATCTCTGTACGACCATTCTTCTACCATCTGTACCTGGACAAATAAAGCCCCTAAACCTCCAGTAAACGCTGTCACATCTAGAGTATTAAAAAGAGGTCAATTGGGAAATCTCAAAATGCGATTCCAGCAACAAAGCTCTTTAGACGTGTTCTCTGCAATGGATGTGAATGCTGCGCTGGAAACCTTCATAGAGATCTTTGACACTGTCTGTGATGCCTTTGCTCCAGTCACCAAGCATAAAGTTAAAGGCTCACATAAGTCCTGGATCACTCCACATCTTTTAAGCCAACTTCAGACCAGAGATCACCTGTGGCAAAAGGCTTGTTGCGCCAGGACCAGCTCTGACATCCAACAGTTTAAGGCAGCCCCTAATAAGTGCACCCAAGCCATCCGCAGGTGAAAGCACAATATTTCAGGACTGAGTTAGACAACACCTGGGGTGATAACCAAAATATTTGGCAGAATATAAAGCTCTAACAGGTGGTACAGAAAAAACAATCTGAACGATGCCCAATCTAAATGGTAATATAACCCAGGACCCTAAAGCAATTGATGATGTGTTCAACAATGCCTACACAGACCTGACTCATATCCTCCCCCCTGACTTCCTAAAACCAACTCATGCTGTACTTCATCTCCCCCTAAAACTCCACCCACTAACACAACCCCCCTTTCTACCTCAGAGTAAGTACAAAATCTGAAACAAAAAAATACCTCATAAAAGTATTGGGGAAGACCAGGCATAGCAGTGATGGACCTGACCTGAAGCTAATATTTCTCACTCTCGATGAAGTTCTGACCCTGCTGACTAGAATAATTAACCTCTCCTTCATATCCGGTAACTTTCCAGAAATTTGGAAAGCAGCAGTGGTAACCCCAGTTTTCAAAAACGGGGACAAACTACTGCACACCAACTATAGACCTATTTCTATGTTACCGCCTATCTCCAAAGCTCTGGAGCGGATAGTCTGTGACCAGCTGATAGACTACCTAGACAAGCACCAACTACAGTGTGCTCAGCAAGATGGCTTTCACAAACAGCATAGCACTACATCAGCTCTGCTTGAATGTATGGGCTATATACATGACGCACTGGATCGAGGGCACTTGGTGGGCGCAATATATATTGACCTTATCTAGACCTTTGATATAGGCAGCCATTATCGCCTCCTTACACAGCTAAGCAGTACTGGCGTATCTGCAGACACACTGCCATGGTTCTGGAGCTACCTAACTGGGAGGGAGCAAAAGGTAAAAATGGGTAAAGCTCTATCCAATAGCCAAAAAGTCAGAACCGGAGTGCCACAGGGCTCCATCCTAGGACCTCTGCTCTTCAGTTTATTCCTGAATCAACTCCCCCAAGTATGTAGTGAAAAAATCCTTCTGTATGCCAATGATGAGGTCCTGTATACAAGTCACCATGACCCTGGCATCACTGAACAACAACTACAGTCGCAATTCAAAAATATAGAAGATTGGTTCCTGAATGCAAGTTGTTACTAAATCACGAAAAAAACAAGACAATGTTCAAACCCTAGGAGATTTTACTGTATTCTGACTTATGCAGCATAGTCTCACCATAAGACTGCCCCAGAGCCAAAATGGTTAATAGAACCTATGCAAATCAAGGAATGTTAGGCTCGAGCTCAGTTTTCAAACCACTGTCCATGGTAAACATTCTACAACTGTCAGATTCTTTACTATGCTTGCCTAGTACAGATGCCTCGGAGAGCCCTCCATCTTTCTTGAAGAATTTATTTTCTCTGGTTTTTAATGTAAATGTTATTTCTGTTTGTTTTTATAGCACCATCCTTGAGTTTACAGGTAGATTAGTCTAGATTTAGTGTTATTCCGGTAAGTTTTTTTGTTTCTTCTTGGTCCGTTTAACCGGGAGGGAACAAAACTTTTATTTATATATTAAAAGGTAAATTTCTGTATTTTATTCTTTCCCTGGGCTGGTTGCTTAATGTGGTTTATTTTAGAGGGAAACCAAGGTAACCTTCGTTTCTCTCAGCAGTTGCTGAACTGATGGCAAAGTAAAAATAAATAAATAAAGGCTTATGCCTTATTGTGTGGGGTTCTGACTCTCAGAGACCCATTTCTTGGGGTTTTCTACTGGTTATGTCACTACCCAAGAATAGAACCGGCCCAATGGGTTTTCAGCATTGTACAGAGTGTGGGAAATTGTTTGCTAAAGCAGATCCCCTCTTAATGTGTTTTTTGCCTAGGGTTTGACCACCCGAAGGCAGATTGTGAAATCTGTAAAAATGTTCCTTAGTCGATGCTTAATAGGTGCTTGAACTGACTGAGAGAAAAATGTCCGAGAAGACTGCTGATCTAGCTGCGGACAAATCTTCCTCCTTTCATAAGGAGAAACCAAAGGAACCGGCTGAACAACCCTTTGACCAGGGTGATGATTCCTCGGTTAAAAAAAGAACCTCAGGCACTGCCACTGAACCGGCAAGTTCTGCAAAGAAAAGGAGGGAGGAAAGTCACTTAGTTCAGGAACTGCAACCGAAAAAAATGCTGGCTCCAACCACAGATGAAATAGCGAGTGCTATAAGAATTCTACAGTCGATGCAAACTGGTAACGCGGTATCGGTTTAGCGGCCAGGTTCACAGACCTTGGTTCAGGACCTGGGTTCCTCCTTGATTCTCGGTTCACTTGAACACTTGCTGAGGTTTAGGTGGAAGGGGAGGATGAGGATGAAGATGATGAGGATTTTGTGGAACTGGTTGAACCTGATGTATCCCCTGATCCTCAACGTCCTGACTCCTCTGAGAAGGGAGCTGAGGATTTTCCTCCCACTTTGCCTTCATGAAGCAGGTGGCACAGACACTAGACCTCTCCACCCAGGAATCCACAGAGGAGGAGGAAGAGGAACCAGACTGTAGGGATACGATGGATGTGCCAGCAACAAAAAGGCTGCTGCTGCCCATCCACAAGCCTCTTAAGAGCCTGGCTTTTTTGGATTTTACAAAACCCCACTTCCCTTCCCCCACTGGACAAGAGGATGGATAGGAAGTACTGGGTGGCCAAGTCTGGGGCAGAGTTCCTTTTTGGATATCCCAGCGATGAAGGGGTGGTGCAGACTGTGGCTTGTGATAAAGTAGGAATTCTCCTGCCATCACACTCACTGGATGAGGACTCCAGAAAAATGGATTCTATGGCCAGGAAATCCTATTTGGGTGCCTCTTTGCCAATTAGGCAGGCCACTTACATGGCTTATGTCTCTAGATATCAAAAAAGTCTCTGGAATACAGTTTCAGAGATTGCCAAAGCATGCCCATGGTCCATGGCATCAGATTTGGCCGAAGCTGCCATACCTCTCAGTTGCTCCGCATTTTCCATGATATCCTGAATTTATGCTGCCTCAGTCAGCCTGTTCCGCTGCCCCGCATTCCATGTTTGATTTTCAGCACCGCGGCTGCCTGAATGCTGAAAACACATGCTGGCCTTTGTTCCCCAACACTTCGTTTCCCAGTACTTGACATTGCTGACGTGCCTAAATGGCCAATAGAGTGTTTCCTTGCCTTAGTTCTCACTCTGCATAGTGGCAGTGCTGTTTGCTTTCTGGCTCAGCCCACCCTCCTCTGAAGCCCACCCTCACTCCGTCCCAAAACAGGATTAACTTGTTAATGACTGGTCCCCCCCCCCAGGTCTGCTGCCATACAATAAAACAGCTAGGTGACCAGAGAGGAAACCATAGCTTTGGAACGATTTTTCACAGACTGCCACAGAGGGAAGGAACAGTGTCAGAGAGCACAGCGTATACAGGAAGAGAGGACCAGTCACCCGCACCGTGACTACTGAGGAGGACTGCAGAGACTGGCATTGAAGCCAGGGAGCCTGAGGAATGTCACCAGCTGCCACACAGAGCTATGGTTAGATAAATTAATCTTCTCACAATTTGGGTGTTTTTTTGTGGATTTTAGGAGAATAAGAGCCTGGGAGGGAAGGGGAAGGCAGGCAGCTGAACAGCCACCAGATTACCAGTCCACAAGTGCCACCACGAGCAGCGCTTGCTCCACTTAGCCCATTCAGCCAACTTCATTAACTAAGAGTCTGCAATCATCGTACTGAGGAGCTGTAAATCATTTTGAAGTTGGCTGTGTGTATGTGCTGTGTTGCGCAGTGCTGACTGAGACACGGAGCTGGAGCATGGAGGGAGTCTCTGCCGGATGTGTCTGCACAGAGCACTGCTGACTGCTGCAGCTGCTGTAGTGCTAAAATTTAAAGAAAATCAAAAGGAGCAGCCAGGGCAAGCAGCACTAGCACAACAGCACAGCAGAAATGCAGAAGAGCAACTGGCAACTGTCTGCATGCAGCAGAAGCACCACTAAAAGAACAGCTGGCCACGACCACTGACTTCACTCACTCTGCTAGGGCAGGCTTCTACTGGGTTTACAGTGTGATTAAGAGGGTGCCTTGCTGCCTGCATGGTGCTAGCCATGCTAGAACCAGCAAAGAGTGTGAGAGTGCTACAGACTTTTGCCATCAGTTCTGTAAGTCAGTTTCCCTGCCCTGCACACAGTAGGCTCTGAGCACTTCAGGAGCCATAGGCTTGCCTGCAGATTTGTCTAGGCTGCCTAACTTGCCAGCCCAGAACAGTCACTGGTGGTGCATGCAGTTGTCCAAGGCTGTGTGTGACTGAGTGCTGATGTGCAATATGGCTGCTGCTGCCACTGCACCAGTCACTTCACTACCAGTTTCTCATTGCTTGTAAAGCGCAATGGGATACAATGTGTATGAAAAGCCCTGTATAATTTCTAATTCTTTGCCTTTTTCTCCACATAGATCTGCTGCCCTGAATCTAGCTGCTGTTGTGACCCTACTATATGAGGGACTGGGAGACTAGTCCAGCCAGGAGGAGTGACCTGTCGCCATCAGAGGGAGCACCGCCAGCAACCCCGACTAGTCCAGCCAGGAGAAGTGACCTGCCGTCAGAGCGAATTCAGCCAGCAGCAACCCAATGCATCCACCAGGACTACACTATGCAGGTGTTCGTCACCAGCAAAAGGAGGTGAGGGGGGAGCAACAGCGGCTGAATTTATCAGGTATGTTTCTGGGGCTATTTTAAATTGTAATATATTTTTACAATGACTATTTAATTGTCCTGGGGGGTTGGTGCTGACTCCAGTTACCTCACTTCTGAGGCTTGTTATTTGATAGTATGTACATGTATACCCTTTTAATGGGCAGGCCAGGTGGGGGGCAGCTTGCTGCGTCTGACAACGTCTGGTATTTTATGGATGTAATTGTAGTGTCACAGTGTGACACACTCTGGCTGTGTTCATAAAACATCAGGAGTGCTTGGACACAGCAAGCAGGAACACCCCACCAACACCACCAACCCCCAAAATGACATATGGCCTGTTTTTGGTGGTGAGAGTCTGGCTTGCTACAGGACTGTGTCTGATTACTTCAGATTCAGATGTGTGTTTAACTGAATAGATTGTACAAGTATTTGGGATGCGTGGGGGGTGTTGCTGCTTGCTGCATCTAACAACGTCTGGTCTGATGTTTTATTAATATAATTGTAGTGGTTAAGTGTAATACACTGTCACTATGGTCGTATTAATAAATAATCAGAAGTGATTGGACACAGCAAGTGGGAACCCCTCTCCCACCAGCCCAAAAACATAGGTATATCACCTGTTTTTGGTGGTGGCGAGGGTCTGGCTTGCTATATGACTGCATCACATTACTTTGGTCGGGATGTGTTTAACGGAATAGGCTGTGCAAGTATTTGTGGGGAGGGGAGCCTGTGTGCTGTATCCAACAATGTCTGAGGTTTTTTTAATATGATTGTACTGTTACAGTGTGACGCTACGGTCATGTTAATAAACCATCTGGATTGATTGGACACAGCAAGCAGGACCCCCCTTCCACCAACCCAAAAAATGACATATATGGGCTGGTTTTGAGGGTGATGGTGTGGTTTGCTACATAACATCATCGGATTACTTTACAGAGAAGGGTGACCAAGATGGTACAGGGCTTGCACCAATAGATGTAAAGGAGAGATTAAAGGACCCCAATATGTACTTGCTGGAGGAGAGGAGGGGACATGATAGAAACATTCAAGTATGCTTCCTCCAGATAATTATTTATTACATATTTCAATATAGATTCCATCAAACAACAGTATAACAAGTTTGTTTTATTACAAAAACACAAAAGAAAATGTGCAGTTGGTTAAAAATAACTTTAGTGGTGCACAATCAAATAACTGCGCCACTCGCGTGCCACAAAAAATAGGGTGTTACACATTTGAGCCATTTGTCACACATTGCTGTGATCTCTGTTCCACATTGGCATGTTTACAGGTTGAGAGGTATGGAAGCTGCACAGAATGGCAGTGGATGCCAATGATATTGTAGCCAGGCAAATGGCTACCTCAGTGTCTCTGGAGATTTGTCTGGCTGAGGGAAACTAACTTGTCTCAGGACACCCAGACAAAGGCACTGGACTTTCCTTGTCAGCCTACATCCCTCTCTGGTGAGCAAACAGAGGCTTACATGAAAAAGATGGATGAGTACAAGGTGGGTTATAAGAGTGCTGCTGCAAAGGAGAAGGCAGCAACACCCCAGAAGTACCAAAGCAAAGGAAGCAAGGGTAGAACCCATTACAGATCCTTCTTCCAGACTCAGGCATCACCTGCCTATCAACCTCAGAGATGGTACTTCAAGGGCAGAGCAGAAGGAGCAGCAGCCGTGCTGACCCAGCACTCAGCCAAGTGCACAGACTAAGTAGAACCCCTGAGGGGTCTGACAAGGCCAGCTCCCCACTTCCAGTAAGAGGCAGGCTGGCCCACTACCTCCAGGCTTGGGAATCCATCACCACAGACAAGTGGGCCCTGGAGGTAGTGGGCCAGGGGCTTGCTCTTAGTTTCAAGGTCCTGCCCAAACTGGGAGCAAGGTTTTTCAGACCTGCCAGTCTATCAGAAACAACTCTGCTGGAAGAGGAAGTGACAAAACTAATTCAAAACAAAGCAGTAGAGCTTGTTCCCTTGGCCCTGAAGGGAAGGGCAGGGGCCTCTACTCAAGATACGTCCTAGCTATGAAGAAAACAGGGGAGTGGCAACCCATACTGGATCTCAGACATTAAAAAAGCCAATTAACAAAGCAAAAGTTCAAAGTGGTCACTCTGGCTACCATTCTCCCTACACTCAGGAAGGGGGATTGGCTAGCATCTCTGGACTTAAAGGGTGTCTACTTCTACATTCCTATCAGGCAATCCCACAGAAAGTACCTCAGGTTCAGATTGCCATCAGGCCACTACCAGTTCAGGGTCATGCCTTTCGATCTTACCTCTGCTCCAAGGGTATTTACCAAGTGCCTAGCAGTAGTGGTAGCACACCTAAGGAGACAAGGAATTTCAGTTCTCCCATACCTGGATGACTGGCTTGTGGTAGGCCAGTCTTCTCAGCAGGTAAGGGATGCACTGACCACAATTCAGGATACCATGAGTACGCTGGGCTTCCTGGTAACTCAGAAAAAGTCAGTACTGACACCATTTCAGCAACTGGAGTTGATAGGGGTGGAACTGAACACTCAGAGGAAGAGCCTTCTTCACACAGGGAACGGTGGACAGCTCAGTGCAGCTGATGAGCACCTTCCAGCTACATACCCCCAGATCAGCAAGATGTTTTCTACAGCTGTTAGGACACATGGCTGCATCAACAGCAACCATGTCAGGTTAAAGATTCCAGATGATGGACATTCAGTTTTACCTCAGGTCTCACTGGCATACCTCTCAACTGTCCCTGATTTTCAGGGATGTCCCTGATTTTGCCTCAGAAATTTCTTCTGTCCCTCCTAAATTTGGCATTTCTGTTACTGGCAAGTAGGGATTTAAATCACAAAATAATGCCAGCCATTGGTGTTACAGTCTAGTTCTCATTAAGTAAATGCTATTCACACTAAGAAGCATATTATACACAGCTTCTGGAAAGTACAGTTATGTAAGAACTTACCGTAACAGTAGATCTTTGAGAGAGGCTCTTGCAGTAGGTAATTACATATAGGACGGACGTCGGCAGGCGGCAGGACCCCACGGAAAAATTTCTAGCTAGCAGTCCCTGGCGAGGAGACCGCCCCGCCAGGTGACCGCGCCAGATGACGCCAGTATAAAGGCAGTCCCGATGCCCGCCTTCCAGTTCTTTCTCTGCCACAGGCCCGGAAGGCCCGGATGAGAGAGAAGCAGATGTTTCCATTCCTGGAAAAGGAGCTGAAAAGCCTAGGGGGATGAAGGGGGATAGAGTTATTTACTGCAAGAGCCTCTCGAAGATCTACTGTTACGGTAAGTTCTTACGTAACTGTACTATCTTACTTCGAGAGGGCTCTTGCAGTAGGTAATTACATATAGGACAGAATCCCAAGCAGTCTGGAACAAATGAAAGGCACCGGGAGGCGGAACTACTCCAAGAAGTAGCAAAAAACCTTGCAGACCTCAAGACAGGAGGCCTTGCAAGACCGCTAAGCCGAAGCCTGCTCTACGGTGAGAGACAATGTCTGAACTGTAATGTTTCATAAAGGTATGGACGGAAGTCCAAGTGGCGGCAGCACAAATGTCCGCCACAGACACATTCTTGAAACAAGCCGCAGAGGCTGCTACTCCATGAGTGGAGTGACCTCTGACTTGACCCGGTAGGGTCTTGTTGTACTTGTCATAACAGAAAGTGATGCAATGAGCCAACCACTTTGACAGGCATTGCTTGGAGACAGCATTGCCTTCCCTTTTGTGAGCAAAAGAGACAAACAACTGATCAGTCTTTCTGAGATCCTTCATCCTATCAGTGTAGTATCTCAGAATCCTGTGGACATCCATGGTATGGAGCAAGTATTCTCCCTGGTTGGAGTACTGCGTGAAAAAGGCAGGTAACTCAATAGACTGATTTAAGGTAGACTCCGCTACCACTTTCGGAAGAAACTTAGGGTTCGTGCGAAGAGCTACTCGTCTTTGTGAAAAATCAGATAGGGACTTTATACATAAGGGCCTGAGCTCAGAAATTTCTGAGCAGAAGTAATGGCCACCAAGAAGAGAGTCTTCCACGATAAAAACTTCAAGTCTCATGGAAGCCGAGGCTCAAAAGGAGGAAGGGTAAGTTTCGAGAACAAAGTTCAAATCCCAAGGGGGAGCAGGAGTCCGAACAGGGGGCCTGAGATGAAGGACCCCTCTGAGAAAGGTCTTGGTTACCTCTAATTGGGCAAAGGCTTTATCAGCAAAAGGAACATGGTAGGCTGAAATAGCAGCCATGTGAACATTCAAAGAGGAGTGACTGAGACCCAGGTCGAAAAAGATGACGCAAATAATCGAGCAGAATGGCCACAGGACAGGAGAAAGGCTCCACGTTCCTGGAGGCAGCCCAAATGGAAAATCGCTTCCATTTCATAGCATAGGTGGACCTAGTGGAGGGTTTTCTAGCCTCCACCAGAATCTCGGCCACCTCAGGAGAGACGCCAAAATGAGATTGGGCTAGGTCTGCAGGAGCCATGCATGAAGTTGGAGAGACTTGAGTCCCGGATGGACCAGGGTCCCCTGATCCTGGGTCAGCAATCCTTGAGATAAAGGAAGAGGAAGAGGAGGAACCTCTGAGTATTGTTGTAGAAGAGAGAACCAGATTTGCCTGGGCCAGAAAGGAGCGATCAGAATCATTCTCGCTTCTTCCAATGCAAGTTTCTGCAGTACACGAGGGACCAGAGGAATTGGGGGAAAAGCATAGACGAATCTGTCCTTCCAGCTTAGAGAGACAGAGCATCGCTCCAGAAAGCGCCTCACTCTGGAGCGAGCGAGAAAAAGGTGGGAAGTTTTGCATTTTGGGAAGAGGCGAACAGGTCTACCTGTGGAGTTCCCCAAAGCTGGAAGATGCCGTTTAGAACCTTTTGGTCCAGTTCCCACTCATGTGGCAGAGCCGAGAAATGACTTAGCTTGTCTGCCAGGATATTGTCGACTCCTGGAACATGGATCGCTGTGAGGTGAAGGTTGTGAAGCATTACCCATTCCCAAACCCTCATTGCTTCCCTGCACAGTGGGTAGGATCGAGTTCCTCCCTGCTTGTTGATGTACCACACCACGCACATGTTGTCCGTTTGGACAGCTAGGTGACCGGGAAGAATGTATTGGTGAAGGGCCTGGAGAGCATACAGAACTGCTCGGAGCTCGAGCACATTGATGTGGAGAGCTAATTCCAATCTCGACCATAAACCCTGGGTTCGGTGAGGACCCAGATGGGCTCTCAACCTTCGCCTGATGCGCCCATGGTCAGAGTCTGGGAGGGGAGGATGAAAGAAGGGGACCCCCAGGAACAGATTCTCTCGAACCATCCACCATTGCAAGTCTCTTGACATCGGCGAGGAGATCAGCACCAGATGATCTAGGTCGTCTACAAGTTGATCCCATTGAGAGTGGAGAGTCCACTGAGAGATCCTCATGTGGAGTCGCGCGTGCGGAACCGTGGGGATGGCGGCTGCCATAAGCCCCAAAAGACGGCGCACCGACCTTGCCGGAACCTTCCTGCATTCCGAAAGTAGGGAAATCTGTGACTGGAGGGAGGCCCCCCTGTCCGAAGGCAAGAAGGCCTTGCACACTGTTGTATCGAGGATTGCCCCGATGAACTGAAGTCTCTGGGAGGGGTTCAGATGAGACTTGGAATGGTTGATGGTGATACCCAGACAAGTGAAAACCTGCTGGATGAGGGAGAGAAAATGCAGGAGTTCCTCCCTGGATGAGGCCACCAGGAGCCAGTCGTCCAGGTAGGGAAACACCTGAACTCCTAAAGTATGCAGGTGGGCCGCTACCACCGCCAGGCATTTGGTAAAAACCCGGGGAGCTGAGGAAAAGCCAAAAGGAAGTGCCCGGACTTGGTAATGGTCCCCCAGCAAACCGGAGGTACTTTCGGTGTGAGGGACGAATAGGGATGTGCAGGTAAGCATCCTGCATATCCAGTGCACAAAGCCATTGGCCCAGCCAAAGAAGGGGCAGAAGGGTTTGAAGGGAGAGCATCCTGAACTTCTTGTATTCTACATAGAAGTTCAGGGAGCTGAGATCGAGAATG
Source organism: Neoceratodus forsteri (assembly GCA_016271365.2). NCBI lineage: Eukaryota > Metazoa > Chordata > Ceratodontiformes > Ceratodontidae > Neoceratodus > Neoceratodus forsteri. The sequence continues at coordinate 286,985,150 of CM057455.1, read as the reverse complement.
GGTCTGAGATCTCCCATCTTCTTTGGTACAAGGAAGAAATGGGAATAGTAGCCCGTCCCGTGAAGGTGAGGAGGGACGGGTTCTATGGCCTGCTTCGCAAGGAGAACAGATATTTCTTCCCTGACCAAAGGAAGATGGTCCCTTGAGTAAGAGGACTTCAGAGGGGGGTGGCATGGAGGTTTCTGTAGAAACTCTATGGAGTGCCCCTCTGCGATAATCTGAAGCACCCATGAATCTGATGTTATCCTCTCCCAACCCGGAAGGTGGAGGGAGAACCTCCCTCCTACCGGTTCCTCTGGGGAGTCCAGAGGCAGTGGGAGAGGGAAGGAGTCAGGTGGTATGGGGCAGCGCCCCAACTGGGGCACCCGCTGCTTTTTTGGGTGGTGGGGGCCTGCCAGCTGTGGGGGCCCAGTGTCTGGTGGCCCGCCTTCCTTGGGGTTTCACTTGAGGCCGGTTGCGTCTGCAAAAAGGATGGCGCTGCGGGGGATGGGGACAGTACATAGAATCCACAGTTTTCTGGGCCGTCCCCTTCTTCTGCAAGTTGGTGATGATGTCCTTGACATCACCACCGAAAATCACCGAACCCCTGAAAGGTGCTTCCTGAATCGCTGACTGCACCTCCGGGATCAAACCTGACACTTGGAGCCAGGTGTGACGCCGAAGACTTACAGCAAACACGGAGCTCTGCCCTGCAGTGTCCACTGCATCGTAGGTCATCCTCAGAATGTGATGACTGGCCGTACGAGCAGAACGGACAAGGTCAGCTAACTTCTGCTTGACTTGGGAGTCAGGCAAGGAGTCAATCTTAGATTCCGCCTGGGTAAGGACAGCCTTCTGGTAATCCCCCATATGTGCTACATAATTTAGGGCCCTGATCCCCAGTGTGGAAGAAGCATAGATCTTCCTTCCATACTGATCCAGAAGGCGAGATTCCTTATCCAGATGAGACGAGCTCAGATGTTTAGGGTGTGCTGACCGGCCGTGAGCAGCGTTAATCACAACCGAGTCTGCATGGGGGTGAGAATCTAAAAAGTCTACACCCTCCAGAGCCTGGTATAGCCTGTTGGACTTCCGAGGAAGCGGGGCTAAAGCCGACGGTTGTTTCCAAACAGTGGAAGCAAGGTGGGCATGAGGCTCGATCCAGGGTGGCACTAGAGTAGGGGCCGTGAGGGGCAAGTCCAGATGTTCAGTGAGTATAACCCGCTGAGGATCTGGCTATAAGGAACGCCACTGATGTACTTCCTGGATCTTCCTGAGCAACTCCGTGAAGGATGGATCCTCCGGAGGAGACTTCGGAGGAGTCCTCGGCCGGGGCTTGGACGGAGAGCGAGGCTTGTCGTCTTTCTCGGAGCATCCGTCGGAGGAATCCGGGGAGTCTGAGAGAGAAGAAGAAGAAGAATTGGAAGCAGAGTAAGACTCCCTAACTTGTCTAGGGGGAGGAATGGGTTCCTTAGGGGGAATCCCTGGACATGTGTCCTGCCCCTCTCTGGATCCAGAGGGAAGAGCTCGGGAATCCGGAGGCGAAGAGGGAGTGTGCCATCTGGGGCGTACAGGGGCCGGAGGTGGCACCATCACTGTAAGGCAGCTCTCGACTTCCTTGGTGAGCTGAGCCTTGGCCTCAGCCCACCAGGAGGCCAGAGTCTCCTGAAGATCCACTGGCGGCCTAGAGGGCGGTGGAGGAGGAGGAGGGGGATAGTTATACGGATTATATCCGTAAGGCGAGTATCCGTAACCCGGCTGCAGGAATACCGGAGCCGGGTATTGCGGCGTCGGGTACTGCGGCATCGGTGGAGCCGGCGTCGGGTACTGAGGCACAGGATACTGCGGACCCAGGTCAAGCCGCGCAGATACGATGGCGGGATACCTAGGGTACCGGAGGAGCTGCCAGAGCAGACGCCCAGTAGGGAGCTCCACGGGCGGATCAACAGTGATTGGCCCGTGGAGGGGAGGGCCCGCATGGAAGAGGAATATCTCGCAGGCCGGCGCCGGAGGGGCCGCCGCCGAACCGCATCGGCGACCGGCGCCCCGGAGGCCGCATCAGATCCGGCCCTGTGGGAGGAGGGTCTGACAGCGGAAAGGCATCCCGGCATCGCCCAGGGACAGAGGAGAAAAGTCCCCGGGTCAGGCAGGGGGACTCGGCTCCCCAGACGGCAGTGAAGGCTGCGGGGAACCTGGGATGACAGACGATGGAGGGTCTGTCATCTGCTCCAATGCCCGTCACCCATCGCAGGAGCCAATGTGCGACTTAGGGGCTGAATCCCAGCGGACGCCAGAGGAGCCGGTGTCCGACTCAAGGGGTTCCTCGTCGGAGGTGGGCCGAGGGTGGGAAGCGGCCTGGTCCGAGGGGGACACTGCCGTGCGCCACCCCGGAAGGTCGGGCATCTTAGTGGCCTTCTCCCGGCGGACATCGGAGGAGCCGACGTCCGGCTTATGGGAGGCGCCCGCACCAGTAGGCCGCAAGCCTGCGGCAGTACTGGGGGCAGAAGTCTCCTTTTGCCCGGAGGCACCCGAAGGGCCCGAACGTGAGCCCGATGGGTGGGCCAACACCTCCTCCAAAGCCTTGGAGGCTGCCATTGGGCGATCCCCCTGAGGGGACGTTACCTGAGCCTCAGCTCTGGCCGGAGTCGCGGAGGAGGACGCCTTCTCCCGGTGCCTTTCTTTGTCCCGCTTCTTGTGTCCTTCTGGGGAGGTCGATGCCTGCCTTAGCTTCTTCAACTCCTTCTCCATTGCAGACATCTTGTTTTTAAGGAGATGGGCTTTCAAAGGACTGCTGGCATCGTCTGCGGGTGGCCGCATTGAAATGCAGGCAATGCGGGCACTTTTCGACCGCATGGTCGGGGCCTAAACTAAAAAGGCAGAGGGAGTGACTGTCCTTGTGAGGCAGTTGGGCGCCGCACGAGTCGCACTTATTTTTTGAAGAGGATGACATAAACTGACGTTCACCTGATGAAAAAATACCAAAATACTGATAACTTTCGGTAAAAAAACGACGAAGTAACAGGGCTGAGCTACGAACTTTACCGCAAGGCGCTGCATGAGCTGACGGCGGGAAAGAACTGGAAGGCGGGCGTCCGGGACCGCCCCTTTATACCGACGTTGTCTGACGCCAGTCACCTGACATGGGGTGGTCCCTTGCTAGGGACTGCTAGCTAGAAATTTTTCCGTGGGGTCCTGCCGCCTGCCGATGTCAGTCCTATATGTAATTACCTACTGCAAGAGCCCTCTCGAAGTAAGATCAAATATTACTATTTTTTCAGATGTGTCCCTTATTTTGATAATTTGTCCCTGATCATTTTAAGCCTTGTCCCTGATTTGTGATGACAGAGATTGATAGGTATGCTCACTGGTCACAGAAAAGAGATTCCCTGTAAAAAATGATTCCAGTCACAGGATCCCTACTGCAGGCTCTGCAATGGTGACAGGTAAAGGACAACTTCAGGGAAGGGATGCCTTTGCTCCAGCTGTCACCAGCAGCAGTCTTAACAGCAGATGCCTCCCTTCTAGGGTCAGGTGCACACCTAGGGGAACACATTGCACACAGTACCTCGCTCCAGCAAGAGTCTCTGCTTCACATAAACCTGTTGGAATTCAGGGCAGTTTATCTGAGCATTCAGTCCTTTGCTTAAATGCTTCAAGGCAAGGTGGTACAAGTCAGAACAGACAATACAACCATAATGTACTACATAAACAGGCAAAGGAGCACAAGGTCATCTGTTCTGTGCAAAGGGGCCATGGAAGTATGGAATCTGGCTTACTCCCTGGGGATCTTCCTCTCAGCAGTCCAGGGAAGGACAACGTCCTAGCAGATGCTCTTAGCAGGATCAACCAGAATCACCACGAGTGGTCACTAAACAGGCAGATCCTGCAAGTGGTGTTTGGAAGGTGGGGCACCCGATAGAAACATAGAAACATAGAAACATAGACTTTGACGGCAGATAAGGACCACTTGGCCCACCCAGTCTGCCCATTTCCTACCTACTGGATAAGCTGCAGATTCTAGTTAACCAACAGCCTATTTCCTGCCACCCCCCACTACAATTGCCTTGTGTCTGTCCCATGCATGTTTGAATTCCCTCACTGTTTTAGACCCAACAACCTCCCCAGGAAGGCAGTTCCACGCATCCACCACTCTCTCCATGAAAAAAGATTTCCTCAAATTACCCCTGAGCCGTCCCCCCTCTATCTTTAAATTGTGTCCCCTTTGCAGCCCCAGACAATCACTAGTTGCACAGGGACAAGGTGGTACTTAGGACTGTAACAGGGAGCCCTGTTATGAAGTATAAAGAAGAATAAAATCTTTAATGAGATGCAACACCCCCCCCCCGTTTTGTTTTCTAATTTCACTCTATCCTGTCTTCTTCTATTTTTCCTTAGCTATCCTATTTTCTTGTCAAGGTGGCCAACCTGGCAATCTTACGAATATTTTCTTTACTGTCCCTTTATGCCCCTTTTTCTATTTTGCATCTAAAAACTCTAGAGTGGTGCACATTGGCATGTAAATATGCTGTAGGGCTTTAAATATAATATAATTGCCCTTGTTCAGCAAATCCCAACAAGTACAGTGTTGTACGAATGCAATAAATTGTTTAGAATGAAGAGAGCTTAATAAAAACCCTGCTCTCTGTCTTCAGGCATGTTCCTTATGCCTCTGAGTGTTAAATAAAGGTAGAAGGATGTTTTTTAAAAGGAAAAGCACTTAGCGCTATGTGTTGAAATTCCAGCGATTCCCGTGCTGGAGCAACTGCAATGTGTGTGCATGTTCATGTTGCCAGGTGTGTGCACACTCACAGAGGACCTTGCGCACGTTCGCCCACAAAAAGGTCCGAGAAATGGAGCAGCAGAGCTGTAAACTCGCAACCGCTTGTTGCAGTTTGAGAGATAAGTGCCCGTGCAGCTAAAAGGGAAAGCTGCAGCAGCGCAACTGTTTACAGTTGCTAGGGAGCGTTGCTACACTCCCTTTTCAAGCCCCGAAGTGCTGTGATGATATCCAATTTCCAATTTTTTTACCAGGAGAGACACATTAAGCTGAAGGCTTGTTTACAGGTGCGACCTGGGAGCACAGGGAAGTTAAGTGACTTGCTCAGGGTCACACAGTATGCAAGTCCGCTCCTCGGGTATCTAAGGAAGGGACTGCATTTTAGAAATCGATACAGTACACTAAGGGCATAAAATGTAGAGCCCTGTAGTGACAAAAAGGAAATTTAAATGAGCTGTAGCCACTGAAATAAAGCCCTCAGACAGTTAGAAGGCTGTAATGTACAAAAAGACGTCAGCTGAAATTGCAGCCATCGGGTAGAAAGAAAAATGAATGAAAACCTTTTAAATTACAGAAACAGGCTTTATGCAGCATAAATAAAGAATAAGGTTGCAGGGGGTTATTGTATAAGAATGCTAGAATTATCATATGAAATAATTACATGTTTATATTGCTGTTTATGTATTCTAAGCAAATAGAATTCTGGAACCTTGCAGAGAAACAGTAGATAGGGAGCGTGCCTCTCCTCTGTTTTTCTCTGCTGAGGTGTACATTCTATTTTCTAGAAATAATCATTGCTTTTTCCTTTCTGTAAATAAGTTTTGTTATCTTAAATTTCTATTTACCTGAAAATATCTGTTATTATGGAGAGGTCCTATTATAGGGCTGGCAGCCCATAAAATGACTGTCTTTATAGGACTTGGGGAGAGTGATGTCACAAATAAGACAGGGGCTAAGCTACAAACTACACCCCCTCCTTCAATTAAGGGCTAGAAATATATTATTGAGCCTTTAAATGTGGTATATGCTATAGAATATAGTGTACCTATTACTGATGTGACCCTTTCTGTACCCCATAGTCAGTGTGAGAGTTAGTAGCCATAAAACCAGTCAAGGTTTTCTAATTGCATAGTCACATGACTATGAGGTCACAGAAGAAAATAATATAAAAAGTCTCCACCAGGGGACAGTTAGAGAGAGGTGGGTCAGTATTGGACTGACCACAGTAAGAGAAGGTTGTATGTAGGCTTTCACACAAGTGTTATTTTCGGTGGAGAAAGCTTGAGGAGCTTGGGGAAAGAAATATTTCCTGTGTTTGATGGGTGTGGAGATAACACCATTTTTTTTCCTTTCTGTAAACTTTATTTTTTTATTTTTATTATTTTGAAAATAAATTGACAAACACATTTATTTGTGTTTTTTATGCATCTTACTTCTGTCTGGAAGTCTGTTATTATTCCACGCTTCTACGTTGGTGTTAGGAGTGGGATAAACTGGCACGTCTAGACTGCCCGGGAGGTATTGCCAGGGGGTATTGAAGCTAAGTACCCTAACAGATGGAGGAAGGAGACCAGACAGACAGAGGTGCACATCATGTCACTTCATCAGTAACGGAGAGAACCCGAATACAGTTGTTGCCAGGCTTGAGCCCTGGAGCGATACCCAAGATGAAAAGATTGGAGGATGTGGATGTGGATGAGGAGTCCCCGAAACAAGAGGGAGCCAAAGCTGCTCAGATTACCCCGACACCAGATTACCCTGGAGAACTATGATGGTTGTGTATCCGCCAAATGGAGGTGGAATGACAGAGGGATGAGGATCATCACCAGAAGAAGCAGGACAGGTGTGTCCAAGCAGAAGAGCATCAAAGACAAGATGAGAAATGGACAGACACCCTGAAGGCTATTCAGGCCCTCTCACAAGGTCAGCCTGATCGAACTGTGCCCAGAGATATCAAGTTAAAAAAATTATCAGAAAGTGATGATATAGAGGCATTCCTCACCACTTTTGAGCATATTGCCCAGATGTATGCATGGTCCCGTGACCAATGGGTCATAAGACTGGTCTCTTACTTAACTGATAGAGTACAGATGGTATACAGCCAGTTAAGTGAGGTGGATGCAAATAATTATGACCAAGTTAAAGAAGAGATGTTGAGACACTATGACATAAGCGTAGAGACCTACAGACAGTATTTCCAGACACAGAATGACAGTGCATAGAAACATAGACACATAGAAGCTGATGGCAGATGAGGACAGCAAGGCCCATCCAGTCTGCCCATTTCTTTTTCTACCTTATGAATGTGCCATCAGCCTTTACTCTGTCAATGGCCTATTTATTCATATGTAACCCCCCCTGCAAATGGGGGTTCCCAAAAGTCTTCCAGGAGCTTGAGTGAATGCTCCAAGTCTGGGCGGTGTTCAGCATCTGAGCTGTTTAAATGTGGTTGCAAGTGAGTGCTATTTGAGCCTCCGCATACTGTCTCTTTAAGAGCTGTCTGCAGACTTAATCAGTTTGTATGGGGGGACTGTGTATTTAATGCTCGAGTCCTGCCCGAGATGCTGTCAATTCACTCCGTCACTGCCATCGCTACATGTGCAGAGAGAGAGAGAGCCTTGTTGAAAGATATAACTGTTTGCCAGAAATCATTTAGAATGACTGAGAAAATGTAGTTTGTCTAACCTGTCTTCATTTCAGCACAAACTGTTTCAGTGTAGCTCTTTCATTTTGGTCCTGAATTGCTGACTTGGACCTGTCAGGATGATAGGGAGACCTTAAGATGGAGTCTGTGGACGAATCGGAACTTGGACTCTCAATTTTAAGCCAACCACAAGGGGATTGTAAGGGCAGTGATTCTGGGAAATGTAGTTTTGACCTTGGCACCTTTTTTCACCAACAGAGGGAGTCTTATTTTGATTGACAGCTGAACCAGCCAATCAGAATGGTGTGGAGCAAAAGGAAATGCCCTGCTCTGTGACTGGAAAGATTAGATCAGTTGTGACAGTGAAGAGAGAAGAAGCTCTGTGCCTCTGTGGTGTATAGTTTCGCACGGGAAGCGCATGTGAGGCCTTGAGGTTCGGCCTGCAGCCGTTGCAAGCGCCAGATCGGACTGACTCCAACTTGTGAGGAGAAAGAAGGAGTTCTGAAGAGTAGAAACCAGGCTCACCCTGTAGAAGACTGGAGAAATTGCTGAATCACGCTTGGTCTGTCAGGAACTGAAGCTGCTGTGTGTTCTCCCGGGTATTTTGCACTAATTGCAGTCAGGATCGAGGAGCAGCCTGCCTGGTATAGTACTTTCCTTTTACATATAAATGTGCATAGTGCTTGTGGGGAATCTCTATTTCAAATCCCCTGTACAGTAAATTGTGTGCTGAAGCTGGAAGTAAAACCCAGCTTAATTTGGACTACATCCATTTGCTATCAACTGCAGTGGGGTCCAGTCACAAGTACCTTGTTCCCATGCCCTGTTCTCCTGGCAATCCGGAAGGACATTCTCCATCCAATCCTCAGCTTGGGTGTTGTGAGTACAAATCAGGATATCCCCCTGTAGCTTGTGTTCCAATCACAAGTGTGTCATCTAATTCTTTTTGTTTCACTGCTTCATGGACTGAGCCCTCCAGCTCCGGATTACAATTGGGTGTTGTACATATCTTTTTTCTACAGGGCCCTATCCATCTGCACCTACTGGCCAACCCCAGGCAACAGACCTGGCTAGCCCCCCCCAACCTGGGTACCCAGAGTGTGACTTTTTAGACCCTGTATTTGTGCACAGTACTGTGATTTAATGTCACTAATTAACCTGATTTCCCCCTCCCATGCTACTGTCCTCTAAATTAATCAGATTTGTTGTTGTTATACTATATACTGTCTGTGGTGTTGGTACTTATGGAAACAGTATTGTGTTCTGCTGTGTATGTTGTTTAACCTTACTTTACAGGGGATCCTCAGAGACGTGCTGCAGAATCAGTCTCAAGGGTAAGTGGTATCTATATGAGTGAACAGTGTGTATACATGAGGTATTGGGATTGTAACTTTGGTGTACTGTGTGAGCCACTAGAGGGAATAAAAGGGGATCTCAGTGTCCCAGAGGGCTGTGACCATGCTAGTCTAACCACTACAAACCATGACCTCTGGGTGGAGGCACCCGGTATAGGACCTAGGCCCCTCAGCCTGTCCGTAGTCAAACAGGCAGGGGTAGTAGTTCTTGGGATAGTGCCACCTAGGGGTTGCATCTTGGAGGCACCGCTGGGATTAGCAACTTCTAGTGGCCACATTTACGAATTACTGTTAAAAATAAATGGATACCCCAACAGAAGTGGCTGTACACCAGTTGGTAAGGTGTTGTACTGGGCAGGAGATTGACCCCCAAAATGCTATACTTATCTTGGCTATCCCACTGGGTACCAGTACGGACACTGTAGAGGAAGTACTTTCCAAGGTCGAATGTTTACGAGACCCTGTGGTTGTGGGGCGACAGACTGGTCTGCTCGCCCAAACTTTCATGGCCCTACTAGAGTGTAAGGACCCTGTAGACAGTTCTAAAGTGCCACAGACTATTACCCCAGGGGAAACCCTCACTGTCTGGAGAGTGATAACCAAAGACAGTAAAGACTCCAGGGAGAATGAGTCTCCCCCACTGTCTGAAACTTTTGAGGAGAAATTTGCTAAGTTGTTGCTGGAGGAAGGGAAAATTGTGGAGGATTTAAAGAAACTATTATTGCCACCTGAGAACATTCCCCCACCCAACACCCTCTCCCCCTCCAGCACCCATTATTGCCCCTCCTTCTGTGCCAGTGCTAGCCCCTATGTCTGTACCTGCCAATAGTCATGACTCTTACCGCAGGTTGAAAATTTTCTCTGGTACCCTCCCCACCCCACAAGGGGAGGATGAGTGGGAGACCTGGATATACTATGTTGCCCCTCAACTGCTAGAATGGCAATGCTCGGAAGCAGAAAAGTGAAAGAGGGTAAGTGAGAGCCTCTGAGGTCCTGCCCTGGCTACCATCCATGCCAAACAGGCCAGTAACCCTGAAGTGACTGCACAGGACTATCTTGAGGCCTTGGAGAATGTGTATGGGAGCCCAGATTCCGATGAGGTCCTGTGGTGGAGAGTAAGAAATGAACAAAAGTACAAAGGGGAGTTGTTGTCTGTGTATGTATCTCGGCTGGAAAAATTGTTGCAAGAATGCCTCAGAAAGGGTAGTTTGCCAGCGATTGAATTGGATTGAACCAGACTGGACAGGATCCTTAAGTCTGCCCCCTTTTCAGAACTGCTATTGCTTTAGTTACACCAGGCCAATTGACTGGAATCCCCACCCTCCTATGATGAGCTAATGAGAGAAATTCGAGGAGTTGAGAAAAGGCGACCCCGGGAGGGATTTGCACCAATAGCTGCTGCTACAACCCGAGTGACTGAGGGTGACCTGTCAAGTGAAGTTCAGGGGCACAAGTTGGCAGCTAATGAGTGTTCTGAGAAGGAAAAGGGTGTGCCACCATGGGGTGAACTGCTGAGGGAGATTAGGAAAGCAACAGACAGTCTCATCATGAAGGTCGCTCCTACAAGTATGGGCACTAACACTTGCCCGACTGCTTCTGCTATGGGGTGGGGGTGCCTACCCAGGCACTTCATGTTGACAACAGTTTAAAACTTGATGTCTTGGCTATGGAGGTGAGGGAACTGAAGAGATGTCTCCAAATGTCCAACCCACTGCTGGCTGAGGTGGCACCAAGGTTTTCTATTGATAGTACCAATGCCGCAGCCCCCAATGTGATGCTTCAGTCACCCCAAACTTCAGCTGACATATTTTGCCACAACTGTGGGAAGGATGGGCACGTGAAGAGGGAATGCCGGTCTCGGAAAGACTTAGAGAGAGTGGTGAGCTGGCTACAAGGAGAGCTTTGGAGCACAAAATAGTGGTTAAGAGGTGCACAAAATGACCACAGTGAAGGTCCCAAAAATGCTAACTCACGTCTTTCTGTGGCTAGATCATCTACCCAGGCCCTTGCCACCATCTCTCCAGACTGGTCCAGAATAGTGGGCCCTTCAATGGAAGCTACAGTAAAAGTGAATGGTGTCCCCAACAGAGCTGTGTTGGACAGTGGCTCCCAAGTGACAATTGTGTTCCAGGATTGGTATCAGAAGCATTTGTTAGATGTACCCTTACAACCATTGGAAGGAATGCATGTATGGGGGTTAAGTGAGAAGGCCTACCCCTAATCCGGGTATATCCGAGATTGGCTATCTTTCCCTACCTCTGTGGCTGGAGTGGCAGAGCAAGTAGAGACCCTTGCCTTAGTGTGTCCCCCTACTGGACTGTATGATGGGATTCCTCTACTAATTGGGACGAATGCACATATTTATTTATTTATTTGCTTTTGTTAACCGGGTAAGGCACACTAGACAGCCAAGTGCTAATTTTCAGGTGCGATCCGGGAGGGTTACAAACTAGAAGCATACTTAACATACAATGAGATAACAGGCAATAACAAAATTTGACATCCAGAGAAATGACAAGCTTATACAGGGTTTGAGTAGGTAGCTAACAGCCTTAGAGATGATTAGCACAAGATATGTTTGGATGGTTGACGCAGCTGTGTTATGAGAAACAAGTGTCAAGGCCTGGTAGAGCTTTGAGAATCCCAGCCTTGATCAAGAAGGTCTATGAGGCACAGAGAGATGCTGAAAAAGTGGACCCAGAGGAACCAGTTGGAATTGTCTGGAAGAAGGATCCTGAGTCTCTGATTCTGGTGCCAGATGCCCAGTGTACCTTACAGGGGAAAGTCCGTATCAGAAAGGATGTCAAGAATAAAATCCTTATGCTGGATGCACCAGGCGATGGGAAATTGCCGGAAGGACTGCTGGTCAAGCCAAGTATTTTGCCTGCCAGAGCCCATGCTTATGCCAGAAGGGTAATGGTTCACGTTCATAATGTGTCTGATAGAGAGATTCGAGTAAATAGTGGTTGCACCCTCACTAATGTACATTGTGCAGATTCTGCAGTGTTACCCAGTAACAAGTATTCGGGGGAGAATGACAGAGTGGTGCCCGACTTGTTTGATTTTGGGGACTCCCGTTGCCAGCCGAATGGAAGATGAGAATCAGTAGAAAGCTTGCCCAGAGAGACCAGGTGTTTTCTTTAAAGGAATGGGACGTGGGATGTGTACAAGGAGCTGAGCACCACATCCAGCTGTATGATGAAAGGCCATTTTATGAGAGGTCTCGACGCCTGGCCCCTGCTAGCACAGATGATGTGAGACAGCATCTGCAAGAGATGCATGCTGCTGGTGTAATACAAGAATCCAGAAGCCCATATGCTTCATCTATTGTGGTAGTGAGAAAAAAGAATGGGCAGTAAGGATGTGCGTGGATTATCGCACCTTGAACCGGCGGACTATCCCTGATCAGTATACAATGCCCCACATCCAGGATGCTTTAGACTGCCTGAATGGTAGCAAATGGTTCTCCGTGCTGGATCTTCACAGTGGGTACTACCAGATCCCGTTGGCCCCAGAAGACTGTGAGAAGACAGCCTTTATCTGTCCGCTTGGCTTCTATGAATTCATGAGAATGCCTCAAGGGATTTCAGGTGCCCCAGTCACTTTTCAACAACTGATAGAGCATGCAGTGGGGGACATGAACTTATCAGAGTGCCTGGTGTACCTGGATGATGTTATTGTGTTTGGAAGCTCACTGGAGGAACATGAGAGCAGATTGTTTAAGGTGTTGGACCAACTGGAAGACTTCAGCCTAAAACTGTCCATCGATAAATGCCAATTCTTCCAAACATCTGTAAAGTATGTGGGACACATAGTCTCCACCGAGGGAATAGAGACCGACCCAAGTAAAGTTGAGGCCTTGACCACCTGGCCACAGCCCCACAATCTAAAAGAACTGCAAAGATTCCTGGGATTCTGTGGCTACTATCGCCATTTCATCAAGGACTATTCAAGAGTGATCCGTCCTTTACTTAATCTTACTCAAGGTTACCGTCCCACCCACAAAAAATATAAGAGGTGGGTTTCTTCTGAGCCTGAGAGAGTGTATTTCAGTCCCAATGAAGTATTTGGAGCCAGATGGACACCTGAGTGTGAAGCTGCTTTTCATGAGATTATATATCAACTTACCCATGCTCCTGTCCTTGCCTATGCAGATCCAGCGAAGCCCTATGTCTTGCACACTGATGCTAGTGTATCCCCTAGATGGCGCTATCCCAGGGGCTACTACCCCTGCCTGATTTGCCACTAACAGGTTGAGGGGCCTGGATCCAATGGCGGGTGCCTCCACCCAGAGGTCAGGGTTTGCAATAGTTAAACTAACTTGGTCACAGCCCTCTGGGACACTGCAACCCCCCTTTCTTCCCACTGGTGGCCCCACAATATATCAGAATTACCTTCACAGTATACACTCTACCCCAGGTCTGGTTCCGGCACTGGGACCTCCTGTGAAATGAGATACAGTGCAACAATCACAGTACAGTACTTAACATAGACAAATACCTCAGGCAGTATAACTTTGCTGAAACAAGCTCTCTGATTTATTTGGGGATATAACAAGGACAGGGGGAAATCAGGTTAATTAGCTTATCCTCTATTAATCTACCTATGGCTCTGTGCACAGGCTATCCCTATCAGTTACTGTCCCTGGGTACCCAAGCCCTAGTGGCTAGTCCAAACCGTGGCAGCTGGTAGGGCCCTTTCACACAGAGAAAAGGAGAATTAAACAGTCAGCAGTACAGTAATTCCATTTTGGATTTAATGTGGCAATTCAACAGGAGCAACCCTGAATTAGTACTCACGACCTCCAAATAAGATATAGGGTCCTTCAATGTCAGCAGGGCTCACTTGAGGTACACAAACCTCTGCACACATCCATATAAAAGAAAGCACTATACCAGGCAGGCTGCATATGTATCCGATCGTGATTACTGCACAATACCGGGAGAACACACAGCAGATTCAGTTCTGACAGACCGAGTGCAATTTTCAGCCATTCCTCCAGTCTTCTACAGGGTGAGCCTGGTTTCTACTCTTCAGAGATCCTTTGATTCTTTTTCACAGGACGGATTCAGTCCTAACAAGCTGTTACACAAGCTGCAGACCCGAACTCTGGGCCTTACACACGCTTTTTGCTAAAACTGCACACTGAAAAGCACAGGGCTCCTTCCTTCTTCACTGCCAAAGCTCAACTGACTCTCCAACTGACAAAACCGGGCACTTCCTTTGGAGTTCCTCCCAGTTCTTGACTGGATTGGCTGTCACTCACAATAGACTGCTGCTGTTGGTCCAAAAGGCACTGAAGTCTAAACTACATCTCCCAGAGTCACTGCCCATTACAATCCTCTTGTGGCTGGCTCAGATTATGAGTCCAAGTTCTGATTCGTCCAAGGCACCATTTTAGAGCTAGCTTACCCCACACTGATTGGTCCAGTTCAGCAGTTCAAAACTAGAATGGGGAACTAGCAGACACAGTTCTGACTGCAAAGAAAGCAGGTTAGACAAACTGTAATTTCATTATTACTCTAAATAATTTCTGGCAAACAGTTACATCTTTCAGATAGGTTCCTTTGCACTCTAGTGACTGCAAAAATGAAGTGAATTGGCAGCAGCTTGAGTGGTACTCAATTAAAGAAACACACAGTCCCCATACAAACTAATTATGTCTGCAAGCAGACAGCTCTTAAAGAGACAGTACCAGAGGTTCTAAAACACTCACTGATAAATGGCTTAAATGCCAAACACCATTCAGGCTTGGAGCATTCAAGCAAGCTCCTGGAAGTCTTTGGGAACCCCCATTTGCAGGGGGGTTACACCAGCCTACAAGGCTTGGGGGCCGTATTGTACCAAGAGCATGAGAATGGCCTGAGACCAGTGGCCTTTGCCAGTAGAAGCCTGACCCCATCCGAAAATAACTATCCTGTACATAAGTTAGAGTTCCTAGCTTTGAAGTGGGCTATTGTTGACCAATTCTACAAGTACTTGTATGGGGCTAAGATACTAGTAAAAACTGATAATAATCCTTTGACCTATGTGCAGACTTCTGCTAAGTTGGATGCCACTGGCCATAGGTGGCTTTCTGCATTATCTACATATGACTATGCTGTTGAATACAGAGCAGGCCTGAACCACATAGATGCTGATGCTGTCTCCAAGAGGTCTGTTCCCTGGAATGACTGGGTCAGACTGTTAGAACCTGATATTCGAGCACTCTGCCAGAAGTTTGACAGGGAGGAACAAATGTCCACTGACATAGTGGACTGTATGGTGGATTGTTTGGGACCCTCTGAGAATTGCATACCTGCTGCTTATAGCCACTTTTCTGCAATAGACATTGGTGCACTGCCTCAGCTGGACAATGACAGTATTCAGCGGGCTCAATCCCGAGATCCCATGATCAAATAAGTTTTAGAAGCCCTCTATGCAGGGAAATAGTGTCCAAATTACGCTCCACTGATTTGAGAACTACATTGTTATACAAGGAAGGTCCTAAGTTGAAACTGATCAATAGACTGTAATACAGAGAAATAGTAGACAGAGGGGGACAAATAGACAAACAAGAACTAGTGCTACCCACTGCCTTCGAGACTCAGTACTGAGGTCCTTACACAACCACATGGGGCACCTTGGTGTAGACAGAACACTTGACTTGGTGAGATCCAGATTCTATTGGCCTAAGATGGGGGCTGATGTTGAGCAACACATTCATACTTGTAGTCGCTGCCTACAGAGAAAAGCTTTGCCCCAGAGGACTGCCCCCCTTGTTAACATCACCACCAGTGCACCCATGGAGCTGATCTGTATTGATTTTCTGAGTCTGGAGTCAGATCAAAGAAATATTAGTAATGTGCTGGTGGTCACTGATCATTTTACAAGATATGCCCAAGCTTGCTCCGCCAAGGGCCAGAAGGCATCCACTGTGGCCAAAGTACTTGTAGAAAACTTTTTTGTTCACTATGAGGCTCCACAAAGAATCCATTCTGATCAAGGGAGAGACTTTGAGAGTTATTTGATCAAAGAGATGCTTTCTCTATGGCGATTGTGAAAGTCCAGAACCACCCTTACACACCACCCATGAGGGAGACCTGATCCTGAACATTTCATTCGCACTTTACTAGATATGCTAGGCACCCTCCACCCAAAGGACAAGCCTAGATGTAGCCAACAAATTAGCACCCTGGTACATGCCTACACTGCACCAAAAGTGATGCCACTGGGTTCTCCCCCTACCGCCTGATGTTTGGAAGAAAAGCTTGACTGCCGGTAGATGTACAGTATGTTTTGGAGTTTCTCCTGATGGGGTTTGAGCTGACAACTATTAACAGTATGTGCAAAAGTTAAAGGCCCCGCTAAATCATGCGCACCAACTGGCTCAAACCATGGCTGCCAAAAGAAATCTGGCCAACAAAGAAAGGTATGATAAAAAGGTGAAAGCACAGGTACTCCAGAAGGGAGATCAGGTGTTGCTAAGAAATCTGGGACTGCATGGCAAACATAAGATTGCTGACAAATGGCACCATCTCCCTCACATTGTAGTGGGCAAACTAGATGATCTGCCTGTGTACAAAGTAAGGCCTGAGAATAATTCAAAAGATGTTAAAACAATGCATAGAAATCATTTACTGCCCATTGGACAAATCTTAATTGAGTCTGAGCCCCCAGAAAATGCCCCCTCTGGACCAGTGACTAGAGCTGCTGCTAAGGAAAAATCAAGAAAGTCTGCACCTACAGAAGCTGAGTGAAAGTGTTCCCCTCCACAAGTCCCAGTTGAACATGACTGTCAGTCCATGTCAGAGGAAAGTGAGTGTGGCTTTGAATACTACCCTTCTTACGAACTGAGTCATTTGTTTCAGGGCAATCCCCTAGTCAATCCTAGAGATGAAGCTGGGCCTTCTGGACTGTCTAAGCCCCCAGCTTTGTCCCTGGAGCCAGTGCTCCCAGAAAGTGAAGTGCAAAGCATCAAGACAGATGATATGGAATCATTGTGTATGGTTGAACTGTTTGAGCTTTCACAGGAGGAAAATGATGGACTGGGACAGACTGGTGATATATCAGAACAAGAAGAGTATTTTGAGTGCCTGATGGTCCACTGCCCGTGTCCAAAAGCTCTCCATGTGAGCCAAGTGTTGTGGACTCAGAGATTGTAACTCCTGGAGCTGAAAGTGCTTCCAAGTTCCTAGTCTCTCCCCAATGGAGCTCCTGACAAGTGAGGACAATGCTGAAAGTAGAGGCTCAGAGTGCAGAGACTGTAACAGTTCCCCTAGAAAGACTGGTCGAGCTGTAAAGTCTGTGGTGCACCTCAGTAATGATTCCCTTGGGAGGTCTGTGGACTTGCCTCTCAATGTTGTCCATAAAGGAGTGTATGTGTCCCCAAGCTCATTGACAAAACTGAACATCTGTGCTAACTCCAAGTTACTTGTGTTGCCCTCTAGGTATGGTGCCTCTACCCCATCCAGCCCCAAGGTAGCTGATAGGGAAGGGCCCCCTCTCTTCAGGTTTCATGTACAGGAGGTAACAATCTGAGTTATGGTACAATGTGTGTATAATACTGTGTAAAAAGTGATGTACTGAAAAGTTTCAGAAATGTGTTTCTGGTAAGGTGCTACATTGACTGATAATTATGTATAAGCCCAATGTGATACTGATGTAAATGTATATGGTTGTATTGAAACTTATGGGGGTACTTACTTGACGTGGACGCTAAGTTTTTCCAGGCCAGAAAGGGTGTAACCCCCCTGCAAATGAGAGTTCCCAAAAGTCTTCCAGGAGCTTGCCTGAATGCTCCATGTCTGGGCTGTGTTCAGCATCTGAGCTGTTTAAATGTGGCTGCAAGTGAGTGCTATTTGAGCCTCCACGTACTGTCTCTTTAAGGGCTGTCTGCTTGTAGACTTAATTAGTTTGTATGGGGGGGACTGTGTATTTAATGCTCGAGTTCCGCTCAAGCTGCTGTCAATTCGCTCCGTCTCTGCCATTGCTACATGTGCAGAGGGAGCCTTGTTGAAAGATATAACTGTCTGCCAGAAATCATTTAGAGTGGCTGAGAAAATGTAGTTTGTCTAACCTGTCTTCATTTCAGCATGAACTGTTTCAGTGTAGCTCTTTCATTTTGGTCCTGAATTGCTGACTTGGACCAATCAGGATGATAGGGAGACCTTAAGATGGAGCCTGTGGACGAATCGGAACTTGGACTCTCAATTTTGAGCCAGCCACGAGGGGATTGTAGGGGCAGTGACTCTGGGAAATGTAGTTTTGACCTTGGTGCCTTTTTTCACCAACAGAGGGAGTCTTATTGTTAGTGACAGCCAACCAGCCAATCAGATTGGTGTGGAGCAAAAGGAAATGCCCTGCTCTGTGACTGGAAAGATTAGATCAGTTGTGACAGTGAAGAGAGAAGGAGCTCTGTGCTTCTGTGGTGTATAGTTTCATGCAGGAAGTGTGTGTGAGGCCCTGAGGTTTGGCCTACAGCCGTTGCAAGCGCCAGGTTGGACTGAATCCGACTTGTGAGGAGAAAGAAGGAGATCTGAAGAGTAGAAACCAGGCTCACCCTGTAGAAGACGTGGAGAAATTGATGAATTGCGCTCGGTCTGTCAGGAACTGAAGCTGCTGTGTGTTCTCCCGGGTATCTTGCAGTAACTGCGGTCAGGATCGAGGAGCAGCCTGCCTGGTATAGTACTTTCCTTTTACATATAAGTGTGCGTAGTGCTTGTGGGGAATCGCTATTTCAAATCCCCTGTACAGTGAATCGTTTGCTGAAGCTGGAAGTAAACGCCAGCTTAATTCAGACTACATTCGTTTGCTATCAGCTGCAGTAGGGTCCAGTCACAAGGACCTTGTCCACATGCCCTGTTCTCCTGGCAATCCAGAAGGATATTCTCCATCCAATCTTCAGCTTGGGTATTGTGAGTATAGGGTATTCCCCTGCAGCTTGTTTTCCAATCACAAGTGTGTCATCTAATTCTTGTTGTTTCACTGCTTCATGGACTGAGCCCTCCAGCTCAGGATTACAATTGGGTGTTGTGCATATCTTTTTTCTACAGGGCCCTATCCATCTGCACCTGCCTGCCAACCCCGGGCAATGGACCTGGCTAGCCCCCCCCCCAACCTGGTACCCAGAGTATGACTTTTCAGACCCTGTATGTGTGCACAGTACTGTGATTTAATGCCACTAATTAACCTGATTCCCCCTCCCGTGTTACTGTCCCCTAAATAAATCAGATTTGTTGTTGTTATACTATACACTGTTTGTGGTGTTGGTACTTATGGAAACAGTGTTGTGTTCTGCTGTGTATGTTGTTTAACCTTACTTTACAGGGGGTCCTCAGAGACATGCTGCAGAATCAGTCTCGAGGTTAAGTGGTATCTATATGAGTGAACAGTGTGTATACGTGGGGTACTGGGGCTGTAACTCTGGTGTACTGTGTGAGCCACTAGAGGGGATAAAAGGGGGTCTCAGTGTCCCAGAGGGCTGTGACCATGCTAGTCTAACCACTACAAACCCTGACCTCTGGGTGGAGGCACCCGCCATAGGACCTAGGCCCCTCAACCTGTCCGTAGTCAAACAGGCAGGGGTAGTAGCCCTTGGGATAGCACCACCTAGGGGGTTACACATAATCATCTGTATTGCTCCGTTATGCCTATCCCATGCCTGTTTGAAGCCCTGCACTGTATTCATATCCACCACTTCCTGAGATAGGCAGTTACATGCATCCACCACCTTTTATGTGAAAAAGAACTTCCTCACATTACCCCTTAATCGGCTTCCCTCTAATTTCATGCTGTGTCCTCTTGTCCTGCAAGTTTTCTTAGATTGAAACATGTTAGACTCTTTTACCTTGTTAATGTCCTTAAGGTGTTTGAATGTTTCGATCATATTACCTCTCTCCCTCCTTTGCTCTAGGGTATTCATATTGAGCTCCGTTAATCTGTCCTCGTATGTTTTCTGATGCAGTCCCTGCACAATTTTGGTTGCCCTTCTGTGGACTACCTCAATTTGGTTAATGTCCTTGTGAAGATGTGGCCTCCAGTACTCCACGCAGTACTCGAGATGGGGCCTAACCAGTGTCTTGTAAAGAGGGATTATTACCTCCCTCTTATGACTTGTGATACCCCTACTAATATACCCCAAGATCCCCTAGCGTTCCTACTGCTTTAGTGGTCTGCTTGGATGATTTCAGGTCATCTGTGATGATGATGATGATGCCCAAGTCACTTTCTTCCCTTGTGACTACCAGCAACTCCCCTCCCAGCCTATAGGTGGCTTCAGGGTTTCTCTTCCCTATGTGCAT
This sequence comes from Neoceratodus forsteri, assembly GCA_016271365.2. NCBI lineage: Eukaryota > Metazoa > Chordata > Ceratodontiformes > Ceratodontidae > Neoceratodus > Neoceratodus forsteri. The sequence continues at coordinate 286,965,113 of CM057455.1, read as the reverse complement.
GATCTTGCACTTCTTTGCGTTAAACGCCAGTTGCCACTCTTCCGACCATTTTGCCAGTTTATCCAGATCTCTTCTCATTCTGCCCACCCCATCTGGGTCATCTACTGTGTTGCAGATCTTGGTGTCATCTGCAAACAGACAAACCTTACCCTCCAGTCCATCTGCAATGTCACTGATGAAGATATTGAAGAGAACTGGCCCCAGGACTGATCCCTGAGGTACCCCACTTGTGACTTGCATCTCTTCTGACTGTATGCTGTTTACCACCACTCTCTGTTTTCTGTCCATCAACCAGTTTGCCACCCAGTTGACCAACCTCTGACCCACCCGAACCTACCCAGCTTATTAATCAATCTTCTATGTGGAACAGTATTGAAAGCTTTGCTGAAGTCAAGGTAGGTGACATCAACTGCTCCCCATTGGTCCACCACTCTGGCTACCCAGTCAAAGAAATCTATGAGATTAGGTTGACAGGACCTTCCTGTTGTAAACCCATGCTATCTTGGATCCTGTGCTCCTATGGATTCCAGATATTACACTCTCCTTTCCTTAAGGAGTGCCTCCATAATCTTGCCCACTACTGAGGTAAGACTGACTGGTCTGTAGTTCCCTGCCTCCTCCTTGCTACCACTCTTGTGGAGCGGGATCACATGAGCCCTTCTCCAGTCTTCTGGGACCTCTCCTGTGCTCAGAGACTCACCAAACACTTCTGATAATGATTCTGCTAGTTCCACCCTTAGCTCATTTAGTACCCTGGGATGTATGCCATCAGGTCCCATTGCCTTGTCCACTCTGAGCTTATTGAGCTCTTGTAGGACCCTTTCTTTTGTGAAGGGACAAATGTACACCACCCTCCCCCGTGTCCATGGTGCTGAGCTGTGGGCCCTGCCCTACCTTCTCTTCAGTAAATACTGAGCAGAGGTATCTATTTAGGATAGATGCTTTTACATGGTCCTCCTCACACATGCCTTATCCCCTTTGATCTTCGCAATACCCCGTCTGGACTTTCTCCTTTCACTAATGTATCTATAGAAAGTCTTGTCACCTTCTTTTACTGTTCATGCTAGTGTTTCCTAGGTTTGGGCCTTTGCCTGCCTTACTACCTTCCCTTAGGGAAGTTTGGTATGCCTCCCTATCTTCATCCCACTGTGTTCCCTTATATTTCCTGAAGGCTAGCCTTTTGGCTCTGACCTTTTCTGCTACTGATACTCCCAGAGAAATCTATGCCAAATTGAGAGACTATGGAGGGAAATGGCTACAACCCTTGGTGAAAACTAAAGAGCAGAGCATGAACATGATCATCATTGAACAATTTATTCAGGTGTTACCTCATGATGTGCAGTAATGGGTAAAAGAGCATCAGCCTGAATCTGTCGAGGATACAGTGAAAGTAGCAGAGGATGATCTAGCTGCTCGACCCACGAGACCCAGAGGACAACAGAGTACCCCGCCTCATACTACGGAGTTGGTAAGACCTTTTTAGTCCAATACATGCCAGAATAATTACAACAGGTGAGATAGATGGAGAAGAATACCATATTCTGAATTGATCTGTCATGGGTGCCTGGGCAACGGCCGCATAGTGAGGAACTGTCCAAATAAGAAAAGAACTGATATGACTTATCTAGCATTGGCTGATATCGGTTATATTGCTGATGTGGGGATTGGAGAACAACAGACTTTGGGTTTATTGGATTCCGGGAGTAGGCAGACCCTGATGAGAGCTGATTTGGTCCCAGATAGTGAGGTTACCCGATGTAATACAACAGGTGATGTGTGTACACGGGGATACTCATCAATATCACACCACAGTGGTTGAAATAACTGTCAGTAATGAGCACCACTGTATGACTGTTGGCCTGGTAACCTGATTGCTGGTTCCAGTGATTATTGGCCAACATTTTCCCCATTTTAACTCACTAATACAAGCCCAACAGGACTACTTAGAACCAAAGAGTGTGGTAACCAGATACCAAGCTAAAAAGCAACAGATAGAACCAGTATTTGCCTTTGAAGAGGATTTTTTAAGGGAACTGAGGACTCAGGGAAAACCAGAAAATCTAAAAAACAGAAGAGAGAACAGAGGAAGTGCGTTGAACAACAGAAGAACAACATTGCTGGTATTGCGCCAAGATTACCCTTACAGGATATTATTAAGGAACAAAAAGCAGATGTTTCTTTAAAACCTTTTATGTTGATTGTGCATGCACAAGGAAACATATTCTTGACACCCAACTTTCAGAAAAACAGGTTGTGGAGGCGCGGCACTGTTGTGGCCAATGCCCCCACAGCCTTTAAAAACTTAGCCCGCTTTCCCAATTCCATGACATGCTGCTGCTGACACTAGTTCAGCCAGCGTGCCACAGCCTTGTAAGGTTTCAGCCGCTGCAATCAGTGGCTGCCTCATCATTGCAGCATAAGCCATTCCGCTGCAATGAGGGAGTGACCCATCATTGCTGGGTGGAACCTTGTTACAGTGATACTGTTTGTGAACATGGTGGCGGCTTGCCGCTGTATTCACAAACAATATTAAGCCCTCCCGCCAAGGGGGTGCCCAATCCCCCTCCTCAGCATGTGCCCCCCACTGTGTTTGTTTGCTGACGGTGGCCCCAATTCCCATCAGCTTCAGTGCCCCAAGGTTGATGTTGTTGAAGGGGGAGCCCACTCCCGTCGTCATTATGCAAACCCCGCTTTTGTTGTGTGCCGACAGGGTGCCCAATCCCCTGTCGGCTCCAGCTGCCCACCCAAAAAAAGACTCTGTTGGCATGCTGGGAGCCCACTTCAGCATGCCACATGCCCCTGTAAAAACAAAAACGGTCCCGCAATCTTTTTTTCCCCTGTGGAAAAAGGAAACAGTCCCTCAGTGGTCTCCCTGCCCCCCCCCCACAACCTGCGCCCACCCACTGTGCACCCTGCCTCCCCACACACACCCTTACCCCATACTTACCTCCAGAGTCCTGCATGACCATCTTCAGTGGATCGGGAACACATCTGCACTCTTTAAAACCGACTGCGAACTGAGGAAATGCCAGTAAGCTGGATAATGGAATAAATAGGTTTTTTTCAACTTTGATGCATATCTCAGGCATTTTTTGGAATTTTGGCACCAGATTTTCAATATGGAGTTTTTGGGACTCCTCCTCATGAATTCTGGCACTGTCATGGCGCTATTCGGCCCCGAAAGGTGATTTCACGGTCACTGCGCGGAATCCCCATTGGAGACTGATTAATGAAACAACAGTGCCAGTGTTCATGAGGTGGGCTCTCAAAAAGTCTATGTTGCAAATCTGGTGCGAAAAATAAAAAAAAATGACTTTTACGACATCGATTGCGCGGTTGCTACTGCCGCTCGTAACTTCTTAATTTAGCAATATTTTCATGCCAGATTTTCAGCATTGGCATGTTTTCACACCCCTGTGAACAGTACAGCTATCATTTTCCACATCCTGGCCAAAATGTGTTTTTGCACTTCCGGCGCAGAATAGCACGGTTGCTGTGGGAAATCAGTGTTTGGGACAGATTAAGAAAATGACAGTGACACTGTTCATGAGCAGAGGTCCTAAAATGCCTATGTTGACAATTTGGTGATGATACTCCATAAAATGACTGTGTTATGAGGGTGCATTGCGCAGTTCGCACGCACACTCGTAACTTTGCGAATTAATAATATTTTCACTCCAGATTTTCAACATTGCCATTTTTCCACACCTCCTTTTGAACAGTGCAGCTGTCATTTTTCACATCCTGGCCAAAATGTGTTTTCACTTTTCCGGCACACAATAGCGTGGTCGCTGTGGGAAATCAGTGTTCGGGACACATTAAGAAAATCACACTGACACTGTTCATGAGCAGAGGTCCTAAAATACCTATGTAGAAAATTTTGTGAAGAAACTCCATAAAGTGACTGTGTTACGAGCGTGTGTTGTGCAGTTTCCACGCACCCATGTAAGTTCGCAAATTAGTAATATTTTCACGCAAGATATTCAACACTGGCATTTGTTCACACCTCCTTATGAACAATACAGCTTTCATTTTTCACATCCTGGCTGAAATGTGTTTCCATGCTTCCGGTGCAGAATACCAAAGTTGCTATTGGAAATCAGTGTTTGGGACAGATTAGGATCGAGCGACTGGGGGGGGGGGAGTGACCGAGCTCAACTGAGCTCTGTCGGGACTGCTGCAGATTTATTTGAGGGCAGGAAAAGGTGCTAACACAGGCAGGAGCTCAGTACAAAATGGCAGCCTGCAGCGCCAGGAGACGCAGAACAAGCGAGTGAGGGAGGGGGAGTGAGTGAGCTCAACGGAGCTCTGTTGGGACTGCTGCGGATTTCTTTGTGGGCAGGAAAAGGCAGCAATGCACACAGGGGCCCAGGACAAAAGGGCAGCCTGCAGCGGTGGGAGAAACAGAATGAGTGAAGTGAGTGAGCTCAATGGAGCTCTGTCGTGATTGTTGCGGATTTCTTTGTGGGCAGAAAAGGGCGGCAATGCAGGCATGAGCCCAGTACTGAAGGGCAGCCTGCAGCGCCGGCAGAAACGGAATGAGCGAGTGAGACGGGGGAGTGAGTGAGGCCAATGGAGCTCTGTCGGGACTGCTGCAGATTTCTTTGTGGGCAGAAAAAGATGCCAACAGAAGCAGGAGCCCAGTACAAAAGGCCAGCCTGCAGCGCTGGCAGAAACGGAACAGCTAATATTCTTCAAGAGAAACTAACTCTGGCTGGAAGCTGCAATACTGAACATAGGATTTGCAAGAAAGCAAGTTGTGCTCACAACACAGGAAGGTGAACCTTACAATTGTCTTTGGTTTGTAGAAGATATTCTGCAGGTGGAGGCTACTTTTAACCGAAAGGTGAAATAAGGAACTTAGAATTATCAGGAAAAGACAGTCTTTCAAGCAACAGAGGGAGGTGGATCTAGCTTTACTTTTGTTACAATTCTTAAGATTTTTAGTGCAGGAAGAGTTTAAAGCACAGCTGACTTATTTGGGGCTGACTGCTTTCAGAGCACAAACAACCAGGCTGTTTTGGGGCTGGGAGGTTTACCTGTGCCTGACTTGGATGTGTGGATTTTTCTGTTTGATTAGCAGGGTATTTTCTCTGTCAAATTGTTGTGTAGGGCATCTTGCTGACAGAAGGCACTCATCATGGCGGTGGGTCAGAGCTTTTAGCTGATTGTTTCGTGAGGGGCACAGTTTGGCCAACCCCTTCCCACCCTTCACCCCACCCACCCCTGGAAATAGTCTCTTATACCTGAGGTTCTGACATCATTTCCTCAAGAGTGCAAGGTGCATATCACTGTCATATCTTCTCTAGCACACTGCACTGACAATATAAGCATACACATTGTATAATATATATATTTCTATATAACAAACCAATCACATACACACACACACACACAAAAAGTAGATAAACATGTGGGGAGTAGTGCAATGTGATGGTTGTGGGGCAGCAGTCTTCCGGGAGTCTTTCTGGAGGCTGAGATGCTGTCCTATTTGCAGACAACTCTCTACCCTGAGGGAGGAAGTTGCCCATCTTCAGGCCACACTGGACAGTAGTAAGAGAACCTTCCCCCAGACCACACTGGACAGTAGGAAGGGAATCTCCTCCATCCAGGGAGCACCAGAGCCACCACCACTACCTCAGAGGTTGCGAAGAAAGCACAGCAGTTAGACCACAGTGGGCTCAGGGAGGGTGAGGATGATGGAACAGAGGCACACCCAGTCAGTTGTTCCACTCCACAATCCATACACCATTCTGGAGGAACATAGCTCCCATATGGATGCACCCACAGAGGTGACAAAGGAGGCTGATGACAACTGTCACAAGGGAGGCCCACAGGAAGGAGGCAGAGGACACCACAGGGAAAGGAAGCAGCTCCTGGTGGGGGACTCAATTATTAGGGGGATAGAACTGGGGGGAGCAGGGAAAACAAGTAAGGTGCCTGCCTGGTGCCATGGCATGGAGTGACAGGAAGCACATCCTCAGGATCACGAGAACAGCTGCACGGGAGTCTGAGCTGGACATCATTATCCACCTAGGGACAAATGACTTGGCTCATCATGAGATTAGAGCAGTGCAGAAGGACTTTGTAGAATTGGGGAAGGGCCTAAGATAAGTAGCACACACAGTATCCTTCTCAGAGGTGCTGCCTGTCAATGGCATGAGTGAGGCGAGGGTACTTTGCACCATGCAGTTTAATGAATGGTTGAAAAACTGTGTGGAGCACAGGGGTTTGGCTTCACTGGGGACTGGGGTTCCACCTGGAGGACACCAGCCTATACTGGCAGGATGGTCTGCATCTGTCCAGGAAGGAACAAGTCTTTGAGCAATTGGTTTAAATGCTTCATTGGCAAGCTTTTAAACTAGTCAAGGGGGGAGGCACTGATAAGCAGCAGGAAAATCCCAGCCTCTCCCTGCAAAACAGGGTACTAAATGAGAAAAAGACCGAGGTAGAAAGGTCAGTGGGGGATGCTGCAACAGAAGGTAAAGCCATCAAAAAATGGAGAGCAATGAGTACCAATGCCCGTAGTCTGAGTAACAAGCTTCCTAAATGAATGGCCTTGATGGAGGAGGAACATCTGGATATCATGGCAGTCACAGAAACATGGTACACACAAAACCATGACTGGGACGTAAACATACCAGGATACACTATCTACAGAAGGGACAGGGAGGGTAAAAGAGGAGGAGGAGTAGCTCTTTACATAAGGGAAGGAATCAAAGCAACAGAACAAAAGGGTAAACAGGGAGGAGAAGAAGGACTGTGGGTAAATTTGGAGACTGGCAATGGCACCACAATCTGCACAGGGGTTGTATACAGACCCCCCTTCTCAGGGGGAGGAAATGGACAAGGAAATTATAGAAAGTATACTTAGAATGGCAGAAAAAGGGGAGATATTGCTGATGGGTGATCTGAATATGCCAGATGTTAACTGGAGTGCAGTTACAGCCGCCACTTCGAAGAGTGGGGTTATTCTAGATGCCCTACAGGGGGCATGCCTTAGACAACTAGTATTGGAGCCCACTCGAGAGGGAGCAATCTTATACCTGGTTCTCTCAAATGGAGATGAAGAGAGGATCACAGATGTAGAAGTGGGTAGCAATCTGGGAACTAGCGACCATCGAACAGTATGGTTCACAATAAACACAGCAATAGAGTCAAGCCATACAAAGGCAAAAGTATTGGACTTTAGGAGGGCTGACTTTGCCAAAATGGGTGAGTGCCTAAGGAATGCACTAGCAAATGGGCAGGAAGGAGGGGTGGAAGAACAATGGAGAATAATAAAAACTGCCATCACAGAGGTGACAAGCCGATGTGTGAAGCAAATAAACAAAATGAAACAATGTAAGAAACCACTATGGTTCTCAAAGGAAGTGGCAGTGAAGGTTCAAGAGAAAAAGAAAGCATTCAGGAAGTACAAGGAATCACAGAAGGAGCAGGACAGAGAACTGTATCAGTTAAAGCAAAAGGAAGCTGGGAAGGCAGTCAGAACAGCAAATGCCCAAACCGAGGAAAAGATAGCCAACTCAGTTAAGAATGGGGATAAATCCTTTTATAGGTACATCAGGGAGCGAAGGAAGTCCAAGGGAGGGATAGTGAGGCTTTATAAAGGGGAGGGTGGGCAGAGGATGACTGTGAAAAGGCAGAGATACTAAACAAATATTTTTGCTCAGTATTTACAAAGGAAGAGGGGGAGGTACCTAAAACAAACAGTAGAAACACTCTGGATACAGAAGTTGATACCAGCCCATTTACAGAAGAAAGGGTTCTGAAAGAACTCTTAAAACTAAAGGTGGACAAGGCAATGGGGTCTGATGGGATTCATCCCAGAATTCTAAAAGAACTAAGAGTAGAACTAGTGACACCACTGACTACCCTCTTTAACAAATCATGGGAGGATGGGGTGGTACCTGAGGACTGGAGGAGGGCAGATGTGATTCCCCTTCACAAAAGTGGGAGCAAGGCAGAAGCAGGAAACTACAGACCTGTTAGTTTAACCTCAGTGGTAGGAAAATGATGGAATCACTTCTGAAGGAAAGAAATGTTGAGTATCTAGAGGCCAGAGGGGCGGGACCCAGAGCAGCATGGATTCACAGCGGAAGGTCATGCCAGACAAATCTGATAGATTTCTTTGACTGGGTGACCAAAGTAGTAGATCAGGGAGGGCTGTGGACATGGCCTACCTAGACTTTAGCAAGGCATTTGACACAGTCCCACAAAAGATTAATATACAAGTTAGCCAGCCTGGGAGTGGGTCCCAAGATGACAGCCTGGTAAAGAATTGGCTGGAGAACAGGACACAGAGGTAATAGTAAATGGAGTCCACTCTGAAGAAAGGGAGGTTACTAGTGGGTACCGCAGGGTTCAGTATTAGGACCGGTCCTCTTCAATGTCTTTATAAGCGACATTGCAGAGGGACTGGAAGGAAAAGCATGTCTCTTTGCAGATGACACAAAGATCTGCAACAGAGTTGATGCACAAGGTGGGGTGGAAAGGATGAGAAGGGACTTGGCAAGGTTAGAGGAATGGTCAAATGTATGGCAGCTTAGATTCAATGCTAAGAAGTGAAAGGTAATGCACCTGGGAAACAAAAACCCAGGGGAAGAGTACACAATGGGGTGAGATACTAACAACAACAAAATGGAAAGGGACCTGGGGTAGTCATATCAGATGACCTAAAGGTGGGCAAGCAATGTGAGAGGGCAGCAAGGAGGCTGGAGGATTCTGGGATGCATAGGAGAGGCATCACCAGTAGAAAACAGGAAGTTATTATCCCTCTGTACAGACAGCTGGTGAGACCCCATCTGAGTACTGTGTGCAGTTCTGGAGACCCATTCTCCCAAAGACATAGACAGGATGGAAGCTGTCCAGGAGAGACGACTAAAATGGTGCAGGGTCTGCACCAGAAGACATATGAAGAGAGACTTAAGGAGCTTAATATGTATAGCCTAGAGGAAAGGAGGGAGAGGGGGGACATGATAGAAACTTTCAAGTACCTCAAGGGAATCAACAAAGTCCAAGAGGGTAGCATCTTCAAGAAAATAGGTGTTCAAGAACAAGGGGGCACAATTTGAAGATGAGGGGGCTCAGAGGTAATTTAAGGAAGTATTTTTTCACAGAGAGGGTTGTGGATGCATGGAACGGCCTTCCGGAGGAGGTTGTGGAGTCAAAAACAGTGGTGGAATTCAAGCATGCATGGGACAGTCATAAGGCAATTCTAGGGGGTTGGGGTAGGAAGAAGTAGGCTGCTGGTTAACTTGGATCTGCAGCTTATCCATTAGGTAGGGAAATGGGCAGACTGGGTGGGCCAAGCAGTCCTTATCTGCCGTCAAATTCTATGTTTCTATGTTTCTATGAGCGAGTGAGAGAGGGGGGAGTGAGCGACTTCAACTGAGCTGTGTCGGGACTGCTGTAGATGTCTTTGTGAGCAGAAAAGCCACCAACACAGGCAGGAACCCAGTACAAAAGGGCAGCCTGCAGCAGCGGGAGACACAGAATGAGCGATTGAGGGAAGGGGAGTAAATGAGCTCAATAGAGCTCTGTTGGGATTGCTGCGGATTTCTCTGTGGGCAGAAAAAGGCAACAATGCACACAGGGGCCCAGTACAAAAGGGCAGCCTGCAGCAGCAGGAGAAGCAGAACAAATGAGTGAGAGAGGGGGAGTGAGTGAGCGAGCTCAACAGAGCTCTATCATGACTGCTACAGATTTCTTTGTGGGCAGAAGAAGGTGGGAATGCAGGCAGGAGCCAAGTTCAAAAGGGCAGCCTGCAGTGCCGGCAGAAACGGAATGAGAGAGTGAGAGAGGGGGAGTGAGCAAGCTCAATGAAGCTCTGTCGGGACTGCTGCAGATTTCTTTGTGGGCAGAAAAAGGTGCCAACAAAGGCAGGAGCCCACTACAAAATGGCAGCCTGCAGTGCCAGGAGAAACAGAAGGAGCGAGTGAGACAGGCGGAGTGAGTGACCTCAACGGACCTCTGTCAGGACAGCTGCGTGATTTCTTTGTGGGCAGAGGGCGTGCCAACACAGGCAGAAGCTCAGTACAAAAGGGCAGCCTGCAGTGCTGGGAGAAACACAATGAGTGAGTGAGAGGGGAATGAGGAGCTCAACAGAGCTCTATCATGACTGCTGTGGATTTCTTTGTGGGCAGAAAAGGTGGCAACATGAGGCAGGAGTCCAGTACAAAAGGCCAGCCTGCAGCGCCGGCAGAAACAGAACAAGCAAGTGAGAGAGGGGAAGTGAGCTAGCTCAATGGACCTGTGTCAGGACTGCTGCAGATTTCTTTGTGGGCAGAAAAAGCTGCCAAAGCAGGCAGGAGCCCAGTATAAAAGGGCAGCCTGCAGCACCAGCAGAAACAGAATGAGCAAGTGAGAGAGGGGGAGTGACCCACCTCAATGGATCTATGTCAGGACAGCTGCAGATTTCCTTGTGGGCAGAAAAACATGCCAAAGCAGGCAGGAGCCCAGTACAAAAGAGTAGCCTGCAGCACCAGGAGAAACAGAATGAGCGAGTGACACAGGGGCAGTGAGCGAGCTCAACGGACCAACGCAATCAACATTCGGCATTGACAAATGCTTGTTTTTACAGGTTCATCAAGTGAAAAACCTTGGACAATCTCATTTTGTTTTAAAGAACAATATCTTATATAGCGTTTCTGTTGACCCTGTGTTGAATATACCAGTAGAACAGTTAATGGTACCAATGATCTATACAGAGATAGTGATGCAGTTGTCACACAATATACTTATGGCAGGCCATGATGGGAGGGATCAAACCTTACAAAGGTTACTTTCATGCTTCAGTTGGCCAGGTATACATCAAGATGTGGCAGAGTATTGCTGTGCTTGTGTGGAATGCCAATTTGTTGCCCATGGTGGAAAAAGAGATCAGGTGCCCTTTCAGCCCATACCATATGTTACTACACCATTCAAAAGAATTGCAATGGATGTTGTGGGCCCTCTTACTAAAAGCTCAAAAGGTAACCGATTTATACTCGTAGCATGTAATTATGCCACGCGGTACCCCAAAGCTTTTCCCATGCGCACTGTTACTGCGCCCTGTATAGCCGAAGAGTTGGCTAAAATATTTAGCAGAATGGGAATACCCCAAGAGATTCTCACAGACAGAGGCAGCAATTTATTATGTTGAGGGAGTTATATCATCTCCTAGGGGTACCTGCTGTCCGTACTTCTCCATACCACCCACAAATAGATGGTCTTGTGGAAAGATTTAACAAAACACTGAAAAAGATGTTATAAAAGTACATTCAGAAAGAAGGAAAGGATTGGGATAAATATCTCCCTTAACTCCTGTTCGCTTATAGAGAGGTACCCCAAGCAACAACTGGGTTTTCACCTTTTTCATCACTTTATGGAAAACATCTCAGGGGGGCCATTAGATGTGGTAAAAGAGCACTGGGAGGAAGGTCCAAGTGTTGGTTATAGCAATATCCTGTATTATATGGCAGCATTAAGAGAATGGCTAGTGAAAAAGGTTACCATGGCACACTTAACTGTGATTCAGAAACAATTGGCTCAGAAAAAGACTTATGATGTTGGTTTGAAAAGTAGATGTTTTCTGCCTGGAGAAAAAATGTTGTTATTATTACCATCAACTGAGTACAAACTGCTAATGCGTTGGCAGGGGCCATATGATGTCTTTAGACAGACACGAAATGTCAGTTTTGAAATTGAAATGCCTTGTCATCAACCAAACAGAGAGAGTGTATCATGCAAATCTTTTACGAAAATGGGTGGAAAAAACATTGGTTCAGACACTGTACATACACCAGGCGTTACAACAGACAGAACTGGATTCTGCTTATGAGAGACTTGACTGTCCCATAAGTGACTGGGGCATTTTAATAAATCCAGATTTAAAACCTGACCAAAAAACAGAAGTAGACCAGTTGCTACATTATTTTAAGGATACTTTTACAACTACCTCAGGACGAGCTAGGGGAATGGTACATGACATTAAGGTTAACCAGCAGAAGCCTATACATCAAAAAGCCTACAGATTACCTGAAAAAATTAGGTAGGAGGTAATTGATGAGGTGAGAAAGATGGAACGGTTGGGGATAATTGTTCCTTTGAGGAGTGCGTGGTCTTCCCCGATGGTAGTGGTAAATAAGAAGGAAGGGGGGATGAGAATGTGCTTGGATTTTCAAAAAGTGAATGCTGTATCAGATTTTGATGGGTATCCCATGCCTAGGATAGATGACCTTCTAGAGAGGATAGGAAATGCCTAATACATTAGCACGTTAGACTTGACCAAGGGATATTAGCAAATTCCCTTGGCCCCCAATGCACAAGATATAACAACAGCCTTCCCTACAGCAGTGGGTTTATATCAGTTCACAACAACACCATTCGGACTCCATGGTGCACCTGCCACCTTCCAGTGTTATATGGACCACATCTTAAGACCCCGTACCCAGTACAGTTCAGCTTATCTGTATGATGTGGTCATTTGTAGTCATGATTGGCCCACACATTTAGTGCATCTAAGTGCTATTATTCAAACTGTCAAGGATGTGGGTTTGACAATAAATCCTGCTAACTGTGCCATGGCAAAGACTGAGACCAGGTGTATGGTTTTGTCATTGGAGAGGGATCCTTGAAACCAGAAATTGATAAAGTGGAGGCAGTAGCCAACAGCCCCATTCCTGTCACTACAAAAGCAGGTACGGTCCTTTTTGGGTTTAGCCAATTGCTATCGGCGATTCATTCCTGACTTTGCCACTTTGGCAACTCCTTCAACCGAACTGACCAAGAATACATATCCCAACAAAGTTAAGTGGACCCCAGCATGTGCGGAAGCATTCAGAAACATTAAGGCAGTGCTGTATTCAGCCCTGGTTCTAACTTGCCCCCGATTTTCCAAAACCTTTTGAAATTCAGACAGACGCCTCTGATACAGACTTGGGGGCTGTGCTGACACAACATGATGAGAAGGGAGAACATCCAGTACTGTAAATTAATAGAAAGCTGCATGAACGTAGGCGAAAATATTCCACCATAGAAAAAGAATGTTTGGCCAAGAAATGGGCCATAGAATCCCTTAATTAGTATCGTTGGGGCAATGATTTTGTAGTAATGACAGACCATAATCTACTATGTTGGTTAAACCAAATGAAGGACAAAAACATGCGGATTATGAGGTGGTACCTGTCACTACAACCATATAGTTTTACTGTGAAACACAGGTCTGGGTCAAAACATCAAAATGCAGATTTTCTATCCAGATATGGTGCTGTGAGCATACCAACCGTTAAAATATGAAAATGATTTTTTTGGTATTGTGTGATGCATTATGAGTGAGTGTAGTGTTTGTTAAATGCACTAAGCTCAGAGAAAAGAATAGTTCTGTACAGTATTTCTGATGGTACGTCTAGTACTCCAGTTGTACAGAATTAGTTATTAAGGGTCCCTGAGGGGAACTTCTGAAGAGGGTTGGTAGAAGTTCCAACCCTTCCTAGGGTGAAGGGTCTCAGCCAACAAAAATATTGTGTTGCCTTCTTGTGGTGGGAGGTGTGTAACAGGGAGCCCTGTTATGAAGTATAAAGAATAACATCTTTAATGAGATGCAACCCCCCCCCATTTTGTTTTCTAATTCACTCTATCCTGTCTTCTTCTATTTTTCCTTAGCTATCTTCTTGTCAGGGTGGCCAACCTGGCAATCTTACAAATCTTTTCTTTACTGTCTCTTTATGCCCCTTTTTCTATTTTGCATCTAAAAAACTCTAGAGTGGTGAGCATTGGCTTGAAAACATGTTGTAGGGCTTTATCTTAATCTGGTTTGAGGTCAGTTGGCATTCATCTGTATCCTCCTCCCCCGGGTCGTGCCTGTAAATAGGCAGAATGTGTCTAGTGCACTTACCCGGTCAACAAAAACTAAATAAATAAAAATATAATATAATTGCCCTTGTTCCGCAAATCCCAACAAGTACAGTGTTGTACGAAAGAAGTAAATTGTTTAGAATGAAGACAGCTTAAGAAAAACATTGCTCTCTATCTTGAGGCATGTTCCTTATGTCTGAGTGTTAAATAAAGGTAGAAAGGATGTTTTTTTAAAAGGAAAAGCACTTAGCGCTATGTGTTGAAATTCCAGCGATTCCCGTGCTGGAGCAACTGCGATGTGTGCGTATGTTCGTGTTGCCCCAGCTGTGCACACACTTGCATAGGACCTTGTGCACTTTCATGCAGGAAAAGGTCCCAGAAATGGAGCCACAGAGCTGTAAACTCACAACCGCTTATTGTGATTTGAGAGAGAAGCAGCCATGTAGCTAAAAGGGAAAGCTGGAGCAGTGCAACTGTTTACAGTTGCTAGGGAGCATTGCTACACTCCCCTTTTCAAGCCCTGAAGTGCTGTGATGATATCCGCTCCTTGAATATCTAAGGAAGGGACTGCATTTTAGAAATCAATACAGGGCACTAAGGGCATAAAGTGTAGAGCCCTGTAATTTTTTTTTTTTCATTCTCTTTATGCTTTCTCAGCAGAGGGGCCCTACTATCTTCGTCCACCGGCACCTGCACCCCTGGACCCGGACGTGCGAGCAGGCCACACAACCCACACCACCAGAGGCCAGCCTTTTATCGCTCATGCACCCCTGGGTACGCACCTCTCTCAGGTTCCCTACTGGGGGTGCAAGGCACGGCCATCAGCCGCAGAGATTATCCTCCATGATTTTTCACATTTTCTCCCCTTTTGGAGAGCCAGACGTGCAGTGGCGTCCAAGCACGTAGTGCTGAGGCCTGCCACGTTCTCCCCCTTTTTTGCAAATGCCACTGTAGTGTGGCTGACCTCCGCCAGTCGCCGCTACAGGGTGATGGGAGCCCCACTACCCACCCCAGAGGAATGAGAGCAGTCATCAGATGCTCAATCCTCCCTCTCCCCTGCCAGCCCTCGGTGGCCCAAGTCCATTCCTGAACCTGGGTCGCTGGCGTGGCACGAAGTGTGGCATCCAGAGCCTCAACCCTCAGTGCCACCGGGCCAGCCAAGTAGAGCCCTGTAGTGACAAAAATGAAACTGAAATGAGCTGTAGCCACTGAAATATTGCCCTCAGACAGCTAGAAGGCTATAATGTACTAAAAGCGATTGGCTGATATTGCAGCTGTCGGGGAGAAAGAAAAATGAATGAAAATCTTTTAAATTACAGAAATAGGCTTTATGCAGCATAAGTAAAGAATAAGGTTGCAGGGGGTTACTGTAAAAGCATACTAGAATTATTATATGAAATAATTACATGTTTATATTGCTGTTTATGTATCTTGCGCAAATAGAATTCTGGAACCTCACAGGGAAACAGATAGGGAGCGTGCCCCTCATCTGTTTTTCTCTGCTAAGGTGTAGATTATATTTTCTAGAAATAACCAGTGCTTTTTCCTTTCTGTATATAAGTTTTGTTATATTAAATTTCTATTTACCTGAAAATCCCTGTTATTATGGAGAGGTCCTATTATAGGGCTGGCAGCCCATAAAATGGCTGTTTTTATAGGACTTGAGGAGAGTGATGTCACAAATAAGGTAGGGGCTAAGCTACAAACCACGCCCCCTCCTTCAACTAAGGGCTAGAAATATATTATTGAGCGTCTACATGTGATATATGCTATAGAATATAATGTACCTACTCCTGATGTGACCCTTTCTGTACCCCATAGTCAGTGTGAGAGTTAGTAGCCATAAAACTAGTCAAGCTTTTCTAATTGCATAGACACATGACTATGAGGTCATGAAAGAAAATAATATAAAAACTCTCCACCAGGGGACAGTTAGAGAGAGGTGGGTCAGTATTGGACTGACCACAGTAAGAGGACAACTAATATTCTTCAGGTGAAGCTACCTCTGGCTGGAAGCTGCAATACTGAACATAGGATTTTCAAGAAAGAGAGTTATGCTCACAACAGAGGGAGGTGAACCTTACAATTGTCTTTGGTTTGTAGCAGATATTCTGCAGGTGAAGGCTACTTCTAACTGAAAGGTGAAATAAGAAACTTAGAATTATCAGGAAAGACAGTCTTTCAAGCAACAGAGGGAGGTGGATCTAGTTTTACTTTTGTTCCAGTTCTTAAGATTTTCAGTGCAGGAAGAGTTTAAACCCTGGGCTAAGAATTTGTCATAGGTCCTGAAGTAAGTGCAGGTACAGGCTGTGTATTTGACCCAGTCAGTGCCCCAGGGGGTGGAAACTGTTTTTTGCGTTTATCTGTGTGTGCCTTAAAAGGCCAGGCCAGACTGTGTCAGGAAGTGCTTACATCATAGCTGCTTATCAGCCAATAGCTTTGGAAGAGTCTTACAGACCTGAGAACAACAGTATTATAAGCAAGTGTTTTTTAGCAAACTCATCAGAACAGCTAATATTCTTCAGGTGAAGCTACCTCTGGCTGTATGCTGCAATACTGAACATAGGATTCGCAAGAAAGTGAGTAGTGCTCACAACAGAGGGAGGTGAAGCTTACAATTATCTTTGGTTTGTAGCAGATATTCTGCAGGTGGAGGCTACTTCTAACTGAAAGGTGAAATAAGGAACTTAGAATTATCAGGAAAGACAGTCTTTCAAGCAACAGAGGGAGGTTGATGTAGCTTTACTTTTGTTACAGTTCTTAAGATTTTCAGTGCAAGAAGAGTTTAAAGCACAGCTGACTTATTTGGGGGCTGACTGCTTTCAGATCACAAACCACCAGGCTGTTTTGGGGCTGGGGAGGTTTACCTGTATCTGACTTGGATGTCTGGATTTTTCTCTATTTGGTTAGCAGGGTATTTTCTCTGTCAAATTGTTGTGTAGGGCATCTTGCTGACAGGAAGGCACTCATCGCAGCGGTGGGTCAGAGCTTTTAGCTGATTGTTTCATGAGGACACAGTTTAGACCTGACCCCTGCCCACCCTCACCCCACCCACCCCTGGAAATAGTTCCTTTATACCTGGGGTTCTGACATAATTTCCTCAAGAGTGCAAGGTGCATATCACTGTCATATCCTCTCTAGCACACTGCACTGACAATATAAGCATACACATTTTATAATATATATATTTCTATATAACAAACCAATCACACACACACTCACAAAAATAAAAGTAGATAAACATGTGGGGAGTAGTGCAATGTAATGGCTGTGGGGCAGCAGTCTTCCAGGAGTCTTTCTGGAGGCTGAGATGCTGCCCTATTTGCAGACAACTCTCTGCCCTGAGGGAGGAAGTTGCCCATCTTCAGGCCACATTGGACAGTAGTAAGGGAACCTTCCCTCAGGCCACACTGGACAGTAGGAAGGGAACCTCCTCCATCCTGGGAGCACCAGAGCCACCACCACTACCTCAGAGGTTGTGAAGAAAGCACAGCAGTTGGACCACAGTGGGCTCAGGGAGGGTGAGGATGGTGGAACAGAGGCACACCCAGTCAGTTGTTCCACTCCACAATTCATACACCATTCTGGGGGAGCATAGCTCCCTTATGGATCCACCAAGAGGTGACTAAGGAGGCTGAGGACAACTGTCACAAGGGAGGCCCGAGGAAGGAGACAGAGGACCACAGGGAAAGGAAGCAGCTCCTGGTGGGGACTCAATTATTAGGGGATAGAACTGGGGAGCAGGGAAAACTGAAGTAAGGTGCCTGCCTGGTGCCATGGCTTGGAGGGACAGGAAGCGCATCCTCAGGATCACGAGAACAGCTGCACGGGAGTCTGAGCTGGATGTCATTGTCCACCTAGGGATAAATGACTTGGCTCATCATGAGATTAGAGCAGTGCAGGAGGACTTTGTAAAGTTGGGGAGGGACCTAAGACAAGTAGCACACACAGTATCCTTCTCAGAGGTGCTGCCTGTCAATGGCATGAGTGAGGCGAGGGTACTTTGCACCATGCAGTTTAATGAATGGTTGAAAAAATGGTGTGGAGCACAGGGGTTTGGCTTCATTGGGGACTGGGGTTCCACCTGGAGGGACACCAGCCTATACTGGCAGGATGGTCTGCATCTGTCCAGGAAGGGAACAAGTCTTTTGAGCAATTGGTTTAAATGCTTCATTGGCAAGCTTTTAAACTAGTCAAGGGGGAGGCACTGATAAGCAGAAGGGAAATCCCAGCCTCTCCCTACAAAACAGGGTACTAAATGAGAAAAAGACCAAGGTAGAAAGGTCAGTGGGGGATGCTGCAACAGAAGGTAAAGCCATCAAAAAATGGAAAGCAATGAGTACCAATGCCTGTAGTCTGGGTAACAAGCTTCCTGAATTAGTGGCCTTGATGGAGGAGGAACATCTGGATATCATGGCAGTCACAGAAACATGGTACACACAAAACCACGACTGGGACGTAAACATACCAGGGTACACTATCTACAGGAGGGACAGGGAGGGTACAAGAGGAGGAGGAGGGTAGCTCTTTACATAAGGAAAGGAATCAAAGCAACAGAACAAAGGGTAAACAGGAGGAGAAGAAGCACTGTGAGTAAATTTGAGACAGGCAATGGCATCACAATCTGCACAGGGGTTGTATACAGACGCCCTTCTCAGGGGGAGGAAATGGACAAGGAAATGATAGAAAGTATACATAGAATGGCAGAAAAAGGGGAGAAATTGCTGATGGGTGATCTGAATATGCCAGATGTTAACTGGAGTGCAGTTGCAGCAGCCACTTCAAAGAGTGGGGTTATTCTAGATGCCCTACAGGGGGCATGCCTTAGACAACTAGTATTGGAGCCCACTTGAGAGGGAGCAATCTTAGACCTGGTTCTCTCAAATGGAGATGGGGAGAGGATCACAGATATAGAAGTGGGTAGCCATCTGGGAACTAGCAATCATTGAGCAGTATGGTTCACAATAAACACAGCAATAGAGTCAAGCCAAAGGCAAAAGTACTGGACTTTAGGAGGGCTGACTTTGCTGAAATGGGTTAATGCCTAAGGAATGCACTAACAAATGGGCAGGAAGGAGGGATGGAAGAACAATGGGGAATAATAAAAACTGCCATCACAGAGGTAACAAGCCTTTGTGTGAAGCAAATAAAACAAAATGATGTCCGGACCTCCTGACTGCGGTTACCACGAGTCGCGGCAGTTGCACAGGCTCTTCAGTGCGGAGGATTAGCCCCGTCGGCTTTGCCGGCTGCCCCGCCGCCCCCACCACCATGCCACGTGGTGCTGAATAACCTATCAGCCCACTTCTCCATATGCAGGCTATGTCTTTCTGCCACTAGGGGCTATTCCTCAAAATCCTCTACCTGACACATCTCTAGACCTTTATATCCCACAGGTGCACACTATTGCTGGTCCAGTAGGGATTTCTCCCACCCTCCTCTCTCTCTCTCTCCTTCTGCCCCCCACTCACGGTCACTACCTACCCTGCCCTAGATGCCCCAGCTCCCCCACCTGCAACTGCATGCTACTCTGTTCCCTGGGAACATTCTCCCAAATCACGGTCTCCAGCACCATAGACCCCCATCAGTCCAGCTCTGCTCACCCCCACCTATCCTTCCTATCAGTCCCTCTTCTGTTCACCCCCCACTTATCCCTCCTTCCTCTCTCTAACCTGACACTTCTGACTGGTGTCCGCCGACTCAGTGTAGGGCGGTGCATTCTGGGTAGCACACACTCTGTGACATGGCCCTCCTCGCTCAGCCTGGCTCGTCAGTCCTCAGCCTGGGTCTCCCTGTGCGCCCAGTCTCCTTCAGCCCCCCACCTTCCTGGGGGGCAGCCAAGAGGTTTAATTTAGCCCACCTGAACATCCGTAGCCTCCTCCGTAATCACGCGGAGCTGTCTGCTTGGGCTGCCCATTACAAGCCTGACATTCTGTGCATTACTGAAACATGGCTTAAACCTCGCACCCCCGACTCAGCTTGTGCACTCCCAGGGTATGGCATGGCCAGACTTGACAGGGTAGGCACCAAAAGAGGTGGGGAGTACTTGTATTCCACTGGACCCACCTACCCATTTCCATAGTATCACACCAAATCCAGAGTCCCTTACCCTGCGAGTTTCTCCACCTACTTCTACTCGGCAACACCAAGAAGGTGCACATATTGTGTGCCTACAACCCTCCTAAGGGGGGAGTGTAGGGACTCTCATCACCCCTGGAGCTACTCCGGGAGAAGGTGAGCTCCAACGAACTTCTCATACTTGGCGACCTTAACATAAACTGGCTCGGATCCAATGCCATGCTGTGCGAACCCATTCTCTCCAGCCTCTCCCTCAGTCAAGTCATCGCGGAACCTACCAGGCTCTCCTGTCATGGAGGCAAGGGGATGCTCATTGACTGGGTCCTTAGTAGTCGGCTCGACAAAATTGTCAAATCAGGACTCCTCCCTGACTCCATCTCGGACCATTCACCAGTCTTCTGCATATGGGGCTCTAACCCACCCAAGGCCCCAAGCAGAGTGGTAACTATGAGGGACTACTCGAAACTTCTAACCCCGAACTTCCTCATGGACCTGCAGGGTGTTTCTTGGGACCATGTCCTGGCTACTCACGACCTCATTGCAGCCCTTGACCTTTTCCTTGTGGCCTATACCCCACTTCAGAACAGACATGCTCCCCTATCCAAGAGGCGTGTCAGAGACCCTGTCACGAAATGGCTTCACAGCGAGCTCCTCTCTCTTATGAAGAGGCGTGACAAATCCTGGACTATATACAGGGCATCACATAACCTAAACGACCTCCAGGAGTACCGTCATCTTAGAAACTCCTGTAAGCGGGCGATATGTGCTGCAAAAAGTCAATACTGCAGTTCCGCATTGATTGCCACTGCTCGTGACCCTAAACGTTTCTGGATGAACATAAAAAATCTAGTCAGTGGCTTGACCAACGCTCAAGTTACCAACGTGACAGTTGGAGAGGCTAACTGTAACAACCCACTAACCATTGCCTCCTCCTTTAACCACCTCTTCACGGACCTACTGTCTGCCTCCCCCTCACAGTCTGCCCCCTCGCCACACGCTTGTGGCCCCCCACCCTCCCGTCTGCCCTTCTACCTCAAGAAGATCTCTGTGAGCGAGACCCAGGCGCTCCTTGCTGGTATCTCTCATCACGGGGGGGCAGGTCATGATGGCCTTGAACCCAGGCTCCTCAGCCAGGGGCCCCATGCCTTGCCAGGCCACTTGCCCACATATTTAGCGCGTCACTTATCAAAGGGGTCATCCCTGACATATGGAAAGTTGCCAGGGTAGCGCCCGTCCTGAAAAACAATGACCCTAAGGACATCATCAATTATCGTCCGATCGCCATACTGTCAGCTGCCAGTAAACTTCTGGAAAAAGCTATTGTGTCGCAACTGGTCCACTACCTTCATGAATACAATGTCCTTTCCCCCTGTCAGCATGGCTTTCGAGAAAGCCACAGCACCTCGACGGCGCTTGCTGAAGTCACAACCAGGATCAGGACGGCAACTGATCAGGGCAAGTTGACAGGGGCCATATTTGTGGATCTATCCAAAGCCTTCGACCGTGTAGATCATCCCCTCCTCCTCTCCACACTCCAGACCCTTGGCTTCTCCCGTCACTCCCTTGACTGGTTCACCAACTACCTCAGGGACAGGAAGCAACTCACCTGCTTCAACTGAACCCTCTCGCCTCTCCTACCCGTTTCCAGTGGAGTACCACAAGGATCTGTCCTCGGACCTATCCTGTTCTCCCTGTTTGTCAATGGCTTACCCTCTGTGGCCACAGAAGGGCACCTCTCTATGTATGCTGATGACCTTGTCCTATTAGCTAGTGCCTCCGATGTTCCCAGCATCAACGCCCAACTCAATTCGGACTTCTCTCATGTCAGTGCATGGCTTGACGGGCACAAACTCGTAGTGAATCTCAAGAAAACGCAAGCCATGCTCTTAGGCGCCATGAAAAAAATCTCCTCCTGCACTACGCCTCTCAAAATTCATGGTACCTGTGACTCCCTCCTGCCTACAGTTGACTCCGCTAAGTACCTTGGAGTCACCCTCGACCCTCAACTTGACCTATCTGTGCATATCAGAAGCATATGCAATGCCACAAATGGAAAACTTGGCCTAGGATACAGGGCCAAAGACTACCTTAACCCGGCCGCCCGGCTGGCACTCGCCAGGGGAATACTGCTGCCCACCCTCTCCTATGGTCTCATTGCCTTTGCCACTGTCCCTTCCTCCTACCTAGCCAAATGGGACACCACGTACCACAACATATGCCGCTTTGCACTCGCGGCCCCCCGTCTCACTCACCGATGCACGCTCTACTCTCGCCTGAAATGGCTCCCCCAAAAAACACCGGATCTACAACATGGGAAACTTTACTGACAACATAATTCGAACAGCCACCCCAGCCTCGCTCGCCATCCCCCTGAAACACCCCTCCCCCACTTACCAGCTTAGGTCTTCTGCATCCCAGACCCACCTGGTCCCTAAAACCCGCACCCTCGCTGGAGATAGAGCATTTACCACCCACGCACCTAAGTTATGGAACTCCCTTCCCTCCCATGTCCGAGCTTCCCCCTCTCATTCCACCTTCAAAACCTCCCTCTGGAGTTTCCTGAAATCTGCTCTGTCCTGTCTGTGTGCTGCCTAATCTCCAGCCCTTTGGCTCACCATCCCATCTGCATTGGTACCCCTGCTAGGCTCTTACTCCCTTGC
This sequence comes from Neoceratodus forsteri, assembly GCA_016271365.2. NCBI lineage: Eukaryota > Metazoa > Chordata > Ceratodontiformes > Ceratodontidae > Neoceratodus > Neoceratodus forsteri. Next base: position 286,942,539 of record CM057455.1, on the reverse strand, counting down.
CGCTTTGGTGATTTCTCCCTACCTCTGGGTATATGTCATTGTTACTCTCTCAACCCAGGGTGAGGTCTTCTACCAACATGTTTGCCCCTGGTTTGTATGTTTGAAAATCTGTGATTGCTGATATGCTCATCCCGCCTGCTGTGTCCTACTGCTTTAGAATCTCTTTAGTGTCTTGTCCCTCCGTTTGGACTTTGCTGCTCCTGTTAGCAATGATGACTATGTATTTCCCTCATGTAAATTCCACTGTTGGAGTATGCCACTCCAGATTGTTATGCTTACTATGTATTCCTTCTATGTAACTACCCTGTAATTCTCCCGGGTCGCACCTGAAAATAGGCACTTGCTGTCTAGCATGCTTACCCGGTTACCAAAAGCAAATAAATAAATAAATAAATAAATGTAAGAAACCACTATGGTTCTCAAAGGAAGTGGCAGTGAAGGTTCAAGAGAAAAAGAAAGCATTCAGGAAGTACAAGGAATCACAGAAGAAGCAGGACAGAGAACTGTATCAGTTAAAGCAAAAGGAAGCTGGGAAGGCAGTCAGAACAGCAAAGGCCCAAATCGAGGAAAAGATAGCCAACTCAGTTAAGAACGGGGATAAAACCTTTTATAGGTACATCAGAAAGCGAAGGAAGACCAAGGGAGGCATAGTGAGGCTTAATAAAGGAGAGGGAGGGTGGGCAGAGGGTGACTGTGAAAAGGCAGAGATACTAAACAAATATTTTTACTCAGTATTTACAAATGAAACATAGAAACATAGAATTTGATGGCAGATAAGGACCGCTTGGCCCTCCCAGTCTGCCCATTTCCCTACCTAATGGATAAGCTGCAGATCCTAGTTAACCAGCAGCCTACTTCTTCCTACCCCCACCCCCTAGAATTGCCTTATGACTGTCCCATGCATGCTTGAATTCCACCACTGTTACTGACTCCACAACCTCCTCCGGAGGGCCGTTCCATGCATCCACAACCCTCTCTGTGAAATAATAGTTCCTTAAATTACCCCTGAGCTGCCCCCCCTCTATCTTCAAATTGTGCCCCCTTGTTCTTGCACACCTCTTTTTTGAAAGATGCTACCTTCTTGGACTTTGTTGATTCCTTGAGATACTTGAAAGTTTCTATCATGCCCCCCTTTCCTCGAGGCTATACATATTAGCTCCTTAAGTTTCTCTTCATATGTCTTCGGTGCAGACCTGCACCATTTTAGTTGCCTTCCTAAGAGGGGGAGGTACCTAAAACAAACAGTAGAAACACTCTGGATACAGAAGTTGATACCAGCCCATTTACAGAAGAAAGGGTTCTGAAAGAACTCTTAAAACTGAAGGTGGACAAAGCAATGGGGCCTGATGGGATTCATCCCAGAATTCTAAAAGAACTAAGGGTAGAACTAGTGACACCACTGAATACCCTCTTTAACAAATCATGGGAGGATGGGGTGGTACCCGAGGACTGGAGGAGGGCAGATGTGATTCCCCTTCACAAAAGTGGGAGCAAGGCAGAAGTAGGAAACTACAGACCTGTTAGTTTAACCTCAGTGATAGGGAAAATGGTGGAATCACTTCTGAAGGAAAGAATTGTCGAGTATCTAGAGGACAGAGGGGCACAGGACCCAAGGCAGCATGGATTCACAGCAGAAGGTCATGCCAGACGAATCTGATAGATTTCTTTGACTGGGTGACCAAGTAGTAGATCAGGGAGGGCTGTGGACATGCCTACCTAGACTTGTAAGGCATTTGACACAGTCCCACACAAGACTAATATAAAGTTAGTCAGCCTGGAGTGGGTCCCAAGATGACAGCCTGGGTAAAGAATTGGCTGGAGAATAGGACACAGAGAGTAATAGTAAATGGAGTCCACTCTGAAGAAAGGGGGGTTACTAGTGGGGTACCACAGGATTCAGTATTAGGACTGGTCCTCTTCAATGTCTTTATAAGTGACATTGCAAAGGGACTGGAAGGAAAAGTATGTCTCTTTGCAGATGACACAAAGATCTGCAACAGAATTGATGCACAAAGTGGGGTGGAAAGGATGAGAAGGGACTTGGCAAGGTTAGAGGAATGGTCAAATGTATGGCAGCTTAGATTCAATGCTAAGAAGTGTAAGGTAGTGCACCTGGGAAACAAAAACTCAGGGAAAGAGTACACAGTGGGGGGTGAGATACTAACAACAACAAAAATGGAAAGGGACCTGGGGGTAGTCATATCAGATGACCTAAAGGTGGGCAAGCAATGTGAGAGGGCAGCAAGGAGGGCTGGGAGGATACTGAGATGCATAGGGAGAGGCATCACAAGTAGAAAACAGGAAGTTATTATCCCTCTATACAGACAGCTGGTGAGGCCCCATCTGGAGTACTGTGTGCAGTTCTGGAGATCCAGTCTCCGCAAAGACATAGACAGGATGGAAGCTGTCTAGAGGAGGGCAACTAAAATGGTGCAGGGTCTGCACCAAAAGACATATGAAGAGAGACTTAAGGAGCTCAATCATGTAGCCCTAGAGGAAAGGAGGAGGGGGACATGATAGAAACTTTCCAGTACCTCAAGGAATCAACAAAGTCCAAGGGGTAGCATCTATCAAAAAGAGGTGTGCAAGAACAAGGGGCAAATTTGAAGATGGGGGGCAGCTCAGAGGTAATATAAGGAAGTATTTTTCACAGAGAGGGTTGTGGATGCAAGGGCGCCTTCTGGAGGAGGTTGTGGAGTCAAAAACAGTGGTGGAATTCAAGAATGCATGGGACAGTCAATAAGGCAATTCTAGGGGGTTGGGGTAGGAAGAAGTAGGCTGCTGGGTAACTAGGATCTGCAGCTTATCCATTAAGTAGGGAAATGGGCAGACTGGGTGGGCCAAGCGGTCCTTATCTGCCGTCAAATTCTGTTTCTATGAGGCTGTGTGTAGGCTTTCACACAAGTGTTATTTTCGATGGAGAAAGGAAAATACATTTATACAGGAGCTTGAGGAAAGAAGTATTTCCTGTGTTTGATGGGTGTGGAGATAACACCAGTTTTTTTTCCTTTCTGTGAACTTTATTTTTTTATTTTTATTATTTTGAAAATAAATTGACAAATGCATTTATTTGCATTTTTTATGCAACTTACTTCTGTCTGGACATCTGTTATTCCACGCTTCTATAAGGACTAACAGGAAGTTTCTTCCTAAGGTAGTCTCAGACTTCCACCTTAATCAGTCCATGACTTTGCCAGTTTTCTTCACTGATCATACCAGTTCAGGGGAATGCAGACTGCATAGTCTTGATGTCAAGAGAGCTATAAGCCACTACTTGGATCACACGAAGGGACACAGGCAGGATAGAACCCAGCTCTTCCTGACCTATGGAGAAGTGGGGAAGGGCAAACCTGCCTCAAAGAGGACCATTGCCCACTGGATTGTTGCCTGTATCCAATTTTGCTGCAGCAAGGTGGGTAAATAACCTCCTGTAGGCCTCAGGGCCCATTCTACAAGGGGTACAGCTGCTTCTATAGCAGCTGCGAGAGATATCCCTTTGTTAGAAATCTGCAAAGCAGCTACCTGGAAAACAGTCCACACCTTCACCAAGCACTACAGTCTGGATACCAAGGCCAGAAGTGATGCCAGGTTTGGCACAGCAGTACTGCAGAGCCTGTTTCCTAAACAGGTTCTTTACCCTCCTCCAAAGGCACTGCTTGGGTTGTCTGCATAAGTCAGAATACAGTAAGATTTCCTGGGGTTTGAAGAAAAAATTACTTACCATAGTAATCTTGTTTCTTCCAAGGGAATCTTACTGTATCTGAACTCCCACCCTTCCTCTCCTGCTAGAACCTATAGGCACTGCAACACAGCTGTTCATGTTGTTCAGATCCTCTGGGTGTTTCTTTTTGGGCTTAGTGACTTGAGTCTTGGTATGGCACACATTTTTTCAAAATAAAAGGGGAATAGTTGGTGTTTGGTGTTGTTAAATTGTTAAGTTAATTATTAGTATAGTTTAGATAGCTTGTTATTAGCATTGCTCCATAAGAATCTGACAGTTGTAGAATGTTTACCAGGGACAGTGGTTTGAAAACCAAGCTCGAGCCTAACATTCCATGATTAGCATAAGTTCTATTAACCATTTTGGCTCTGGGGCAGTCTTATGGTGAGACCATACTGCATAAGTTAGAATACAGTAAGATTCCCTTGGAAGAAACAATATTAATATGGAAAGTAATTTTTTCTTATTTGCTTCTGCACATAACAAACAAATCCGCAACACTAACTATAAGAAATAAACAATTGGAACCTTTTGAGATAGTCAAACACTTTAAATATTTAGGCATCACACTGGGTAGCATGCTGTCTTACTCCTTCCATGACTACCAAATAGTTAAAGATGCTAACAGGAAAACTGGACAACTCTACAGGCATAAGCACTGCCTTAATGATGCTGCCCTTAACCTAGCAATCACTAGTTCGGTCTTCTCATCCATTGACTATGGACTAATCATATACAGTGCAGCCTCTGATACAACCCTAAAAAGACTTGCCACCACACTAAATAAGGCATGTAGACTTTGGCTTGGTGTACCTAAACTAACTCATACCTGTGACTTTTACTCACAGATGGGGTGGTGGACCTTAACAATTGGATTCTGTACCAGACATATCTGTGGGCCAAAAAAGCAATCCTTGGTCTAACCTTGAGCAGCGCTCAGAATATGCTCCACCCAGTTACAACAGCCAGGCCAACCAGAGCTACCAATAGAAACCCCTTCAGAGTCCCAGTCCACAAAACCACTCAGGGCCAGAGATCCTTTGAATACTGGGCCCCACTCGCCCTAAACTCTCTACCCTTGGACTTACTAGAGATTCCTAACATTGGCCCATTTAAGGTAAAACTCCGCTTCCCACATAACCAGTCAAAGGAAGTGCTCCTGCTTCATAGAAGCGAGCAACTGATCCTAAGGCCTATTCCTACCCCCACTTGCACTTTGTTATAGCTCCTCCATATGCTACTTAACTTCGTTAATTCCTCACCCGCCCACTACCCAACCCCTGGGATTATGCCTCCCACCCCTGAACTGCCTCCCAGCCACTATTCTTTACTGTTCTCACCCACTTCCCTCACTACCACCATCACATAGAAACATAGAAAGATGACGGCAGAAGGGGACTTTTCGGTCCATCTAGTCTGCCCCATTTCAAAGTAGAGACCTCCCTTCCCTACTTACTGCTGTGTGCTATAATGCCTTTGTATTTATCCCGTGAATGTTTGAAACTTCTGACTCTCCAGACCCCTACCACCTCCTGGGGAAGACCACTCCAATGGTCCACTACTCTGTGAAGAAGAAATTTCTCGCATTACTCTGTATTTTCCCTCCCTCAATCTTCATATTATGCCCTCAGGTTTATGTGTAACCCCTACCACTGAACAGGTCTTGCAACTGAGTTTTGTTGATACCTTTTAGGTTTTTATGGTCTCTATCATGTCCCCCCATCCCTCCTCTATTCTAGAGAATACATCTTGAGTTCCTTCAATCTATCTATCTATCTTCATATGGTGTTTTGTGCAGCTCTTGTATCATTTTTGTTGCCCTATGCTGAACCCTTTCCAATCTATCTATGTCCTTCCTGAGATGTGGCCACCAGAACTGCACACATTCCAGGTGTGGCCTCACTGGAGAGCTGTAGAGTTGGAGCAGTACCTCCCTTTTCCTGCTTGTGATTCAACCGCCTATGCAACCCAGCATTCCATTTGCTCTGAGCGCAGCCTTTTCACACTGTTTGCTTGTTTTTAGGTCATCTGTAAAAATTATCCCAAGGTCCCTCTCCTGCTTTGTGACCTCCAGTCTCATACCCCCCATGAAGTACTCCTCACCTGGGTTACTCTTACTCAAGTGCATGACCTTGCACTTCTTCATATTGAAATTCGGCTGCCAGGTCTCAGAGCACTGTTCCAGTCTCTTTAGGTCAGATTTCATCCTTTGTACACCCCCAGGAGTGTCTACCCTGTTGCTGATCTTTGTGTTGTCTGTGAACAGACACACCTTTCCCTCTAACCCTTCAGCTATGTCCCCAGTAAAGATATTAAACAGGATGGGGCCCATTCAAACCCCAGGAAATCTAACTGAAGTCTGACAAATGCAGTATGGTCTCACCATAGGACTGTCCCTGAGCAGAAATGGTTAATAGAACCTATGCTAATAGTGGAATGTTAGGCTCGAGCTCAGTTTTCAAACCACTGTCTCTGGTTGCACTTCCTGCAACTGTCAGATTTTTTACTCCGCTTGCCTCAGTAAGACGTCTCTGGAGAGCTCTCCATCACTTTCTTGAAGAATTTTATTTTGTCTCAGTTTATCGAAGTCCATTTAGTTATTTCGATTTTTGAAGCACTGTCCTTGGTTCACAGGTAGACTTAGTCTAAATTAGAGTGAATTTTGGTGAGTTTTTTCAGTTTCTTATCAGTTCTTTTAACTGGGAAGGAACCAGTGCTGTTTACTTTATTTTAAGTTTCTGAGATTTAACTCAGTTCTTTCTACCGTGTGGTAAGGTGGTATATATTATTTAATAAATATTTAAAAATGTTATTGGGTTAGTTCTCGGTTCATCGGTTTTAACCAACCGATAAATGTCAAAGACCAAGAAACGAATGGGCCCCAACGGTTTCCAGCATTGTACAGAGTGTGGGGAACCATTCGCTAAAGCAGATCCTCATTTAATTTGTGTTTTTTTGGGGGGTTTGACCACCTCAAGGAGGACTGTGAATCTGTAAAAACTTCCCTCAGTCGACGCTGGAGAGGCAACTTAAATGACTGCAGTAGAAGATGTCTGAGAAAGCTGCTGACCCGGCTACAGACAAACTGGCTACCAGCCAAAAAGAACTGGAGGAACAGCCTTCTGACAAGGGTGTCAGTTTCTCTTCTAAGAAAAGTCCTGCTGACTCTGCTGCTAACCCGGCAACTGCAGGGAAAAGAAAAAAGAAGGAAAAGCATATAGTGGTCGAACTGCAACTGAAGACAACATTGGTTCTGACCGCTGAAGAGATAGTGAATGCTATTAGAATAATTCAGGCACTCCAACTGAGTACCCCATTCCCGGTTGAGAAGCAGCCGCGGTTAAGTACCTCTGGCTCCACTCTGGTTCCCAGTTCCTTGGAACATGAAGGAGAGCTTTTTGCTGAGAATGATGATGAAGATGAGGACTATGGGGAACCAACTGAACTGGATATTTCTCCAGATCCTCACCATCCTGATTCCCCTGACAAAGGGACCAAGGATTATACCTTACATTTTGCTTTTATTAAGCAAGTTGCTCAATCTCTGAACCTCCCTACCCAAGAATCTACTGATGAGGAGGAGGCACAGGATTGCATGGAGATGATGGATGTGCCAGTCTCTAAAAGACTGCTACTGCACATCCATAAATCCTTGAGAAAGCAGGTTAACAAGGTCTTACAGACCCCCACTTTTGTGCCACCAGTTGACAGAAAGGTGGACAAGAAGTACTGGGTGCCTAGGAGTGAAGCAGAGTTCCTTTTTGGACACTCAAGCCACAAGGGAGTGGTGCAGGCTGCTGCCTGTGATAAAGCAGGCATACCCTTGGCATCTCACCCTTCAGACAAGGATTCCAGGAAGATGGATTCCGTTGCCAAGAAGGTGTATTTGGGAGCATCTCTGATCATCAGGCAGGCATCATACATGGCATATGTTGCCATATATCAGAGAACCCTGTGAAACACTGTGATGGAAAGCACAAAATCTGTCCCAGCCCCTATGGCAGTTGATTTGGAGGAAGCTGCAAAAAGGGGATATAGGGCTTCTAAGACCCAATTTAGGATGGCTGTGGACAACAATGACACTGCAGCCAGAGAAATAGCTTCTTCTGTATCACTTAGAAGGTTTGCTTGGCTCAGAACTACTAACCTGACCCAGGACAGCCAGTCTAAGGCTTTGAACTTCTCATGTGAGCCTATGTCTCTGTTTGGGGAACAGACAGAGTCTTACATGAAGAAAATGGATGAGTACAAGGCAGCATATAAGAGTGCTGCTGCTAAAGAAAAGGCATTTGCTCCCCAAAAGCAACAAGCCAGGGGAAGTAAGGGCAGGGACTATAGGCAATTATTTCAGCCTCAGGCTTATCCTCAATATCAACAGCAGAGAGGCTACTTCAGAGGCAGGGGCAGGAGAGGTGGCAACTGAACTAGCCCCAGCACTCAGTCAGCATCCAAACCCAAGCAGGCACCCTGAGGGGTCTGCTCTGGTCACCTTCCCAACCCCAATAGGGGGTAGGCTGGTCCACTACCTCCAGGAATGGCAGTCCATCACCACAGACAATTGGGTCCTGGAGGTAATGGGCCAAGGTCTAGCTTTCAGTTTGAAGCTCAGACCAAAGCTAAGAATGAGGGTCTTCAGACCCTCCTTCCCATCAGAAACAGTATTACTGGAAGGGGAAGTGTTAAATCTCCTATCCCCAGGAGCAGTAGAACCAGTTCCTCTGGTGCAGAGAGGAAAAGGTCTCTATTCAAGATACTGCCTCACAATCAAGAAAACAGGGGAGTGGCGCCCCTTACTGGATCTCAGGCACCTGAACAGACATCTGGTAAAACCAAAGTTCAATATGGTGACCCTGACAACAATCCTTCCAACTTTAAGACAAGGGGATTGGTTGGCATCTCTGGATTTAAAGGATGCATATTTCCACATCCCTATAAGGCAGTCTCACAGAAAATTCCTCAGATTCAGACTGCCATCAGGCCATTACCAGTTCAAGGCAATGCCTTTCGGACTTACTTCTGCTCCAAGGGTGTTCACAAAATGCTTGGGCTGTGGTTGTGGTGCACCTCAGGAGACAAGGAGTGGTAGCCTTTCCCTTCCTGGACAACTGGCTAGTCATAGGGTAATCTCCACAGCACTTAAGGGAGTCTCTGGCACTTATGCAGGAGCTACTATAGTCACTGGAGTTCCTAGTCAACCTGAAAAAGTCAGTGCTACAGCCAGTACAGCTTCTGGAATTCATAGGAGCTGAACTGGATTTGGTGAGAGGAAGGGCTTTTCTTTCTCAGACAAGGGCAGACAGTCTGGTGCAGTTAGCAAGTACCTTCAAGCTTCAAAGCCTAAGGTCAGCAAGGCACTTTCTGCAGCTACTGGGCCATATGGCAGCCTCAACAGCAACAATATTGTCAGGGGCAAGGTTCCAAATGAGAGATATCCAGTATCATCTCAAACTACACTGGCATCGGAAAAGAGATTCACTATCAAAACAGGTGCCAGTTACACAAACACTCCCACAAGCTCTTCAATGGTGGCTGGACATGGACAACCTAAGGCAAGGGGTTCCATTCCTGCAAGAAAACCTTTCCCTAGTGCTAACCACAGATGCTTCCCTACTGGGGTGGGGATCACACCTGGAGGAGCAAACTGCTCAAAGCACTTGGCTCAGACAAGAGGCATTGCTTCACATCAACCTGCTGGAGCTCAGAGCAGTTTTTCTGGCACTTCAGGCATTTGCCAGCATGCTGCAGGGAAAGGTGGTGCAGATCAGGACAGACAACACAACTACAATGTACTACATCAACAACAGGGAGGCACAAGGCCAACCCCCTTGTGCACAGAAGCCATGAAAATCTGGAGTATGGTGTACTCTCTGGGAATTTCCTTGTCAGCAGTCCACCTGCTAGGGAAGGACAATGTACTGGCAGATGCTCTGAGCAGGATCAATCAGAACCATTACGAGTGGTCCCTGTACAAGCAGGTGTTACAGATGGTGTTCAAAAAGTGGGACACCCCAGAGATAGACCTCTTTGCAGCCCCAGACAACTACCAGTTACCACATTTCTGCTGCATGCCCCCAGTGAGGGGTTTAATCCCTCTGGATGCACTGATTTTGAATTGGACAGGGAAGTTTCTCTATGCCTTCCCTCCATTTCCGTTGTTGTTGAGGGTCCTGAACAAGCTCAGGTCCCAACCAGCTACAATGATCCTTATTGCTCCAGACTGGGCCAGGCAGCCATGGTACTCTCTGGTTCTGGAACTGTCGTTGGCCAAACCAATCATCCTTCCCAGGAAACACAACCTGCTGACTTATTCCCTTGGCAGGATCCTATACCCCAACCTCTGGTCTCTCAGGCTCAAGGTCTGGCTCTTGAGAACCTACAGTATGCCAGCCTGCATCTCTCTGAAGGGGTCATGGAGGTCCTTAGGGTTTCTAGAAAGCCCTCCACTAGGAAGAGTTACACATCCAAGTGGAAACGATTCTCCATTTGGTGTCGGAACAAGAATCTAGACCACACTCAGGCGGGTTTGCCAGTGGTCTTGGATTACCTAACCCACCTTCATTCCCTTGGTCTGAGACCATCCACCCTGAAAGTCCACTTGGAAGCTGTCTCAGCTAACATGTCAGCAGGCAAGTCCTCATCTCTGGCCTCGAACCCAGTGTTCAGGAAATTCTTTAAGGGGTTGCTACACTTGCATCCCCCACATAGGACATCCACTCCAGTGTGGGACCTGAACATTTGTATTGCACAGCTCATGCAGTCACCTTTTGAGCCTATGTCATCAACTAATCTCAAGTATGTAACTTGGAAAACTGTGTTTTTGTTGCAATTACTTCGGCCAGGAGGATTAGTGACCTTCAGGCTCTGTCCATGGAAACTGACTATATTGCGTTCCACAGGGACAAAGTGGTTCTTAGGACCAACAATAAGTTTATCCCTAAAGTGGTGTCGGACTTCCATGTCAATCAGTCCATTACACTACCAGTCTTCTTCTCTAACCACTCCTCTTCAGGAAAATGTAGACTGCATAACCTGGATGTTAAGAGCTATCAGCTACTACCTGGAGCATACATAAAAGGCCACAGAGGGGACAGGACTCAACTCTTCTTTATCTATGGGGAAATAGAAAAAGGTAAACCAGCCACAAAAAGGTCCACAGCAAAGTGGATCATGGCATGTATCCAATTCTGTTATGGCAAAGTGGGCAAGCAACCTCCACAGGGGCTTAGGGCCCTCTCCACCAGAGGAAGAGCTGCATCAATAGCAGTCTCAAAAGATATTCCTTTGCTGGAAATCTGCAAAGCAGCTACCTGGAAGGCAGTCCACACATTTACCAAACATTACTGCCTGGATACCCAGGCTAGGAGTGATGCCAGGTTTGGCACAGCAGTCCTGCAGAGCCTGTTTCCTAAGCAGATCCTCTGCCCACCTTTAAATGCATTGCTTGGGTAGTCTCCATTTGTCAGAATACAGTAAGATTTCCTGGGGTTTGAAGAAAACATTACTTACCATAGTAATCTTGTTTCTTCCAAAGGAATCTTAACTGTATTCTGAGCTCCCACCCTTCCTCCCCTACTAGGACCTACAGGGCACTGCATACTGACTGTACAATTGATGTTGGATACCTGTGGGTGCCTGATTATTTCTTGAGCATCTGTTGATTTGAGTCTTAGGAGATGCCCTTTGTTATTTAAGAGGTGTTTGCCCCAATAGGGGGATTGTTTTGGTTTATTAACAATAGAATAGCTTGTTTGTTTAGCTTCTGCATGCTTCGTAAGAATCTGATGGTTGCAGGAAATGCAACCAAGGACAGTGGTTTGAAAACCGAGTTTGAGCCTAAAATTCCACTATTGGCATAGGTTCTATTAACCATTTCGGCTCCAAGGACTTTTGCTCTTTGATGAGCTTGCTGAGTGGGAACTCTAGTTAATGTCTGGCAAGTTGAAGTCTCCCACTAGTATCACTTCTCCCTTGTCTGTCATCTTGTGTATGGATTTTATTAGATCTTTGTTGCCTTCCAGACCCTGTGCCGGAGGTCTGTGTATTACGCCGACACTAATCGCCATGCCGGATCTGTTCGCAAGTGTGAGCCAGAGCGCCTCAAACTCTTTCTGACAATTTTGGATCATTGTGGCATTGATTGCCTCCTTCACATACAATGCCACTCCTCCCCCCTTTTTACCCTCCCTCTCCTTCTGGAAGAGGTTGAAACCTGGGATGGTTGTTTCCCAGCAGTGGTGTTCATTGTACCAGGTCTCAGTGATTGCAACCCAGTCTCGTTCAAAGCCGGTCTTAAAGTATGCCTTATTGAGCTGAGCCTCTGTGGCTGTAACCGCTAGATAATGTACTCAACCTAACCTCTCTTAATTGACAACTGACTAAAATCTCACTCCCCCTGGACTAGCTAAAAGCTAATGCTAATGTCACTGTAGACCTGCTGCAATGTAACTGTACTCTTCAACCCTATCCAAATGTACCCCACTGACAATGTATGTACTCTGACACTGTCTTACTGTATGTACTCCGACACTGTCTTATTGTATCCTTGCCTCATGTACTTACTGTGTATGTATTCTGTTAACTGTCTTACTGTAACCTAATGTAAAGTGGTTGGTGTACTCAACCCTGGGTCACCCTGAAAAAGGGATCTCTGGTCTCAGTGGGCTTACCTGGTCAACAAAATCTAAATAAATAAATAAATAGGTCTGCCACCACAGTGATTGCTGAGAGATCTGCTACCTTTTTGGTAAGGCTGCAGGTATTAGTGAACATAGCCTTCCATACCTTTGTGCCTTGATTTATATTGCTTGGCTCTCTGTTTGATCCTTTGTTTTCTATCCCATCTGTCCCGGCCCATGTTGCATTTTTCCTTGGTTTACTTGTTTCTGTCTTTAAGGATCTTATTTGTTTCTTTGGGGGAGCAGTAACAAAACCCTGTGGTGCTGTCCGTCTCCCCATAATCTAGTTTAAATGCCCAATGAAGACATCCAGCTTTTGCCCTAGTGTGCTTATGCCTTCGTTTGTGAGATGCAGTCCATCGTGCCTAAATAGCCTCCTGTCCCAAAAGTCTTGCCAGTCTCCGATATAAAGATGCCCCTTATCAAGGCACCATCCTTTAAGCCATGTATTTAGTTCGTTGATTTCCGTCTCCCTGACTTTATGCTTTCTGCCACCTTTCCCCCACACTGGGAGAACTTCTGAAAAAGCTGTAATGGGTGCTGTGGAGATCAATTGTTCACCTAATTGTGTTATGTGCTTCTTGGCTTCATCCACCATCTGATTCATGAGATCATTTGTACCTATGTAGATGAAAACACATGCTCAAAACCCTTCATTTTTTACAATCCTGGTTATGGGGTCAGTGTCCCTTTTTGCAGAAGTTCCAGGAAGGCATTTGACCACCATCTTATTATCTCTGTGCTGACACAGGTGACACTCGACTCCCCTTATCATAGAGTCCCCTATGATCAGCACTTTTCTGCCCCCTTTGGCTGTAGGAGTTTCAGAGTTTTTCTCCTTGTTGTTTTCCTTTGGGCGATCAGACTAGTACGTTGTTGGCTTCTTACTGTGTCTATTGCCCACCACAGTAGCCAAAAGTGTGAACCTCTTAGTTGTTTAGATTTATGGGCCCTGATCCCTGGGAAATTGATCCATGTGCCTTTTCATTACTTTGTAGTGTTTGCCCCCTCCCCTCCTCACCACATGCCACGCCCCACTACCCATCTCCAAATGTGGGTGGGGGGTGGGTTCTTGGTGAGGATGACATGACTGAGGAGAGTCTGGTGGTCCTCTGCTGCCTAGTAAGTTGTGGAGGTGAACAATATGGGCCCAGGCTTCCTTGAACTGACACTTTAGTCCTTCTATGGTCCAGCATGTGGGGCAGTGACCCATCCTTAGAAAGTATACTCTGTTGAAGGATGCCCCACATTGCTGGCAATTTATGATGTCCATTTTGTTAACTATGCGGATGGATGAATACAAACATAGAATGATTTTGTTTACTATTTACATGGAAGAATATTAACACAGAAAGATTTTGTTTACTATGCAGATGGATGAATATAAACAAAGAAATATATTTCTTGCACAAAGCCTCCAGTCCCTACTTTGCCTCCTTCCCTCCTCTACCTGTAACACCCTCCATACTGCCTGCCTACCACGAGTTTACTATCTGTCTCTTCCCCACTGAATCCTCTGTTCATGGTATATTCCCCTGCTCTCCTAGCCTACAGGTGGTTCTAATGCTTAACTTGAATTGTGTCATGCCAAAGAGTGATTCTACTAAGGTACTTGATCAGTTGTTACAACCATGTTTTACTGGATCACCTCTTGTCAAAATGCACTACTTTGATGTATGATACCTAATCACCTTATGTAAAATGTGTAATGTCCATGCTACCAATGTTGACTTATTTATGACTTTAATTGTGTATACTCCTGTATGTCTTTTGTCTTATGTCCTATGATGTGGAACCTATATAAATGAGCTATGAGCTCATAGGTTGTAATCTGAGACTTTAATAAATAAATAAAATCTGAACAGTAAAAATATGTAACATAGACTTTGACAGCAGATAAGGACCGCTTGGCCCACCCAGTCTGCTCATTTCCCTACCTATTTGATAAGCTGCAGATCCTAGTTAACCAACAGTTATGTCTGCATAGAAACATAGAAACACAGACTTTGACAGCAGATAAGGACCACTTGGCCCACCCAGTCTGCCCATTTCCCTACCTACTGGATAAGCTGCAGATTCTAGTTAACCAACAGCCTACTTCCTGCAATCCCCCCCCACTATAATTGCCTTATGTCTGTCCCATGCATGTTTGAATTACCCCACTGTTTTAGACCCAACGACCTCCTCAGGAAGGTGGTTCCATCTATCCACCACTCTCTTCGTGAAAAAAAAACTCCTCACATTACCCTGAGCCGTCCCCCCATCTTTAAATTATGCCCCCTTGTTCTTACACATCTCTTTTTCTGAAAGATGCTACCCTCCTGGACTTTGTTGATTCCCTTGAGGTACTTAAATGTTTCTATCATGTCCCCCTGTCCCTCTTTTCATTAAGAGTATACATATTAAGCTCTCTCAGTCTCTCTTCATATGGTTTCTGCTGCAGACCCTGCACCATTTTAGTTGCCCTCCTCTGAACTGCTTCCATCCTGTCTATGTCCTTGCATAGATAAGGTATCTAAAACTGCATATATGGGGCTATCTTGTCACAAGGACCACCAAGAAAATTTTACTAGCTGGGGCTACCCAGATCAGCATGCCTCGTTGTCGCCTATATAATGTGGGCAGCCTCATCATGCCTTGGTTCTTTCTCCCACCGGCAACTGCTCATCGGTCTACTGCTGCTGAAGAATGCCATCAAACTGTGCAAGCATAGCTAATGCTAATTTTTTATTATTTTAAAACAATTCTCTTATACCGCCACTGATAGAAAAGGAAACATTGTTCCATTATTGTTGATGTGGAAACATTAAGATATATAAGAACAATGATCACTCTGTGTGCGTTCGCTGCTTGGGCGTAGTTTACAACGTGAAGGCCTGTAGCATTTGCCAAGGCTTTAACCAGGCCACTAGGAGATGTGGCAAGAAGGCCTTGGAGTTATATTTGAAAATCAAGGCAATGGAGGAGAAGCAAGATGCTTTGAAGGCCGCTTCACTGTCGTCAACTGTTTCCTCTCTGCCGAGGTCAATGGCATCTGCCACTGATTTATTGCCTCAAGCTTAAACAAAGAGGCCATTGATGGCAGCGATGCATGCATCTGTACAGATGGGCCTCACATGACATGAGCGTTGTCTTCCGATGACTGACTCTTTTTCTCTAACAGCATTCTCGGTGCATGATGTGAGTAGTGCTTTATTAAAACTTGACACAAAAAAGTGAGAGGATTGATGGGTTAGATCCCAGATTACTGAAGCATACTGCCCCAGTGATATGTCATCCCCTGACTTATTTAACATGTTAATACACTATGTAGAGTTCTCTGAAATTTGGAAACTTGCAAAGGTAATTCCAGTTTTTAAGTCAAGTGATCACAGATTACTTTCCAATTATCACATGGTTTCATTACTGTCTGTTGTGTCGAAAGTCTTGGAGAGGTTGCTAGAAGGCAAATTTTGAACTCCTTAGCAGCTAATCAGATTTTGAATAAGAACCAGGCTGACTTCAGGTCTAACAATGGCATGGCCACTGCCCTATTGAAGGTTACTAATGACCTCTGTGGGACAGTTGACAGTAGCATGGTGGCCATAACAGTTTGCATCTACCTCTCCAAAACCTTTGACACAATAGACCATGGTCTCTTACTTAACATATGAAGGGGTATGGCTGTTTATAGTCCATTAACTCATTGCCTCCTAGCAGACACCTGTAGTCATCAGTACAATACACTGGTGTGTTCTAAGGATGCATACAGAAGTCAGCTACTGACTTCCTGTGTGCCCTGGCACGTCTGGAGACGTCACTTATATATTTTAATATATATAATGTAACAGAATATAATATATATTTGACTGCATAGCACCATTGGAAAGGTAATTTTGTACTGAACAACTTTGCCACTGATATTCTGTGTATATCATGTATACTTTAGGAGTTATTCGTATTTGTTTATGGTATGGTGTGTATGGCTTATGTTGCCCGTTTTAGGCAAAAAAATATTTTTTTTCTGCTGTTTCAACCAGCATAGAAAAAAAACAAAATGACATATTACTCTTTGCATACCACCTTTGGAAAGGTAATTTTGGGCTGAATAACTTTGCCACTCATACTTTGTGTATAGCACTGACGGTTCTTGAGCTATTAGGATTTGTTTGTGGCATGCTGACTATAGCTTGATTTTGCTTAAAAAGGCCCAGAATTTACTATTAACAGTATACAGGAGACAAGTGGTGCAACTTCAGAGAGCTCTGTGGAGGCAATGAGTTAACTAACTGGTTGCCTAGTTACCTGGCATCAGATGGTTTCCATTGGAGGTGTGAACTCAAAGTGAGTAGTGGGGTTCCCCAGGGCTGTGTCCTGGATCCTCTTCTCTCCTCACTCTTTATTAATGAACTTAGGATCCAACAGACTAACACTACAGTCCATCTCTACACCAACTATGCTGTGGTCTGTAGCCCGGAGTTCTGACACTGCGTTGCTTCAGGCCAAACTACAGGCAGCTTTCAATGAGGCATGGCATTTTTTACAACAGTAAACCAATGATAAAATAAGAACTCATGTTATAGAATGTGACAACATATAGGAACAAACACAATCCAGAAATTTCCATTTTAATAATAGGAAACAGCAAAATGTTTCTAGCTGTAAGTACCTGGGCCTATGGTTAGATGAAAATCTTAAGTGGGATCACCATCCAAAAGTATTTGAAAAAAAGTGAATGAAAGAATAGTTTTTTGGTTTTTTGTATGGAAACGGATAATTTTTCTCATTAGATGTGAGGCAGAAAATGGTTCAGACCATGATGTTGCTTCTGTTCGATTATGGAGACATTGTCTATGCAAACCTTTTGAGAACCTATTCCCAGAGGGTTGATATGCTGTATTTTTCCTGCTCGTACCCAGGCAAATGTATCACTGCACTTTACAGTACTCAAGGCCCTTCATTGGCTGCCATTGGAGCAAGTGAGGCAGCTACATATATTAACTTTCATGTGGAAGTGTGTCATACTAAAAGTCCCAGTCTACGTTACCGACTTGCTTTCCCACTATACCCCAAAATCAGGGTTAAGGTCAGCAAAGGGCTTTGAATTTAATGTCACCAGAATGTGTTCTCACATAGGTCAATTATCCTTTGCATACAAAGGACCCAAGTTATGGAATGCTCTTCCATGCAAGCTGCTTGCTAGTGCTGGCAGTTTTCTTTCTCTGTGTGTTTTAAAACTGTCAAGTACACTGTGAAGCCTCTTTGAATCTATGAGTTTTGCTAGTCTGTAATTTATAAATTTGGATGAATGTAATCTGTTGGGGAATTGAAAGTAATTCTATTTATGGAAATGGTTTTAATTATTTTGTAAGAGTCTATAGTTATATTGTACTCTGTGGCCAAATTTTATTACAAATGTTCCAGGAGACCATTGCAAATCAGGTTTGCTCAAGTGGTTGATTACCATTTCCCATTTTAGATAAAAAACTTGATTCAACAAAAAAGAGGGACAATTCTGCTAAATCAGCAGACAAACACTGCCACACAGACAAGAAGAGGCATAAAAAAAGCTCTCCAGCCCAGTCTCGATCTCTGAAAAGAGGTAAGTCAAGTGAAAGAGGCAGGACCCAGGTCAAGATCTCCAGTTCTACTGCCCCCCCAACCGTCTTTTAGACAGCAAGGTCGGGGTCTGGCATGGGTCCTTATCCCTCTCCAGGAGATTCACAGCTGATTCTGAT
Source organism: Neoceratodus forsteri (assembly GCA_016271365.2). Taxonomy (NCBI): domain Eukaryota; kingdom Metazoa; phylum Chordata; order Ceratodontiformes; family Ceratodontidae; genus Neoceratodus; species Neoceratodus forsteri. The sequence continues at coordinate 286,924,426 of CM057455.1, read as the reverse complement.
TTTGGATACTGTCATGCCAATGGTTCCATTGTCAATCACCCTGTTGGGGCCTGTCAGTGCACAGCTAGTCTGTCAGATGATGTCTGAGCTATCTCAAAGGCTAATGCCCTTGCTGTCATCATTAACGCCATCCCTGTCGATGCCCCAGAGTTGCTACCATCAACCTCATCAACACAGGAGTTCCATTTCCCTGTCGTAATGCCAGGCAAGAATCATCCTCCATCGACAATAAGTCTGTTGATGGTGCCACCTTCAGTGCTCATTGGCCTACTGCCAATAACCATCAGCAGCAAGGAGGAACTGGAATACAGTCCAGAATATATGGAGGAAGACTATGATGAAAACATGGAGGAAGGTCTGGATCCCCTTTATGTAGTGGGTTCCAGCTCTACTTTGTCTTCCTGTAGTGAGGGAAATGTAAAAAATACTCCAAGGTCACCTCCTGAGGATGCATCTTTTCAAGCTTTCCTGAGGCAGGTCCAGTCCAAACTGGAATTTGTGGCTTAGGAGGAGGATTCCTCTGAGGTAAATCTTTGAGTTTTTGGAGGTGTCTGCCTCCTCTACAGTACTTATTTTTACAATCAATTTGGCTCTGTAGGATGCTGCTCTAGCCGCCTGGCACAAACCTGGTGCTCTGCCTGCATTACCAAGAAAGGCAGATAAACAGTACCCAACACCTTCTGGCAAGCCATATTATTCCTGTCAACCAGTAATGGATTCAGTGGTGATAATGGTCACCCATGACAGGTCAAAGTCTCCAAAACACATGAGCTTGCTTCCTCCTGAGTCAAGGAAGCTTGATGTCATGGGAAAAAGGACATTTGCTTCAACATCTTTTGGATTTCAAATTGCAGATTACCAGGCATATGGTTAAATATCAAAAATGCCTGTGCAAATCCATCATTGCAGTGACTGACAAGCAACTGCCAGATGGCCCTGATAAGTTCATAGTCCAGTAGACTGTGGCTAATGGCCTCAAGGCTGTGAAGCACCTGTAAAGATCTTCTCATAATGCTTCAGATCGGGCTGTTCCTGTGTCTTCCTCCACATTTTCCTGCACCATCACTCCTGGTTATGTGTTGCTGGTTTTGCATCTAATGTCCAACAGTTGGTACTTAATCCTCCCTTCAGAGGAAAGCAGCTTTTTGGCACCAATGTTGAATGTGCCCTATGGGACCTTCAGACATCAAAATGACCCTGAGGTCTCTGCACACACTGAACCCTAAACTCTGAGGTAGGGTCCAGTGTTCATTTTGAAGACCCTATGCCCGTTCCAGAAGGGGTTACTATGGGGGCACAGCCATGTCTCTCAGTATCCACAGGCCTCCCTCAGTCCAGTTTGTCTCATGATGCCCATGTAGGGTTACCACCTGTCCTGATTTTTGCAGGACAGTCCTGATTTGGGCAGCTGTGTCCTGCAAAAAAACATGAAAAATACTACATGTCCTGATTTTATAGTAGAAAAAATATTTCCTAACTTTCCACTAAATGTTGCAGAAAAGTACAATACCTTAACTAAAATACCTTATAATGATAAGAAATAATAGAAGAAACTAAGAAACTACAATACTTAGCCTTAATTCTGATTATATAGAGAAAACAAATCAGTTGCATTGGTCATGGTTACGTACTGTCCTGAGAAAAATCGTGTTCCAGTAAGAAATGTCCCACTTTGGGCTTCTTAAAAGGTGGTAACCCTATGCCCATGCCTGGCTCACCAAGGGTGCCAGTATCAGCGGCATTTCCACCACCTCTGGCACCTTCTGACTTCCACCTCATCCTGATGCCCCACCAGTACAGAGTCCTATTATAGGACCATATTTCCCCCTCCTACCACTAGAACCAAAATGGACTGGGGATTTAAGGCCTGTCTTAGACCTCTGAGTCCACAACCTGTTTGTAGAATACAAGCGGGTTTGAATGGTCTCACTGTAGTCCCTACTCCCCATGGTCTTAGAAGGGGATTGGATGGTTGCTCTGGATATGAAGGATGCTTACCTCCATATGACAGTCTGCAGCTCTCACAGACAGTACCTACAGTTTATGCTCCAGAGCTCACACTATCAGTTTTATGTATTGCTCATTGGTTTGCCATCTGCACCACCTGTCTACAAAATGCTTTACAGTGGTTGCAATCTCCCTCTGATGAGAGAGCCTCTATGTCTTCCCATGCATTGATGACTGGCTTTTGATGGTCCCTGTCTTAGAAAGGGAGGTTCATGTATGCCTTTCCTCCATTCCCCTTCATACAGAGGGTTCTTCTCAAGTTGAGGTCCAAGTCAGCCACCCAGATACTGGTGGCCTCATACTGGCCCAGACAAATCTGGTTCCCTCTGCTTCAGTAATTGGCAGTGGAAAACCAACTCGCTCCCTCTATGAGCAGGACTTCTGTCGCAGGAGCAGGGTGATACAGTGCATCCATATCTTCGATCCTTGTAATTCCATGCCTGGCTTCTGAGGACAGGGCTTTTCTGCTTTGGGGTTTCCCTGGCAGGTGCAGGTGTTCTGTAGGCAGCTCAGAAGCAGTCCACTCTGTACATCTACTCGCAAAACTGAAAATATTTTATGATATGGCATGTTGCCCATCGGCTGGACCCCTTTATGTGTCCAGCAGTGAGGTAGTGGACTACCTCCATTCCCTTACAGACTCTGACCTCAGGTATTACCCTGCTAGGGTCCGTTTGGCTGCTCTGTCAGCTTTTCATGCCTTTACTGACTGCAGAATGGTGGCCTAGGTGAGGTTTCTTGTAGGCTCCTCAGAGGTATTCTGCTTCTGCACTCTTTGGTCTGTGATCAGTTTCTAGTATGGGACTTTAATGTGGGTTCTATAAACCCTTACTGCACCTCCCTTTGAGTGTGCTGCTGCATGTGAGATGCACTTCCTCTCTTGGAAGACACTGATCTCACTTCGAGGGGAAGCTCTTGCAGCAGGTAACACCATAAGGACTGAAGCTGGCAAGCACCAGGACCTCATGGAAAACTACTAGCTAGCAGTCTACAGTGGGGAACCACCCCTGATGCTGGCCCACCCCCAACACAGTCCAGTGGTATGAAAGGGGCAGTCCCACAGCCCCACCTCAGTTCTTTTCCCACTGTCGACCTGCATACATCGACTCCATGGACACCTTCTGATCTAGTCGACTGCCTTCCTACTGCATTATTAGCGCTTCTTTGCTTTATTTTACAAGTTCTTACAATTTTTTCCTTTTCTCTGCATGTCTTCTTCCTTGTCTTCCTCCTCTGAGTGGTGCCAGTCTAAATGTGCCTGCGGCAAGCAGATTCCTTCAAAAGACAGCCATTCGCCCTGCCTCTTCTGTCTGGGCCCAGACCTCACACAGAGGCCTGCCAGCATTGCTTGAAGTTCAACAGGAGGACCAGAATTTGCCACCAGAAAGCCCTCAAATCCTCAACAGAGAAACAACTTGCTTCCATGCAGAAGGAAATCCATAGGAAACATTCTTTATCCACCCATTTCAGGGGCTTTTTCTTCTTCAACTCATTAGGACAAGACATCATTGGGGAAGCACCACCATAAGAAGAAGCACAAGGACAAGTCCTCCTTGGACTCCTGTTCCTGGTCCCCGCACAAGCTGGGCACCGGTTCTGAGTCCTCCTCCCGTGGGAGGCCAGACTCGGCCTCCCAGGCAGCCCTCACTCCCTCCAGACTACCCTTGGTTAGGCCTCCTGCCCTTTATCTGATGTCAGACAGAGGCTCTTCTGGGTCTGGGGCTGCATTCTTGGACCTTCAGCTCGTGAAGCTCAGGCCTTCTCAGTCTTGGAGCCTTCAGTCAGGTGGCTCAGCTGGTTCCCCTTTATGTGGTGGCTCCCTAACCGATATCCGGACGGCCAAGGCGTCCTCCAAGTCGGCCCCAGACTCCAGAGCTGACTCCCTGGACTGACACAGTGAGCATGTGCTCGCCTTCCCTGCGAGTGTGACGCCTCTGCCATACGCAGGACTTAGCTCGCCTCAATGTGCCTCTCCTACATCCCATTGATGCTGGCCTCCCCTACATCCATTCTGGTGCCCTCGCAGCTTACATCGCCAGTCTCCCGCATGTTGTCAACAAATGACCAGGTTCCTCCTCAGCTGATGCCAGAGGGACTGTTGCCCGACCAGCTGATGGTACCAGGTGACAGTACTCTGACAGAGCCAATGCCATCTAACCCTATTCCTCAAAAGCTACTGCCGCCTCAGGGCCCAACGGCCAGTCCATCTGCCCCTGACACCGGGTGCTCCCTCTGAGCCAAGAATCTCACTTTCAGACATTAAGGAGCTCTTCTGATCCTGGTGGAGTACTATTAAGGGTGACCTTCTTCCACAGAAGCCTTCCTTGCCCCCTGCTAGAGAACTGACAGTTCCAGAGGTTCCCCCTTAAAGGCCTTCTCTCAAGCCTATGGAGCCTACTCCCCAAACTAAGGAACCGACCTCACAACCAGATGGTTCAGGCAGAAGTTGTTCTGGCCGTTAAGGCAGGAGATGCCATCCCTCCACTAGGTCTTCAGATCGACACAGACGCCACTCTGGGGGACACCGGTCCTGGTATTCTTCCTCCAGATCTTCTTCCTATGAGGACTCCAACTCTAGCTCTTCCTCTCCTTCTAGGTCTTCCCTTTAGGGGGGTGTTCCTTCGCCTCCAGACAATAAGGGCTCCCCAAGGTTCCCGTCTGATGAGCCATCTTTCACGGATGTTATGGGTCATAGCCAAGCTAAAATGGGATGGGACACAGAAGACCTGGATCCTAAAAGATGTCATCTGGCCAGATACCTATGTCAGAAGGGTCCTAAGCCCATTGTGGTGCCACCTTTGGTTGACACCTTTCAGGATGTCACCAGGATTGCCTGGACTTACCCTTCCACTTCCTCAGCAGTCCTCAGGAAATTCAATTGACTCTACAAGGCTCCCAGAGATGAACCCTTTTTGGGGGAACAATCCCTGGGGGACTCCATGGTGATCACAATTGCCCACGATAGGTCTAAATGGCCCAGGCACTTGAGCATCCAACCTCCCTAGCAAAGCAAACTTTTATTTATATAAGGCACCCTACCAAAACTCAGGGCGCCTTTACAAAGAATATCATACAATTTTAAAACTCAATACATAAAACAACATCTTAAAAATAAAATAGACTTTGTTAAAACCATTCACCCCACAATACAGCAGCTATAATATATCACATTTTCAGTGAATCAGCAATAATCGTCCCTACAGGTAGTCAAAGCAATTGGACCAACTGGGAAAAAAGTATATGCTTCTGCCACATGCATCATCCGCTCCCTTAATATTTTAACACATATGGTACAGTACCGAAACGCCCTTTGGGAGCAGGGCATGGAGACTGCTCATGCTCTGCCTGATGTTCCCCAGAAGGTAGAGCTCCTCAACTTGCTAAAGTTGGGGTCAGACGTAGGCACCCACGTTCTACGTTCTTCCTATGACTCTGCCAACACTGCTGCTAGGGCTGCAGCTACAGTTGTCTGAATAAGAAGGCATTCCTGGCTCTGGGTCTCGGGCTTCTCCACAGACATCCAGGCTGACATTATGGAAGCCCCATTTAAGGGCCCGGTCCTCTTTGGAGAAGATGCTGAGAAGACTATTACTCAGCTTCAAGACTCAGGCAAGGCTATCTGGTCAGTACACACCATGTACCGGTCTAACCAAAAGCAATTCCGGTGTCAATCCTTTCACCACTCCTCCGATCAAAAGTCCTGAGGACAACAACAGCCATGCGACACCTTCAAATGAAGGGTCACCTCTCAGAACCCAGATGGTGCCACTTCCAGAGCTTCCAAATCCTCCCAGACTGCTCTACCTACCCCCAGCGCCTCTGCCTCACTCGTTGCCCGACCCCCTTCCCCAGCTGAATCTCTGGGGATGCAGTGAGAGTTGCTTCTCCCTCTATCTAGAGGGTTGGAGCAGGATAACATCAGACAGCTGGGTCCTGCAACTAATCGAAAAAGGACTCACAGGCCACCAGACCCAAGGAGCGTGGTCTGCTCTGGAGAAAACCTACATATCAATGTGCTGGAGATGAGGGCTGTCCTCTTTGCTCTGCAGGCCTTTCAGACAGACCTAGCCCCAGGCCACCTTCTCATCCAGACTGACAATATGTCAGTGGTCTTTTACATAAACAAGCAGGGGGTACTCATTAGTATCCCCTCTGCAGAGAAGCCATGTGGGTAAGGTAGTGGGCCATCAAGCACCAACTGGAACTCTCTGCTGTGCATGTTCCATGTGTCCAAAAACACCTTTGCTGATAGCCTAAGATGGTCTCAGTCCAAGGATCACGAGAAAGAGCTTCTGCAATCAGTAGCAGAAGATCTGTTCGAAAGATGGAGTCATCCCAAGATGGTCTTCTTTGCACTTCACTCATTGCCAGACTGCCCAGTTTCTGCTTGCTAGATCCAAGGCCTGATGTTTTCTGGTGAGATGCGTTGTCCCTCTGCTGGACTGGGAGATTCCTTTACGTGTTCCCTTCCTTTCCGCTAACTTAGAGGGTTCTTCTCAAACTGCAATCAGAGGGAGCGGACATAGTCTTAATAGCTTCCTGCTGGCCTTGACAGATTTGGTTCCCTCTGCTCCAACAGCTGGCAGTGGAACCACCACTCCTTCTGTCCCTGAGCACACACTTGCTCTCCCAGTAGTGAGGGACTCTAGTCCATCCAGACTACAAGTCACTACACCTGCATACATAGCTTCTGCAGACTTAGTTGTTTTATGGTTTGGGTTTCCCCTAGTGTAGCAAATGTCCTAGTGGCCACCAGGAAGCCTTCTACTAGAGCCTCCTATGCTATTAAGTGGAAGCGGTTCTACATCTGGACCTCCGCACGCCACCTTGACCCCTTTGCCTGTCCAGTGAACTTGATTCTCGAGTACCTTCTCTCCCTGTTGGACTTGGGCTTGAGCTACTTTTCCATTAAGGTGCATCTATCCACTGTCTCTGCATACCATGTACCAGTTCAGGGCAAGGCTATTGCCCAACTGGATTTACCCTGCACCTTTTTGTGGGGTATTCTTCACCTGAAGCCTCCCCTTCGGGATCCTGTCCCTTCTTGGGGCCTTCTGTTTATTTTGGAAAAACTTACCTTGCCTCCCTTCAAACCATCCACGGACTGTAAGTTTTGCTTTCTCTCATGAAAAAAAGAACTGTGGTAGCTGTGTTAGTCCAGTTAACAATGTAGAGAAAAAAACAATAAATATGTTGCGGGTGATACCTTTTATCGGACTAACAAAATTATTTCTGAGACTAGCTTTTGAGGGATAAAACTCCCTTCTTCAGGTCAGCTGACCTGAAGGAGGGAGTTTTATCTCTCTCTAAAGTTAGTCTCAGAAATAATTTTGTTTGTCCAATAAAAAGTATCACCCGCAACATATTTGTTGTTTTTTTTTTCTACTTTCTGTCGTGGAAAGCGTTATTTTTAGTTGCTGTTACTTCTGCTTGTAAATTTTCTGTGCTTCAGGCTCCGATATGCAAAGAGCTTTATTTAGTTTTCCACAAAGACAGGGTGCCCCTGAGGACCAATCCTAAGTTTTTGGCAAAGGTGGGGTCCAAGTTTACCCTTAATCAGGACATCCACCTACCAGTTTATTATCCAGATCACTCTAATCAAGGGAAGGCTCTGCTACGTACTTTAGATGTTTACTGGATCCTTTGTTATTATTTGACTTGCACCCAGGATATCAGGAAATCTGATCAGTTGTTTCATTCACCCAGAAAACTTGAGGGGCGCCTGTTTCTAAATGGACTTTGTCTAAGTGGTTAGTTCACTCCATTGTTCACTGTTACCGGAAGTATGACAAGCCTTTACCGGGCTCAGTAAAAGGCCATTCTACCAGGGGAGCTGCTGCTTCTTTTGTTTCTTTGCGCAGTGTATTGGCAGCAGGTATCTACGCAGCTGCAACTTGGAGTTCGGTCCACACGTTCATTAAGCACTACAACTGGACATTGCTTCCCTGCACAGGACAGGCTTCAGCCTTGCTATCCTCCAGGGCCTGCTCTCATGAGGATTCTGGTTTTCTGCTTCCTCTGCCTGTATGATAAAGGTTAGTTTTTTTGCTGCTTGGGACTCAGACCTTATGGTGTTACCTGCTGCAAGAGCTCCCCCTCGAACTGAGATAATACAGTTACGTAAGAACTTACCTTAACAGTAGATCTTCGAGAGGAGCTCTTGCAGCGGGTACTGCTTTCAAAACCCAGGAAATCTTACTGTATTCTGACAAATGCAGTATGGTCTCACTATAGGACTGCCCTGGAGCCGAAATGGTTAATAGAACCTATGGAAATAGTGGAATGTTAGGCTCAAGCTCAGTTTTCAAACCACTATCCCTGGTTGCACTTCCTGTAACTGTTAGATTCTTTACTCCGCTTGCCTCAGTAAGACATCTCCGGAGAGCTCTCCTTAACATGCTTGAAGAAAATTATTTTCATCGGTTTTTCAATAGTTCTGTTTATTTATTTCAATTTTTAAAGCACTGTCCTTGGTACACAGGTAGACAGTCTAGATTTAGTGTTTATCGGGTAAGTTTTTTGGTTCCTTGTTGGTTCCTCACAACTGGGAAGGAACCGATATTTGTTATTGTTTCTGAAGTAATTTTCAGTAGTTTCTGCCTATTACAACTTATTGGGTAAGTTGCGTTAACTTTAGTTTAATTTTAACTAGGGTAACTCTCGTTTTTTTCGGTTTTAAAAGGACAAAAAAAAAACAACTTTGAGGTGTTTTGGCTTGATGTCACAGAAAACCAAGAAACAAACGGGCCCTACTGGTTTCAGCATTGTATTGAGTGTGGGGAACCATTTGCCAGAGCAGATCCTCATTTGATTTGTGGCTTTTGTTTAGGGTTTGACCGCCTGAAGGCGGTTCCGGGTGGTCAGGGCACCAGCAGAAGGGCACTGGCAAGTAGAGCGCCAGCAGGAGCTCGCTGACAGGCAGAGCGCCGCACCACAAAGCTGCATGGGCCCAGGGGCACCATGCAACACAGCGCAGCAGGGATGTGCCACACACAACACACCTGCAGACCCACCCACCAAAAGCCAACGTGGCGGCAGCAGGCGCAGCAACCCCGGTGAGCACCATGGCATCCAATGCACCAGAAAACAGTGCCCCAGGGACACAATGCGCGGGGGAATGGGGCACCATGCTGCCGATGTCATTGCAAAGCCACGATCCCACATGCCCAGTGCCACAGTGATGCTGCACACAACACCACCAGCCATTGACGGAAGCGGCAACCACACAGACAGCTGCCATATGCCCACTCAGGCCAGTTGTGTAGGCTGATGGACAGGACAGGCTGGCCGATGTACCAGCTGTGTGCATGGCACAGGCACAGGGCAGCGGTGTGGATGCTCAGAGGGGGGTGCAAAGCAGCCCCATGGCATGGCACCTTAGCAGGAGTCATGGGCTGCAGCCAGAAGCGGCAGTCACACCCCCAGGTCCACATGGGACAGGGAGGACCAGTGCAGCAGGGTGATTGACACATGGCAACAGTCCTGTACAGCACCAGCCCATACCCAATGTGTCTGCAGGTGGACCCAAAACCCAGTGCCCCACCCACACAGCCAGCAGCACCCCCACTCTGCCCACCATGGCACAGAGACTCACACCAACCATTCACCTGATGGCCCCGGTAGCACACAGAAGGCAGTGGGGTGCCACATGGGGCTGGCTGACCATGCCACCAGGCAACACAGATGCATGTGTGAGTGGACAGTGAGTGGTGGTGCATGACAGATATGATGCACGGTGCACCCTGCACAACCGCTGCATGCCAGATGAGACACACACACCACCACACACCCACCACACACCTGCACACACACAACCACACCCACACATGTGCCTTCCGGCTGCAGCCCATGATTTCTGCTACGGTGCCATGCCATGGGGCTGTGGTCTGCATCGTGGCCGTTGTGCATCCCCCTACAAGTGTCTGCACTGCCGCCCAACAGTTTCATCTGGTTCAAGGTCAGTTGGCATTCATCTGTTTCCCCCTCCCTGGGGTCATGCCTAAAAATAGGCAGGATTTGTCTAACGCACTTACCTGGTCAACAAAAAAAGAAAACATGCACAGTCACACAGAATAAGGAGGCAGGAGGCTGTAATGCTGCTCACACACTTAACTGGGGACTGCACAATGTGTTAGATGTCACACATCCAGTGGGGTTGGGGGTCATACATGGGACTTAGCATTGGTCCAGCCAATGGTAATACACTTGCAGCTGGAAATGCATGGCAATGCCCTTGAGGTAGTCCTGGATGCCATGCTCCCCGTACTGCTCCGCGAGCTCCATGATCCTCTGGCCCCTGTCTCTGAGCCTCTGTCTGGGCTGTGCAATGTATTCCCCTGCCATGTACTGCTGTACCTTGATCTCGTTCAGCTGTTGTTCAGCCCACAGACAGTCTATAAAGGTCACATGGAGGGATGGGCAGCCCCAAGCAAGGATTTACAACCCCGATGCCAGCCCTCGACTGCATTGATGGTGCATGGGAGACCGGACCGTGCGGCAGTGTAGCAGTTCCAGACATTCACCGGGAAGGTAGGCTTGTGCCTGTGGCCGCTGTGAACGGGCCACCACAGCCAACAGTCCTTGAAATAATCCAAGAGGAGAGCCAGCATGTCCTCACATTCTGTGAAGAACACCCATGTCCACAGCTCCTCAAAGGTCGCCATGACCTCATCAGATGGCACATATGCCAGGGCTGGGAGGAGATGTATGTACATAGCAAAGTCTGGATCCATTGTGTATGCCTGCAGGACATCGGACAGCTGCTGTACCTTCTGCCTGGCTGAGGTGAAAGAAGCACCCCTGCAGGGTGGCCTCAGGGAATATGGCATGGAACACCTTTTGCTCGGCCAAGTCGAAGTCCACCATGATGGTCCGTGGCCCCAGGCTGGGGTGCAGCTCTGTCAGTTTCTTGAACAAAGCAGTGTAGGCAGCAGTGGTGCTCTGGGACATCAGCACATACACTGTGGGGATCACATTGCTGTACTCTATCCCATGTATTGTGTACAGCTGCCAGAACAGGGGTGGGCAGCATTTGAAGGTCCCATCAGTGAACAGTGTGTGCAGCGCTCCATGTACAGGAGGTTCCAGGTGGTGGTGAATAACAGGACCCTGTCCGACCCAGGCCCTGAGTCCCATAGGAGGAATGGCTCCCCCTTTTGTGTGCAGTCGTAAATCTCCCCCACTATCAGGTCAGAGAGGGATGCTGGCAGCTGTGGTGCAGTGCTTGCTGCCCACTTTGTGCACTGCACGGACCCTCGTAGATTCTCCAGGAGTGGCAGCCATCACCCCCCACTGCCTCTGGCATTGAGCTGCAGCATGCTGCCACCACCTGTTGCAGTGTCTCAGGGGTCTGCAGTGCCCTCCTCTTGATGTCTGGCCTGACATGCCACACAATGATGTCTGCACAGTCAGGGACGTGGTTGTGCATCCCCATGGTGTTTACCATGTCCTCCTAGCTGGTGTGTGCTCACACCTTGCAGTGGCCATCACAGTACTCCATACACTTCCAGTACATCATCTGGCCCCAAGTGAACTCCTTCCTAATCAGGTAGCCATCATGCAGCAGGAGCTTGTTGCCCCTCAGGCTGTCCACATAGTTCAGCGGCATGGCGGTTACTCCCTCTGTGACTGTGGAACCTCTGCAGTGGTGCTGTTCAAGTACCCCTCTGTTTGCAGGTCTTTGGCCGCCCGGGATGCAGTGCTCCTGGCCACCCTGCTGGTCTGCATACCTGTGTGGCGCCCTGATTGGGGTGTGCACATTGCTGGATCCTAGTGCTGGGTGTGTGCATTCCCCCTATGTATGTAGTACCCCTGTGTGCCTGTGTGCGGCTGCCTGGCCTCCCCACTGACCGCTCTACAGGCGATACCTACACTGTCCCCACAGCCCATGCCTGCACCATGCTGTGCACATCTGCTCACTTTCTCTGCAGCCTAGTGGTATACCTGCCCTGTCATCCCATACAGTTCTGTTTGGCTTCAGCTCTTCCTCTGAGCAGGGTGTTTTTGCATCACCTTGGAGACGCACGTTCCAGGCCATTCATGCTATTGTCTGACCTTCCCTGAGCCACCCTACCTGTATGCAGTTGCTGTAGCGATGTATACGTACTGATTAGGTGTACCTACGTGGCTCCATTGGGTGCTGGCCTGTGTTGCCATGGCTCCGGTAATGCCGGCTGCTGTCTGCACTGTGCCTGTGCCATTTTGCTGCTCAGTCCCGGAGCTGCCCCCTACTTGCCAGCGGGTGTCGTTTGGTCACCATGGCTCCATGCTGTGTGCCCACAGTGCAGGCACTGCAGCAGCCTGGTGCTCTTTTCACCAGTGCAGCGTTGTGCCCCTAGGCACCGGGTGCCCTCTCCCACTGTTGCTCTGCTTACGGGTGTGCACCTGTGGATTACATGCTCCCACTGGTGCACTACTTGACGGCGCCCTTCTGCCAATGCCCTGACCACCCGGGGTCCCTGAAGACAAGCTGTAACATTTGCAAGAATTTTCCACAGTCGACGCTTGAGAGGTGACTTAAATGTCTGCAGGAAAAAAAATGTCTGAAAAAGCCACTGACCTGGCCTTAGACAAATTGGCTTCTTTTCAAAGGAACCAGAGGAACAGCCCTCTGACAAGGGCGATAGTTCCTCAGGAAGACCATTGTGGACATTGCTGCTGAACCGGCAACCGCAGGCAAAAGAAAGAGAAAGGAAAAGCACACCGCACAAGAACCACAACCGAGAAAAACGTTGGTTCCTACCACTGAAGTGATAGCGAATACTATAAAGATTATACAATTGCTTCAACCTGGAACCCTGGTTCCAGTTGAAAAACGATTGCAGACACAAACCTCCAGTTCTACCTCGGTTACTGGTTCATTGGAACAGAGTGTAGAATTTTATGGAGACGATGAAGATGAGGAAGAAGATGAGGATGAGGATGAGGACTATGGAGAGCCCATTGAACCGGATATCTCTCCTGATCCCCCACTGTCCTGATTCCCCTGACAAGGGATCTTAGGACTATACATCACACTTTGCTTTTATGAAGCAAGTGTCTCAAACCCTGGACCTCCCCACTCAAGAGTCCACTGAAGAGGAGGAGGAGGAGGAGGAGGAGGAACAGGATTACTTGGAGATGATGGGCGTCCCAGTCTCCAAAAGACTGCTGTTGCCCATCCATAAATCCTTGAAGAAACTGGTGAATGAATTTTTTCAGACACCCACTTCTGTGCCACCAGTGGATAAAAAGTATTGGGTGGTCAAAGGAGGCACAGAATTCCTTTTTGGGCACCCTAGACATGAGGGGGTAGTACAGGCTACAACTTGTGATAAAGCTTGCATCCCACTGGCATCACATCCCCCTGGATAAGGACTCCAGAATAATAGACTCAATGGCTAAGAAAGCTTACCTGAGGTCCTCTCCGGCTATCAGACAAGCCTCCTAAATGTCTTGTGTTTCCATGTACAAGAAACACTCTGAAATACTGTTCTGGAGATAGCAAAGTCTATCCCAGCTCCCACAGCAGCTGACTTAGAGGAAGCTGCAAAAAGGGGCATAGAAGCCTCTAAAACCTAGTTCAGGATGGCAGTTGATGCCAACGACACTGCAGCCAGGCAGATGGCAACATCAGTGTCTCTCAGAAGGTTTGCTTGTCTCAGAACTACTAAACTGACTCAGGACACACAAATGATGGCTTTGGATTTTCCATGTGAGCCTAAATCTCTGTTTGGAGAGCAAACAGAGGCTTACATGAAGAAAATGGATGATTACAAAACTGCTTACAAAAGTGCTGTTGCCAAAGAATGGGCATCCACACCCCAGAAGCACCAAGCTAGAGGTGGTAGGAACAGGGCCCATTATAGGTCATTCTTTCAACCTCAAGCTTTTCCACAGTATCAGCAACAGAGGGGGTATTTTAGAAGCAGGGGCAGGAGAGGCAGTGACCATACTAGCCCCAGGACTCAGGCAGCAGCCCAAGCCAAGCAGACACTCTGAGGTATCTGCTCGGGTCACCTCCCCAACCCCAGTAGGGGGCAGGCTGGTCCACTATCTCCAGGAATGGCAAATCATCACCACAGACAAGTGGGTCCTGGAGGCAGTGAGCCAGGGTCTTGCTCTCAGCTTCCAGTTCATGCCAAAGCTGATGGCAAGGGTCTTCAGATCCTCTTCCCCATCAGAAGCACTCCTGTTAGAGGAAGAAGTATCCAATCTTCTGTTACAAAAGGCAGTAGAGCCAGTGCCCTTGGCAGAAAGGGGAAAAGGCCTGTACTCGAGATTCTTCCTCACAACTAAGAAAACTGGGGAGTGTAGACCCATACTTAATCTCAGGTTCCTAAACAGACATTTGTCAAAACCAAAGTTCAAGATGGTGACACTGGCAACCATCCTCTCAACACCAAGGCAAGGGGACTTACCCGGTTAACAAAAGCAAATAAATAAATAAATAGTATCTCTCGACCTAAAGGATGCTTACTTCCACATGCCCGTCAGGCAATCCCACAGAAAGTATCTCCAATTCCAGATTCTATCAAGCCATTATCAGTTTAGGGCAATGCCCTTCAACTTGACCTCTGCCCCAAGGGTGTTCACAAAGTGCTTGGCTGTGGTTGTAGCACACCTAAGGAGATGAGGTGGCAGTGTTCCCCCTATCTGGATGGCTGGCTAGTGGTAGGCCAGTCACCACATCAGGTTAGGGAGGCTCTGGCAGTCACACAGGATACTCTACAATCATTAGGGTTCCCAGTCAACCTGAGAAAGTTAGTGCTAGAGCCAGTTCTGCTCCAGGAATTCATAGGAGCTGAACTGGACACTGTAAGGGAAGGCATTCCTTCCACAGGCAAGAGTGGACAGCCTGATGCAGCTAGCCAGTTCCTTCAAACTGCACGTCCCAAGACCAGCAAGGCATTTTCTACAGTTGCTGGGTCACATAGCAGCTTCAGCAGCAACAGTGTCAGGGGCCAGGTTTCAAATGAGGGACATCCAATTCCATCTCAAGTCACACTGGCATCAAAAAAAGAGACTCATTGTCAAAACTGGTGCCAGTCACAGGAACACTTCTTCAGACACTACAGTGGTGGCAGGAGAGGGACAACCTCAGACTGGGTGTACCATTCTTGCAGGTAAACTCCTCATTGTGCTAACCACAGATGCTTCCCTGCTGGGTTGGGGGGCACACCTGGGGGAGCACACAGCTCATGGCACATGGCTCAAGCAGGAGTTGTCAAGCAGGTCCTGCAGATTGTCTTCAAAAGATGAGGCACTCCAGAAGTTGATCTCTTTACAACCCCAGACAACAATCAGCTACCCCAATTCTGCTGCAGACGTGAAGGGCACAATCACACTGTATGCACTGCTGTTGGATTGGTCAGGGAAGTTCTTGCATGCCTTCCCTCCCTTTCCACTTCTGCTAAGGGTACTGAACAAGTTCAGATCTCAGCCAGCAAAAATGATCCTCATAGCTCCAGACTGGGCCAGGCAGCCCTGGCATTCCCTAATCCTCTCCCTGTCAGTAACCAAGCCAATCAGCCTCCCCAGGAGGCACAACCTACTGACATCCTCTCAGGGTAGGATTCTATATCCCAGCTTCCAGTCCCTCAGGCTCAAAGCCTGGCTCCTGAGGACCTAAAGTATGCTAACTTACACCTGTCAGAAGGAGTCATGGAGGTCCTCAGGGTCTCTAGAAAACCTTTCACTAGAAAGACTTACACGTCTAAGTGGAAAAGATTCTCCATTTAGTGCCAGAACAAAGATATAGACCACACTCAGGTGGGCTTGCCAGTTGTCCTGGATTATCTGACCCACCTTCATTCCCTTGATCTAAGACCACCTACTCTCAAAGTGTACTTGGCAGCTGTCTCTGCTTATTTATCAGCAGGCAGGGTCTCATCCCAGGCTTCAAACCCAGTATTCAGGAAGTTTTTCAAGGGGCTGATGCATCTGTATCCCCCACACAGGGACCCCACTGCAGTGTGGGATCTTACACTAATGTATGTATTGCTCAGCTCACGTAGACATCTTTTCAGCCCATGTCCTCAACAGATCTCAAGTATGTAACGTGGAAAACAACGTTCCTGGTGGCAATTACTTCTGCCAGGAGCATTAGTGAGCTCCAGGCCCTATCTATGGAGCCTGACTACATTGCATTCCATAGGGACAAGGTTGTCCTTGGGACTAATAGGAAGTTTCTTCCTAAGGTGGTGTCTGACTTCCACCTCAATTAGTCCATTATACTGCCAGCTTCTTTACTGACCATCCCACTTCAGGTGAATGTAGACTGCATAGCCTAGATGTTAAAAGAGCTATCAGCTACTACCTGGACCACACAAAGAGCCACAGGCAGGACAATACCCAGCTCTTCCTGACCTATGGAGAAGTGGTAAAAATCAAACCAGCCACAAAGAGGTCTATTGCATGCTGGATTGTTGCTTGCATTCAGTTTTGCTACAGCAGAGTGGGCAGACTGCCCCCTATGGGTCTCAGGCTCACTCAACCAGGGGAAACAACTGCTTCTGTAGCAGCTTCTAGGGATAGTCCACTGCTGGAAATCTGTAAAGCAGTTACCTGGAAAACTGTTCACACATTTACCAAGCACTATTGCTTGGATACCCAGGCCAGAAGTGATGCCAGATTTGGCAGAGCAGTACTGCAGAGCCTCTTTCCTAAATAGGTTCTCTACCTACCTCCAAAGGTACTGCGTGGGGAGCCTGCATTTGTCAGACTACAGTAAGATTTCCTGGGGTTTGAAGAAAACATTTCTTACCATAGTAATCTTGTTTCTTCTAACGGAAACTTACTGTATTCTGAGCTCCCGCCCTACCTCCCCTACTAGAACCTAATGGGCACTGCACTCCAGCTGTCCATATTTTACTGCAAACCTGTTGGTATGATTGTTCGTTTTCTTGGGTATCTATGACTTCAGTCTTTAAGATGCCCCTAATATTAAGAGAAGAGTTGGTTGTTAGGGTGGACTTAGTTTTATATTAGGATAGTTAGTCAGTTAGTTTAATTTTATGCATGCTTTGTAAGAATCTGATGGTTGCAGGAAGTGCAACCAGGAACACTGGTTTGAAAACCGAGCTTGAGCCTAGCATTCCATTATTTGCATAGGTTCTATTAAACATGTTGGCTCCAGGCCAGTTCTATGGTGAGACTATACTGCATTTGTCAGAATACAGTAAGATTCCCTTGGAAGAAACAAGATTACTATGGTAATTTTTTCTTCCCTACCTCCTTCCTCCTGGTATCTCCTTTTTCATGTTCATCTTATTTCTTTCCTCAGATTGAAGACGACCTAATTTCTCTGAAATTTTGAGACTTCACCTTTTATAGTATTGGCCGACTTTGGGGTGGGCCGACGTCATGGGGCGGTCCCCCGCTGTAGACTGCTAGCTAGAAGTTTTCATGGGGTCCTGGCGCCTGCTGGCTGCAGTCTGTATGGTGTTACCTGCTGCAAGAGCTCCTCTTGAAGATCTACTGTTATGGTAAGTTATTACATAACTGTACTTTCCTAGTGGCTATGACATCTGCTCATCGTATTACTGAATTACAGGCTCTGGCTGCAGATCCTCCTTTTCTTATTTTCCATAAGGATCGGGTTACATTGTGTACCAGTCCACATTTTCTGCTGAAGATAATTTTCAAGCAGTCACTAAATCATACTGTTGGCCTTCCAGTTTATTTCTTGACTCCCACGGATAATGGAGAATGTCGTCTGTAAGCACTTGACATCAGTTAAATGTTGTGTTGGTACCTGGATTGGATTACGGATTGTAGAAAACTCTCTCAGCTGTTTGTGGCTTTTGCACCCAGAATGGTGGGCTCCCCAGTTTGGAAGCAGGGCCTTTCTAAATGGTTGGCCTTCTGCATTAATTTCTGTCACCAGAAGAGTGGTAAGCAGCTTCCTGGTACTGTCTGTGCTCACTCAAATTATGAGCTGGCTACTTCCATGGTGTGTCCTCTGTTGACATATGTGCTGCTCCAACTTGGAATACTGTTCAAAGATTTACTAAATATTAGTCTGAACATTGTCTCTTGTACATGTGCAGGATTTAGCCTTACTGTCTTGCAAGGCCTCCTTACTCAAAGTCCTTCGATCCTCCTTCCTCCCTCAGTGCTTTGGTACAGCTTTGGAATCTTTCCATGATGTGGCTCAGTGGAGGGAGATATCCTCAACGAAGATAGAATAGTGGAATACTTAATATATTCCTGAAATTCAGTCTCCTGACTTACACTATACCGAGATCGGGAGACCGCATTTTACAATCTCAATGAAGACTTGTGTTATGCAGGGGGGCTCCCCCCAACTAATATAACTAACTCCGAAGGGGAGTGGACCTCACAGTTGGTAGTAAAGTCACACGGAGGGGGGGGTGCAAAAAAATTTTGAGAAATGTTCCCCTACCGGGAACAGACCCCCATCCCCGAAAGTCTGCTGGCCGAGCTGCAGGAGCATTAGTGCTCCACACCATGGAGCAGTTCGGCCAGCACCTCGCTCTGCTGCCCTCACAAGGTTACGCCAGGTGGAACCATGTTCCACAGGTGTAGTCTAGCATTTCCTAGGGCGAAATACAATTTTGCTTTCGGACAATCATGTCAGGCATCCGTCATTTTGGGATACCAAAGAGGGGCCCGTGAGTGTCGGAACCCTCAGCTTCAGTATCCTGATAGGATACTAGAATAATTACTTACCATAACACATCATTACGAACATCTAAAACTTTCCGGCAGAAACAGGCCTCACGGTCTATCAAGTCTGCTTGAATGCGCAGCTAGCATCCCTATACTGCAGCTATCCCACTCCCATCCCCCCTCTCACCCTCGGAAACTGCTCAGCATTGTTTAAACAGCCCCCCTTACCCTGTCCCATGCTGTTTTGAAACTGCCCACTGTCCTGCATGCCACCACCTCCTCTCTTAGTGTGTTCCATTTCAACACCACCCTCTCAGTGAAATAATGCCTCCTCATCTCCCTCCTGAATCTGCCACCCTCTTTGAGAGAATCTCCTCCATTTAGTCACAGCTCTCCCTCCCTCCTACCCCACTCTTCGATGACAGGTGGTTATCCTGCCTGCTGTCACATGCTGTACTCCTCTTATGCCTGAATTTGGTATATTTACTCAGGCTTCCATATACTGTCCTGTGTCGACTGGTCCAGATTGCTTTGGTCCCTGCCGGTCCGATGGTCCTTCTAGGTTGTCTCTGACGGAGAACTGAGGCATGATGGAGCCACCCACATTATACAGACAGAGATGAGGCACATCAACATGGGTGGCCTCAGCTAGCAAAATTTTCCAGGAGGTCCTGACACTAACCGTTTGCAGTTCCATGATATGGCTCAATGGAGGAGATTCTATCGAATACCTACTGTTATGGTTAGTAACTATTCTTTATGGCTGCATATGCAGAATCAGTGCTCATTCTGCTGTGGTGGGGAACTTGGGAACTCCCTTGAAGCTCCATTGGGCTTTCCACTACATGGAGGCAAGTCTGGACGTCTGTCCAAGCACACTATGATGGAGGTGAGACACTGCTCCCAGGGAAGGCACAGTCTTCCCAACATGTACTCGGCCCCTACCAGCTGACCAAAGGAGCAGCATTGGTGTCACCTATGAAGGCAGCCACTCTCCTGTATGGAGGAAGGGTGCTGCCATGGCAACTCCGGTAATTGTAGTGGAGGGGGCACAGGGATACATACAGTGGAGCCCATCAAGATACAATGCAGTACAGCAGAATTCTGAAGCAGTTACTGTAGTAAGCAAGACAATTGCAGTTATTGCCTTTGGTCATGCAGTAACCTGTGACATAAAAACGGAAGTTCTGGGCAGTAAAGGACTACTTGGCCTACCCAGTCTGCCTAGATGGTCCCTGCCAGGTCTGTCTATACAGACCCTAAATGGTCTCGGGTGACCCTCCCTCCTTCCTGCCTGTTGACTAAAATCCCTCTGTGTCTATCTCATGCATGCTTGAAGCCCCTACTGTTTTTGCCCCACCACTTCCACTCTGGTAGTCTATTCAGGGCATGTACCACTCTTTCAGTGAATTAGTACATCTTAGTCAAGGATATCTCCTCCATTGGTCCACACCTTTGGAACTGTAACTTTTTACCAGCTGGAGGTCACAGACAATGATATGCAATGCCTCCACATATATAATGTGGGTGGTCTCAACACTCCTCAGGTCTTTCTCTCACTCTCAATCATCCTTGTTAGACTGGCTGAGAAACAACGTTGAAATAGCCATTGCTGTTTTGGGGGCTGCAGTGGACCGAGTCCTGCAGACCTCTTGCTGTGAGAAAAAAAGGACTCCACATTCCTTTTGAACAAATAACATGCCAGACTTGCACCATGGTCACCTCCACATCCGTGAAGCAGTCCACCCATGTTGTCCATATTGATGCAGCACTGCACTGTTTTACAGTGCCAGCAGTAATGGTGGAACATGGCACACTCAGCCGTGTCCAAGATGGATGCTGCACTCTACTGGGAATAGCGCATGCACAGTAACATGCTGTGGCCATCGTGATCACAGTGGAGCGGGTGGTGACTGCCTATTTTAGTAAATTTTTTTAATGAAAATTCCCCCCCCCCACCTGACTCTCCCTCTCAGCATCCCCCAGAGAAACATAGCAGTGACGCTGGGGGTGCCCAATCCCCAGATGCAAATCCGGCTCTCCCTGATGTTGTTCTTTTTTTTTTTTTCTCACACCACCTGACCCTTCCTCTCAGCATCCACCACCTCACCCCACCCCCAGAAACATAACTGTGTCCAGTCCCCCAGTGTCGTGATCAGGGATCCTCGGTCCTGCCTTTTTCCCCCTGTAAAAAGAAAAAACATCCATCAATGTCTTTTGAGGCCGCCTTCAGGTTTTAATGAGTGAGCCTCCTTATTTGATTTTTCACAAAGACAGACTCTGTTTATATGCCAGTCCTAAATTTTTACCAGAGGTGGTATCAGAATTTACACTGATCCAAATGGTGCACCGTCCTGTTCATTATCCTGAGCATGCCAGTAATGGTGAGGCATTGCTTCACTCTGTTGATGTACGTATAACACTGAGGTACTATGTCAGTTGCACTAAGCTGCAGACAGTCTTCTTAGATCTTTGTTTCATTCACCCTTGGAAAAGAGGGTGCACCTGTATCCAAACAGTGCCTGTCCCAATGGCTGGCTAGCTGTATAATTTTTTGTTCTTGGAAGAACAGTAAGAAACTTCCTGGTGCTGTTCGCGGTCACTCCACAAGGGGTATGTTGACTAGTTCTGTCGCTTATTTCTGGAATGTCCCTGCTGCTGACATATAGTTGTGCCCTGCAGAGTGTTATTTATTGCCATGTGATCATGCAGCAATGTGTCAATTTTGTGCTGTTTTCCTGCAGGTTTGGTGTGTGTCACCCGCGGCACAGACCATGTTTGTTTATTTTCGTGGCAGTATATATAGGTGTGATTTCTGATTACTACCATGGTGTGTCATTTTCAACAGTCACATATGTGCATTTTAGCACTCTGCACTGATCCACCAGCTTTCCCCTATAGGGTGGACAAAGCAATGGGGCCTGATGGGATCCACCCAAGAATTCTAAAAGAACTAAGGGTAGAACTAGTAACGCCACTGACTACTCTCTTTAACAAATCATGGGAGGATAGGGTGGTACCTGAGGACTGGAGGACGGCAAATGTGATTCCACATCACAAAAGTGGGAGCAGGGCTGAGGCAGGAAACTACAGACCAGTTAGTTTGACCTCAGTGGTAGGAAAAATGATGGAATCACTTCTGAAGGAAAGAATTGTTGAGTACCTAGAGGCCAGTGGGGCACAGGACCCAAGGCAGCATGGTTTCACAGCAGGAAGGTCATGTCAGACAAACCTAATAGATTTCTTTGACTGGGTGACCAAAGTAGTAGACCAGGGAGGGGCTGTGGATATGGCCTACCTAGGCTTTAGCAAGGCATTTGACACAGTCCCACACAAAAGATTAGTAGTCAAATTAACCAGCCTGGGAGTGGGTCCCAAGGTGGTAGCCTGGATAAAAAACTGGCTGGACAACAGGACACAAAGGGTAATAGTAAACGGAGTCCACAGTGAATGAAGAAGGGTAACTAGTGGCGTACCGCAGGGGTTGGTACTGGGACCAGTCCTCTTTATTGTCTTTATAAGTGACATTGGAGAGCACCTGGAAGGAAAAGTATATCTCTTTGCAGATGACACAAAGATCTGCAACAGGGTTGATACACAAGGTGGGGTGAAAAGGATGAAAAGGGATTTGGCAAGTTTGGAGGAATGGTCAACTATATGGCAGCTCAGATTTAATGCAAAGAAGTACAAGGTAATGCATCTGGGAAACAAAAACCATGGGGAAGAGTGCACAATTGGGGGGGGTGAGGTAATAATAACAACAACAACAGAGACCTAGGTGTAATTATATCAGATGACATAAAGGTGGGCAAGCAATGTGAGAAGGTAGTAAGGAGGGCTGAGGGGATACTGGGATGCATAGGGAGAGGCATCAACAGTAGAAAACAGGAAGTTATCCCTCTGTACAGACAGTTGGTAAGACCCTATCTGGAGTACTGCATGCAATTCTGGAGACCCCATCTCCGCAAAGAAATAGACAGAGTGGAGGCTGTTCAGAGGAGGGCAACCAAAATGGTGCAGGGTCTGCACCAGAAGACATACGAGGAGAGACTAAAGCAGCCTAATATGTATACCCTTGAGGAAAGGGGGGGGGGGGACATGATAGAAACTTTCAAGTATCTCAAGTGAACTAACAAAGTACAAGAGGGTAGCATCTTTCAGAAGAAGAGATGTGCAAGAACATGGGGCACAATTTGAAGATAGAGGGGGAACAGCTCAGAGGTAATGCTAGAAAGTATTTTTTCACAGAGAGGGTTGTGGATACATGGAACAGCCTTCCTGAGGAGGATATAGAGTCAGGAACAGTGGGAGAATTCAAGAATGCATTGGACAGACATAAGACAATTCTAGTGGGGGGTAGGAGGAAGTAAGCTGTTGGTTAACTAGAATCTGCAGCTTATCCATCAGGTAGGGAAATGGGCAGACTAGGTGGGCCAAGTGGTCCTTATCTGCCGTCAAATTCTATGTTTCTATATATTATGCTGCATTATTAAGTAAGCCAAAATTCCAAAGTTAGAAGTAATTTAATAGTCCAAAGGAAAAGTGGTTCCCAGGGATGACTGTACAGTGTTTGTGAATAGAATGCTGTCTTTGCAAACTGTCGAGCTGCACTCTGCTTCACCAATACTATATACAGTATATGCACCCCTTGAAACCCACTTTTTCCTTGTTTTGAAAACTGGGCTTAGAGGGCACTGTAGTGGATGCCTTGGAGAATAGGCACACCGAATTTCATGTTTATACCACAAGAAATTCAAAAGTTATGCCTGCTTCTACAGAGGATTAGTGAAATGAAAACTGGCCCTGCTATCTGACATTTGAGGCGGAAATCAAACTATCGAGCTGCAGTCTTCTTCACCAACACAATACAGATACACATCTTGAAAACCGCTTTTCTCTTGTTTTGAAACCTGGGCTTGGAGGGCACAGTGGGAGACACCTTGGGGAAAAGGCTACCGAATTTCTAAGAGGGTAACTGTGACATTGTACACCTCAATTAATCGATGTAACCTGCTTTCAGTATATCGCTGCTATATATACATGTTAGAAGGCCAAAGCTGTATCTGTACTAACTGTTTTTACCATGTTTTTGTCCTGTAACTCCCGGGTTGCCCCTGAAAAAGGGACCTCCGGGGCCCAGTGGGCCTACCCAGTCATTAAAATTCAATAAATAAATAAATAAGTTATACCACAAGAAATTAAAATGTTACACCTGGTTCAGTACTGTGGTAATGAATTTAAAGAAGGCAATGCTATCAGACATTTGTTGTGGAAGTCAGACAGTCAACATGCACTCTGCTTCACCAACACCATATAGAAGTAGGACTATGCGAACCTCTAAATGTTCTACCTTCCGTACGTTATGATGTGAACCCCAAAAAGTAGTACCAAGTACTACCTGGTTCTACCAGGTAGAACTGATAGAACCAGGTTCTGCCTTTTTCAGGGCACACATGTACCCCCCCCCCCATCACTGATCTCCGATCGTCAGCCAATGGACAATTAAATTCCCTGTTGTCTAGTGCCCTACCCTCCATAGCTAGCTGATAACTGGACCAATGAATAATTATCAAATTCCTTGATGTCTAGTGCCACCCCCGGTGCTAATCACTGGCCTGACATATAATTAAATTCCGTGATGTCTACTGTTTCCCCCTGATAGTCGATCACCAGCCAATTGTATTAAATTTCCTGGTGCTAGTGGTCTCCCCACCCCGCTGATTGTCAGCCCGATCTTCAGTTATATTCCTGGTTCCAGTGCTAGCAGATCGCCAGCCCAATGTACAGTTACAGTAATTCCTGGTGTCTACACTGGGCCGGCTATTGGCAGAGGTAATGAGTGAAACAAAGTTCACAAGATACAACAAAGAATTTGTGGGTGTTTTTGACACTTTGAACAACTGGAGTTTGAACTTTTTTGCATTAAGGTCGAACTGAACTTGCAACCCTATATAGAAGCACTTCTCAGAAAACACTTTTACCTTTGTTTTGTAACCTGGGCTTGGTGCACGCTATGTGAACATCTTGAGGAATAGGCACACCGAATTTCATCTTTATACCACAGGAAATTCAAAATGTATGCCTGCTTCTGTCTGTTGCTTGTGAAGCAAATGCTTTGGCTCACATGAGACCTTCACAGACAACACACAGACTTTCCCCTCAAAAACAACTTTACCTTTTTTTAACAACCTGGGTATTTGGGAGACTTCAGGGGACACCTTATGGGATGTTTCATGTTTGTGCCACAAGAGATTCAAAAGTTATAACTGCTTCTGACTGTTGCTTTTGAAGCAAATGCATTGTCTTACAGGAAACATTCATGCTGCCCTCTGCTTCACAGTGGCACAGGGTAATTATGCCATATACAAAAATAGCACGGCTACAAATGCTGCAGCAAAAACAGCACGGACCACAAACAGAGTTGGGTAAAATACCAACCTGTCAGGAACAGCGTACCCATTGACAACAATGGGACTTTATTTTTTTTTGGCAGGCTTTGCCCCCCACACCCCCGACACTCTACGGAACTTAAATAACTATCTTGGTGGGAGGACTTTGGGGATGGGGAAAAACTCGGGAGGGGGTGAATTTTTTTAATTTTTTTAAACCCTGAAAAAGTAGTAGCAGGGGAGACCAGGGGGAGGACCGAACCACAGTCCCAGGTCTCCCGATTACACCATGAGCTGGTGCCCAAGCCAGTCCACCAGGCCCCCAGCGCACAGCTACTTCACTTCTCCTCATAGACTTGCAGAGCAACAAGGGTAGTGGTATTTTCCATTCTCTGTCATACCCCTGTTGCTCTACATGCACACACGGTATACCTTGCGCAGTTATTGACGCGCTGTTCTGGATGCTGCATATTGACCCAGTACCCTTCACAATCAACACACAGAATTTCACCTGAAAAGCAGGTGTAACCCCCCCCCCCGAAAATGGGGGTTCCCAGAAGTCTTCCAGGAGCTTGAGGGAATGCTCCAAGCCTGGAGGTGTTCGGCATCTAAACTGTTTAAATGTGGTTCCAAGTGAGTGCTATTTGAGCCTCCACATACCTTCTCTTTAAGAGCTGTCTGCTTTGCAGACATAATTAATTTAGAAGGGGAATTGTGTGTTTCAATGCCCGAGTCCCGCCTGGGCTGCTGTCAACTTGCTCCGTTTCTGCCGTTGCTAAATGCGCAGAGGGAGCTCTTTCAAAAGGTGTAGCAATCTGCCAGGAACTGTTTAGAGTAATAATGAAAATACAGTTTGTCTAACCTGCTTTTCTTTGCAGTCTGAACTGTTTTTGCCTAGCCCTCCATTCTGGTTTTGAACTGTTGAACTGGACCAATCAGTGTGAGGGGACCTTTAAAATGGAGCCTGCTGCTGACAAATCAGAACTTGGACTCTCATTGTGGAGCCAGCCACCTATGTACTCTACGGCCACTGCCTCTGGGAAATGTAGTTTTGACCTTGGCACCTTTTTGCACCAATAGATGGAGCCCTATTGTGAGTGACAGCCGAACCAGCCAACCGAACTGGGAGGAACTCAAAGGAAGTGCCCTGCTTTGTTACTGGAAAGCTCAGATCAGTAGTGACAGTGAAGAGAGAAGGAGCCCTGCTTCTGATGTGGCTTGCAGTTCACGCAGGAAGCTCGTGGGAGGCCCTGAAGTTGGCCTGCAGCCGTTTGTAAGTGCCAGTTTGGACTGAGTCTGAGTTTTGAAGAGAAGGAAGCAGTGTGTAGAACCAGGCTTGCCTGTAAAAGACCGAAGATTTGCTGAAGTGCGATCGGCCTGTTGGGAACTGCTGATGCTGTGTGTGCTCCCGGGTAATTTGCAAGTGTTTGCGATCGGGATCAAGAAGCAGCTGCCTGGTATAGTACTTTCCTTTTACATATAAATGTGCGTAGTGCTTGTGGGGGAGCGCAGTGTTATTTCCCCTTTTTCTGTGAGCTGTGTGCAAAAGCTGGAAGCAGATCCCAGCTTGAGTCAAACTAAATCCGCTTACTATCAACTGCAGTTGGGTTCAGCCACAAGGACCCTGTCTCTATACCTTGTTTTTCTGGCAGTCCAGCTACAACATCCTCCATCCAGCTTTCAGCTTTTGTATTGTGAGTACAAATCTGGGTATCTCCCTGCAGCCTTTTATCGATTACAAGTGTATCATCTGATTATTGCTGTTTCATTTCTTCACGAATTGAGCCCCAGGGCTCCGGATTACAATTTGTGTGTGCATGGTGTTTTTCTTCAAAGGGCCCCAACTAGCTGCACTGCCCCTGGCTAGCCCCCCACCATCCTGGGTACCCAGAGAGTGACATTTTGGACCCTATATGCATACACAGTACTGTGATTTGAATATTTCCAAACCAAATCAACCTGATTGCCCCCTCCTTGTTACTGCCACCTCTAATAAATCAGATTTGTTGTTATTGAACTATATGCTGTCTGTGGTGTCAGTACATGTAGAAAAAGCATTGCATTGTGTTTATGTATATTGCCTAACCTTGTTTTACAGGGGATCCTCAGAGACATGCTGCCAGACATCAGTCCTGAGGGTGGGTGTTACTGTATTTGTAAAGTGTGCATTTGTGGGGTATTGGGAAGGTAATTCCTGTGTACTGTGTGAGCCACTAGTGGATCGGGGTCACAGTGTCCCAGAGGGCTGTGCCTGCTAGTTTAACCACTATCAACCCTGACCTCTGGGTGGAGGCACCCGCCATAGAACCTAGGCCCCTCAACCTGTCAGGAGCCAAACAGGCAGGGGTAGTAGCCCCTGGGATAGCGCCAGCTGGAGGTTACACAAGAGTATCCTTTTTTGACAAGCTGGGCATTTGGGATACTTCAGGGGACGCCTTGGGGAACATGTTTACTGAATTTTTCCAATTTCCTAAAAACTGGAACCCCCTTCCATCCCAAATTCGCCACTCCTCCTTCACCTATTCCATTGATTCTTCCCGCCATAACTTCCTCTCTCCCAATTGTTCCTGTTATAACCCCCCTAACTCTCTCTATTCCTAGTCCCTGCCTTCCAACTCCCTACACCCCTTGCAGTGCTTTCAGCATCCTGAAGGGGCACGGGGGGGGCTGGCCCCTCCTGCCTTCTTCTCTCATTCCCCCTCCTCTCACCTCCCGAGTTGCATCAGGTGAGCTGTCCCCGCCCCTTCCTCCTCACCTATCAGCACTTTTAGTCACTCCTCCTGCTCCCAGCACTTATTTTCCTCCTTGCACCTGCTCCTGGAACTACTTTGTACTTAAGTCAGTATCCTCACTATCAGATTACCTGTACACTGAATTTGTTCCTGTTATTCCATCTATTAATTGTATTATCAGTTGTAATAACTGCTTACCTATACTGTATTTTGTTCCTGTTATTCCATCTATTATGTGTGCTATCAAGTGTTTGTATCTTCCTGTATACCCCCTCCTCCCGGGTCACACTGTGCGACAAGCAACTCATTGTTTGGTGTGCCCTCCTACTGAAACATTTCAATAAATAAAAATGTTATGTTTATGCCACAAGAAATTCAAAAGTTACATCTGTTTGTGACGCACATGCATTGGCTTACAAAAGACATTTAAGTTGCTCTCTGCTTCACTAACAACACACAGATTTTCCCCTTGAAAACAACGTTATCGTTTTTTAACAGCTTGGGCATTTGAGGGACTTCAGGGGACAACTTTACCCTTAAAGTGATTTTGTGAGGTTTGCCATAGCAAATGGGAGTAGTACCCTGTAGAAGTTGTAATTCAATCTCCTACCATTAAAACTGTCAAAAAGTGCTGTTTTTCCTGAAAAAAAAAATGCTTTTATTTTTGGGCTCTGCTTCATTTGCATAACCCACCCCCTTCTTTTTCTCAATGCTGCAACCCCTAACCATGACATCATGCAAGGGAAACAAAACGGGTTTGAAACAGGGTCCTCTGTTGGTCAGTCTTGGTATTGCAGACATCTACACTATCGATGCAGGAAACTACCTCTCTCAGTAAAGGAATCTTGTCAGCTAGATACTATAGGCACAATGCCTTGTTTTGAAAATAAACATGAGAGCTTTTATTGCTGAAACCACTACAAAAATATGAGACTGTATGTCACAGTAAAGAAAATGGAAAACAACGTCTTGTTGTATCCACAATGCCTTACTACATATGTCTACATATTATTTTATTTATTCAAGTGTTTATTTATTTATTTATAGTGTATGGTGGAACATTCTTGCCCAAAATCCAGTGTTACAAAAATGCTGTTCAACCACACACACTTAAATGAATGGAATGCTGTTCTGACCGTACGTGCAGAACAGCATTCTATTCATTTAGAATAGAAAGCTCGAGCTGGCATCAACAGAAAACCGCCACGGTCCAATATAACTGAAACTTACAGAAAATGACCACGGCGGTTCTTAGACAAGATAACAGTTAATGAGAAGCTGGATCAACTAGATTTTGATCCATAAAAAGTGTCACACTTACATTTTTCAGCCTCGGGACAGGTATTTTACTCGCTAAGTGAGAAGTCCGTCCACCATGTTTTCTTTTTCTTACTCCTGCCCACAGCAGAGCGGCAACCAATGGGCATGTGCGCTGCTACATTAGGGATGCCCAGTGCCTAGCAACCACTCAACTCCATCTCCTAGCTAGGGGAGACAACAATTTCAGTATGTACAATTTAAATACCATTGTAAATCCTAAAAATGTTTTTAAAGTAATTTGAGAAGCACCATACACTATAAAAAATACTGGCTGGGTTACCCCATGCAGAACCAGTGTGTTCTGCCACCTCGGGGTCTGATTCCCGAGGACCTCTCGAGGTCTAAGGGAATCAGACCCCTCTGTGGCAGAACACACTGGTTCTGCATGGTTACCCAGCCAGAATTCTCTATATTTTGTTTCTGATTACCGGGTGGGTGTGCTAGACACATATAGTGGCTATTTTCAGACACGACCCGGGAGGTTACAAGGTTCCAAACAGTGTTACAAACAAAGCAATACAGTTTCAGTTAGGAGCATCATCATAGTACAGTACATAAAGTAGAAAACCAAGGTAAGGTATACAAATTAAAGATTACATTCAGTCATAGGCAAAATTCACATCACAGATTGCAAGGAAAATTTCAAATGCAGAAAAAATACAAAGCAATAAGCAGACAGTGTATTTAAGGTAAGTGCTAGTAACAGTGTCAGCAGTGGGCCACATCATACAGCATAGATGCATAATCGCCACTGACTCAGATCAAACTGAGCAAATAGAAACAAGTGGCATAAGAATCAGTTTACAGATAGTATCATAAGTACTGTGACCAACGCAGTGGTCTAAGTGAGGGTTGACAGTGGAAAGGGAAGGAGATAGGCAGAAGTGTATGTGTGTGTGGGGGGGTCATGCTTCAGGTGGGAGGGAGGCCAGAGTTTAAGAGAGGATGATATGAGTAATAGGGTTGTAGATGAGAAGGTTAAGGTAGTTTGAAGCAAGTGCAAGATTCAAGGTTAACGAAGTAGTTACGTAGCTTGTATTTGAAGATGGTATTTGTGGGTACAATACGAGCTTTCATGGGTATGGAGTTCCAGTGCTTTGGGGCCGCATGAAAGAAGGCAGTTACACCCTTTGAGGTTTTGCACCTAGGCATGGGTAGTAGGGCTAGGTCAGTGAAACGTAGGCCATGAGTGGAGGAGTAAGGCATTAGAAGAGTGCTTAGTGATGTTGGGTGTTAGACCTGATTATGTTGTCGACCAGGGGAGCAGAGGAAGAGGAGCCGATGGGCGGAGGCAGAAAGCCAGCTGAGGTCAGCAAAGAGCTGACAGTGTTGCTTTAACCGAGGTGAAGCAGAGGTACATCAGCAGATGTTATTGTAGGTGGTGTCCCGTTTGTGAAGCAAGGCTTTACAGGTATTGATGTAGGTGGCGGCACCGTGTTTCATCAGGAAGGCATACTGAGCACTGATTGCTAGCTTCCAGATGTGTTCTGGGGGGCAGGGAAGTGGAGTTACAGAAGTATATAGTACCTGGGTGCAATGGAGAGAGAGTAATACAACAGTTACACAGAATACAAGGGCAATTTGCATATTGGGTAGATGGCAGTAAGCAGAAACAGTAGGAACAATCATACCTCTCAAGTGTCCCTGATTTTCAGGGATGTCCCTGATTTTGCCTAAAAATTTTACTCTGTCCCTCCTAAAATTTGTGTTTTTGTGGCTAAACAGTGGGGACTGTAAGCACAAAACAATGTCAAGCATTAAAGTTACAGACTTGTTCTTCTTTAGAAAATGCATTTTGCACTAAGCCCCATATTCTACCAGCTTTCTGGGTGGATATCTCTAATTTTGAAGATATGTCCCTGATTTTGGTCCTTTGTCCCTGGTTTTTTTAAGCCTTGTCCCTGATTTACGAAGCAGGAGGTTGAGAGGTATGGGAACAATATGATGGGTAAATACAACAATTAGAACAGCATTACGCATGAGAATAGAACAAAAATACAATGGGGAGGTCTTTGGATGAAAAAGTATCTGCAAAATATCACAAAATCACTTAAAGCACTGTTTTTTAACAGAGACCTCTGTTGGTCAGTCTTGGTATTGCAGACATCTACACTGCATATACATATTGGGTATGGTACTGCAGTCACCACTACTACATCAGGGACTGCACCTATGTAACTAACATTTAAATCACCTTTACAATTTACTCAGAATGCTTTGGTGCTGTATGTAAAACATTGACAGTTTCCTTGCATGACATCCTTCTGGGTGTGTGGCTGCCCACAGAAAACTGGAGGACATTGTGCTGATAAAACATAACATAAAATTACTATGACAGATCCTTATCTCCAAAGTTACAGAGGACTATGATCTACTAGTGGTAAAAATGCAAATCGGCCAAAAAGCAAGAACCTCACTATCGCCACAAACTACCTGCCCCCCAAAAAAGCCAAGGAAGGCCTTCCTCTTGTTATGGAAGAAATCAGAGCTCTCAGAAAGGGCTCTGAACTCATCCTGACCGGTAACTTTAACATCAACTGTTTATGTAAGGA
Organism: Neoceratodus forsteri; assembly: GCA_016271365.2. Taxonomy (NCBI): domain Eukaryota; kingdom Metazoa; phylum Chordata; order Ceratodontiformes; family Ceratodontidae; genus Neoceratodus; species Neoceratodus forsteri. The sequence continues at coordinate 286,892,815 of CM057455.1, read as the reverse complement.
GGTGGCACCCTCCAGAGACCTAATCTCCTCATACAATTTCACCCCGCCTCATAGATAGCAGGGTTCTGCGGAAAGGCAAACTTGGACCCCTCAAATTGACCCTGTGTGACTACAATTGGTCCCTTATAAGTAAGGCACCTATGCTGGACCTTGGTAAGGACCTTGAGCATCTTAGCTTTCTCACTAAGGGTTTCAATTCCATCTGTGATATCTATGCACCATGCACAAAACGGAAAATTTGGTGGGGAGGTCAATGGCTGGATTGATGGCAAGCTCCTCTCCGTCCTAAAGGAGAGGGACTGCCTCTGGGAAAAAGTCTTAAACTCAGGACCAAGCATGACCTGCAGTGCTACAAAACTGCCAGAATTCGCTGCACCAAGCTCATGAGGCTCGCAAAGGCTAACTTCCATAAGACCCAGCTTAACGGCGCATGGGGTGATGGACAGTGGTTTTGGGACAACATTAAGTACATCCTTGGTAAAGACCAGAAGCAGCACCCCAAGATGCCCAACATAAATAACTCACCTTCCTCAGATCTGTTAGCCATAGCTGAAGCCTTTAACCAAGCCTTTACAGACCTGTCCCCAGTGCTGCCACCAGGCTACCTTCTGCCTGCGGATGACCTAGGAAGCACCAGCCTGCCCACAACTAACCAGCCAGCCTTCTACTTTAAGAAGGTGACGGTGCAGGAGGTCCTAACGGTGGTCAAGGGGGAACGGCTAAGAGATAATGTGAGGAAGTATTTTTTCACGGAGAGGGTTATGAATGCATGGAACAGCCTCCCTGAGGAGGTCGTGGAGTCAAGTACAGTGGGGAAATTCAAGAATGCATGGGACAGACATAAGGCAGTCTTAGTGGGGGGTTGGAGGAAGTAAGCTGTTGGTTAACTAGGATCTGCAGCTTATCTGTTAGGTAGGAAAATGAGCAGACTAGGTGGGCCAAGCGGTCCTTATCTGCCGTCAAATTCTGTTTCTATGGCAAGGGAGTCCTAGGCAAAACCAGACTGAGGAGTGATGGGCTAGAAATCAAGATACTATCCCTCACACTTGACATTATGATCGTGCTCATAATAATGCTATTTAATAAATACCTAGCTCTAGCTCAATTTCCTGAGGTATGGAAGCAAGCCCTGGTGATGCCAGTGCATAAGAATGGTGATAAGGCAATGGTGGCTAACTTCAGGCCTATATCTATCCTCTCCCCTCTATCCAAAGCATTGGAAAAAATCGTGGCAAGTCAACTCACAGAATACCTGAAAAAGTACAATCTGCTCTGCCCAAACCAACATGATTTCAGGCAAAAACACAGCACCACCAAAGCACTGTCGGAATACTCCAACTTTGCACATGTAACGCCCCTGCAAATGGGGGTTCCCAAAAGTCTTCCAGGAGCTTGCCTGAATGCTCCAAGTCTGGGCGATGTTCAGCATCTGAGCTGTTTAAATGTGGTTCCAAGTGAGTGCTATTTGAGCCTCCACATACTGTCTCTTTAAGAGCTGTCTGCCAGCAGACTTAATTAGTTTGTATGGGGGGACTGTGTGTTCTAATGCCCGAATCCCACCCGGGCTGCTGTCAATACGCTCCGCTTCTGCCGTTGCTACATGTGCAGAGGGAGCCTTGTTGAAAGATATAACTGTTTTCCAGAAATCATTTAGAGTGACTGAGAAAATGTAGTTTGTCTGACCTGTCTTCATTTCAGCACGAACTCTTTCAGTGTAGCTCTTGCATTTTAGTTCTGAATAGCTGACTTGGACCAATCAGGATGATAGGGAGTCCCTAAAATGGAGCCTGTGGATGAATCGGAACTTGGACTCTCAATTTTGAGCCAGCCACAAGGGGATTGTATGGGCAGTGACTCTGGGAAATGTAGTTTTAACCTTGGTGCCTTTTTCCACCAACAGAGGGAGTCTTATTGTGAGTGACAGCCGAACCAGCCAACAGAATGGTGTGGAGCTAAAGGAAGTGCCCTGCTCTGTGACTGGAAAGATTAGATCAGTTGTGACAGTGAAGAGAGAAGGAGCTCTGGGCTTCTGTGGTGTATAGTTTCGAGTGGGAAGCGCATGTGCGGCCCTGAGTTTCGTCCTGCAGCCGTTGTGAGTGCCAGTTTGGACTGAATCCAAGTTGTGAGGAGAAAGAAGCACCAGAAGTGTGGAAACCAGGCTCACTCTGTAGAAGACTGGAGAAATTGTTGAATTGCGCTCGGTCTGTCGGGAACTGAAGCTGCTGTGTGCTCCTGGGTATTTTGCAGTAAGTGCGATCGGGATCAAGCAGCAGCCTGCCTGGTATAGGACTTTCCTTTTACATATGAATGTGCGTAGTGCTTGTGGGGAATCGCTATTTCCAATCCCCTGTGCTGTGTGTTGAAGCTGGAAGCAAACCCCAGCTTGTCTCAGACTAAATCTGTTTGCTATAAACTGCAGTAGGGTCCAGTCACAAGGACCTTGTCTCCATTTTCTGTTGTTTCTGACAATCCAGAGAACATCCACCATCCGGTTCTCAGCTTGGGTATTGTGAGTACAAATCAGGGTATTCCCCTGCAGCCTGTTTTCAATCAGAAGTGTGTCATCTAATTCTTGTTGTTTCACTGCTTCATGGACTGAGCCATCCAGCTCCGGATTACAATTGGGTGTTGTGCATATATTTTCTTCTACAGGGCCCTTTCCATCTGCACCTGCTGGCCAACCCCAGGCAACAGACCTGGCTAGCCCAACCCCCAACCTGGGTACCCAGAGTGTGACTTTTCAGACCCTGTATGTGTGCACAGTACTGTGATTTAATGCCACCAATTAACCTGATTTCCCCTCCCGTGTTACTGTCCCCTAAATAAATCGGATTTGTTGTTGTTATACTATATACTGTCTGTGGTGTTGGTACTTATGGAAACAGTATTGTATTTCACTGTGTATGTTGTTTAACCTTATTTTACAGGGGGTCCTCAGAGACGTGCTGCAGAATCAGTCTTGAGGGTAAGTGGTGCTTTATGAGTGAACAGTGTGTATACATGGGATATTGGGGCTGTAACTCCTGTGTACTGTGTGAGCCACTAGAGGGAATCAAAGGGGGTCACGGTGTCCCAGAGGGCTGTGATCAAGCTAGTCTAACCACTAAAAAACTCTGACCTCAGGGTGGAGGCACCCGCCATAGAACCTAGGCCCCTCAACCTGTCAGTAGTCAAGCAGGTAGGGGTAGTAGCCCGAGGGATAACACCACCTGGGGGTTACACACACAAGGTGCTGGATGAAGGAAAATTGGTGGGGTCCATCTTCATTGACCTCACCAAAGCTTTCAACACTGTAAACCACCCACTACTACTACTCCGGCTCCAAAGATTGGGTGTAGCACCAAACGCCTTGAATTGGTTCAATGACTATCTAACACACACGAGCCAGTGAGTCAGAATCGGGCAGACATTATCCAGCTCCAAAGATGTACTCCTAGGAGTCCCTCAATGATCAATTCTAGGGCCCCTAAGTTTCAGCCTATTTGTAAATGAACTACCCACGGCCTGCGACACTAAACTTATCTTATTTTCAGAACTAGTGAACTCCTTCAATAAACTCAAGCACTGATTCAGTAGGCAAAAGCTGCTACCAGATTACAAGAAAACCAAGGCCTTGCTTCTATCTAGCCCTCACCATAAACGGAGGCACACTTCCCTCGAAATCACAAATAAGGCTGATGGGCAGATTGAGCAGGTACACTTGTTCAAGTACCTTGGGGTCATCATTGATGACTCACTCACTTACACACACCACATAGACTCCCTTGTAAGAGCGGTAAACACAAAGATCAGGGTCTTCTATAGACATAAAAAATCCCTCACCCCGGAAGCACTCCGAACCTCTGTCTCCAGCTCCATACTCTCCACGATTGACTACGGACTGGTGGTTTATGGTGCCGCCTCTAATACAGTACTCAAAAGGGTCCAAATCGCATTGAATAAGGCATGCCACCTCACCCTGTGCGCGAATCAATACACTCATACTTGTACCCTGTATGAGTGTACAAACTGGCTCAACTTAAAAGACAGGATCAAATACCAAACTTGCCTCCTGGCAAAGAAGGCACTCCTCAGAAAAACACCGCACTATGTAGGTAACCTGCCTGAGGTTTCTCCCACATCTCACATCACCAGAGGGAAGAAGAATGGAGCACTGTCTATCCCATTCCGCCGAACCTCATTAGGGCAGCGCGCTTTCGCTTACCAGGCCCCCTTCTGGATAAATGAACTCCCTAAGAAACTACAAACAAACAGCATATCTCAATTCAAAGCAGGCCTCAAACAGCATCTCATGTCACACGCAAAGTGTACCTGCTGCTCGGGCACTACTTGAAAGTTTTAGGCTTTCAACCTAGGTACCACTTAAGTGGGGCTACCTAGAGAACCCTGCCTCCTTTTCTAGCCCAGCCTAGAGCATAAGTAAGCTATTTGATCAGCTCTAACCCACACGTAGATAATGCTTCTTCCTTCCCCCTACCACCCCCTACTCGACAAGGCCCTATTAGAGCTGCTCCACCCCCCACAGCACCCCGAGCCACCATCCCCCTGCTCTCCCCCCTGTGGGTAAGTTCAAACCCTGCCCTCGTGTTTTACTGACACCCAGTGCACTGCCATCTGAGTAAGCATTTAACCCCTGTGCAGTCTTTTTAGCTTTAGTCTAACAACAGATATTGGAGGTCGCTAGGGAAGGGGCTAACTGGTGCAAACAATCATTTTCAGAAAGAGCTTCTACTCGGTTATAATTACTCTGTTTCTTCTCCAGTTTGTTTAACTCTCATGTAATTGCTCTTGAATGCCAATGAGCAGGCATCTGTAACCACTGTATATGTGTATTGTCCTATTTTGTCCACCCTGACGTGGAACCTTTGTAAAAGAGCTCACGCTCAAAGGTCTCTCCGAAATATTAAATAAATAAATAAATAAAATGAATAAGACAGATTTTTTTTTTACAAAACAAATTGCAGCTTCAACATCTGAAGAATGACCAGCAATGGCATACTATGTGAAAAAGACATGTGATTTTGTAAGGTTTCACAGGAAGACCTTGTGCTGGGCCAAAGCACTAGGGGATGTAGGGTGTTGCCCTGGCACCTTTACTGCAATAAAGCTGCACCTTTGAAGCTTTGACCTTTTTTGGATGCTTATTTCTGGTATGAGTGCGGAACTTCCTTGCAACATATGTCTGTTTTTGGTTGCCAGCCTTAACTCTGCACCAGCAATTGCTCCAGAGCGCAGCCACTTTTCTACACTATCTTTGCTGAGGTTGCTTGAAGACAGCGTGGAATCCTGTTGGTAGCTGCAGTATCTCCAGTCAGAACATGGAGCTCAAGACTAGCATGGACCAATGAGGCGTTGAGATTCAAACCAAACATTCTGGGGTTGAAAGTTTGACCCTGGGTCTTTTCTGTGAGAGTTTTGAAGAAGAAACAACTGATTTTGACAGTTCCTGCTGCTGGCACAGAACAAAACTGAAGTAGTTTGTGCCAAAACAAACTAAGGACATTCTAAGCGTGTTCCTAATTGTCTGGTAAATCCCAAAGACAAGGGGATTTACCTCAGCCTGGACCAGACTGCTGATATTTGGCCATCCAGGTATCAGTGACTGCTGATAGACGTCTTTTATTTGTGCTTGTGTGAGGTGACAAATCCTATGCTTCACTGTCCTGACACAAGAGACTGAAATTCCTGCCAGGGGACCTAAGCACTGAGATCCTGCCTGCCTGTTTAACTGCAGGCCTACCTGCAATGAGGGTGAAGACAGGTCCCTCTGTGGGGTGAAGGTGACTGCCTACCTAATGCCAAGATGGGTGAAGACAAGTCCCTCTGTGGGGTGAAGATGACTGCCTACCTACTGCCAAGGTGGGTGAAGACAAGTCCCTCAGTGGGGTGAAGATGATGGATTGTCTACCTGGCGAGGTGAGTGAAGACAAGTCCCTTGGTGGGGTGAAGAGGATCATCACCTGCATTCCACGCCAGTTTGCCCCTTCTTCCAAAATTGCCTGCAAGGGGAGATGTCCCCCAACTCCCGCATCTCCTGTTTACCAAAAGGTCATGAGTACTGGGTTTTACTCAACTAAATACTTTTCTAATTGTTCAGCTAGGTAGCTAGCTAGTTAACTTTCCATCTGGGCTTCCTGCATGACCTTAGCTACGCCCACAGCAACAGTTGTAGCCATAATAAACTGTATTCCTACACCTTCTGGTGTAGTTTGGTACTTCACATCTTCAGCATCCAATCATTGCAATGGTTCTGCACCCAGTGTCCACTAGCCACAGGCCTGCAACTCCTCAGTGTGCACACAAGGTACTTGGGAGCTCTCACAGGGACTGTGGGGTTAACTGTTGCACCAGTAGGGGAGAGGGGTTGGGATAGAGAATACTGGGTTGTAATATACTGGGTACCTGTTTATTCTGCCTGCTTACAGTTTTTATTCTAAGGTTTTGTTGAATGTTTTATTACCCTTTGATTCCCTTGTTCCTCATCTCATTATCCAGCCCCAAAATAACCCCCCTCATTTATTTTACTGCAATTGCTGAATTATTCACAGTATTGTGTAGTGTAATATTTGTATGCTTAGAGTGATAAGTGGGGAGGTGACTGTATATTGTTCTACCTGTTACCAAGGGATGGGGCTGTATTTCATTTCTGGTGGGGAAGAACCCTGGCAGTAAGCTGCTATAAGGAGCCCCATAGGTGGAGGCACCGCACCACTTGTCAAGCCAATTATAAACATGAACTCAGGCGCCAAACTATATCCCTTAGGCAGCACTGCTTGCAGGTGGGTGTGCAGATAGAAGGGTAGGGGTGGTTACAAAATTTGAGGCACTGCTGGGATTTGGGGCATTTCTGCAGCACCTGTCTTTATATTGGGAACAGTCTGATACCCCCCTCCCCCAAAAATATCATAGTTATTATGGATCGCATCTCATTGCGAGACTGGTGCAAGGGTGCAGATGTTGATCTGAAAAAAAGCAATTTTGGTACAAGGGATCCCTGACGCAACCCCAAGGGACCATGTTGAAAGTGTCCTAGGCAGCATAAAATGTTTGGGAAAAGTTATTGAACAGGGGAAGATTAATAGTTCTAATCAGCAAGCCTATAGAGTTTTGATAGAGTGCTGAGAGGATGTTGATCCTTCCAGAGTGCCTGATGAGCTCCCTGCTGATGGAGACCCCACCCCATGGGTCTTAATTACCCGTGCCAACCTGGATCCTCCTGCTGAGGACCTTAAAGAACAAAGGAACTTGGAAAATAAGTTATGCTTGCCGTTAGCTGCTGAGGAAAAGACATTTCAAAACATTAGAGCTATGTTCCAAGAAAGTGACCCCACCAAGAAGCAACCCACTGGTGAAACCTGGGTTGGAGAACCTGAATGGTCCCCTTACTTGATTCTGCCTTGTGAACAGTATAGAACACTGCATACTTTTTCTGGCACTATCCCCACTCCTTCCAACAAGGATGACTATGAGAGCTAAATTAGTCAAGCCACCCAGATGGTGCAAGTGTGGAAATGCTTGGATGATGAGAAATGCAAATGCATAGTGGAGAGTTTGACAGGTATAGCACTGGAGGTCATCTAATAACTGTGAGCCAGCCAACCAGATTGCACTGCTAGTGACCATCTCGCCATACTGAGATGTTCCTATCGAGCATTTGAGCATAAGGAAGACCTCATTTTTCAGGGAGCCACCACCCAGAAAGTGAGAGAGAAACTATCCTATTACATGACTTGGGTAGATACAATGATTCGTAAAATAGTTGAGGCTAGTGGAGTAACCCCTGCACAGGCTGCCCAAATGAGAATCGACCAAATCTTGCATGGTGTTGTGTACTCCCACTGGACTCTGATAACTTTAAGACTAAAAGAACGCTGAGCTAACCCACCTAATTTCAGATAGCGTCTTGATGAGGTGAGAGAGGAAGACATTGCCAATTTATTGAGAGTGCCTACTGGGAAAGACTTCCCCTTGCAGCCTCAAGCTGAAAGTAGCCATGAACAAAATTTATTTATTTAATTTATTTGGAAAATGTTTCACCAGGAAAGACAACATCAGCCTAGAAACAGCTTATTTCCAGAAGTCTGGGGAACAACAGTTAGGAGAACAAGCAAACACATAGGAATACAAGTACAGTTTTTAAAACAAAACAGTGTAGTGCAATTATAGAGCAGAAATAACCCAGACCAACTGGCCAGGGTAAACAAAACCATATTCGGATATAGCATACATTGCAACAACCCAAGAGCAAGTGATCCATTAGGGTAAAGGTTAGAGGATGGATAACACATTTGAAGTGCTGGAGGTAGTAGGCTGAGCACAAGATTCTAAGTGCTATTGTATACTCAAGGGAAGGCAGTTATAAGACAAGTGGGGAAGTGGACAGTTGAGGGGTAGAGGGTGGGGGATGGAAGAGGGAGAGAGAGGGACAGCCAAGATCTATACCCATTCAGATTGCTGAGAACCTTGCAAGGGGGTTAGGACCAGGCAGAAAGGGAAGGGAGAGAAATGGAGTGGAGAGAGAAGAGAGGGGCAGGGAACAGGAGGGGAAGAAGGGGATAAGGAAGAAGGGAGGTGGGCAGACAGTGGATTTGAAAGTGGGGGAAGGGAGTGGGAAGAGAGAGAGAGAGAGAGACAATCTATACCCCTTCAGGATGCAGAGAACCCTGCCAGGGGGTCTTTATTTATTTATTTCAATCTAGGATTATAATACCTTTGAGCCGAGGCTCTTTTACAAAGGTTCCACGTCAGCGTCTGCAACAGTCATCATTTTTAGTTACAAATATATAGTCATTGACTTACAGACATGTAATAACCAGTACAAAGACTTGAGCTATGAGCAAGACAAGGGAAGGGGTGGTTGGTGGGGAAGTGAGGTAGGAGATCGGGGGATTAAAAGAGGGTAAAAGAGAGGGAGCCAAGATCTATACCCCTTCAGGATGATAGAAAAACCCAACAAGGGGGACAGGACCAGGCAGAAAAGGAGGGGAAAGAAGGGGGGCAGGGAGGAGAAGTGGAGTGTGGTGGGTGACAGGAGGGGAGAAGAGGGATAAGGAATAGGGAGGCTGAAGAAAATAGGGGTAAACTAGGAACAGAAAAAGGGGAGAGCATCAGTAGGGGAAGAAGAGGAGGTTGTAGGGGAGAAGGACAGCTGTAGAGTGTCAGAATAGCACAGTAGCTTGTGGATGGTAGTAGAGTGTCGAAATGATGCAATAGGTTGTGGTAGGGGGTGGGAGGAGGGGGTATAATTAGGAGGAAGCATGTGAGGAAGTAATCAGAGGAGGGTTTCAGTTAGGAGACAGGAGGTAAGTCAGGGATAGAGGAGTAGGGGATAGTGCGCAAGGGATTGGCAGAGTTGTGAAGGGGGCTAAGAACAAGTACAGTTAGAAGAATAGAAGTAAAGTAGGGCTAAAGGATAATGTGCCAGGGTGGGGAGTGTTGAAGGAGGGGCTAAGAACAAGTGCAGTTAGGGGAATAGAAATTGTGAAGGGCTAAGGATGTCTCTAGTGATATCTCAGATCTGAAAATGCAATTTAAAGAACTCACTGAGTGTGTCAAAGCTATGCAGATTACACAGGCGCCTTGCCCACAAGCCAACTCCTTGCCTCCTGGGCGTGGACAGCTGCTGAATCCTTCCTCTGATTCAAGAGCCAGCCCTTGATCCTCAACTGTACCCAGAGGTGACTGATTCTGTTTTCATTGTGGAGAAGAATGACATATTGCATAAGGTTGTGTTAGGCCTGAGAATCAACAGCTAGTGAACCAGAAAGGAGAAACCACTACAGCCGTAGGGAAACAACAACGGAGCCTGATGAGGGAGCAGCCTGGGACTCTGAGAGTGAACAGCTCCATAAGATGGACCAGCCCTACTGCAACTGTCAGAAACAAGTTACCATCTGGACTGATGGGTCCCACTCCTACCATAAAGATTTCTATTGAGGGATACCCGTGTGATGCCCTCCTGGATAGTGGTTCACAGGTCACCATCATTTATCAATCTTTTTACCAGAGCTACTTAAAGCATTTGCCTTTGCATCCTCTAGAGGGATTTTCTGTGTGGGGGGTGAGCTATACCAGCTACCCCTACGATGGCTACATCACTGTGCAGATCGAATTTCCAGAGATTTTTGCTGGAGTCCCTCAAAAGATCGTCACTTTAGCCCTCATTTGTGTTGATGCCCAGATATTGGACAAGACACCGGTGTTGATTGGAACAAATGCCAATATGTTTGGATGCCTGGCTCACCTGTGCCTGCAGAAAACAGTCAAAAGAACCTACCATACTTTATCAATTCATGCCACTATGCGTACTGCCCACCTGGAGAGAGAGAGGCCAAGGTCTGCAGCCAGCCAGAGGAAATTGTTGGAGTCATCAAAAGGGAAGGGTCCTCTGATAGTGCCCCCCTGGCACTGAGTGTGAGGTGGAAGGAGCAGTGGATTGCCGTGAATCACTGTCAGACCAAATCGTCATTGTGGAGTCACTAGGAAGAGAGCTGCCAAATGGTCTGATTGTCCATCGAGGAGTGCTGCCTGGAACCAATGTGATGGTCAAGAGGATCAATATAAAGCCAAAGAATGAGACTCACAAGGATCTGATGGTGCACTCTGGTACAGTAATAGCCAATCTGTACGCAGCTGATGTGGTCATGGCCACATCCTCTCCAGAGAAGACTACTCAAATGGATGAAGAGGGGTTCAATTTCAGTTCATCTTCCATTCCAACCAGCTGGAAGAACTGATTAAAGAAGGAATTGGTAGACCGATCAGATGTATTTTCCTGCCATGAATCGGTTGTGGATTGTGCCAAAGGAGAGGAGCATCACATCAGCCTACAAGATGATCGCCCATTTTGTGAAAGGTCAAGAAGATTGGCACCCACAGATACTGAAGATGTTAGAAGACACTTGCAAGAATTCCTGAAGAAAGGGATAATAACTGAATCTCATAGTCCCTACGCCTCGCCTATAGTGGTGGCCTGGAAAGAGAATGACGCCATAAGAATGTGCATTGACTATTGCACCCTGAGTCAGCTGACAGTGGCCGATCAGCACACCATGCCTTGAGTTCAAGATGCCTTAGACAGACTTACAGGTAGTAGATGGTTTTCTGTTCTAGACTTGCGCAGTGGTTACTACCAGATACCGATGGCTGAGGAAGATAAGGAGAAGACTGCTTTTATTTGTCCACTGGGATTTTACCAGTTTGAAAGTTTGCCACAAGAAATATATGGCACCCCAGCAACCTTCCAGAACCTGATGGAGAAGGTGGTGGGTGACATGAATCTCTTAGAAGTCTTAGTTTACTTGGATGACCTGATAGTGTTTGGGAGAACACTGGAAAAACTGAAATCTGACTACTCAAGGTACTGGACCGACTGAAGGAACATGGTCTGAAACTCTCCTTGGACAAGTGTCAGTTTTGCCAGACTTCTGAGAAGTATATAGGACATATTGTTTCCGATCAAGGTATCAGCACTGATCCAGACAAAGTGAAAACTCTTACCACATGGTCTAGACCCACCAACTTGAAAATGCTTCAATCTTTCTTAGAATTTTGCATGTACTAAAAGAAATTTGTAAAAAAAACTACTCCACGGTGGTGAGGCCTTTATTCAGACTAACTCAGAGATATCCTCCTTCTCAGAAATGCAAATGTCTAGGAGCCACAAATACATCCCCAGTGAATATTTCAAGACTAATAAACTTTTTGGGGACAGATGGACTGATGAACGTGAGAGTGCATTTCAAGAAATTATTCGACTCCTAACAGAAGCTCCTGTTCTAGCCTTTGCTGACTGCACCAAGCCACATACTCTTTACATTGATGCCAGCATGGAAGGTTTGGGCGCCGTACTCTACCAAGAACACGACAAAGGTATGAGACTTGTCGCCTATGCCAGTTGCAGTTTGACTCCCTCTGAAAAAAACTGCCCAGTCCATAAGTTAGAGCTCATTGCATTGAAATGGGCAGAAACTGATAAATTCCACGAGTACCTGTATGGAGCCAGATTCGTTGTGCTAACTGACAATAACCCACTAACATATGTGCTGACCACCGTCAAGATGGATGCCACTGGGTATAGATGGATCTCTGCACTATGAGCTTACAATTTCCACTTGCAATATCATCCTGAGAGAAACAACATAGATGCAGATGCACTCTCCAGATGCCCCCATAATACTCCTCCCACAGAGGGGCTCTGGACCTATGTATCGGAAGATGGAGTGAAAGCTGTTTGCCAGATGATGGTGCCTGGTTTTCGACCTGCCATCACCAACCCATACCAAGCTGTGGACCTGCTTGGAGTCAATCCTGACTCCATACCGGAAGTGTACGCACGATTCATCACATTGTACAAAACCTCCTTGCCTCATTTATCTCCTACAGATTTAAGAAAAGCACAGCGAGCAGATCCTTGTTTAAGAGACATTATCTTAGCCAAAGAAAAGGGTTTGTCTTCCTCTCAAGTCCAAGTAAACCTGCCAGATGTATCACTTCTCCTGAGAGAGTGGGACACGTCTTCCTAAAAGCATGGACTGTTGTATCATATCTCCAAAACACAGACTCAGTTTCCCAGAGAACAACTGGTGCTTCCCAAAAAGTATCGCTGGATGGTTTTGCAAGCATTTCATGAAGACATGGGACATTTGGGAATTGATGAGACTTTGAGCCTGATACAAGACTGCTTCTACTGGCCTCATATGGCTGTGGAGGTGGAAAGACATTGCAAAAGCTGTAATATGTACATCACCCGTAAGACTTTACCCAAATGAGCAGCGCCTCTTGTAAACATCACCAGTAGTGGGCCAATGGACTTGGTCTGTATAAACTTCCTTTCCCTTGAACCTGACCAAAAGGGGATCAGTAACATTCTAGTAGTAACTGACCACAACACCCCGCAATGCACAGACTTTCCCCACAAAAGACTAAAAGACAACCACTGTGGCTAAAGTATTATGCGAAAAGTATTTTGTGCAATACGGACTCCCCAAATGTCTGCACTCTGATCAAGGGAGAGACTTTGAGAGTTGCCTTATTAAAGAACTCACAAGTATTATAGGCATCAAGAAGTCCCATACTACTCCATACCACCCTCAAGGTGACCCTCAGCCAGAGAGATTCAACAGAACACTGCTTAATATGCTGGGAACATTCAATCCTAACAGAAAGCCATACTGGAGTCAGCAAGTACCTTTCTTAGTTCATGCCTACAACTGTACTAAAATGACTCAACAGGGTTCTCACCCTATTTCCTAATGTTCAGGAGAGAAGCCAGACTTCCAGTGGACTTATGTTTTCGAGTGTCTACAGATGGTGTCCTACCAGAGACACACTAGGAGTATACCAGAAGGCTGCAAGCACAACTAACAGAAGCCTACTGGGTGTTCCAAGAATCAGCTACAAAGTCTGGCAAACAAAAGCAGATACGACAAGAGAGTCAGAGAACAGGCTTTTCAGCCTGGAGACAGAGTATGGATTCAAAACTTGGGGATCCCAGGCAAACACATGATAAAGGACTGATGGAAAACTGGTCCTTTTGTAATTATTGAACAGCTTCCAAATTTGCCAGTTTACAGGTTAAGAATGGAAAGAGGAAACATGGTTAAGATGTTGCATTGAAACCACCTCTTGCCAATTGGTCAACTGTTGCCAGAAATTGTTAATTCAGTACTTCTCTCACCTCCACAGAGACCGGTCACTAGAAATGAGATAAGGCATAAGAGACATAGTCAAGTTCAACTGCCAGTATCTGTAGACCCTCCGGCGATGCAGTCTGATATGTTCAACAGTAGTTCCAAAGATGAAGAACCTTACATTTGTCCAATACCCCGTCACTATCGGCCTACACCATATCCCTTGGACTGTCCACTTTCAGCACCTGAAGGGAGTAATGTGAGTCATTCCAGGCCAATGAATCCTGCTGCAATACCCTTTATTCCGATTGACACTGGGCCCACAGTCATGAACTATGTTCCAAATGCAGGGAATGTTGAGACTCCAGTAAAAGAGCCATTCCAGGACATTGAAAGATTCAAGCCCCCTGTGGCTTACTGTGCAGAGCCTATTAATGATCCTGATCAAATCATTGCTGAGGAACTTGTAGTACCCCGCCGCTCTGCTAGAGAAGTCAAGCCAAGAGTAGAACATAGAAACATAGACTTTGACGGCAGAAAAGGACCACTTGGCCCACCTAGTCTGCCCATTTCCCTACTTACAAGATAGGCTGCAGATCCTAGTTAACCAACAGCCTATTTCTTCCTACTCCCCACAAAAATTGCCTTATGTCTGTCCCATGCATTCTTGAATTCTCCCACTTTTTTAGACCCCTCAGCCTCCTCAGGAAGGCTGTTCCATGCATCCGCCACCCTCTCTGAAAAAATACTTCTTCACATTGCCCCTGAACCGCCCCCCCATCTTCAAATTGTGTCCCCTTGTTCTTGCACATCTCTTTTTCTGAAAGATGCTACCCTCTTGGACTTTGTTGATTCCATTGAGGTACTTAAAAGTTTCTATCATGTCCCTCCTTTCTCTCCTTTCCTCAAGGGTATACATATTAAGCTCCTTTAGTCTCTCCTCATATGGCTTCTCTTGCAGACCCTGCACCATTTTAGTTTCCCTCCTCTGGACTGCCTCTATCTTGTCTATGTCCTTGTGGAGATAGGGTCTCCAGAACTAGATGCAGTACTCCAGATGGGGTCTCACCAGCTGTCTGTACAGAGGGATAACAACTTCCTGTTTTCTGCTGGTGATGCCTCTCCCTATACATCCCAGTATCCCCCAGCCCTCCCTACTGCCTTCTCACATTGTTTGCTAACCTTAAGGTCATCTGTTATGATTACCCCAGATCCCTTTCCATTTTTATTGTTGTTACTACCCCCCCCCATTGTGTAACCTTCCCCTGGGTTTTTGTTTCCCAGGTGCATTATTTTGCACTTCTTTGCATTGAATCCAAGCTGCCATACTTCTGATCATTCCTCCAACCTTGCCAAGTCCCTTCTCATCCTTTCCACACCTCCTTGTGTATCAACCATGTAGCAGGTCTTTGTGTCATCTGCAAAGAGGCATACTTTTCCTTCCAGTCCCTCTGCAATGTCACTTATAAAGACATTAAAAAGGACTGGACCCAGTACTGAACCCTGCGGTACCCCACTAGTAACCCCTCTTTCTTCAGAGTGGACTCCATTTACAATTACTTTCTGTGTCCTGTTGTCCAGCCAATGTTTTACCCAGGCAACCACCCTGGGACCCACTCCCAGGCTGCTTAATTTGACTATTAATCTTTTGTATGGGACTGTGTCAAATGCCTTGCTAAAGTCTAGGTAGGCCATGTCCACAGCCCCTCCCTGGTCTACTACTTGTGTCACCCAGTCAAAAAAATTAATTAGATTTGTCTGACATGACCTTCCTGCTGTGAACCCATGTAACCTTGGGTTCTGTGCCCCACTGGCCTCTAGGTACTCAACAATTCTTTCCTTCAGAAGTGAGTCCATCACTTTCCCTACCACATAGGTCAAACTGACAGGTCTGTAGTTTCCTACCTCTGTCCTGCTCCCAGTTTTGTGAAGGGGAATCACATCTGCCTTCCTCCAGTCCTCAGGTACCACACCATCCTCCCATGATTTGTTAAAAAGGGTAGTCAGTGGTTTCACTAGTTCTCCACTTAATTCTTTTAAAATTCTGGGGTGAATTCCATCAGGCCCCATTGCTTTGTCCACCTTCAGTTTTAGGAGTTCTTTCAGAACCCTTTCTTTGTGAAAGGACTGGGATCGACCCCCCTATCCAGAGTGCTTCTGTTAATTGGATTAGGCACCTCCCCCTCCTCCTCGTTTGTGAATACTGAGCAGAAATATTTGTTCAGTATCCCTGCTTTTTCACTGTCCCTCTCTGCCTACCCACCGTCCATTCTGTTCAGCCTCACTATCCCTCCCTTTTTCTTTCTACGCTCCCTGATGTACTTTTAAAATGTTTTATCCCCCTTCCTAACCAAGTTAGCTATATTTTCCTCAGTTTGGGCCTTTGCTATTCTGACTTCCCTTCCTGCTTCCTTCTGTCTTAACTGGTACAGCTCTCTGTCTTGCTCCTTCTGTGTTTCTTTATACTTCCTGAATGCTGTATTTTTCTCCCTGACCTTCCCCACTACCTCTTTTGAGAAACATAGTGGCTTTTTCTTTCATTTTGATTGGTTTATTTGCTTCACACAAAGGCTTGTTGCCTCTGTGATGGCAGTTTTGATGTTTCCCCATTGTTGCTCCACCCCTCCTTCTAGCCTATTTGCTAGTGATTTTCTAAGGCACTCTCCCATCTTGCCAAAGTCAGCCCTCCTGAAGTCCAGTACCCTCACTTTTGTATGGCGTGACTCTGTAGCTGAGTTTGTCGTGAACCACACTGTTTGGTGGTCACTTGTTCCCAGATGGCTGCCCACTTCTAGATCTGAGATCCTCTCACTGTCCCCATTTGAGAGTATGAGGTCTAAGATTGCTCCCTCATGAGTGGGTTCCAAAACTAGCTGTCTGAGGCATGCCACCTGTATGGCATTGAGAATGGCTCTGCTCTTGGATGTGGCTGCAGCAAATGTGCTCCAGTTAACATCTGGCATATTCAGGTCTCCCATCAATATCTCCCCTTTCTCTGCCATCCTAAGAATGTCTTCTATCATATCTTTGTCCATTCCCTCCCCCTGACATGGGAGTCTCTATACAACCCCTGTGTGGATTGTGGTGCCATTTCCAGTCTCTAAGGTGACCCACAGTGCCTCCTCCACTCCCTGTTTACTCTTATGTTCAGTTGCTTTTATCCCTTCCCTTACATGTAGAGCTACTCCTCCCCCTCTTCTTCCCTCCCTGTCTCTCCTGTTGGTTGTGTACTCTGGTATGTTAACATTCCAGTCATGGTTCTATGTGTACCATGTTTTTGTGACTGCTACGATATCCAGGCATCCCTCTTCCATCAAGGCCACCAGTTCAGGGAGTTTATTGCCCAGACTACGGGCATTGGTACTCATTACCCTCCATTTCCTGATGGTCTTACCCCTTTTTTGCCACATCCCTGTCCTTATTGCCTTTGTCACTTTCTCCATTTACCCCTGCCCTTCTCCCTATCGACATCTCTAACTTGGTGTTTACCTCACTTACTAACCTGACATTTTTAGGGGCAGGGGCTAGGATTTCTCTGCTCCTTTCCAGTGCCTCCCCCCTTGGCTAGTTTAAATGCATGCCAATGAAGTATTTAAACCTATCACCTAGGATCCTGGTTCCCCTCCTGGGCAGATGCAGATCATCACTCCAGGTGGACCCCCAGTCCCCAGTGAAGCCAAATCCCTGAGCTCTGCACCAGTTTTTCAACCACTGATTGAATCTTATGGTGTGGAGCACCCTAGCCTCACCTACGCCATAGACAGGCAGCACCTCTGAGAAGGTTACCATGTGTGCTACTTGTCTGAGGCCCCTCCCCAACTCCACAAACTCTTCTTGCACTAGTCTGATCCCTTTCTTAGCCAAATCATTTGTTCCTAGGTGGACAATGACATCCAGTTCCCTCCCCTGTGCAGCTACTCCGGTGATCCTGAGGATTTGCTCCCTGTCCCTCCAAGCCATGGCGCCAGGCAGGCACCTTATTTCCCTCTCCTCTTCCTCCCCCAGTTCTACCTTCTTAACAATGGAGTCCCCCACCAGGAGTTGTTTTCTTCCCCTGTGGGGTCCCATGCGACCCTCCTGTGGGTCTCCTTTGTGGAGGTTCCCAGCATCCTCCTTGGTCTCCACTGTGGGTGCCTCCATAGAGGAACCACACTTTGCCAGAATGGCATATGAATTGTGGAGAGGTACAACTGGAGGGATGTGCCTCTGTTACACCACCCTCACCCTCCCTGAGCCCACTGTGGTCCAAATGTTCCTCTTTCTTGGCAACCTCTGAGGCAATGGCAGTGGCCCCGGTGGTCCCTGGATGGGAGAAGAGGTCCCACAAATACTGACCAACTCAGCCTGGAAATGAGCAACCTCCTCCCTCAGCCCAGAGAGGTGCCTGCAGATGGGACAACACTGCAACCTCCAGAACGTCTCCTGGAAGACTGCTGTTCCACAACCACTGCACTGCACCACTCCCATCATGTCTTATTTCTGGCCCCTTCACTGTTGTTTGGAATACTTACTCTTTCCTCTGTTTATTTATATGTTTTTCTCCCTACTTAGTTACTGCCTCTGTGTCCTTTAAGCACCTGATCTTCCTGTTCTGAGACAAGAAGACCCTATATTTCTCAGTAGTCCCCTTACTTGCTCAGAGGCAGACCTCCAGCAGCTGGGGGGGGGACGGACAGCTACTCTTGTCCTTCTTGTCCTACTTATGATATCGCTGGTGTCTTTTCTGATCTCCCTGTCAATATGATACATAAAAGATTTAATCTGCTGCCAAGCCCACTATTGCTGCCTCCCTTGTGCTACCCACAAGTCATAATAATAATAGGGGGGTGTACATGTAAACCATGATGGAAAAGTAATCATTTCAGTGCATGCCCTGTGTTTTAAGAAATGCAATGCTAATGATGGCTAGTCAGGTATCAGGTGTATTAGATAGCATGTAATGTATGATATTGCAGTGTTTGATGTTTCAGGCCTTGATGAGGACACTAAAGATTTCAGTGGGGGAAGAATGTAACCCCCCCTCCCAAGTCGGGAGCTTACCTGAGGGCCCCAAGTCCTCCTGACAGCTGCTGCCTCCTAATAGCTCCTGCCTCCTGATATGCTGCCAGCTTGTTTCCTCACTCCCCCAGCCCACTCTTGGATTGCCAAAGGGCTGGGGAGCAGACTGCTCTGTTGTGGCACCTCCTATGCCCAATCCTCTGCAATGAGTGAGCTGCTAGCTCCATCGCTGCCCCAGCCCAGTTCTGGGCTGCTGCCAGGGCCATGGAGCACAAACGACAGCTTCGGCGCTTTCTGCACCTGAAGGAGAAGTGGCCAGTGAGCTACACATTTGTGTTGCTCGTCCCCTGAACTGCTGTACAACAGTGCAGGGAGCCAGTAACAAGGTTGCAAAGTGTTTCTGACACCTCAAGTGCCCACTGGGAACTATGGCAGAAGAGCTGCTTTGCAACTCTTCCCCCCAGCCCCATCAGACAGGAAAGGGGACTGGGGGAACAAAATAAAAAATACTACTTTTAAAGAGGATCCTGACCCGATCCAAGCCTCCAGTGGGTAGGGAGTCAGGAGACAACGTGGCGCCCACTGGGACTACAAGTCCCATGATGCCTAGCTAAATTACTGCCACTTTGTCACACGGTTCCTCCAGGGGAGCCCATAAAACAGAGCTTTCCCCCTAAAGTGCCCCCCTGGACTTAGGCGACCACCCTCACCCCCACCTTCCCCCCCCACCTCATGAAGTTCTTTCCTGAGATATTAACTACATATGTTTTCTGAGTTACCTTTATACCTATGTTTTTGAGTCATTCTGTTAGTTCTGAATCCAAGTTGCATTGTTCATTGTGTTGCACCTCTGTTTTCTCCTTTTGTACTTTGTCTTGTATTCTATTACGTGGAACCTTTGTAAAAGACCTTGTGCACAAAGGTATCTTTCCAAATGATTAAATAAATAAAATAAATAAATAAAATAGAAGGGACCAGGAGGGTCCTAGCCATGCAGCCAAATGCTGCCAAGACTGTTTCCTTATATTTACAATGGATTTTGATGAGCAAGTACTGTCTGAGGGCGGCCATCTTTGCCGAGGTAGCTTGCAGACAATGTGAAATCCTATTGGTAGCTGTAGTACCTCCAATCAGGATGTGGAGCTCAAAACAAGTGTGGACCAGTGAGGTGTTCAGATTCAAATCAAACATTCTGGGGTTGAAAATTTGACCCTGGGTCTTTTCTGTGAGAGTTTTGAAGAAGAAACAACTGATTTTGACAGCTCCTGCTGCTGTCACAGAACAAAACTGAAGTAGTTTGTGCCAAAACAAACTAAGGACATTCTGAACTTGTTCCTAATTGTCTGGTAAATCCCAGAGACAACAGGATTTACCTCAGAGTGGACCAGACTGCTGATATTTGGCCATCCAGATATCAGTGACTGCTGATAGAAGTATTTTATTTGTGCTTGCGTGAGGTGACAAATCTTATGCCTCACTGTCCTGACAAAAGAGACTGAAATTCCTGCCAGGGGACCTAAGCACTGAGGTCCTGCCTGCCTGTTCAACTGCTGGCCTACCTGCAATGTGGGTGAAGACAGGTCTCTCTGTGGGGTGAAGGTGGCTGCCTACCTACTGCCAAGGTGGGTGAAGGAAAGTCCCTCTGTGGGGTGAAGATGATGGCTTGCCTACCTGGCAAGGTGGGTGAAGAGAAGTCCCTCTATGAGGTAAAGAGGATCATCGCCTGCATTCCACGTCAGTTTGCCTGTTCTTCCAAAACTACCTGCAAGAGGAGATGTCCCCTAACTCCTGCATCTCCTGTTTACCAAAAGGTTGTGAGTACTGGATTTTAGCCAGCCAAATACTTTTCTAATTGTTCAGCTAGCTAGTTAACTTTCCATCTGGTCTTCCTGCGTGACTTTAGCTACGCCCACAGCAACAGTTACAGCCAGGATAAACTGTATTCCTACACCCCCTGGTGTAGTTTGGTACTTTGCATCTGCAGCATCCAACCATTGCAACGTTGCTGCACCCAGTGTCCACTAACCACAGGCCTGCAACTCTTCAGTGTGCACACAAGGTACTTGGGAGCTCCCACGGGGACTGTGGGGTTAACTGGTGCACCAGTGGGGGAGAGGGGCTGGGACAGAGAATACTGAGTTATAATAACTGGGTTTTGTTTTTTTCTATACAGAATCTGTGGCGTAATTTACCATTATAAAGAGTGTTTATAATGGAAACACATGCCAGGTTTTGTTTCTCCTGCACATGCCCCACGCTAGTGCCAGGCGACGCTCTTCCATGTTCCCTCAGCCAATCTAACCCGAGCCACCGGAAACCGCCACTCCAGCTCGGCGGTAAGTACATTTTTTTTAAAAAAGAAAAGAAATGGCTGCACAAAAAAAATGAAAGTGCCTCCTAGCAAGAGCGGGAAATAAAATAAAAAAAACACTTTTAGCAACCACGTCCCAACCGCTGACAGTGCCGAAACTCGGTTGGACCATGGCTTCACTGGAGGTCTTTTCATTATTTTATATAATTGCTACGGAGAAAAAAACGAAACTCAGCAATTATATAAAATAAAATATGAGTCAGTGTGTGTAAACTTAGTTTACACACCTCAGGGTTAAATGTTATAAAACCCTCGAGCTCACTCGGGCTTTATGTAGCATCTAACCCTTTGGGTGTGTGGAAACTTCTCGATACACACCCCGACCCATTCTTTATTCTCTATGTAATATACTGGGGACCTGTTTATTCTGCTTGCTTACAGTTTTTATTCTAAGGTTTTGTTGGATGTTTCATTACCCTTTGCTTCCCATGTCCCTTACCTCATTAACCAGCTCCAAAATAAACCACCCTTGTTTATTTTACTGCAATTGCTGAATTATTTGCATTAATGTGTAATGTATTATTTGCATTCTTAGAGTGATAAGTAGAGAGGGGACTGTATATTGTTCTGCCTGTTACCAAGGGAGGGGGCTCTATTTCATTTCTTGTGGGGAAGCACCTTGGCAATATGCTGCTTAAGGATCCCCAGAGGTGGAGACACCACACCACTTGCCAGGCCAATTATAACCACAAACCCAGGCAGCAACCTATATCCTAGCAAAACTACCTGCAAGAGGAGACGTCCCCTAACTCCTGCATCTCCTGTTTACCAAAAGGTTGTGAGTACTGGATTTTAGCCAGCCAAATACTTTTCTAACTGTTCAGCTAGCTAGTTAACTTTCCATCTGGTCTTCCTGCGTGACCTTAGCTACGCCCACAGCAACAGTTACAGCCAGGATAAACTGTATTCCTACACCCCCTGGTGTAGTTTGGTACTTTGCATCTGCAGCATCCAACCGGTGCAGACCCTGCACCATTTTAGGAAGCTGTCCAGAGGAGAGCAACGAAAATGGTGCAGGGTCTGCACCGGAAGACATATGAAGAGAGACTTAAGGAGCTTAATATGTATAGCCTCGAGGAAAGGAGGTAGTTGGGGGACATGATAGAAACTTTCAAGTACCTCAAGGGAATCAACAAAGTCCAAGAGGGTAGCATCTTTCAAAACAAGAGGTGTGTAAGAACAAGGGGGCACAATTTGAAGATAGAGGGATCAGCTCAGAGGTAATTTAAGGAAGTATTTTTTCACAGAGAGGGTTGTGGATGCATGGAACATCCTTCTGGAGGAGGTTGTGGAGTCAAAAACAGTGGTGGAATTCAAGCATGCATGGGACAGTCATAAGGCAATTCTAGGGGGTTGGGGCAGAAAGAAGTAGGCTGCTGGTTAACTAGGATCTGCAGCTTATCCATTAGGTAGGGAAATGGGCAGACTGGGTGGGCCAAGCAGTCCTTATCTGCCATCAAATTCTATGTTTCTATATTTCTATCCCAATAAGCTGGCGCTGGCATTAGCCGAGCCCCCTGAGCCTGAACATGGACTAACCAGTACCTCTCAACTGCCCCTGATTTTAGGAACATTCCCTGATTTTGCCTCAGAAATTTCCGCTGTCCCTCCTAAATTTGGCATTTCTGTCACTGAAGATTAGGGATTTGAATCACAAAATAATGCCAGCCATTGGTGTTAAAGGAAAAGTCAACCCAAAACTTGAAACAATATATGGTGTGCAGAGTGTTTTAATTTGTATGTGAAGTTCTAGTGTTTCCTTCCCTCTGACTGGTATTAGGAGTTTTTCCTAAATTAGCCTGCTAGCTAGCTTTATGCTAGTTTTATGACCCCTGGGGATCTTCATCCCTGATAGCTTAATTATATTTCTTGTTCCCACAGCGCATCTTGTCTCATGTGACTGTGACGTAAGAGAGACCCAACATTCAGCACACACATGCCAAACAAGCTAAACATCTTGGAAGCTTTACAAGCTGCATAACAATTACCGGCAACAACGTTTTTCAGGATAGTAAAACTTTTACGATGAGGGTGGTCACCAAGCTGAATTCTACAGATGTTAAAATATAGCCATCTCTACTGTTGTGAACTGATTGTAAAGCAATGCTTTCTGCTGGATTTACGGTCTCTGCTACATCACTGTCACATGAAACAAGGTGCATTGTAGAACAAAGAAATACAATGAAGCTGTTTCATATGGAGATCTCCAGGGGTCATGAAACTACCCTAAAGCTAGCAGGCTAATTTAGAAAAATCTCTTCTTAGCAGACAGAGGGAGGGGCACACAACAACTTAACATACAAATCAAAACACTCTGCACAACATATGTTTTTGCAAGTTTTGGGTGGACATTTCCTTTAAAGTCTAGTTTTCATTAGGAAAATGGCATTCATACTAAGCAGCATATTGTATACTGCTTCCGGAAATAATATTACTATTTTTTCAGCTGTGTTCCTGATTTGGGATGAGGGAGGTTGAGAGGTATGGAGACTAACAAAGCTTCTGTTCCTAACTCTATACCAGCAGTCGGACAATTCTGAATGTATTGCATCATGGGTATGCAAATAACTTATTGGCTTGTATCACATAACAAAGAACATCCTCTCAGGGAAACATGCCCTATGAAGAGGAAGTTCTGTGTTATGCGATACTAGGCAGTTAGTTATTTGCATACCCATGATGCAATACTTTTGCACATGGCATGTTTCCTCGTTAACAAAAAAAAAGCACTGATACTTTCAAAGAGATGTTCCAACACTTGTTCTATATCTAACTATGGAACTGTTTTATTCACATATAATACACTGGTTATGGTCTCCACAATATTAGTAAATGAGGCTTTCATATGAGAAACATATGTGGCTATATATGTATTAGAAAACAAAGTCCTTCTTCTGAGTTTCGCAAGTAGTGTTTTATTATTAATAACAGTCAATTTTTGGTTATCCCCACATCGTCGTAGTGGGGATTACTTTATCTGTTCCAAAGATAGAAACTAAAAATAAACTGAATGGGGTAACTATGATAATATTAAATGGGTTTTGATTTTTTTCTGCATTTAACGATATAGCTTGGGAGGTTCTTAGAGATTGAATCCCTGAGGTGGCATAACATACTGGTTTGGCATAGGGTTGCCAATTCCTCATCTTTTAAAGTGTATGGTGTCTACTCTAAATAATTTGATAAACTTTGAGAAAAGTTTTCATTTTTAAATATAAAAAAATCAAGAAAAAAACATTTCATACCTTTTATTGGAGCAACATAGATGGTAGAAAAGAAAACTGGTGCTTAAACTTTCAGATTATACACAATCCTTCATCAGAAGCTAATGACAGTTGTTTTGGAAGCATACATCATATTAAAGACCAGATTATACATAAACAAACATTTGTCAGTGGCGAATGTTTGTTTGCTGGCATTAGCAGTGGAAGTGCAGGAGTTAGACAGATGCAGTACAGAAGTAGCAGTGACGTATTGAACTGACGCCAACTCCACCCCCACTGTGCAGAGATGGACAGGCATTGGGGTGTGCCTTTGGGTCGTCACCCATAAGGGTCACGACATTTGACCTCAATCTACCCTGCAAACACTGACAAGTGTCGAGGTGAGCCTTGGGGTGTTTGGGCTTTACACTCACCTCATCCCATAAGGAAATAGGCTAAACTGGGTGCAGTATAGGAGAATGGTGTGAACTCTAGGGCCAAAGAGTCCAAGGCGCACCTCGATGCCTATCACTGGCTGCAGGGTGGGGGTGGAATGACATGAGCATCAATTCTTGTGAGGATTTTTTGTACCAGATTTTCAATATAGGCATTTTGAGACCTCCGCTCATAAACAGTGTTACTGTGATTTTCTTAATCTGACCCAAACAATGATTTCCCACAGTGAGCGCACTATTCTGCACCAGAAGTGCGAAAACACATTTCAGCCAGGATGTGAAAAATGACAGCTGTAATGTTCATAAGGATGTGTAGGAAAATGCCAATGTTGAAAATCTGGAGTGAACATAGAGTAGTACAAATTCATGAAGTTACAAGAGATTAAGTGAAAGTGTAAGCTGCATCCTAATCAGTCATTTTATGGACTTTTGTCACCAGATTTTCAACATAGGCATTTTAGGACCTCTGCTCATGAACAGTGTCACTGTGATTTTCTTAATCTGTCCCGAACACTGATTTCCCACAGCGACAGTGCTATTCTGCGCCGGAAATGCGAAAACACATTTCGACCTAGATGTGAAAAATGACAGCTATACTGTTCATAAGGAGGTGTTAAAATATGCCAATACTGAAAATCTGAAGTGAAAATATTACAAATTTGCGAACTTGCGAATGTGCGTGGAAACTATGCAATGCATGCTCGTAACACAGTCATTTTTGATAATTTTTTCACCAAATTTGCAACATAGGCTTTTTGAGAGTTCACCTCATGAACAGTGACACTGTCATTTTGTTAATCAGTCCCGAAAGGTGATTTGGCACAGTGACCGCAAAATCACTTTTTGGGACCTAATAACCAGATGACAGTGATTGAATTCATGAGATCGGGTCCAAAGAACCCCATGTTGAAAATTTGGTGCAAAAATTCAAAAACATGACTGAGATATGAACCAAAGTTGAAAAAAAAATATTTATGTCATTATACAGCTTACCGGCATTTCTTCAGTTTGAGGTCAGCTTTGAAGATTGCAGACGTGTTCCAAGTTCACCGAAGATCGTTGCACGGGCTCTGGAGGGTAAGTATGGGGTGAGGAAATTGCAAGCGTGCGCAGAGGGTTGGAAGCGGGTTAGGGGCATGAGAAACAGCAAGGGGTCGTTTTCTTTTTTTACAGGTTTATTTTTTAAAAAGATGACGCTGGACTTTTGCAATGCTGGGGTGGACTCCCAGCATGGCACCTGGAAGTTTGGGGGGACAGTGGAGCCAATGGGGGATTGAGCACCCCTGTTGGCCACACACTGTGCTGGAGCACATGACGGCACAGGACTTTTGCCTCGCTGGGGTGGGCTCCCAGCGTGGCAGCATGAAATTTGTTTTTTTGGGGGCATTGGGCCGATGGGCGATTAGGCCCTTGGACCTACTAGTGTGGCGGGGTGCATGTGCGAGGGGATTGGGCACCTCTCAGCACACAACAAATGGGGGGCACATCATACAGATGCAGTGGCATACAGTTTGACTGCTAAGGTGGTGATGTGTAGGCAATTTGTATACTGCTGACGGCAGGTCAGTATGCAAATTGCCTACACATTACCACCGATGATTGTAGCAGTCGTTTGCTTTCAGCTGTAAGCCACTGCATCTGAATTGCTGTCATAGACAGCTCAGACAGTCATTGGTGTGGTGAGGCCGGACCTGCAATAAGGAGCAGGGCATTGGAAGCGGGGTGCCACACCTACAAAAACTCGTATGGTGGCACTATGTTTCTTGCACCTATGTGCAAGCAAACATAAAAACCACACAAAAAGGTCGTAAAGGATCCCATTGGGCAAAAAATTACATTTAAAACACAGGCTGTGAGTATTAGAGGAAAACATTCCAAGGTCAAATGTCACTGAGCAGAGAAATCTGCTTTGAGGTGATGGGAGAATCAGTGGCATTCTCATAGGTGCTTCCAGTGCCCTGCACGAGCACGGTGAGGAAAGGGAGGATTAAAGAATTCAACACATGGCTGGGGGAATGGTGTTGATCCAAGGGGTACAGGTTAGGGGGTGACTGGGGCAGAACCTGGAACAATAACGATATATATATATGCGGGGGACAGGCTACACTTGAGTGGGAGAGGAAAGGAGTATTAAAGCAGGGGATAGAGAGGTACATAGCAGCAAAGGTGGGTTTTAACAAGGTGGGGGGTGGCGAGTGGACAGCTGGTAGGCAGGGATCCCAGAGAGGGAAGTCAGATGTGCTTATCCCCATGTTAACAGGGTAGGAGTCAGGGTAGAGACATGTGAGGGGTGGAGGCGGGAACCCATGGTAGGATAAGGAAGGAAATGGGGTGGAGGGTGGTCACGTGAATGCGAGGAGCCTAGGTAATAAGTCAGCTGAGTTGCAGGCTGTCTTGGTAGTGGGGAAGATGGACATTGTGGCCATTATGGAAACTTGGGCTACCCAGTACCAGGACTGGGATATGATGATCCCAGGGTATAGAATATTCAAGAAGGATAGGACTAAGGGGAAGGGGGGGTGACATTCTATGTATGGGAAGGGGTTAGGTGTATAAGGGAGGAAGGCAGAATGGAGGCCCTATGGATGCAGTTTCAGGACTCGAAAGGTAGGACACTGAGGATGGGGGTGATATATAGACCACCAGTGCAAGGGGATGACCTGGATAGAGAGCTAGCTGAGCAGATCTGAAGAGTCTGTAGGAAGGGAAACACAGTAGTGTTGGGGGACTTCAATCTACCTGGGGTGGATTGGAGCACTCCAGCCACCACAAGTTCAAGGGAGCAGGTCATACTAGATGCATTTCAGGACAACTTCCTGGTGCTATTAGTACATGAGCCAACTAGATTGGAGAGGACGCTGGACCTGGTATTTTCAAATGGAGATGCTGTAAGAGAACTGGGGTGGAGGACCTTCTGGCTGGGAGTGATCACCACACGGTGTTGTTCATGCTCAATATGGGTAGGGAAATGGGGTACGGGGATTAAGGTAATTGATTTTAAAGTGGAGGACTTTAAAAGGATGGGGTGTAATTTGGAGTAGGTATCTGGTGGGAATTTAACCAGACATGGATGCTAGTCAAAAATGGGATATTATTAAAAAAGGTCTGACAGGCCACTGGGACTTGTACAAAGACACAGAGTAAGAAGGGAAGGGCAAAGAAGCCCAGTTGATTGACTCGAGAGGTTATGGAGAGGGTGAGAACCAAGAGGAAGGCATTTCAGAAACTCAAGACATTGGGAAGAGGGGTTGACATGGATGAGTATATGAAGAAGTCCAGGGAGGTTACCAGGCTAGTCAGAGCAGCCAAGGCTTCAAGAGAGCTGAGAATGGCACAGAGTATTGATTGATTGATTAAAAATAATTTTTATACAGAATACAAATTGTTAGGGTTTTATCCCCATTTTCAACAATGTCCTGTGGTGCACGTTGTACAAAATACATAAACAAAACAGCAAACTTCACATCAAATCACAATAATTTATTTAAAATAAGAAGTTTGAGTTAAAGTGATTATAGAATAATATCTTAAAAACTGACAAACTAGCTACTGATTTCATGTCATATGGAAGATTATTTCAATGCCCAGGGTAATGTCTCCAAGTCTGTTGCACGATTTCACCAAAGGGACTTTCTGGGAGGTTACTCTTAAACAAGCCAACTGTTCAGAGTGAGGTGCAGTCTCCACCAAATGAGCTAAAGGGTGTTTTTGTGTAAGTATATGAGCGTGTGACAAAATATCAATCACTTGTAACCTCTTTGCTCTTCTGGTTTAAGCCACCCAAGCCTGCCATATATATCACAATGGTGTGCCTTGAGTACATTTTGTGATAAATTTCCCCAATCTATAATATATTTGATCCAGTCTAACGCTGTCCGAGTAGAGTTCATGTATACATTAGAACCATAAGCTAATACTGGCATTAGCAATTGTTGTAACATTTTTTTCTTTCTTCTACTGTAAGTGATCCAGACACCCTTCTTAATGCCCCCAATCTCTGGCTTACTTTCTTAACTTACTGTAAAAGATGGTCAACATATGTTAGTCTGGCATCCACTATAACTGTCAAATATTGTAGTTTGAAAATTTTTTTAAATAAGTTCCAACAACAAATTTTGAAGCTTCAATTCTGACTTTCTTTCATGGGTATAACCCATGGAAAACACCATATATTGTTTTTTTTGTTTGTATTGAGTAACAAGCCAGAATTTCTCATCCATTTTTCCATAAGTGTCAAGTCCATCTGGAACTGCTGTTCCAGGCCCTTATGATCACTTGCAGATGCCACAAGTACTGTATCATCTGCATATAATCTTATCCCACTATGTTTTATTAATGCTGACAAATTGTTCACATATATATTGAACATCAGTGGGCCCAATATTGAGCCCTGGGGGACTCCTCTTTTAATCTCTACCAGGCCTGAAACAGCATCCCCATAGGACACACAGTGTTTATGGCCTGCCAGATATGACTGAAAAGAACTTCTTCAGATACATTAGAGAAAGAAGGAAGAACAAAGACCAGATTGTGAGGATTAGGAAGGATGGAGGGTGGGTGGAAAAGGGGGTGGATCAGGCAGAGGCATTAAATCAATACTTCTGCTCTGTGTTCATGAAGGAGAAAGGGCAGCAGATACCCCAAGGGAGGGGTAGAGTGAGTAGTTGGGGAGAGGGAGTGAATGATGTGGGGATTACAGAGGACAGGATTCTGGAAGGATTAAGGGCACTGAGGGTAGGCAAGGCACCAGGGCCTGATGGCATTCACTCTAGGGAACTCTGGGAGCTGGTGGAGATCCTGGTAGAACCACTGGCTGACCTGTTCAATACCTTCCTGGACACAGGATGTATATACCACAAGACTGGAGGATGGCCCATGTGGTACCCATTCACAAAAGTGGTCCTAGTGATGAACCAGGCAACTACAGACCAGTGAGTCTTACATCAGTTGTGGGGAAGCTCATGGAGACAATCCTAAAAGAGAGGCTAGTGACCTTTTTGGAGGACAGTGATCTCCAGGATGACCAACATCATGGGTTTGTCTCAGACAGATCCTGCCAGACAAATCTAATTGAGTATTATGACTGGGTGACCAATGAGCTAGACAGGGGCCATTGGGTGGATGTCCTGTATTTGGACTTTAGCAAGGCCTTTGATTCCGTGCCACATGGGAGGCTAGAGGGAAGCTGGAATACATATAGGTGAGAATGAAGATGGTCAGATGGATAGTCAACTGGCTGAATGAAATGCAGCAGAGGGTGGTGGTGGGGGATTCCCATCAACGAGGGAAGTGATAAGCGGGGTGCCAAAGGGATCGGTACTGGAACTAGTGCTGTTTGGGATATACATAGCTGATATCTCACACAGGATCCAGAGTAGGATCAGTCTCTTAGCTGATGATATGAAGATGGGAGCTGCGGTAGATGATATTGAAGGGTGGAAGGGGCTGCAGGAGGACCTGACCAAACTACAGGAGTGATCGGAAACATGTCAGCTGTGGTTCAACACCAAGAAGTGCAAGTTACTGCATCTCAGAGCTAGGAACCAGGAGAGGAGCTATCAGCTGGGAGGGGTGCAGCTGGAAAGCACCATGGAGGAAAAGGATCTAGGGGTGCTTATAATGGGTGGCATGAACAACTCAGTTCAGTGCTGGAAGGCAGCAGCAGAAGCCAACAGGATGCTAGGGTGTATAGTAAGGGAAATCTCTTCCAGAGATAGGGAGGTGATCCTTCCCTTGTACAGATCTCTGGTCAGGCTTCAATTGGAATACTGCGTGCAGTATTGGCACCCATTCCTGAAGAAGGACATCAAATTATTGGAGGAGGTACAACGTAGGGTGATCAAGATGATCAAGGGATTGAAGGGAAAGTCCTACAGGGATAGATTGTGCAAGCTGAATATGTACTCCCTGGAGGAAAGGAGGGATGGGGGAATATGACTGAAACCTTTAAATACCTTAAGGGGTTAAATAAGGCTAATACAGAAGGGATTTTCTAGCTTAGAAGGGGGAGGGATATGAAAGGGCATCAGCTGCGATTGGGGGGGGAAGATTCAAGAGGGAAACCAGGAGACATTTTTTCACTGAACAGGTGGTGGACAGGTGGAGTGCTCTGCCCGAGGAGGTGATATCCTGTAGAATGGTGGGTGGCTTTAAGAGGGGTTGGGACAGGGTGGGGGGTTGTGATGAAGAGGGGTTGGGAGGATGGAGCAGCTGCAAGTTGAGGGGCTAGCTGCACAGTCGAGCAGACTTGATAGACAGTAAGGCCTACTTCTGCTGGCATTTTCATATGTTCGTATGTCTGAACAAAGTTTACATTTTTTAGATATAAAAAAATCAAGAAAAAAAGATGATCTGATACTTTCTACTGGACTAACATAGATGTTACAAAATAAAACAGGTGCTTAAGATTTCGGATTACACACAATCCTTCATCAGAAGCTAATGACAGTTGTTTTGGAAGAATACATCCTATTAAATTTATTTATATTTGTTTGAAAAGTTTCACCAGGAAAGTCACATAGAGCTGCAGTAGTTCATCTCCCAGTGCATCCTGGGGGAAGGGAAAGTGCGGATAGCAACAATAATTACAGAAATAGTAAAATTTAGCAATGAAGTGGCAGCTCAATAACGAACTGCACATAATTCACATTGAGTCAGTACATATTGCTCCTAGCAAGTGATTGACTGTTAATATAACCCCTGGGAGTGCCTTATTGCTATTATAAAAATTATTCTAAAAGAAAAGTGTTAAACATGTCCTTTTTGAATGCTTTCCTCATTCGAAGGGAGATTTTTAGTAAAATAGTTCTTCTACCAACAGTTTCAGAATGCTGGTTCAGAATCAGAATGCATGATTTCACACATTCAGCACAGCTGGAGGATGGAATGCTGACAGGAAGAATTCATGCGCCATGGTGACCAGGCTGTACATGACAGTGTAACAGGGATTAATGTAAGACTGTCGGAATGCTGACAGCCAATCAGACTGCAGGATTTCTGAGACCCTTGTTATAACAGACATACAGATATAATCACATATATATATAGTTTTGCAATTTTACAAAATATGTACAACCTTAATATAGTCACTATAAGAGCAAAGGTGAGAACTTGAGTATAATCATAGGAAAGACTAGAAAAGGTGGAAAGGAGAAGGGGGCTAGTGGGCTAACCCACCCTTTCAGGATGCGTGAACCCCACAAATGGAAAAGCTGGTGGTTTGTATGGGAATCAAGTAAGGGAACGGGGGAGGATGAAGAGATAGGAAAGGGAAGGTAAAGAAATAGAGTCATGGAGAGGGGAAGAAAATAGGGAAGCAGAACTGGTAGAATACAGGAGGACACAGTGAGATTAAAAGAAGAGCTAGCGAGCTGGAAGAGAAGATGGGAGAGGGGCTGCTGCAGTTGCAGGAGGGGAAGTGTGAAGACGTAGTAGGCAGGATAGAGAACTGGGAGACAGGGCAGAATGAATATCTAAACAAGGAGAATGCCAGCTATGGGAGAAGTGATAGGAGAAGGCAGATCTTCCAGCAGTGGAAGGGGGGAACAAATGTCTTTTGTGTGGAGTTGCAGAATGTATAGTGGGGAGTAGGAGGAAGAGAGGAGAGAAAAGAGGTAGGGTGGTAGGGAGTGAAGCCAGAATTTTCCAGTCAGAGAAGTGCTGTGAGCAAGGTGTCTAGCACTAAGAGAGGGGGAGAAGAGAGAGGAGTAGAGGTCACAGTGGTGAGTACAGGGTGGACAGTCAAGTGTGAAGGGGCAGAAGGAGTTGAGAGTATCCAGTTTGGTAAGGGTTGAGTTAGGGGCGGAGCGGTATGCAATGTTTCCAAAATCAAAAATAGGGAAGATAGAAACATAGAAACATTGACTTTGACGGCAGATAAGGACCACTTGGCCCACCCAGTCTGTCCATTTCCCTACCTATTGGACAAGCTGCAGATCCTAGTTAACCAGCAGCCTACTTCCTCCTGCCCTAACTATAATTGCCTTATGTCTGTCCTATGCACTCTTGAATTCCACCACTGTTTTTTACCCCACAACCTCCTCAGAAAGGCCGTTCCATATGTCCACCACCCTCTCCATGAACAAAATACTTCCTCATGTTGCCCCTGAGCCATCGCCCCTCTATCTTTAAATTGCACCCTCTTTTTCTTGCACATCTCTTTTTCTGAAAGATGCTACCCTCTTGAACACTGATTCTCTTGAGGTACTTGAAAGTTTCTATCATGTCTCACCTCTCCCTCGTTTCATTAAGGGTATATATATTACATTGCTTTAGTCTCTCTTCATATGGTTTCTGGTGCAGACCCTGTACCATTTTAGTTGCTCTTCTCTGGACTGCCTCCATCCTGCCTATGTCCTTATGGAGATGGGGTCTCCAGAACTGCAGGCAGTACTCCAGATGGGGTCTCACCAACTGTCTGTACAGAGGGATGACAACTTCCTGTTTTCTACTGGTGAGAAAAAACAGTTAATGGTGCGCTCATGCTAGACTCCTTGTGCAGAAAAGAGCAGCCAACCCAAAACGTAGAAAAATGGAACAGGAAACTGCATTAGTGAACACAAATGCCAACAGTCTCAAGGGTTAAATATCCATATATTTATTGCAACAAAGGTGCCAGAAAAAACACCCTCTTCCCCAGCGCTTCTGCCCGACTCTGGGCCTTCCTCAGGGAGCAGGTCTGAGGTCTAACATACAACGCCCATTTTAAGATCATAATTTAAAGGTACACACACCCAAGTGATTCATTTGATTAAGTGATTTTAACAAAAAAAGACATACAAAAATTCTAGCAAAAACATTCATAACTCTCTAATTCACACAAGAATTCTGATTATTTACTTTCATGACCGTGCTTATTCTTAGTCTTCTAATGTTATATTTATACATCCTCATTTTTAAAAATAAAAGCAAGAATAGCACTTCATGTACTAATTTGCTTATTTCCTTTGAGTAGATAAGAAAGAGCACAATAATAGTTTTTGGTTCTAAAGTTAGCTAATAAATTGGAAACCCCTGAAGACCTGGCGGCGGTGATTGACCTCTCAATGGTTGGCAAGATCAGCACAGACCCTGAGCTGTTAGTCACGACCTATAACGGGACCATTTCTTCAGCTCTTGATCTGATTGCTCCTTTTGGTTAAGCGCCTTTCACGGCAGCCCTGGGAGGGCCCCATGGTTTGATGGGACCCTGAGGGAGTTCGGAGGTTGAGTTAGGGTTAGAGTTGCCGCTGGATGGAGGTTCTGCCTTGGATGCCGACTCACCTTATTTTGTTAGAGCATTATAAACTCTATCAAACAGAAATTTCCCGTAAGAAGGCAGAATTCCTATGCAGGAAAATTGCTGTTGCATGGAACTGACCGGCTCAACTCTTCTGAACTGTGGACAGGCTGTGCAACCCAGCCTGTCTGCAGTTCCGTCGAGCTTTTTCACAAATTAAGTGTGATGAGATCGCTTGATTCCTTGCGAATAAGGTGGCTGACATCAGGCAGGAGTGCCGTCAGCCTCGCTCTATGGGGGATTCTGTTGGTCGGTGCTTGGTCACAGAGCCTGGAGTTTCCTGGAGTACCTTTGATCTGCTGGAATTCGTTGACATTATGAGGTTCATCCAGAGAATGCGTCCCACATGCTGTAGTTTAGATCCGAGACCTACTTCCCTGATTTTGGATTGTAGTGATATCATCAGCCCGGTCTTAGTTCGGATTGTCTGGTGCTCTTTGGAATCGGGTGAGTTTCCTTGCTCCCTGAAGGAGGCGGTAGTGACACCCCTCCTGAAGAAAGCTTCTTTGGACCCGGAGAATCTAACGAACTACAGACCTATCTCTAACCTTCCTCTTCGCTCTCGAGGTTATCTATATCCCCAGAACCTCTCGATGAAATTACAGCCTTGTAATTCACAGTAACCTATCTATTATTCTATTTGTATGTTTGAGTAAGGCAATGTTACAAATTACCCAGAAATCCTTTTTGCTGTATTTGAAATAATGACAGCTCCCTCGTATGACATCATTTTGGGGGTGTGGACACACACAGAAAACTGGAGAACAAAACTGATAAAACAGTAAAATAATGATGACAGATTTTTTTCAAAAACAAATTGCAGCTTCAACATTTGAAGCATGTCTGACAATGGCATGCCATGTGTAACAGGCATTTGGGGAACCTTCAACATTTACTAGTTTAAAATGGAGACCACTGTTGGTCAGTCTTAGTATTGCAGACATCTACACTGCATATACAGTAGATATTGGGTACAATACAATAGTGCGGTCACCACTACCAAAATAAGGGACTGTACCTCTGAGTAACCCCATTTTAAT
This sequence comes from Neoceratodus forsteri, assembly GCA_016271365.2. Taxonomy (NCBI): domain Eukaryota; kingdom Metazoa; phylum Chordata; order Ceratodontiformes; family Ceratodontidae; genus Neoceratodus; species Neoceratodus forsteri. The sequence continues at coordinate 286,857,840 of CM057455.1, read as the reverse complement.
TATTTTTTTATTGAAATGTTTCACCAGGAAGGCACACTAAGCAACAAGTTGCTCGTCTCCTGGTGTGACCTGAGGGGAAGGTGTACAATAGGAATGAGACAGTAAACATTCAATTTTGTGCTCCCAGGTCGCTCCTGTAAAAAAGCTTTCAGCTTAGTGTGCTATACCTGGTTAAACAACTAAATAAATAATAATAAAAAAAAATTAAAGATCAACAATAGCATACAATTGTAAGGCAGGTGTTACAAAAAAAGTGTTCCAACAGTATTGAGCATAACATGTAGAAAGAGTGGACAATAATAAGTGCCAGGTTAATAAGTAAACAAGTGCTTACTTAAAAGAAAAGAGGGAAAGGGTGAGGTGAGGTGGGAGGTGAGGTGAGGAGGTGGGGTGGGGTGGGTAAGAGTCATGCCCTGGATACCCCCTCAGGGTGTGAGGAACCCTGCAATGGGACTGGAGGGACCAGAGAGAAGGGGATAATGCAGTGTACCAGAGAGACCCCTTTAGGATGGTGGGGGAAGGTAGTGGGGCCAGATGGACTTCACCCCAGAATTCTAAAAGAATTCTAAAAGAATTAAGCAACGAACTAGTGACACCACTGACTACCCTTTATAACAAATCATGGGAGGAGGGTGTGGTACCTGAGGACTGGAAGAAGGCTGATGTGATTCCCTTTCACAAAAGTGGGAGCAAGACAGAGGCAGGAAACTACAGACCTGTCAGTTTGACCTCTGTAGTAGGGAAAGTGATGGAATCACTTCTGAAGGAAAGAATTGTTGAGTACCTAGAGGCCAGTGGGCACAGGACCCAAGGCAGCATGGGTTCACAGGAAGGTCATGTCAGACAAATCTAATTGATTTCTTTGACTGGGTGACCAAAGTAGTGGACCAGGGAAGGGCTGTGGACATGGCCTACCTAGACTTTAGCAAGACATTTGACACAGTCCCACACAAAAGATTAGTAGTCAAATTAACCAGCCTTGGAGTGGGTCCCAGTGTGGAAGCCTGGGTAAAACATTGGCTGAACAACAGGACACAGAAGGTAATTGTAAATGGAGTCCACTCTGAAGAAAGAGGGGTTACTAGTGTTGTACCGCAGGGTTCAGTACTGGGTCCAGTCCTTTTTAATGTCTTTATAAGTGACATTGCAGAGGGACTGGAAGGAAAGTATGCCTCTTGCAGATGACACAAAGATCTGCAACAGGGTTGATACACAAGGAGGCGTGGGAAGGATGAGAAGGGACTTGGCAAGGTTGGAGGAATGGTCAAAGTATCGCAGCTTGGATTCAATGCAAAGAAGTGCAAAGTAATGCACATCGGAAACAAAAACCCAGGGGAAGATTACACAATGGGGGGAGAGGTAGTAACAACAACAAAAATGGAAAGGGACCTGTGGGTAATAATATCAGATGACCTTAAGGTTGGCAAGCAATGTGAGAAGGCGGTGGGAGGGCTAGGGGATACTGGGATGTATAGGAGAGGCATCGCCAGCAGAAAACAGGAAGTTGTTATTCCCTGTACAGACAGTTGGTGAGACCCCATCCGAGTACTCAAGTCCCAGTTCTGGAGACCCCATCTCCACTAGGACATAGACAGGATGGAGGCAGTTCAGAGGAGGGCAACTAAAATGGTGCAGGGTCTGCAAGAGAAGCCATACAAGGAGAAGCTAAAGGAGCTTAATATGTATACCCTTGAGGAAAGGAGGGAGAGGGGGACATGATAGAAACATTTAAGTACCTCAATGGAATCAACAAAGTCCAAGAGGGTAGCATCTTTCAGAAAAAGAGATGTGCAAGAACAAGGGGACACAATCTGAAAAAAGAGGGGGGACGGCTCAGGGGCAATGTGAGGAAGTATTTTTTCACAGAGAGGGTGGTGGACACATGGGACAGCCTTCCTGAGGAGGTTGTGGGGTCTAAAACTGTGGGAGAATTCAAGAATGCATGGGACAGACATAAGGCAGTTTTTGTTGGGGGTAGGAAGAAATAGGCTGTTGGTTAAATAGGATCTGCAGCTTATCCTGTATGTAGGGAAATGGGCAGACTAGGTGGGCCAAGCGGTCCTTATCTGCCGTCAAAGTCTATGTTTCTGTGTTCCTAGTAGATCAGAGATACAAGCTCCTTGGAGTGATAAGTGAAGGTGAGGGTAGAGAGGTAGGGTTTGGCCAGGGCTTAGAGGAGGGAATTAGATAGGAACATGGCAGGAGCAGCTAGGTGCAAAGTAATTTTTCAGGGCAGAGCAGATGGAGTAGGTGGAGGATGAGTGCCGGATTTGAGATGGGAGGGAATTCCAAATTTTTGGGAGGCAATAAGAGAAACCAGATTACAGATTTGGGATCTGCGAGGGACAACAGAATCGGACAATTTAAGGGAATGGGAGGGTGGAGGGGGTGTTATAAAGGAGGAGGAGGAGGAGGTGAGGTAGGAATGGAGTTCTCCCAACCAGTGCTTGGGGGTGAATTTAGCACAGTGGGAGAGTTGCCTATTTGTAAGAGACGGGAAGGATAGGGCATGATAAAGATTGCAGTGATGGGTGTTGGGGGGGAGGAGGGCATCCAGGGCAAAGCAGCAGAAGGAATTGAAGAGGGGTGTCTAGTCTGGCCAGGGAGGACTTAGTGGCAACACCATAGACTACATCACAGTAGTCGAAAATGGGCAGTATCATCTGAACAAGTTCATGCCTAGCCGTAGGAGGGATGCAACTATGGTTCCTGAACAAGGCACCAAGCTTGGGGCACAGTTTTTTCTGGATAGCGTCAATATGTCCTGAGTAGGGTTACCACCTGTCTTGATTTTCGCAGGACAGTCCTGATTTGGGCAGCTGTGTCCTGCAAGAAAATATGGAAAATACTAAATGTCCTGACTTTATAGTACAAAAATATTTTTTAAATTTCAACTAAAAGTTGCAGAAAACTAAAATACCCTAATAAAAATACCTTAAAATGATAAGAAACAATAGATGCAACTAAGAAACTACAATACTTTGCCTTAATTCTGATTGCATAGAGAAAACAAGTCTGTTGCATTGTTTGAGATTACATACTGTCCTGCGAAAAATCATGTTTGAGTAAGAAATGTCCCACTTTGGGCTTCTTAAGAGGTGGTAACCCTAGTCCTGAGAAGTTTAGGTGTTGATCCAACCAAACACCTAAGTACCTGAAGGAGGATGTGTCCTCAAGTAAAACATTTAAAACTAGTAAATATACTAGTAAAACTAGTAACTAGTAAAACTAACATTTTTAAATCAGATTTATAATTTCCCCAGAATGCCTTGGTGCTGTATGCAAAACCTTGATATTTCCCTTGCATGACATCGTTCTGGGGGTGTGGCTGCACACAGAAAACTGGAGGACAAAGTGCTGATTTATTTATTTAAAAGTTTTACCAGGAAGGCATGCTGAGCAGACTACCGCTCGATTCCAGATGCATCCTGGAGTAAAACATAACATAAAATGACTATGACAGATTTTTTTTTACAAAACAAATTGCAGTTTCAGCATTTGAAGAATGGGCAGCAATGGCATACTATGTGAATAAAGCAGCCGTGAAACCTCACAAAATCACTTTAAAGTAAATCTTGAAGGCACACCAAATGCCTGTTAAACATGGCATGTCACTACCAGACGTGCTTCAAATATTGAAGCTGCAATTTGTTTCGAAAAACAATCTATCATTGTCTTACTATTTTATCAGAGTTTTGTTCTTCCATTTCCTGTGTTTGGCCACAGTCTCACACTAATATCATACCAGAGAACTATCATTATTTTATATAACAAATAAAAGTTTTGAATAATTTATATTATTTTAAATATGTCTTATTCAGATATTCACTATGTTATATTAACAATAATATCTAAATAACTACAACAAAATATCGTGGGTAATATAGAAGCTTGTATTACAATTTCCCCTACTCTGAGATGCTGTCCTATATTTGTGTTGTGGTGTCAACCATACAAGCTTTTTTTTTTTTCACAACAATGCATTGCATATACTTCCTATAGCTACAAGACTTCTATACTGAAAGGTGTTGGCTTCTGTTTCTTCAGTGAGCACAGAAATATAATAACATGTATACTAATTTGCATAGTGAGACATTGTGGGTACAGCAGCTTTGTTTCCCTGGTATGATGTCCCAGCACTGAGAACAAAAGGGGTGGGTTATACAAATGAAGCATGTGGGGCTAGGTTTTGAATATCTGGCCCCACATGTTATCAAAAATCAATTAACTATATAATATTTTGGTGGCAAGAAGTGTTATTTCTCCATAAAAATCTGAAAACAGATTTGTAGTTTCCAATTGAAATACACTGGCAGCCTTGCTAGTAAAGATGTTATGACATCATCACACAGGGACGCCTCTGGAGTCTTTTTTCACTAGCAATTAGCAAAATACAAATACAAAGATGGAAAAGTAAACAAATAAAAGCAAACCGAATGATTGCAGAGGCATCGAAAGGCCCCAAATATTCATTCTTTAAGATATGCACCCTTACTGAGCACCTGCGCTTTAAGTTCTATGCTCTGCTTTTACCAAGTCCTCAGTACATCTCTTTGCTGATGACACCGTACTGTATGTCAGCAACCCTTCACCTAAAGTTGCTCATGAAATCCTACAAGCAGAATTCTCCCTGTTACAACATCAGCTTCTCGAGAAAAAGCTTCTGCTAAATGCAAAGAAAACCAAAGCAATGATGTTCATAACCCAAAACTCCACCAACACATCCTCTTCAATCAGTCTCCCCCAGATATGCACTATACTTGGAGAAAATCTGGAGTATGTTGAAAATTTCAAATACATGAGGTGTGTGGATTGACAACAGACTTGACTTTACTCAGCATCTAGAACAACTGCTGAAAAGTTCACCTAAGGCTTGGCCTCCTCACAGATTAAAACCCTTCCTTAATAGAGATTCAAAGATGAGATTAGTCCAGGCCATCTTTCTATCAGTCATTGACTACGCAGACTTCCTCTATAGTCACTGCTCCACTCCCTACCTACAAAAGTTGGATACCTTATACCATAGAGCAATAAGGTTCATTACAGACCTGCCATATAATACTCACCATTGTTCTCTCTGTGATTCAGTTGGATGGGTTTCCCTTCATGTCAAGAGGAGCAGAAATGCAGCTCTATGGATCTACAGAGGTTTATCAAAAAAACTCCCAAGCTATATCCTGGACTGCTTCAACCTGACCACTCCTAGCTCCTATGCCCTAAGAAGCAACAATATCATCCTGCTCAAATTGCCCAAAGTCAACACCAAAATAGGGAGGGCAGCAATCAGCTACTCTCTAGCCATAGCATGGAACACCTCCAAAAATCCTAAAACTGTCCATTATTATTCCATTTACATCCTTCAAGCAGCACTGTACAGCCTTCTTCACAGAGAAATGCAGTTGCTACCGCTAGAGATAGAATAGTCATCCCACAAAACCTTATTCCAATCACATATGGCATATTCCTTCCAGCCAGACACCGCCAGTATATGGCACCAATATTCCTCTCACCATCCTTGTACTCATTATGTGAGTGACTGTCATAGTTCTCATTGTGATATATATGTATTGTACATATTGTAGATGTTAGTTTAACTTTCTCTTGCCAAGCTTTAACATGTGAATTCTCTGTATATTATTGTGTTCTAAATAACATTTTCTTGTTCCTGTATGTATAACTGTCTCATAAGTATGTGATGTAATTGCTGTGCACCAACTCGAACCTTGACCTTATCAGGTCCATCTTGTAAATGAGCCTTGCTCAATGATGATCGCCTGAATAAATAAAGATTTGATTGATTGATTGATTGATTGCTTCTTCAATTGCATAACCCGCCCCTTCTGTTTCTCAGTGCCGCAACTCCCAACTGTGACATGCAAGGGGAAAAAAGCTGGTTTGAAACAGTGACCTCTGTTGGTCAGTCTTGGTATTGCAGACGTCTACACTACCAAAATAAAGGACATCTCTCAGTAAAGAAATCTTGTCAGCTAGATACTACACGCACAATGCCTTGTTTTGAAAATAAACATATGAGGGCTTTTATTGTTGAAGCCACTACAGAAATAGGACTGCACTTCACAATAAGGAAATTAGAAAACAACTTCTTATTGTACCCACAATGCCTTACTACATATGTCTACATATTATTTTTATTTATTTTATTTATTCAAGTGTTTCACCAGGACGACATACTGAGCAATAACTGCTCATTTCTAGATGCGTCCTGGGGGGCAGGAAAGCGGAGTTACACAAGCATATACATGAGTACAATTGAGGAGACTGTAATACAACAGTTACACAGAATACAAGGGCAATTTAAATATTAGGTAGATGGCAGTAACAGAAACAGTAGGAACAATATGGTGGGTAAGTACAACAATCAGAATAATATTACACATGAGAACAGAACAAAAATACAAGTAGGGAATTCTTTGGATGAAGAAACAGAGACCTCTGTTGGTCAGTCTTGGTATTGCAGACATCTACACTACCGATGCAGGAAACTACATCTCTCAGTAAAGAAATCTTGTCAGATACTGTATGCACAATGCCTTGTTTTGAAAATAAACATATGAGAGCTCTTATTGTTGAAGCCACTATAGAAATATGAGACTGAACCTCACAGTAAGGAAATTAGAAACAATTTCTTATTGTACCCACATGTCCTGCCTCATATGTCTACATATTTTTTTGTAAACTTTATTTTAAATTAGCAGCAGATCAAAATTGCTACAGACATAATTGTTCAAAACACATGTCTACTCAGACGAGAGTATGTCAGCATAATACCTCTTGCAGTCACCACCACCAAAATAAGGGACTTCACCTCTAAGTAACTAACATTTAAGCCAGCTTTATAATTTAACCAAAAGGCATTGATGTGTATAAAATATTATGCTTTCTTTTTGCATGCTATAATTCTGTTGGTGTGGCCATATACTGAGAACTAAAAGACAGAATGTTGTTAAAGCATAAATGAAAATAACTGACAGGTGTTTTTTCTAAACAAATTATAACTTTACTATCTGAAACATAGGGAGCAATAGTATACTGTGTAAAAAAGCATTTGCGAAACATCCCAAAATCACTTTAAAGTTTGACTATATTCCTTGCTCCTATGTGATTAAAGGGTGTAGTAGAAACACACAGGAAGTGGAATGGGAGAGGAAAGGAACTATTTAATCACTCTCTGTAGTTGTGAAACATAACTCCTGAGGAACACTCAGCAAGAGTCGAAGCACCCGAGTAGTGGTAACAGCTTGTGGATGTTACCAATTTGTGAGCGTTAGTTTTTAACTGCCTTTTTGGAAAAAAAGTTAATGTATGTGTTGCGACTCATGGGTGGAACTTTATTACTTCCCCTCAAGTGTCATGGATTTAGGAATGGAGCAGTGTTGCATATTTGGGGTAGGCAAACCCTTTTACAGGCACTGACTGTTAGTTATTCATGGCTCCCACACCTATTGTCAGCCAATTTTGGGATTGCCTCGGAGGCTGCAGAATGCAGATGTTATCGTGGGATAGCACAGGTTGGGGAAGTGTAGGAAAAAAGGTGTTTTAAAAGAGTTGTTAACGTGGTTCATCTGTGTCTAAAGCACTTGGAAATTTGAGCAAAAAATGCAATCAGTGAGTGTGGTGTCAAGACTGAATGAGACACAGGGATTTGATTGGGAAAACATGGAGAGCAAGTCCTGCAGGAAACAGACGGCAAAAGAGAAACTGTGAGGTACGGAGCAACAGCAAGGGACAGAAGGTAATATTGTCACTGCATTCAATAAGTTGGAGAGATTGCTTTTTAAAAAAATTGACATTACATTTAATATTACAATACTCGAACAGTATCTAGAGAAGAAATGGGCACCCCGAGGTCTGAGGGTTATGGCTGAACCATCAGTGGGGATTGAATCATTCTGGCCTAAAGATGAATGGGTAAAGGCTGCTTGAGAACGCTCAGAGAAGTTCATTGAAATAATTACAGTGGAGGATGAGGATAATTATGTTGAACTGTTGTCTGAGATACAAGGCAGCCAAGGAAGAAGTACTAAAACATAACAATAACACACAATTTATGGATTTGCATGCCTCATTGCAAAGGAAACAAAGCAAATATGAGAAGGACATTATTCAAAGGAAACAAAATAAATTAAGACAAGCAGAATTTTGAGAAGGGACAGATTTTACATTGAGCAAAAAGTCAATCTAGAAACAGAGAGAGAGAGAGAGAGATTAAAAGTAAAGTTCTTTGATAAAAAGAAACAAGAGCAGACAGCAGAATAATTGAAGACCCCCTTCCCCAGTGGTTCCGAAAAAGCTTTTTTAAACAAGAAAAAAGTCAACATGATATAAGAAAAAACAGAAGAGGAAAAAGAAGGGAACAAAAAGAAACAGAAAATCAAAGAACACTCCGGGACAAGAAACTAATGAACCAGAAGTAGTAGTAGTAGTAAATCGCTCTGACATTACCTTAACTCAAGACCAATTAGGGGTTTAAAAAGGGGACTTACATTTGGGTACAGGGTTGGCAGGGGGAGGCCGAGGCACTGTGGGTCACCCTACAACATGGAAATGGCACAGCAATATGCACAGGGGTGATATACAGGCCTCCAGGAGAGGGAGAGGAACTGGACAGGGAACTAGGGTAAGAAATACATGAGATGGCAGTGGAAGGTGAAATTCTACTGATAAAGGATTTCAATATGCCAGATGTGGATTGGAACAACCGTGTAGCTGCTTCAGCCAGAACCAGAGGCATCCTTGATTCACTCCAGGAGGCTGGACTCAGGCAGCTTGTTTATTTATTGAAATGTTTCAGCAGGAAGGCACATTGAACAACAAGTTGCTCATCTCATGGTGCGACCTGGGGGGGGGGTGTACAAGTGAATTTAAAAACAGAGATTATACATGCAATTACAGTTCTGTTACTTAATGATTAGGTACAGAATGAAACCACATATCACAACACACATAGAAACATAGAAACATAGAAGTTGACGGCAGATAAGGACCGCAAGGCCCATCCAGTCTGCCCATTTCTTTTTCTACCTTATAAATGTGCCATCGGCCTTTGCTCTGTCAGTGGCCTATCTATTCATAGTCATTTGTATTGCTCCCTTATGCCTATCCCATGCCTGTTTGAAGCCCTGCACTGTATTCATAGCCACCACTTCTGTGGTAAGCCATTCCATGCATCCACCACCCTTTCTGTGAAAAAGAATTTCCTCACATTCCCCTTAATCGGCCTCCTCTAATCTCATGCTGTGTCCTCTTGTCCTGCTATTTTCTTATATTTAAACATGTTAGACTCTTTTCACCTTGTTTATGCCCTTAAGGTGTTTGAATGCCTCGATCATATCACCTCTCTCCTCCTTTGCTCAAGGTATACATATTGAGCTCCTAATCTGTCCTCATATGTCTTCTGATGCAGTCCCTGCACCATTTTGTGCCCTTCTCTGACTGCCTCAATTTGGTTAATGTCCTTGTGAAGGTGTGCCTCCAATACTGCACGCAGTACTCCAGATGGGGCCTAACCAGTGTCTTGTACAGAGGGATTAATACCTCCTCACGATTTGTGATAATTCCTACTAATAATACACCCTAACCTGTAGCCTTACCTACTGCTTTAGAGGCTCTTTGATGATTTTAGGTCATCAGTGATGATGATGCCCAAGTCTCTTTCTTCCTTTGTGACTGCTAGCAACTCCCTCCCAGCCTATAGGTGGCTTGAGGGTTTCCCTTCCCTATGTGCATGATTTTGCACTTCTTGCATTAAATCCCAGTTGCCACTCTTCTGACCATTCTGCTAGTTTATCCAGATCTCTTCTCATTCTGCCCACCCCATCTGGATCATCTACTCTGTTGCAGATCTTGGTGTCATCTGCAAACAGACAAGCCTTACCCTCTAGTCCATCTGCAAGGTCACTAATGAAGATGTTGAAGATGACTGGCCCCAGGACTGATCCCTGAGGTACCCCACTTGTGACTTGCATCTCTTCTGACTGTATACCATTTACCACCACTCTCTGTTTTCTGCCCGTCAACCAGTTTGCCACCCAGTTGACCAACTTCTGACCCACCCGAGCCTACCCAGCTTATTTATCAATCTTGTATGTGGAACAGTGTCAAAAGCTTTGCTGAAGTCAAGGTAGGTGACATCAACTGCTCCCCCTTGGTCCACCACTCTGGTTACCCAGTCAAAGAAATCTATGAGATTAGTTTGACAGGACCTTCCTTTTGTAAACCCATGCTGTCTCGGATCCTGTGCTCCTATGGATTCCAGGTGTTGCACTATCCTTTCCTTAAGGAGTGCCTCCATAATCTTGCCCACTACTGAGGTAAGACTGACTGGTCTGTAGTTCCCTGCCTCCTCCCTGCTACCACTCTTGTGGAGCGGGATCACATGACTCCCTTCTCCAGTCTTCTGGGACCTCTCCTGTGCTCAGAGACTCACTAAACAATTCTGCTAATGGCTCTGCTAGTTCCTCCTTTAGCTCCTTAAGTACCCTGGGATGTATGCCATCAGGTCCCATTGCCTTATCCACCCTGGGCTTGCAAGCTCTTGTAGGACCCTTTCTTTTGTGAAGGGAGTAGTGCTCACCTCCCTCCCCCGTGTCCATGATGTTGAGCTGTGGGCCCTGCCCTACCTTCTCTTCAGTAAATACTGAGCAAAAGTATCTATTTAGGATAGATGCCTTTACAGGGTCCTCCTCCTCACATGCTCCCTTTTCTCCATTAAGCTTAGTAATACCCCCTCTGGACTTTCTTCTTTCACTAATGTATCTATAGAAAGTCTTGTCACCTTCTTTTACTGTTCGTGCTAGTGTTTCCTCAGTTTGGGACTTTGCCTGCCTTACTGCCTTCCCTGCTTCCCTTAGGGCAGTTTGGTATGCCTCCCATTCTTCATCCCGCTGTGTTCCCTTATATTTCCTGAAGGCCAGCCTTTTGGCTCTGACCTTTTCTGCTACTGTATTTGAGAACCAAAGTGGTTTCCTTTTTCTTTTGCACTTCCTTTTCTGTCTAACACAATGGGATGTTGCTTCAAGTATTGCATCCTTAATGCTTGCCCACTTTGCCTGTACCCCCTCACCTGTGTTTCTTTTTGCCAGGGCTAGCTTAACTCTGTTGGCCATCTTATCAAAGTCAGCACCTCTGAAGTCCCATATTTTGCCTTGGAATGGGATGATTTAGATGTAGTAGCCAAATTGAACCATACCGTGTGATGGTCACTGGCTCCCAGGTGACCTTCTCACCTGGAGATCTGTGATCCTTCTTTGTTAGTCAGTACTAGATCTAGGATAGCCCTGTCTCTTGTGGGTTGCTGTACCAGTTGTTTGAGGCCCTCCCCTGCAGGGAATCCACTATGAGTCTAGTTCTGGCAGATGTTCCTGCTGGTATTGACCAATCTGTATCCGCATGTTGAAGTCTCCCATTATCAGAACCTCCCTTTAGCTGTCATGTTTTGTATATCTTCTAACAGTAATGTGTCTATGTCTTCCCTCTGGTCTGGGGCCTGTAGACAACCCCAGTTCTTATGGCTGTCCCATTTCCTGTTTCCAGGGTGACCCACAGTTCTCCTGGCTCCTTATGTGTATTCTGAATTTCTGTAGCTTTGATATTTTCATTAACATACAGGGCCACTCCTCCCCCCCTTTTTGCACCTCGGTCTCTTCTGAACAATACATAGCCAGGTACTGAAGTCTCCCAAGTGTGGTTACTGGTAAACCACGTCTCACTAATTGCTACTATGTCCAGTTTAGCCTCTGACATTATTGCCTGCAGGTCTGGGATCTTATTTCCCAGGCTGTGAGCATTTGTGTACATGATTTTCCATTGGCCAGATTTTGGTGTGTTAGTTGTTGGGTGAAGTTTGGCATTACCCCTGTGCGTCGTATGGGGAGACAAACCTTTTTTCTTACCTGGTGATGCAAATGAATGGCAAACATGCTGAATTCCTGTTTGACCACTAGCTGAGGGGGGAGGGGTGTTCTTCCCATTCGACGTATGGGGTGCTGCACCCCTCTCCCCATTTGCTAGTTTAAATATTCTGCAAAGACGTCAAACTTCTGCCCCAATGCACTGACTCCCTCTTTAGTCAGATGCAGTCCATCAAATTTAAAGAACTTTCGCTCCCAGAACTGTTGCCAGTTCCCTACAAATATGTGTCCTTTTTCCTGGCACCAGCCCTTGAGCCACATGTTTAGCTCCCCTATCTCCCCTTCTCTGACCTTCCGTCCATCTGCTCCCTCTCCCAGACTGGCAGGATCTCAGAGAAGGAGATGTCGGATGAAATAGATGATAGTTTGTCACCCAGCCTAGTCAGGTGTTCCTTGGTCTCCACAACTGACCGGCTGGTGAGATCATTAGTCCCTATGTGTACTAGGACATCAATGTTTTCTCCTGCTTTGTGAACAATTTTAGTACTGCGGTCAGTGTCTTCCATGCTGATGTACCTGGGAGACATCTGACCATCACCCTGGCTGGAGATGGGTATTAACTCCCGAATCATGGAGTCTCCTATGATCAGAAGTTTTTGGATTCCTTTGTGCTTGTTTTGTTTTGGTTCCTGATTTGGGTGAGTTTTGTTGTGTTAGCTTCTGTGCCGCAGTGTCCTGCTTTGCAGTGTCTTCTGCCTCTTTATTTGATTTCAGAGATAGAGGCAGATACCTGTTTGTAGTGTTTATATGGTTTTGGAGGTAATGTGTTGAGAGCAGAGGTGATGGGGCACCTGATTTGCTCCTCCTAACCACCTGCCAACCTCCTGGACCAACTCACCTCTGCGGTCGAGGTTTTCTGTTGGATGCTGGGAAATGGCGGGTGGTTCTTATAATGTATTTCCTCTTCAATATGAAATTTGAGGCGGCAATCTCTGCCCATGCTGCCTGGAGCTGAGCCCTAAGATCTCCAAAGGCCCAGCATGTAGGACAGTGTCCTAAATCCTGTAAGACTGTCCTTTGAAAATTGTTCCACAGTACCTGCAGTTAATGAAATCCATTCCAAATAAGTTGCTGGGTTTGTAACCTAGTCAGAGTAATTTGAAGGAAAAAAATGCAAGTAATGGTTTAATTGTGCTTTGTTTAACTTGTTATAACAAGTTAAATTACTAGTGCCCTGTAAATGAGATCACCTTGTGGAGGCCCCCTTATCCGCCCCTTCCTGCTCTGCCACAGGAAATGTCACAACTGTGGTACCCTATAAAAGGAGTGTAGTGGGTGGTTGAGGATGGGGTGGGTGGCTGGGCCTCCCCTGTCTAAAAAGAAGAACCACGGATGAAAGAACAAGGAGGTAAGAGCAGAAACAATCAGTCAACAACAAATGCAGTAACCCTGAAAGCTTATCCTAATGTTAGATAAAACTAAAACCTGTAAAGCGCCACCTGTAATAATTTCAGAGAAGATATACGCTGTAAGAAACACTTTGCTCCAGAGAAAATAAAGCAGTAACAGAAGATATACCTTGCAAAAAACAATCTGAATCAGAAGATTACAGGAGTAATCTGTTAGCACACACCTGTAGGCACACCTTGTAATAATGCAGAAGAAGGTATACCAGCAACAACAATTTGAATCAGAGAAAAAATAAAGCAATGAAATGTTAGCAACAAACAGCAGCAATCCCTGTGAGTAAAAAATAAAAACACCACCACACAGTAAATCTGCTTAGCCAAACTAAGTCTTGATCCTTTTCCCTTGCTCTGGTAAGTTTCTCTACTCTGCCTTTCAAGCAGTCTTAGAAGGAAAGAGCTCAGGTGAAGCTAGGTGCCTTGGCCAGCAAACCAAGTCTTATACCTCGAGGTAGGTAGTCTTCTACAGCTGGTTTGATATTACAATTAAATATTCCGCCTTTCGGATGAGATGTTAAACCGAGGTCCCATCTGCCTGGATTGGTGGTAGTTCAGGAGGATGTTAAAGATCCCATGGCACTTATCGAAAAGAGTAGGGGAATTTCCCCGGTGTTCTGGCCAAATTTCCCTCATTCGCTAAAAATACCACCAACAGCTTAATCTGATTCAAGGTCAGTTAGCATTCATCTGTATCCCCCTCCCCCGGGTCGTGCCTGAAAATAGGCAGGATTTGTCTAGTGCACTTACCCGGTCAACAAAAGCGAAATAAATAAATAAAATAGACTAAAGTATAGGGTGGTGTGTGTAACAAGAAGTTTACAGACCCACAAGGTGTTAGATGCTACATAAACCCCGAGAGCGAAGCTCGAGGGGTTTATTACAGCATCTAACACCTCTTGGGTGTGTAAACTTCGAGTTTTCACACACCACCCCATTTTTTATTTTATATAATTGCTGGGTTTCCCTTTTTTGCCACAGCAATTATATAAAATACTAGCTCTTCCGGTGCACTCATGCTCCGGTTCTGTTTTCCGCCACGGTACACATCCGTCCTGTTTGAATAAAAAAAAAAATCAGTTAAAGAAGTGCTTTCTTTTCCCCCATTGAGTTTAAAATTACAAAAAAAAACATACCACCGAGCTCTGCTTGTCTGGCGGTTTCACTTGGAGTGAGAAGTCGAGCGGTTACAGAGTGAGGAACTGCAGGCTGGACATGCGCAGAATGAGGGAAACCGTGCGCATGTTTGCCGTAATAAACACTCCTTAATTATGGCAAATTACGCCATGGTTTCCCTATGGGAAAAAGGGAAGCCCACTAATTATGAAACAGGTAACCGCACATACTAGAATATCAAGTGCTTAGGGAAGGAAGCAGGTGGGACATAGGAGCCAGCTAGAAGGAGGAAGAACAAGGGGCTCCCAGGCAATACTAGCATATAATATTTACTAGGCTTACTTAAGTGTGATATAGGCAGGCCTTGGGAATGCAAAAAACAGCTCAGACAGTATACAAAAGTTATTGGCAAATGGGGGAGAAGTAGCATACTGTGTGGAGTAGGTATAGAGGCTGTCTAATTAAAGGGGAACTGTCATCAACAGGGTTTCTTTTTTTCTCATCATTTTTAACTCTGGGTGCACTGGGGGCAGAAATTTTCATCCCCGCTCAATCCGCCTGCCAGCCCAACTGCCACAGCCACCCCCGAGACCCCCCATGGATTACCCCCCGTGATGGGGCCGGGAAGGAGAGACCCCTTCCTGGAGCACAATCCAAATCTGGGAGAGGCTGCTGTGGCAAGCTGCAAGGACAAGTTCGGGGATCTCATAGAGCCCTACAGCTGCCATTTTTCCATTTTCTGTGCCCCTCTGGCTTTGCTAGGTGCTGCACATGCATGTGGGGGCATGCGCACACCGCGCTGGCCAACTCCTTGCCTCCCAAGCCTATATTGTCCCACCCCCACTAGAGGGCAATCGACAGGTGGGAAGATGCACCCTCCCTGCCTGAGAGAGGAGAGCAGTCCTCTGGATGCTCCATCCTCTCTCACGCCTGCTGACCCTCGGTGGCCCTGGCTTGTTCCTAAACCCGGGTCACTGGTGTGGTGAGATGTGATGTTCCGGTGCCTCAACCCTCAGTGCCACAGGGCCAGTCCATCAACAGGGTTTCTTAATGTCTGAAAGCCCATAAAAAGCTAATTTGAGTGAGCCATTGTGTTTATGTGTGAGTCTTTGCAGTCCAGAGTTATTCATATTTAAATCAGCCTATAATTAAGGGCTGGGGCAGCCATATGTGTTAGGCTCCTGACAGGAAACAATGTCACAGAGGAACTTGGACCTCCATTTACTGTAGGTTAAATAGGAAATCATCTGTTTTATTAAGTGTGTTTTAATGTGTAATAGCAACACTTTCTACATTTAGAATATTTTTGTATGTGCATTAAAACTAGTGAGTTATCACCTTTACATTTCAAACTGTTAGTAAAAATAATTAATCTTTAGGATTGCTTTAACCTGGAGGTTATACTGTCAGCTGATCATTAAAAACTGCGCACTCAAGGCTGGCTCTGTGGTGTCAACAGGTATTGGGGCCCTATATCAGGATTTTTAAACCCTGGCTGTGTTCACATCAGTACAGATTTCTGGGGCTGCCACAGCACCAACTTCTGCCTTATTCCATTCGCTCTCTTACAGCCTTTTCTCTTACAATTTCGGGTGTGAACTCAGGTCTGTAAGATACAAATGTGGTTATTTACCTATTGGCCTGGCATCATGGGGCCAGCCTTGAAATGTGTAGCTTTTGATTAACAGCTGGCAGCATAGCCTAGAGATTAAAGCAAAGAGCTATGAACAAGTTTCATTCATCCAGCAGAATGGGTTTTGATTCCAACATGCTCTACTTGTATATTGTGTGATCAGAGCAAGTCACTTATCATCCCTGTGGTCCCCAAAACACACTCAGAAACAAGCTGTACTGTAGTTGTGTGCCTTTCCTAGATAAAGACAGTAACAACAATCTGAGCATGTTGACATGAAAAGAAAAAAATTAGGACACCATTAACTGTTTATTAATTACAAAACACATAGACGAACAACATTGTTAAACCATGCATAACTTGAAATGCATTATTAAAAGAGTATTTTACTTTTTTGATGAAGTTTAAAGTATAACAGTTTCTCACTGAAATAGTTTGGATGGAATGGGATTTTCTACCATAAAGGAAACAAATGAATCTGGTTGATCCTGCTGCTCATACCTTTCGACCATGTCTTACATGCTGTAGCTATGCCAATGGACCGCAACCTTCCAGAATGCCTTTCCCACTGTAATGTAAAAAAAAGAAAGAAAAAAAGGGAGAGACAAGCTGTGTGTGTGTGTGTGTGTGCACATGTGTCTGTGCACGTGTGTGTCTATCTCCAAGAGAAGTGCTGCACTAACTGAACTGTGCTGAAAGGGGAAAAAAGTATCACCATTAATTAAATAAAATAACATAGGGGTGGGTGTAAAAACCAGAATGTTGCACACAGCCTTGGTGTGGGATGTTTTTATAAACCCCTTGGACTTTTCCCTCGAGGTTAATGTAGCATCCCATTCCTCGTGTGTGTGTGTGTGTAAAATTCTGGTTACACACACCCACCCATATATTAATCAGTAAACCCCATGGATATGATATTGAATGGTGTTCATTGTAATAACTCTTAACACCATTGCTGACTCCTTCAACTGTATGTTCTCTGATCTATCCCAGTATACCTCCTCCTTCCCGCCAACAAATATGCACCCTCTAACCCTTCCTGCTGACTAGCCAGGCACTCCTGCTGCTGTATCCCATCAGCCACCCAATGCTCCACCTTTTTACTTTAAGGCCATATCAAGTCAGGAAGTCCTGAAAGTACCGAAATCCATCTCTGACAATACTAGCTCTGGTTCTGATTCCCTAGAACCCCGACTCCTAAAGCTTGCTGCACCTCTCATTGCCTCACCACTAGCTAAAATCGACATGCTGTCTCTCTGTGGTAGTATAGTTCCGAACCTCTGGAAAATTGCTCGCATAACACCAGCATTCAAGAAGGGAGACCCGAAGGATATCACCAGTTTCAGGTCTATAGCTATCCTCTCGGTTCTGAGTAAACTTCTGGAGAAACTTGTCACTTCTCAAACAAACAATTGACTACCTAACTAAGTATAATCTTCTCTTTGAAACTCAGCATGGTTTCAGAAAAGGACATAGTACATCAACAGCTCTTCTCAAACTCACGACAGATATACTTTCCAGCATGGTTGCAGGTCTACTTACAGGTGCTGTTTTTATTGACCTTACAAAGGTCTTTGACCTTTGATCCCTTAACTTCGATCTGCACATACAATCCACCTGCAAAGCTGTAAATGCTAAACTGGGTATTGCTTACAAAAGTAGCTGTATGCTAACACCCTCTTTTAAGTTGGGTATTGCCAGGGGTATCCTGCTCCCTGCCCTAACTTATGGCACTCTCGTTTATGTTACTGCTCATAAAACTTCCCTCCATAAGTTGGACGTCACTTACAACAATATATGTAGGTATGCCTCCTCATCTCAGGCACCACTGTCAACTTTATAATGACCTGAAATGGCTCTCTCCCTCTGCAAACAGACAATATGCTCTTGGCTCGCTCATAGATTCTATAATCCGACAACAAACCCCATCCTCACTTGCAGTGCTGTTGGTTCCCCAAACCTCCTCCCGTAGTTTACAGTCTGCGGATAAATCCTTACTTAATGTGCCTAGGTGTCGCACATTCAAAAGTACTATTGCTTTCTAACATGTTGCCCCATAGCTTTGGAATTCTTTTCCCCTAGACCTTCAGCAGGCAAAGTCTCATCTGTGCTTTAAAAGGGAGCTGTGAAGAAATCTATCTCTTGCTGACATGTGCACTTGTTTTGACCCCACTTGATAGCATTAGGCCCCTGCCTTTCCACTATCCTGCAATGCACCTCTGCACTCCCTCTGCTAATTATCCTACCTCTCTCAGCTCCCCCCACTCCCCTTTTCAATCTTTCTCCTACTCCTTGGCCTGTCACAACTCCTCCTCTAGCTAAGACCTATCTTACTCTTGGTACATCCATTTCTGTCTATCAGTGTTGTACAACTGCACAGTTCTTGCTATTACAGGTTCTCTCTATGTTGTCTCCCTACATGATCTACATCATGCTTGCTACTCCGATGAATGCTATCCCAGCACAAATCTGTGCTTATTTCTTTTAACTTGTGAAACTGTTTCCTTGAAGCCTTGCATTATGTTATGCTGTTTTTGACTACCTGTGTTATTGGTCATTTATGCTGATCTGACCTACCCCTTTTTATGTTTGCTTGCATGCATGTGCAAGAAACATAGTGCCATCATCCGAGATTTCGGAGGTGTGTCACCTCCTCCTCCAATTCAGTCAGTGTGTTGGCATGCGTGGCCCCTGTAAGCCAATGCATGCTGGAGCTGTCTATGACAAGCTCCAAAATGCAGTGGCATACAGTTGAAAGGGGGAGCTATGCTTCAGTGAGCAGCGATAAGATATCGCCTGCTCATGCACAGCTCCCCTACACACACACACACACACACACACACACACAGAAATGCATGCATACTGTGTGCTGCTCCCCCCACACACAGGTATAGCCGATGCGGTGCCCAATCCCCCAACTTGACTTGTACTCCCCCCAAGCCTTCCACATGCCATGCTGGGTGCCCATCCCAGCGTGGCAACTGATAGAATAGCTGACGGGGGTGCCCAATCCCCCGTCGGCTCCACGGTCCTCACCGCCCCCGAGTACCTGGTGCCACGCTGGGAGCCCACCCCAGCATGGCAACTAATCATATGGCTGACGGGGGTGCCCAATCCCCCATCGGCTCCACGGTCCCTCCAGCCATCCTTGTGCCACGTTGGGAGCCCACCCCAGTGTAGCAAATGTCCCAAGTCATCTTTTTTTTTTTTTTTAACCTGAAAAATAAAAACAGTCCCACGGCGCTTCTCCCAGCCCCCTCCCACAACCCGCACCCACCCACTCGCACCCTGCCTCCCCACCCCTCTCACCCCATACTTACCTCCGGAGCTTGGCGCCGATATCTTTGTGGACCGGGAACACATCTGCACTCTTCAAAGCCGACCGCGAACTGTGGAAATGCCGGTAAGCTGTATAATGGGCTAGATAGGGGTTTTTCAACTTTATTGCATATCTCAGGCATTTTTTGGAATTTTTTCACCAAATTTTCAACATGGGGTTTTTGGGACCCCTTCTCATGAATGATCTCACTGTCATGGAGTTATTCGGGCCTGAAGGGTGATTTCGCAGTCACTGCACAGACACTGCCCAAAATCACCCTTCAGGCCTGAATAATGCCATGACAGTGACATCATTCATGAGAAGGGGTCCCAAAAACCCCATGTTGAAAATTTGGTGCAAAAATTCCAAAAAATGACTGATTTACGAGCGTGTGTTGTGCAGCTCCTACACAGGCTTGTAAGTTCGCGAATTTTCAATATTTTCATTCCAGATTTTCAACATTGCCATTTTACCACACCTTCTTATGAGTAGTACAGCTGTCATTTTTCACATCTTACCTAAAATGTGTTTCCGCCCATGTAGCGCACAATGGCGCAGTCGGTGTGCGAAATCAATGTATGGGACAAATTAAGAAAATCACAGTGACATTGTTCATGAGCAGAGGTCTTAAAGTGGCTATGTTGAAAATTGATGAAAAATCCTAAAATGACTGTTTTACCAGGCGTGCATTAGCGGTTCCTACGCATGCTGAGTAAGTTCATGAACTTTCAATATTTCCTCCAGATTTTCAAAATTGCCATTTTACCAGACCTTCTTGTGAGCAGTACAGCTGTCATTTTCACATGTCACCCAAATGTGTTTCGCCCTGTAGTGCACAATGGCGCGGTCGGTGAAATCAATGTCGGGACAAATTAAGAAAATCACAGGACACTGTTCATGAGCAAAGGTCTTAAAATGGCTATGTTGAAAATTTGGTGAAAAAATTCCAAAACATGACTGTTTTACGAGGGTGCATTGCACAGTTCCTCGCACGCTCTTAAGTTAGCGAATTTTCAATATTTTCACTCCAGATTTTCAGCATTGCCATTTTACCACACCTCCTTATGAGCAGTACAGCTGTCATTTTTCAAATCTCACCCAAAATGTGTTTCCACCCATGTTGCGCACAGTGGTGTAGTCGATGTGCAAAATCAATGTATGGGACACATTAAGAAAATCACAGTGACACTGTTCATGAGCAGAGGTCTTAAAATGGCTATGTTGAAAATTTGGTGAAAAAATTCCTAAAAATGACTGTTTTACGAGTGTGCGTTGCGCAGTTCCTATGCATGCTCGTAAGTTTGCGATTTAATATTTTCACTCCAGATTTTCAACATTGCCATTTTATTACACTTCCTTATGAACAGTACAGCTGCCATTTTTCATATGTTGCCCAAAATGTGTTTTCAAGATAGTAGCGCATAATGCTGGTGTGCGAAAGCATTGTTTAGGACAGATTAAGAAAATCACAGTTACACTGTTCATGAGCTGAGGTCTTAAAATGGCTATGTTGAAAATTTGGTGACAAAAGTC
The DNA here is from genome assembly GCA_016271365.2 of Neoceratodus forsteri. Lineage (NCBI taxonomy): Eukaryota > Metazoa > Chordata > Ceratodontiformes > Ceratodontidae > Neoceratodus > Neoceratodus forsteri. Next base: position 286,836,906 of record CM057455.1, on the reverse strand, counting down.
CATAAAATGACTGTGTTATGAGTGAGCATTGCGCAGTTTCCACGCACCCTCATAAGTTCATGACTTTGTAATATTTTCAGTTCAGATTTTCACCAGTGGCATTTTTCCACACTTCCTTATGAACAGTACAGCTGTCATTTTTCACAACATGGCTGAAGTGTGTTTTCACACTTTCAGTGCAGAGATGCGTGGTCACTGTGGGAAATCATTGTTCGGCACAGATAAAGAAAATCACAGTGACACTGCTCATGATTGGAGGCACCAAAATGCCTGAGTTGACAGTCTGCTGTAGAAAAATCCCCAACCTAATTATATTATGGGTGTGCGTTGCACAGTTTCTATGTACGCTCGTGACTTCACCATTTTTTTAAATATTTTTACTGCAGATTTGCAACATTGCCATTTTTTACACCTCCCCATGAACAGTACAGCTGTCATTTTTTACATCCTGTTCGGAATGTTTTTGCACCTGTGGTGCTAAATGCCGTAGTCACTGTGCATAAGCAGCTTTCGGCTAATAAACTGATATTCCCGCTGTTCATGAGGTGGGGTCACAAAAAAAACATGTTGAAAATTTGGAGTGAAAATACCAACGAATGCCTGAGGTATTAGGGTTTCCAACCATAACGTCCAACCCTGTAGAGAATGACAGGCGTCAGGGGTGTGACTTGGGATTCTTGCCTGTAATGCTCATACCATTCCACATCCTGCAGCCAGTGAGAGGCATCAAGGTATGCCTTGGACTCTTCGGCCCCAAAGTTCACCCCATTCTCCTATACCTCACCCCTCTCACCGTATTTCCTGATGGAATGGGGTGCACATAAGGGCCAAAGCCCCCAAGGCACACCGTGACACTTGTCAGTGTCTGCAGGGTGGGGTGTGGTGAAATGGCGTGACCTTTTTTGCCTGATGACCCAAACGTACACCCCAATGCCTGTCACTCTCTGCAGGGTGGTGATGGGGTTGGCTTCAGTTCAATACTTCACTGACATTCCTATTACGCAGCTCTGTAACTTCTACACTACCACTGCCAATGCCAGCAAGCAAACATTCGGCATTGACAAATGCTTGTTGTAACTATCCTGCACTTATGTAATGTTTACCAATGTGCTGCTTGACAACTTGTGTTACTAGTTTATACTGGTTTGACCTACCTCTGTATGTAATTGTCTTGCTTTCATGAATGGATACCTGTTTATTATACTTGTACTCTTCCGGGTTGTGCTTGAAAATAGTCAATTTTTGGATAGTGCACTCACCTGGTTAACAAAAACTAAGTAAATAAAATTATTCTATATTTTAATAATGCAGTTCAGATTATGCATGTTTTGACAATGTTGTCCATCTATGTGTTTTTGCAAATAATAAACAATTAATGGTGTCCTATTATTTTCTTTTCAAGTCAAATCTGGATAGAAAGAACATAATATTTTCAAAATCGTAACACATGCTCAGATAGTTTTTACTGTCTTTGTCCAGGAAAGGCACACAACTACAGCTTGTTTCTGGGTGTGTTTTGGGACCACAGGGAGGTTAAGTGACTTGCCATGGTCACATAATATACAAGAAGAGCATGTTGGAATCAAAACCCATTCTGCTGGATGAAAGAAGCTTGTTCACAGCTCTTTGCTTTAACCTCTAGGCTGTACTGCCAGCTGTAAAACAAAAGCTACACATTTCAAGGCTGGCCCAGTGATGCCAGGCCAGTAGGTACATAGCAACATTTGATCTTGTAGACCTGAGTTCATACCCAAAATTGTAAGAAAAAAGCTGTAAGAGAGGGAATGGAATAAGACAGAAGTTGGTGCTGTGGCAGCCTCAGAAATCTGTACTGACAAGAACACAGCTAGGGTTAAAAATCCTGATATGGGTCCCCAATACCTGTTGACACCACAGAGCCAGCTTTGAGATGTGTAGTTTTTAATGATCAGCTGGCAATATAGCCTAGAAGTTAAAGCAATCCTAAAGATGGATTATTTTTACTGACAGTTTGAAATGAAAAGGTGATAACTCACTAGTTTTAATGCACATACAAAACAATTATGATTGTGTTGTAATAACACCTTAAAACACACTTAATAAAACAGATGATTTCCTATTTAACCTACAGTAAATGGAGGGCCAAATTCCTCGGCGACATAATTTCCTGTCAGGAGCCTAAAACATATGGCTGCCCCCAGACCTTAATTACATGCTGATTTACATATGAATAACTCTGGACTGCAAAGACTTGCACATAAACACAATGGCTCACTCAAATTAGCTTTTTATGAACTTTGAGACATTAAGAAATCTTGTTGATGACAGTTCCCCTTTAAGTGCAGTGCAGTGGGGTACGGTGAAGCTTATGCTTGATCCCACCAGAGACAGGGCAATTCTGTATCTAGTAATGACCAACAGGGATTGAATCGCATTCAGGTAGAAGGACAACTGGGATCCAGTGATCACAATATTGTGTGGTTCAGCATAGGGAAAGAGACTCACTTAAGTCATACTAGGACAAAGGTTTTGGATTCCAAAAATGCTGACTTCGCTGAAATGGGGAGGGGTATCAAAAGAGCCCCGGAGAGAACGGGAGCAGAAGGGGGAGTGGAAGGTATGTCCTACTTATGGTGACGCTAACACAACGAACTACAACCCTGTTGGCAAAATCAACACTTTGCCAACAGGTCACTGTGTTGGTGTGCCCAAGACAGGGGCACATTGTCTCCCAGTCCTGCACCCCTGCCTGAATCAACTCCAACTGGAGTTGATAATCCTAAAGATGGGGGGGGCGGAGGGAAGAGTCCCCCACATGGGGAGTTCAGGGGGCAAAGTCCTCCGATAAAAGAAATGGACCAGGAGACACACAGGAATCATGGTAACTGCAATTTGTGGTCAACATGATTCCTGTCGGTGAGATGCCAGTAGACGAAAGGGTTGTCGAACCAACATTGTAGAGCCAGAGTGGAAGAACAGTGGAAGAGTCTAAAGGAAGCCTTACTAGAAGTAATAAACCAGTGCATCAGATTGGTACCCAACAGCAAAATAAGGAGAAAGCCAGTGTGGTTCTTGAGAGAGGTGGCAGTAAAGGTCAGGTCAAAAGGAAAGGGTTCAGGAAATATAAGGAGACCCAAAGGGAGAAGGAGGACAGGTAGGAGTACCTAGAGTATCTAAGGGAAGTGGGAAAGGCAGTAAGGAGAGCAAAGGCATGGACTGAGGAAGGTTTAGCATAGTCAGTTACGAAAGGGGACAAGACATTCTTCAGGTACATCAGTAAAAGGAGTAAAAACAAGGGGGGGATTGCACGGCTCAAGGAAGAGGGAGGGGAATGCAAGGAGGGTGACATGGAAAAGGCAGAACTACTGAATGAATATTTCTGTTCAGTATTCACAGAAGAGGGGGAGGGACAGGGGCCACTGCAGTACAGTAGTTGCCAAGGGGGTGAAGAGGTGGACAATAGTCCATTCACATGGGAAAGAATCCTGCAGGAGCTCGCTAAATTGAAGGTAGACAAAGTGATGGGACCAGATGGCATACGCTGAAGGATATTAAGAGAACTGTGAATGGAGATAGCAGAATCTCTGGCAGCCATGTTCACAGAGCCATTCAACACGATGTGGTACTAAAGGATTGGAGGCAAGCACATGTGGTCCCTCTACACAACTCCGGCAGCAGGAAGGGGGTGGGGAACTATAGGCCGGTCAGCCTCACCTCAGTAGTGGGGAAGATCATGGAGACGTTGCTTAAAGAACGGACAGTGGGGCATTTAGAAGCCATCGGAGCCCAGGACCATAGGCAACATGGAGTCACAGCAGGGAGGTCATGTCAGACAAATCTGGTTTATTTCTTTGACTGGGTGGCAAAGGAAGTAAATCAGAACGGGGCAGTGGATGTCACTTAATATAGTAATAATAATAATATTCTTTATTTTTACCATGCCTTTCTAAAACCAAGGCGCCTTTACAGCAAAACTTCACATGAAAACAATAAAATAACACAAATACAATAAATACTGAATTTATAAAATGCAATAAAATATCATCATCGGAGATATGCCAACAACCACAAATGGGTCTTTAAGGCCTGTTTAAATTCCTCCACGGCTGCACACTCCCGAAGCGGACAGGGTAGAGAATTCCAAAGGGTTGGGGCCATGTACATAAAAGCATGGGCCCCCAAAGATTTTAAGGAAGCCCTCAGAATCTCTAGCAACCCCTTGTCCACCGAGCAGGGTGATCCACTAGGGCAGGAAGGTACCAGAAGCTCTTTCAAGTAGTTCGGGCCCAGTCCGTGTAGGGCTTTATAAGTCAGAAGACTGACTTTAAAGGTTTATCCGCCACTGTATTGGCAACCAGTGCAGTTCGCACAGCACCGGAGAAATATGACATGTACGAGGAGTACCTGTCAATAACTGGGCCACAGCGTGAGCTGCAAGTGGCGGATATCAACCTCTGGTAGCCTTAGATACAGGTAGTTACAGTAATCAAGGCACGAGGTCACAAAAGTGTGGACCAATGTAGGCAGATCACCAGATGGAACTAGGTGCTTAATCCCGGAGATGTTCCTCAGATGGTAAAAGGATGATTTGATGACCGCCGACACCTGCGATCGCAGTGTCAGCTCAACATCAAAAATTACCCCCAGGTTCCACACTCATTCAGAGGTAGGGAGCTGGGAGCCACCCAGAACAAGTCCTGAAGGCAAACCAGCTCCCGTCCCCTGTATCCGGTGACCCAGGTCCACAACCATCACCTCTGTCTTCTCTGAGTTCAACCTCAGCCAGCTCAAATTCAGCCACTTCTGGATTTCAATGAGGCAGTTGTTAAATACAGAGAGAGCTCTATTCTGGTTGGGTGCAAAAGAAAGGTAGAGCTGGGTATCATCAGCATAGCAGTGAAACCTCACTCCATACCTTCTTACAATGACTCTGAGGGGCAGTATGTACACTGAAAACAGCATGGGGGACAACACAGAACCCTGAGGAACCCCACATTACAGAGAGACTGGGCAGAGGAATTAATCCCTGACACCACCCTCTGAGTTCTGCCAGTGAAGAAAGATCTAAACCATTCAAGAACTATACTAGACAGGCCACAGATGAACCTTAGGCATTTGAGAAGTACCCCATGGTCCACAGTGTCAAACGCCGAAGAGGGATCGAGAAGGACCAAGGTGGAATGGTTCTTTCAATCTTTTGCCATCAAGAGATCATTGAGCACCCCAACCAGCACAGTCTCAGTACTATGCCTCTTTCAAAATCCAGACTAGAGTGGTTCATAAATGTCATGGATGGTCAAATGGTTCTCCAGTTGTATGGCCACTACTTTCTCAATCACCTTCCTCACAAAGTGAAGGTTAGAGATTGGCCTGTAGTTGGCATGGAAGTCTGGGTCCAAAGAAGCTTTCTTCAGGAGGGGCATTACCACCGCCTCCTTCAGGGAGCTAGGACACTCACCTGTCTCCAAGGAACACCAGACTATCCGTGCCAGGACTGGGCTGATAGTATCACAGCAACCCTTTATCAGGGAAGTTGGGCCCGGATCCAAACTACAGCATGTAGGTCGCATACCCTGGACAATTTGCATGACATCAATGAACTCCAGCCGGTCAAAGGAAGTCCAGGAGAGCCTAGGGACAGTGACCAGGCACCAATCCACAGCTTTTCCCATAGAGGATGCAGGTTGAAGTGCTGCCCTGATGTCAGCCACCTTAGCCACAAAGAAGCAAGCAAGCCCTTCACACTCTACTTGTGAAAAGGCTCTTCAAACATGCAGGCAGGCTGGGTTGCACAGTCTGTCTATAGTTCGAAAGAGCTGAGCTGGTCAGTTCTGAGCAGCCGCAATCTCCCCGGACAGGAGCTCTGCCTTCTTACAGGAGATTCCGGAATGATAGACTTGATAATGTTCCATCAATCTAAGATGGTCGGCATCAGGGGCAGATCTCCACCAGCAATGCTCTAGTCTTCGTCCTTGTCACCACATCTCTCTCAATGCCCCATCAAACCATGGGGACTGAGGGCGAAGGGGGAGAGGATGAATACGGACAGAAGCAGTGATATCCAGAGCCAAGGAGATGGCTTTATTATACCTTGATTGCAGTAAAACCTTTGACACTGTCCCACATAGGAGGCTGATAAACAAGCTGGGTAGGCTGGGCATGGGGACAAGGTGCTAAACTGGGTTAGAAACTGGCTAACAGACAGGAGGCAGAGGGTGGGGGTAAATGGGGTGCAGTCTGTTGAGAGGGGGGTGACCAGTGGGGAGCCTCAGGGATCAGGCCCGGGGTCAATCCTGTTCAATGTCTTCATTAGCAACATTGCAGAAGGGCTGGAGAGAAAGGTCTGCCTGTTTGCAGATGACACTATGATCTGTAACAGAGTAGGTACTCCAGAGGGGGCCCTGGGGAAGCTTGAAAAATGGTCTGAGAACTGGCAACTGAAGTTTAATTCAAAAAAGTGCGAAATTAAAACAACGCAGAGTGCTAAGGCAGCTGGGAGGGCCAGTTTCATGCTGGGGTGCACAGGCAGGGGTATCACCAGCAGAAGGAGGGAGGTAGTGGTGCCATTATATAAAACCATGGTCAGACCTCATGTGGAGTACTGTGTGCAATTCTGGAGGCTGCATCCTCCTAAGGACATTAACAGGTTGGAGACAGTCCAGAGAAGGGCAACTAAAATGGTACAGGGCTTGCAACACAAGACCTATGAGGAGAGATTAAGGGACCTCAATATCTACTCACCTGAAGAGAGGAGGGAAAAAGAGGACATGATAGAAACATTCAAGTACCTCAAGGGTATAAACAAGTTGCAGGGGGGAGACATTTTCCAATACAGGAGGAGCACAAGAACAAGTGAGCATGACAAGAAATTGGAAGGTGGGAGGTTAAGTGGGAATGTTAGAAAGTTCTTCACAGAGAGGGTGGTGGACACATGGAACGGTCTGCCTCAGGAGGTGGTGGGAGCGAGCACTGTGGATAGATTCAAGCATGCTTGGGATAGGCATAGGAGAACCATAGAGTTACAGCAGCAGGTGGTTCAGAAGCAGTAATTCAGTACAAGTGCTTATGGACAGATTAGATGGGCCAGTCGGTTCTTATTTGCCGACAATTTCTGTGTTTCTATGTTATTTGTTCCAGCACCAACTATGAACAATTTTCAGGTATTTGTGGACTTGAACACATTTTTCCATAAGATTAAATTGAGACATTATTATTTTATTTATTTAGCTTTTGTTTACCAGGTAAGCACGCTAGACAGTCAAGGGCCTATTTTCAGGAGCGACCCGGGAGAATTACAAAGGTAAAGACAATAGCAATTCAGAAACAGGGTAATAGGGAGGAAGTTGCCCACCTCCAGGCTGAACTAGCAAGGACTAAGGAGGTCTTCCCCTTCCAAAGAGCACCACTGCCACAACCACTGCCTCAGAGGTTGCCAAGTATGAAGAGCAGTTGGACCACAGTGGGTTCTGGGAGGGTGCGGGTGGTGGACCAGAGGCAAAGCCCTCTAGTTGTACCTCTACACAAATCATATGCCATTCTGGCAGAGCAAGGTTCCTGTATGATGGCACCCTCAGTGGAGACCCAGAAGAATGCTGAGGACATCCACAAGAGAGACCCACAAAAGGGTGGCAAGGGACACCACAGGGGAAGGAAACAGCTTCTGATAGGGGACTCTGTTGTTAGGAGGGTAAAACTGGGAAAGGGAGAGGAGAAGAAAGTAAGGTGCCCGCCTGGTGCCATGGCTTGGAGGGACAGGAAGCGAATCCTCAGGATTGCAGCAGCAGCATCACAGGAGAGGGAACTAAATATCATAGTCCACCTTGGGACAAATGACCTAGCTAGGCATGGGATCAGTGCAGTGCAGAATTAATCTGTGGAGTTGGGGAGGGGCCTCAGACGGGTAGCAAGCATGGTAACCTTCTCGGAGGTGCTACCAGTCCATGGCAGGAGTGGGGCTAGGGTACTACACACCATGCAGTTTAATGAATGGTTGCAAAACTGGTGCAGAGCATAGAAACATAGAATTTGATGGCAGATAAGGACCGCTTGGCCCACCCAGTCTGCCCATTTTCCTGCCTAATGGATAAGCTGCAGATCCTAGTTAACCAGCAGCCTACTTCTTCCTACCCCCACCCCCTAGAATTGCCTTATGACTGTCCCATGCATGCTTGAATTCCACCACTGTTTTTGACTGCACAACTTCCTCCAGAAGGCCGTTCCATGCATCCACAACCCTCTCTGTGAAAAAATACTTCCTTAAGTTACCTCTGAGCCACCCCCCCATCTTCAAAATGTGCCCCCTTGTTTTTGCACACCTCTTTTTTTAAAAGATGCTACCCTCTTGGACTTTGTTGATTCCCTTGAGGTACTTGAAAGTTTCTATCATGTCCCCAATCTCCCTCCTTTCCTCAAGGCTATACATATTAAGCTCCTTAAGTCTTTCTTCATATGTCTTCCAGTGCAGACCCTGCATCATTTTAGTTGCCCTCCTCTGGACAGCTTCCATTCTGTCTATGTCTTTGCGGAGGTTGGGTCTCCAGAACTGCAAGCAGTACTCCAGATGGGGTCTGACCAGCTGTCTGTATGGAGGGATAATAACTTCCTGTTTTCTACTGGTGATGCCTCTCCCTATGCATTCCAGTATCCCCCCAGCTCTCCTTGCTGCCCTCTCACATTGCATGCCCACCTTTAGATCATCTGATATGACTACCTCCAGGTCCCTTTCCATTGTTGTAGTTGTTAGTATCTCACCCCCCATTGTGTATTCTTCCCCTGGGTTTTTGTTTCCCAGGTACATTACCTTGCACTTCTTAGCATTGAATCTAAGCTGCCATACATTTAACCATTCCTCTAACCTTGCCAAGTCCCTTCTCATCCTTTCCACCCCACCTTGTGCATCAACTCTGTTGCAGATCTTTGTGTCATCTGCAAAGAGACATGCTTTCCCTTCCAGTCCTTCTGCAATGTCGCTTATAAAGACATTGAAGAGGACCGGTCCTAATACTGAACCCTGCGGTACCCCACTAGTAACCCCCTCTTTCTTCAGAGTGGATTCCATTTACTGTTACTCGCTGTGTCCTATTCTCCAGCCAATTCTTTACCCAGGCTGTCATCTTGGGACCCACTTCCAGGCTGGCTAACTTGTATATTAATCTTTTGTGTGGGACTGTGTCAAATGCCTTGCTAAAGTCTAGGTAGGCCATGTCCACAGCCCCTCCCTGATCTACTACTTTGGTCACCCAGTCAAAGAAATCTATCAGATTCATCTGGCATGACCTTCCGCTGTGAATCCATGCTGCCTTGGGTCCTGTGCCCCTCTGGCCTCTAGATACTCAACAATACTTTCCTTCAGAAGTGATTCCATCATTTTCCCTATCACTGAGGTTAAACTAACAGGTCTGTAGTTTCCTGCTTCTGCCTTGCTCCCACTTTTGTGAAGGGGAATCACATCTGCCCTCCTCCCGTCCTCGGGTACCACCCCATCCTCCCATGATTTGTTAAAGAAGGTAGTCAGTGGTGTCACTAGTTCTACCCTTAGTTCTTTTAGAATTCTGGGATGAATCCCATCAGGCCCCATTGCTTTGTCCACCTTCAGTTTTAAGAGCACAGGGCTTTGGCTTAATTGGGGACTGGGGGGGCCACCTGGAGAAATAAAGGTCTATACTAGCATGATGGTTTGCATCTGTCCACGAAGGGAACCCAGCTCCTAGGGGATAGGTTTAAATGCTTCCTTGGCAAGCTTTTAAACTAGCCAAGGGGGGAGGCGCTGATAAAAGGCAGGAAATTTCAAGCCTCCCCCCACAAAACATGGCAGGTAGTAAGATAAACACTGAGGTACAGAGCTCAACACAGAGCAGAACAGGGGTAAATGGAAAAATAGACAAGGACAATGAGAGCAGGGATGGGGGGGAAGGATAAAGCCAACATTAAATGGAGGGCAATAAGTACCAATGCCTGTAGTCTGGGAAACAAGCTTCCTGAGCTAGTGGCCCTGATGGAAGATGAACAATTGGATATTGTGGCAGTCATGAAAACTTGATACACCGAAAACCATGACTGGGATGTCAACATACCAGAGTACACAATCTACAGAGGGGACAGGGAAGGTAAAAGAGGAGGTGGAGTAGCTCTATACATAAGGGAAGGGATCAAAGCTACAGAACTAAAAAGTAAAGGGGGAGTACAAGAGGCACTCTGGGTCACCTTGGAGACAGGGAATGGCATCACAATCCGCACAGGGGTTGTATACAGACCCCCATCTTAAGGGGAGGAAATGGACAACAAAATGATAGAGGACATTCTCACAATGGCTGAAAAAGGAGAGGTACTGTTGATGGGGGACCTGAATATGCCAGATGTTAACTGGATAACATGTACTGCAGCCACAACCAAGAGCAGGGTCATTATCGATGCCCTGCAGGGGGCAAGCTTTAGATAGCTAGTGTTGGAACCCACTCGGGAGGGAGCAATACTAGACCTGGTACTCTCAAATGGAGAGAGGATCACAAATTTAGAAGTCAGTAGACATCTGGGAAAAAGTGACCACTGCACAGTGTGCTTCACAATGAGCACAACCATGGAGATAAGCCATGCAAAAACAAGAATACTGGACTTTAGAAGGGCTGACTTTGGCAAAATGGGTGAATACCTGAAAAATGCACTAGCAAATGACCAAAAAGGAGGGGTGAAAGAACAATGGAGAAAAATCAAAACTGCCATCATAGAGGCAACAAGCCTTGGTGTGAAACAAATAAAGAAAACAAAACAGAGTAAAAAAACACTATGGTTCTCAAAAGAGGTGGCAGGGAAGGTTAAGGAGAAAAAGGCTGCATTCAAAAAGTACAAGGAATCACAGAACGAGCATGACAGGGAACTGTATCAATTAAAGCAGAAAGAAGTGGGGAAGGCAGTCAGGCTAGCAAAGGCCCAAACCGAGGAAAGAATAGCCAACTCAGTTAAGAAGGGGGGATAAATCCTTTTGTAGGTACATTAGAGAGCATAGAAAGGTTAAGGGAGGGATAGTGAAGATTAATAAAGGAAAGGGGAGGTGGGCAGAGGGAGACAGTGAAAAGGCAGAGATACTGAATGAATACTTTTGCTCAGTATTCACAAAAGAAGATGAGGAGGAGTTACCTAAACCAGACAACAGAAGCACTCTGGGTAGGGAGGTTGACACCAGTTCATTCACAGAAGAAAGAGTCCTGAAAGAACTCCTAAAACTCAAGGTGGACAAAGCAATGGGGCCTGATGGGATTCACTCCAGAATCCTAAAAGAACTAAGGGAGGACCTAGTGACACCACTGACCACGCTTTTTAACAGATCATGGCAGGATGGAGCGGTGCCTGAGGACTGGAGGAGGGTGGATGTGATTCCCCTTCACAAAAGTGGGAGCAAGACAGAAGCAGGAAACTACAGACCTGTAAGTTTGACCTCAGTGGTAGGGAAAATGATGGAATCACTTCTGAAAGAAAGAATTGTTGAGTACCTAGAGGCCAGCGGGGCACAGGACCCAAAGTAGCATGGATTTACAGCAGGAAGGTCATATCAGATGAATCTAATTGATTTCTTTGACTAGGTGACCAAAGTAATAGACCAGGGAGGGGCTGTGGATATGGCCTACCTAGACTTTAGCAAGGCATTTGACACAATCCTGCACAAAAGATTAATAATCAAGTTAGCCAGCCTGGGAGTGGGTCCCAGGGTGGTAGCCTGGGTAGCAAACTGGCTGCACAACAGGACACAGAAGGTAATGTGAATGGAACACATTCCGAAGAAAGGGGGGTTAATAGTGGAGTACTTCAGGGCTCAGTACTGGGTCCAGTCCTCTTTGACATCTTTATAGGTGACATTGCAGAGGGTCTGGAGGGAAAGGTATGCCTCTTTGCAGATGACACAAAGATCTTTAACAGAGTTGATACTCAAGGGGGGCTAGAAAAGATGAGAAGGGACTTGGTAAGGTTGGAGGAATGGTCAGACATATGGCAACTTAGATTCATTGCAAAGAAGTGCAAAGTAATGCACCTGGGAAACAAAAACCCAGGAGAAGAGTACACAATAGCAGAAGAGGTGTACTAACAACAACAAAAATGGAAAGGGACCTGGGGGTAGTCGTATCAGATGACCTAAAGGTGGGTAAGCAATGTGAAAAGTCGGTAAGGAGAGCCAGGGGGATACTGGGATGCATAAGAAGGGGCATCACAAGTACAAAAAGGGAAGTAGTTATCCCTCTGTACAGACAGTTGGTGAGACCCCATCTCGAGTGCTGTGTGCAGTTTTGGAGACCTCATCTATGTAAGGACATAGACAGGATGGAAGCAGTCCAGAGGAGGGCAACTAAAATGGTGCAGGGTCTGCAGCAGAAACTATATGAAGAGAGACTGAGAGAGCTTAATATGTATACTCTTGATGAAAGGAGGGATGGGGGGACATGATAGAAACGTTCAAGTACCTCAAGGGAATCAACAAAGTCCAGGAGGGTAGCATCTTTCAGAAAAAGAGATGTGTAAGAACAAGGGGGCACAATTTAAAGATAGAGGGGACGACTCAGGGGTAATGTGGGAAATTTGTTTTCATGGAGAGAGTGGTGGATACATGGAACAGCCTTCCTGAGGAGGTTGTTGGGTCTAAAACAGTGAGGGAATTTAAACATGCATGGGACAGACACAAGGCAATTACAGTGGGGGGTTGCAGGAAGTAGGCTGTTGGTTGACTAGAATCTGCAGCTTATCCAGTAGGTAGGGAAATGGGCAGACTGCGTGGGCCAAATGGTCCTTATCTGCCGCCAAAGTCTATGTCTGTATGTTAATAGCAAACAACAAGGTGAAGTCCAAGGACTCAGGTAATATACAGATACAGAGACAAGGTAGCAACAATCAACAAGTTACAGATAGGTATGGACAGAGGGCTAGAGCCAGGTGTAATCAGAGAACAAATATAAAGCAAGTACAGTGTTAAGGAGAGACAAACACAGGAGGAAGTCAAGGAGGCAAATCAAAGAATCAGCAGGGCATTTTTGAGGAGAGCACTAAAGGAGCACTCAATCAGTCAATAGATGGGCAATTTATCCACTGTGGAGGGTAGGACAACTAGGAGCAAAAGCGGGCTGAAGGCATGCACCCACATTTGGTCTCGGATGGGGCACTGGTGTACCATGGAGGGTGGTACAACTAAGAGCAAAGGCAGCCAGAATCTTGTTTTAGGAAGCCCCGGAGGGAGGACCTGAAGCATCTCTGGGAGGGGGCAGCTCTTACATGAGCAGGGAGAAGGTTCCAGGTTCTGGAGGCAAGGACTGTAAAGGCGCAATCCCCTGCAAGGGAATGGGTTTTGGGGATTATTATCAGAAAACGAGGTAATTTTGCATCTGATAAATATATGGGACTGACAGGAAATTGGGATGAGGACTTGGATGTATTATTAAATGCAATTGAGTCTAATAAAGATAATGAGGAAGTGGTTATCCTGGATCAAGGAGAAATGGAATCAAATGATTTGGTACAAATGGAGCAAGTTTTTAATCCATTGGAGATTAGAAATTTGGAAAACCTACAATTATTGGAGCTATTAAAAGTGCTGGTAGTTCTATAGCAGTGCCACCACAGCTTCTTGCACTACACATCACTGTGGTGACAGTCAAGGTCGGATGTGTACATATTACAAAGGGTGTGTAGTTTTAAAATGATGGTACAAAGGGTGCAGGAACAACCATATTACATTTTAAATAAAAGACGTCACAGTGGGAAAAAAGGTCTACTGTTGGTAAAAATGCTAATCAGGGCCTGCCTCAGACTGAGGAGTGATCCGATCGTACATTGATGTATCAATTTTAGTAATTAAAAACACATACCACAGTACACTTTCAATCAAGATGTGATGGGATGACAGTGTAATGTGAAGGCCTCTAGAGTCGGTTCAGTACATGGCAACACACACATAAACAACAGCTGACTTCAAATAATTGCACTGCACAGGCCACTGGCAACACTCAACTAATACAGGTAAAGACACCAGGTAACTCATCTGAAATAAGCACAAAGTCTGCATAGGTAAATTTCATGCCAAATGTACACCAAATTATAGTAGACACAGCAGAAGCATGTAAATGAAATTTATTTATTGAAATGTTTCACCAGGAAGGCACACTGAGCAACAAGTTGCTTGTCTCCCGGTGCAACCTGGGGGGAAGGGGTACAACTGGAATGAGACATTAAGCATTCAAGTTACAAGATCAACATTAACATACAGTTGCAAGGCAGGTGTTACAAACAATGTTACAACAGTGTTGCGCATAAGTTGTAGAAAGAGTGGACAATAATAAGTGCCGGGTTAATAAGTCAGCAAGTGCTTACGTGAAAGAAAGGGGGAAGGGGAGGGAGCGGTGAGGTGGGGGAAGGGGAAGAGTCGTGTCCCTGGAGACCCTGTCAGGATGCCAGGAACCCTGCTACTCGACTGGGGGGACCAGAGAGAAGTGGATAAGGCAGTGTCCCAGAGAGACCCCTTTAAGATGGTGAGGGAAGGGAGTAGATGAGAGATACAAGCCCTTTGGGGGATAGGAGAAGGACCCATGGAGAGCATTCGGGGTCCTTTACATTATGTGAGAGATCAAGGGAGGCCAGTAAGGGGGAGCAATTTGGGGAAAGGGGAGGAGGGCTAGAGATTTGGGGGTTGGTGTGCACAGGTAAAATGGAGGTGGGGTAGAGGGGCAGCATTTGTCTAGGGATTAGAGGAGGGAATTGGGGAGGGACATGGCAGGAGCAGCTAGGTGCAAGGTAACTATTGAGGACAGAGCTGATGGAGTAGGCGGAGGATGAGTACCAGATTTGAAGGGGGAGGGAATTTCAGATTTTTGGGAGGCAGTGAGAGTAACTGGATTGGCTGATTTGGGTGGATCTGCCGGGGGCAACCAGGGACAGGAGTCGGTTGATCCAAGGGAATGGGAATGGAAATGTGCTGAGGGTGCTCCAAATGAAATTTTGCAGCCATTAGCCAGCAGGAGAGGAGGTGTATTAAGCTAATAAGCACAATTTATTGAGCTTAGTATATTAGGTAGGGACTAGATGTGACTTCTACATGTACTAACTTACTTTGTGACACTGCCAGCACATTGCATTTACATGCTTCTAGTGTGGCTTCTGTATTGCGGTGTCCATGTGGCATGAAAGTTACCCATGCAAAGTTTGTGCTTTCGTATGAGTTACCAGCTTTGATTACCTGTACTGCCCTTTTGAATGCGTTACTAAGCCCATTCACATTCCACAAGTGCAGGTAAACTGCAACAGTATCTATGGGATAAGTATAGTTGAGGGTGAAACACTGAAGTCACATTCCCGAGTCCCCCACTCTACCCCTCATCATGTATAATACGTCATAGTTATTATTCTACGAAAATCATATGTAGCTCCCCCTACCAATTTGAGACTTACCTCAAGTACCTCCCAGGGCTCTAGCAATGCCCACTGCCAGGCAGACGTTTGTTGGAAACAAAATCCATGGTTATTTGGTAATCCTATTGGTCTCTGCAATAGTACCACGATGTGCCTCAGTGCCTATCCCTTTACGTGACACTGCCAGTGTGCTGTGAATGGCTTGGGCTGAGGGTCCGAGTGCTTCAGAGCTTGTGACTGGACAGGCATCACCCCAATTTGCTTCACTCTTCTGTCACTGTTAGAGCACAATGAGCCCAACTGGTATTGTAAATATTTACTGCTAATTTGTTGTTGTATTTAAATTAGAGTGCTCATTTTAACCTGCCTTCTTGCAGCTTGTGCACCCAAATGGGAGCCACCATTTTTGGTCTGGGACTTCCAGGAATTGGACGAACTGGGACACAGGGGACCTCAAGGGGTCCTTAGTTCAGATGCCTTCTGGGAGAACTTGTGAACTCTAAGGTTTGTCACCTAAAGGAATCAATGGGAGCACAAGATTGTAATTGACAGCTCCCCCTGACCAACTGGAATGCAAGAAAAATGGACTAATACAAGAACTGATTTCAAACTGTAAGCAGTTCATCCTGAGACTGTGTGGAGCAAGAAGCCTTGCTCAAGCTGGTGGGGTTCTGGCCTAGGAAAAACCTAGTTTCCTCTGGCGTATGTCTGAGGTCCCAAGTTTGGGAATCGGTCACAAGAGACTGCCTTCTGCAGGTTGAAAGGTCTGCTCAGGAGAGCGGCTATAATTGCTAGCTGGCCTGAAGCCAAACTGAGAAGTGGATGAGCGGATGCTGCTTCCATTTAATGTGCTAAATGCTCACGGTGGGCTGAGACCTACTAACCAAAGATGCCTATTTGCCACCAGTAGCCCGTTGTCTTGTTTGGTCAAGTTGTCAGCCAGCTGGAGGCTTTCACCAGCCAAAAGAACTGAACTTTGCAGAAGTGTTTTATCCAACATTAGGCTCATGCCAGACCCAGCCCAATCCATCTATTCCTGCACTAGTTACAGTTTTCTTGGTGAGAGTCCAGCTTAGTGATCCAGCCTCTCCACAGCAAGGTATCGCAGGTTGCGGCCACCTGGAGGGAACGGCCTTGAAGTGGAGGTGAGTCATGTCGGCCCAGCTTCCCCATGCTCTTCAGTGCTCTGCAACAAGTCTTCGTTTCACCAGGCCATCTTCTACTTACTGGTGCTATGCGTAAACCCAGGGTAGCTCCCTGCAACAAGCTCTTGAATTATTCTGTGGTACCATCTGATTTCACTCAGTGTGCTTTACAGGGTTTCAGTGGACTAGGCCAACTGGCCCAGGATACAATTAGTCAAGGTCTTTGTTTGTGCATGTTTAATCATCTTTTCTTCTCATCAAGGTTTCCAACAACAGCTGCGACTCTGGGCATCATTCTGGCTAGCCAGCATCACCCTCTGGGTACCCAGCAGTTGCAAGACTGTACTTAAGGAACCAAAGAAATTGCATGCAAAATATCCTGGCTAATAACAGCTTAGCAATCATTTATCCAGATTTGCACCCTCTCTTGTTCACATCCCCTCAATACATCAGATTTGTTGTTTCACTGTTAAGCAGAATCAGGATCAAATTATTGTTTGGTTAAACTTCATTGTAACTTGGGTTAAAGCATTTGAATATGTGTGCTTGCATGTGATATTGCTTTACAGGGGGCTCCAGGGCATTTGCCAGAAGACCAGACCCTGGTAGTAAGTGCAAGGGGTGTGAGCATATTATTAATGTTCATTGCTAATTTTGCGTTCCCTGCAGAAAAGGGTTGTATCTGTTACACAGGTACTTGGCCACTAGGTGGGCTGGTGGGTGGTTATAGTTTCCCAGATGGCTATACCAGGTTGGATAGACACCCCCACATACCTTGCTCTGGGTGGAGGCACCAACTTATTGTGTTTACTGAGGGTAGGGGAACCCTGGTAATTGCTAATTTGAACACATGCCCCTCAACCTTGTTTTAGAAGGACAGGCAGGGGTAATATCCCTTGGAATAGTGCCACCTATAGGTTACACATATTAACAACTTATGTCAATTAAACCTATCAATATCCCGGGTTATGAAGTGACCAGTACCGCTAATAGGGAACCTTTGTGGGGGAACATTAAACATAAGGGTATTGTTGAAGGGGGTGGGGAGTCATCTACTGGGATTTACATAAGCTGTGGGCAACTACAAAATATTGCCTGCCATTCTAGGGCTACACCACTCTAGGGCTACAACAGCCTCAGTAGATGGGGAGAGCTGTAGGGGCTCTCCAATTGACTGTCGGGTTGTGGGCTTCAAAGGCAGAGGCCACAAAGTGGATCTGTGGTAAAACATGTCTACCTTGATGATATTCTGCACTATGAGGAGTCCTAAACTTTTTTTTGAAATGTAAAGATTTTATTGAATTTATAAAAGGAAGGGACATGTTGCGTATGCAGAAAAGGTAGTACACATGAATACATCAGTAGTGAACCAACATTAATCTTACCAAATAAGTCAACTAAATCACAGCCCCCTCCCCCCTTTCCCCCACTCCCTAACCCCCACCCCACCCCTTAGGAGTGTGCCTTAATTTATTAATAAAAGAGGAGAAGAGACCCCTTTGTCTCAATAATCAGAATACCTAAAATCAAAGCATCCCATTAACCCTAAGTACAACTAAGTTACCGCACTCCTACTTTAAATATAACGCATATAATTTACCCCATTTTTTTATCAAAACCTAACATGTTATTGCGAAAACTCGCAATTAGTCATTCTGTTCTAAAAAAATCAGAAATATCATTTAACCATTCACTATAAGAGATGATTAACTGGTCCATCCAATGTTTAAGAACAAGCTTTTTAACAATAATAGAAATCAACGCTATGTGGAATCCGTGATCTTTGACTTGGATACCTGAATACTTACCTAACAGACAGACATCAATTGTGAAAAGGCCTTCCAGCCCTAACCAGGGATCCAATTTGGATTGGATTTACTGCCAAACAGGGGATACCTTTTCGCAATACCAGAATATATGTACTATGTTCCCTTCTGCTTTGCCACATCGAGTACAAATAGAGTCCGGTAACCTTCCCAATTTGGCTAATCTAGTAGGCGTGTAATATATATTGTTCAGTATATGGTATTGGGTAAGTCTGAATCTGTCTTGGGAATGGTATATGTAGAGATCCTTCCAGATCTGAGCCCAATCAAGATTCAAGTCTGGAAGTAAGGCACTCCAGATTGGCGAGCCAGGGAGAGGATTGGAGCCGGCAGTAGTCAAAAGGAGGGCATATATTGTAGAAACACAGTGTGGTTTCGAAGCGTAATCAGATACCTCAGCCAATAGGGGTCTAGCCTTTGATATTCTAGACTTGAAATCAAAAAATGCACCTATAAAGTGTCTTAATTGGAACACCTTAAATATCTGGTTCCTTGGAATACCAAATTTAGAGAGAATTTCAGGGGAAGAAAGAAGGCTATCCTGAGAAAATAGGTCTTCCACCCGCGCCTCCAGTAACTGAGGGAGCCATTGATTAGGAAGCCAGGAACTATCTATTTTAATATTGGGATTTACTAGAATCGGCTGTGCCATATCATATTTAAGGGGAATCTTAAAATATGCACAACACTGTGAAAGGACTTTATGTGAGGTACTAATTACAGAATCATGCAGTGCCACTGGCAATGAATTTTTTGACAAATAGAAAACAGTGGAAAGGTTTATGGCATTAGACCTTAAGAGACTATTCTCTATCTGGAGCCAAATAGGAGTATAAGTCATGTCCCTTTGAGAAAGCCATCTCCCCAACTTGGTTAAGTGACTTGCCCAGTAATAAAACAGAAAATTGGAAAGACAAAGATCCCCCAAAGCCGTGGGCATACTAAGTTTACAGAAAGCACGACAGGTATGTTTGCCAAACCAAATAAATCTAGAAATCATGGAGTGTAATCGTTTGAAAAAGGATACCAGGAGCCACAAATTCAACAAGTTTAAAGGATAAAAAAAAAAACCGGGCAAAACATTCATCTTAATAACACTTATCCGAGCCCATAGAGATAAGGGTAATTTCTGCCATCTTTGGAGATCTTGTTGAATGGTCACCACTAAATCATCCAGATTGCATTTCCTGGCATAAGTGAGGTCTCTAGTTAGGTATATACCGAGATATCTGATTGCCTGAGAGGACCATTTAATGCCCAAATTATCAAAATCCGATTTCACCGTGTAGCTGTTCAGTGTAAAAATTTCTGTTTTGGAAATATTCAGTTTATAGTTAGATAACCTACCATATTGGCCAATGCCTTCTAGCACATGTGCCAAAGAAAGTGCCGGCTGCTCCAGATGAAGAAGAATATCATCTGCATATACAGAGAGTGTTAAGGTCTGGTTAAGAATTGGGATACCTTTAATTTGAGGGGACTGTTTTATATGACGAAGGAGGGGTTCTAAGTAAAGATTAAAAAGGAAGGGTGAAAGGGGGCAACCCTGCCTGGTGGCAGTAAATAAAAGAACTCTAGCAGAGAAAACCCCATTACAGTAGATCCTGGCTGAGGGAGAGGAATACATTGACTGAATCATTACAATAAAAGTGGAGGGGAAGACCAATTTCTTCAAGGTATCCATAAAAACTCCCAATACACTCTATCAAAAGCTTTCTCAGCATCTAGAGAAATTAGAGCCATTGGAGACTGAGAAGCTTGGGCCACTTGAAAAATATGTGTGAGGGTTCTCAGATGGTCCACCGAAGAGCGACCGGAGACAAACCCTACTTGTTCCGGACTTAGGAGCTGGGTCCATAAAGCCTTTATCTGAAGCGAAATTACTTTGGCTAAGATTTTAATGTTGCAATTCAACAGGGAGATCGGCCGATAACTAGCTGGGTCTAAGTGGGGCTTATCTGGTTTGAGTAAGAGGATAATTGTTGCTTACAAAAGGGTTGGGTCCAATTTGTTGGCCTTGAACATGTAGTTACTGTATATAGATTAAGCAAGAGAGGGGATAGCTCTTTAGAAAATGTTTGATAAAAATTCGAAGGAAACCCATCAGGACCAGGCGCTTTATCAGGAGCGAGGCTATTGATGGCCATTTCGATTTCCTCAATAGTTATTGGGGAAACTAAAGAAGCCTGGGATATATCATCTAAAATGGGAAGATCCAGAGAATCCAGATAGGCCTCTATATCTTGGGACAATATTTGGAGAGGGCATTTACCATAAAGTGTTTTATAAAATATTTCAAAAACCTAGGCGACCTCACGGGGTTCAGTTTTTATACAGCCATCCGAGGACCGAATGGAGGGGATTAGGCAGGAACTCTCTAATTAGTGCAACCGCAAAGCCAGCAACCTTCCGGTCTTTTCGCCTTGGTCAACTTATTTGGCCTGAGTCTTTAAAGAACATATTCCACTTTCTCCTTTATCAGGTCCGTGTATTCGTTATGCAGTGCCAACAACTCTTCTAGGGTAGCCGGGGATGTAGTGGAGGCCAAGGCATTTTCCTTCTCTTTAATTTGAGTTAATAGAGATAGAGCCTTAGCTTCCCTAAGCCTTTTCCTCCTAGAAGCTATCTTAATAAAGTCTCCCCGGAGATAACATTTTAGGGTACACCAGAGAAGATCACCTCTTGTTATGAAATCACCATTATGTTCCATAAAGGTAGAAATAAGAGTTTTGATATGGGAAACTGTGGAATTGTCCTTTAACACCTGCATATTCAGTTTCCAGACTGTATCTCTCTGGGCATGAGAGTCCAGAGAGAGAACTAACCAGGCAACTGAATGGTCAGATATGACTATGGGCTCAATACCAGATTGACAAAGACCAGGCATAAGGGAACAGCTGATTAAAATATAATCTAATCTTAACCAAGATTGATGAATACTTGAATACAATGTATAGAGCTGCTGTGAAGGATTTACGGTACGCCATGGGTCACACAACCCCAGCAATGCAATTAAATCCTTCAGTGTATTCTGTGATGGTGAAAGCAGTTTCAGCGGCCTACATGTCCTATCCGGGTCCTGGGTGGGTGGGATATTCCAATCCCCCCCTAAAATCAAAGGGGAGGGTAAGTATGGTGCTATTTTGTTAGCCAGTTCCATTAAAAAATCTGGGTCCCCTCCCGCCGGGCCACATATTGAACCCAAAACCACTGTGCTACTATTCAAGATCCCCTTAACTAAAGTATATCTCCCCCTAGAATCAGTAATGGTTGTCTCCATTTGAAAGAAGATAGTCTTCTTAATTAGTATGGCTACCCCCAACTGGAGGATGAGTCCCCGGCTACAAACACTTGAGAGATTCCTTGTCTATGTAGCCAGAGTGCTTTTGCACTTACCAAGTGTGTTTCTTGAAGCAGGATAATACCCACATTCAGAAGGGCACAATGCTTAAGGATCTGGTATCTTTTCAAAACGTCTCTAGCTCCTCTAACATTCCACGTAACAATTTTCACAGGACTATAAGCCATATTTATCCCCAAAAAACTGTCCAAAATAAGATTCCCAACCACACATAAACCAATCCCATAAGGCACACTCCATTCCCACCCCCCAACTAATCCCCCCTGTAGCAACATAATTATACAATATCAAAACCAATATGTAAATATAAAGTACAATATCTAGAACATAGTTTAAGTTTAGGCACAATATTCGACCAGTTGTTAAGATATTTAATCGGAATACCAGCAGTCCAGAAATCAGTCAAACCCTTCCTCCCCTTCCCCGCTAATACATCCCCATAACTATTTACACTAGGCTCCTCTTCACAAAAAAGTACAAGTCTATACTTATGTAATATTATAACGATGAGCCAAACCCTGATGGCGATTTTTGTACCCATAGTGCAGAAAAGACAAAGGAATTGATCTGTTAGCACTTGCGGCACCCCTAACATCATAATTATCCTCAGAACTGAGGAACATCTAATGCAAAGAGAAGTAAAGAGAAAAAATACCAAAACGCCATCACCCCTTCCCCCAAACTGGTATGCTATGCAGCCTTCCTGAGCCTGCTCCAACCCGGAGCCCCTGCGTCCCCCCATCCCTCTGTCTCTAAACACTGCTATCTTAAGAAACCTCTCCCAAATTAAGGAAGGCCTAACAACCTCGAGCCAGTTTGCCATAACTCCAGGCTGAACCTGAGGAGAGTACCCTAAAGGGAACAAGAAGCACATGCGGTTTGGCCTCCTACTAAATCCTCCCTGAGTTAACAATACGTAGCCTGTCCTCCGATCAAGACCTGTATGACTAAAAGTAAAAACAGGCCCTGATCGGAATTGCCCTGACTAGAAAATAACAAGCCGCTTCAAGGCCAGCATAACTAACTAGGGCCCAAGTTTGGCGGCGAATAAAAATGCCTCTGGCCCTGATAATGTAATCCATAACACTTACCAGCACATGAAGAGTGTGGGAACCCACCCTACAAATCAACAATAGTACCCAAAGTGACTGACCTGATCTTGCAACCTTCATTGCATGAGGAACTAGTTGGGGGAAAGGAAATAAAGGCATCCCAGTCAGTCCTTGCATATTTCCCCACTAGGAAACCACCCCCAGCAAAAATAGGTTCCCCCTGTGAAACAAAAGGCCCCCCCAAGCCTTCCAAACCCGAGACCAGGAATCACTCCACAAACCCCACTGGACAAAACACCATCCTCAACATCCCCACAAGTATTGTAAATCAGTCACAGCTTTTCATTTAACTGCCAGGAACAACACCATGTCATATTAAAAGTTCAGTCTTCTTTGAAGAGATTAGGCAACCATGTAGCCAGGTTCGAAGCTGCTTGCTCAGGAGTATCATAGGTGAGCCAGGTTCCTTGTACCGATACACGCAGTTTAGCCGGGTACTGCATCCTGAAGGGGATTCCAGCAGCGATTAACTTGCTAACAGTGGTATGAAAGGCAGCCCACTTCTGGCGTGTTTCCTGAGGTAAGTCCTGAGTAATTCTGAGGGGTTGCACTCTCCCATGTGATTTTCTGCAGATCCTTAACTTTAATAAGAACATGCTGCCTCTCCACATAACTGAGAAACTTCACAATGAGTGGCCTGGGGGGAGTTCCTGTAGAGGGTCGAGTCCGGAGGGAGCGATGTGCCCTTTCAATTTGGTAGTTGGGGCTGAGGGGAGAAGGGCCTACCACTTTTTGCAAGAACCTCTGCACAAAGAGAATGACATCAGCTACTTCCTCCGATTCCAGTAAGCCGAGGATCAAGATATTATTCTGTCAGTTCCTGCCCTCCAAATCCTTCGTCTTCAACTGCAGTTTATGAATCTGCTGTCGTAGATGGGCTATTTCAGGCTCTGTTTTTTCTCTCCATTTCTCTAATGAGACTGACCGGGCCTCAGTATCCCCCACTCTTCTTGTAAGCCCATTTAAATCACTACGAAGGGATTTCAACTCCGCCGAGATGTCAGAGAGCATTTCTTTGAAGGGAAGCATTTCTTGAAGGAAACGATCCTCGGTTAACAGAGTTGCAGCAGAGGATGAAGGGTTCGGTTTGTCAGAACCAGCTCCATGGGCTCATTGTTTCTTAGGCATTTTGTCTGGCGTGGCCAGTGGAGTATGCCTTGGCAAGGCCTGCTTCATGTTGACCTCCATTAAAACAAATATAGCCAGTCGCGAAACTGGATTCCTGTGTAGGACAGGCACTACAGCACGAAGGTCTTCCTGGTACACTATTTGGCAGTGTTTTCTTTAGTAATGACCATAAAATTAAACGAAAGAGAAATGAGGCACTAGGAGCTCCATTTCAGTGCTGCTACCAGGGACCCTGCATCACGTGACCCCCCCCCCCAAGGTGTAGATCATAGAGGCGGATGCCTCAAACCATGACTAGGAAGTTTACTGATAACAATGCTTACTGAATTGGTGTACATATCAGTATGCACTGTGGTTACCAGTGGGGGGGGGGCTATCTTAATGGGGTTAAATACTCATGTGAGGATGTGGTCTGCAGAAGTATATAAGTAATTGTATTGCAAGAACATGAAAGAAGCAAGGCATGGAGGTAGTCAAGAATGAACAATTAATATTGATACCATATGGCATATATACATATAAACACAGCACAACATGCCTTCAGTGTAAATTCCACAATGCCTCCCCATGTGGTATGGTTAGGAGGCATCAGTAAGGCCGCTACGCCACATGCTCGTTTACAGTCACTATGCAGTTCCACTGTGTGCGACTCCATCATTAAAAAATTCAGAGTGGTGGCACGGCATCCTACTGTTTTGGCTGGAAAGTATTTGGTAAATGCAACATATGGATACAGAAGGTGGAGAAATACTGTATGTGAACGTTTCTGAGGCCACATAGGATCCACGTTTCTGGGGCCATATAGGATCCACAGCACAGGAGCGCATCTTAAAGTGGCATGAAAAGTCTGCATAATCTCACAGAAAGGAGTTGGTGATTAGGGGTCATTAGCGGTACCAGGTGTTCATACTGCACAAACTGCCCCTTCCACTTCTCAACAGACCACTCACATTTGGGAACTCAATAATCATGGACACATTACCTGGCTTCATATATTTGTGATCTACCATCTGCCAAGAATACATAGCTTAGCTCTCTCCGTGCAGCTTTTTAATTGTCAGTTTTTTAACAATAACCCCACCCTTGTGCTCAGATACCTTGGGGGGGAAGGGGACAAAATTAAGCAAAATAGCAAGTTACTGTATCTTAACCTTCGCCCCGTTCATTCATATTGGATTTTTATTTATTTATTTTATTTTATTTATTTATTTAGCTTTTGTTGACCGGGGTAAGTGCACTAGACAAATCCTCCCTTTTTTCAGGCACGACCCGGGGGAGGGGGATACAGATGAATGCCAACTGATCTTGAACCAGATTAAGCTGTTGGTGGTATTTTTAGTGAATGAGGGAAATTTGGCCAGGACACCGGGGAAATTCCCCTACTCTTGCTGCACATCGCGCAGTCGCGCTGCAGGAGAGTCGAATGGAGGTCAGTGTGCCTCTGATTATGGACAGTGCGGGTCGCTCTGAGGAGAGCTCCGGTTTGGAGCAAAGTCGTCGGGTTGTCTCAATGGAGACTTTGAATTTGGAGTCGGAGGACGTTCAGCTCGAAGAACACACGGAGGTATTGGACTCTGGTTCAGGGTCAATCGATCCCGATGAAGAAATACTTAAACGGGATTTAGAGGTTCGGAAGCAGCAGTTAATGGATCTAATTTCAGCTGCCGAACGTGATTTTTTAGCCAGGAAGCTAACTTTAGAGGAACGGAAAAGAAAACGTTCAGGGCAAAGCCCTTTACCTGGGAGTAGCAAGCATTTTCCTCAAGAGGTAGCTGCTGATTCTATTAATTCAACTCTGCATTCCTCAATGGATCCTGCTTTGGTTGATGATGTCATCATTTCGACGCCTGTTTCGGATGCAGAATGGACCCCAGGGCTGGCTCTCACAGAATGCCGTTGGGTACAAGTCGGAGACCGGTTATTTCTGACCCGGCTGTTTCGCTGCCGGTTCTCTGCCTGTGGTGCCTATTCCTGTTTTGATGGTGACTCCAGAATTGCTGGTGGAACGACAAGAGACTCACTTGCCTACTAGGGAGTCTCCAGCTTTGGTGGGTAATATGGACAAAATTGATTTAGATGGCCGGCTGCCCTTACATGCTTCAGTGGCTGTTGGTATTCCCTGCTGAAAATGGTAGTGCGAACTCTCCTTTGCAAGATAAGGGTGTGGATGCTGGGCCTCAAGCTGCACATAAGGAACTAACTAAAACTTTTGCGGATTGTTTAGCAAGCCTGCTGAAGCCGGCAAAGAGGCGGTTTCTAGTGCAGTTAAAATATATTGGGACTGCTCCGGTAATCCCTGACAGAATATGGGTAGGGAAAACATTGATTAAGGATTCTTTGGGCTTTGCGCCATCAGAGGTGTATGCTTTTATTCATGCACCTGGTGAAAGGATGTATGATCTTAGTTTTTGCTCTATGCATTTGTTGGACAAATTTTGGACATTATATTATTCTGTTAAAGATTTCGGGGTGTGGCATGATTTTATAGCCATCCCTGTAACAAAACCAACCTTTAAAACAGTTACCATATTGTTTCGGAATGAGGGGGTCTGTATAAATGATATTTCTTTCTGGTTAGAAAAAAAATGTACCATTATGGAGAAACCTAAACCTATTATTGATGCAAATGGATTTTGGAATGGGATGGATATTTCGGGTACAGTTGAATCAAACCGAGGTTGGGATTTCCCATTTGCCTAGTTCTTTTTTTTTGGGTAGAGATCGGGGGGTCCTGTTTTATGCTGGACAACCTAAGAGTTGTTATAAATGTGGGGCCCTTACTCATCTAAATGTAGATTGTGAACAGATTCGGTGTTTTCACTGTGGGATGCTTGGTCATACTGCCCCTCAGTGTACTGCCCGCCCTTTTTGTAATTTATGTGGGGAAGAACATTCCTTCCACGAGTGCCTTTGGGCAGCACATAATTTAGAAGGAGATTCAGACCAAGATTATTACCTGGACAAAGCGAAACAGCGTTTTCTGTACCTGTGCAGCTTAATGAAAGATTGATATCTGGTCGAGGTAGGGGTCGGAAATAGGTCATGCATTGTTCCACAGAGAGGTGGTCCAGTTCCCCTTTCTACTTGTGATTTGGGAGATGAGGAAATTTCTCTTTCCCTTTCCCATATGTCTTCAGGTCCATCATGCTCCCAGACAGTGGACCTTGTCCAGTCACCAGTTATTCCACAAGGTTCCCCTGTCCGAACTTTGTCTCTGGCTACTTTTCAGGAGCAACAACATTTGACCCATTTAGGTTTATCTTCCCAGGGTCCCTCTGAATACAATGCACTTACTGGTGGGGTTCCACCTGGCTTAGTTCCTAGACCTGAATTAGACATTTCGGCTACGGAACAAGAATTTTTATTCCCTCTGAAATCTCAAAATCGGTCTCAAACTGAGGAAAGGACTCCTCTTTCTCCTTTGCCTCTGTCAAATAGATTTTCAGCCTTTTCATGGAGCGAACAGGTGGATTCGGATCTCCCGATGACAGGTATTGATCCTGACCCGTTTCCGCCTCTTGCTCCCAGTACTGCCCCGTCAAAAAAACATCAATCTAAAACTCAGATGAAACGAGTTACTCGTTCTAGTGGTAAATTAGTAGATATTCCTCCCTGATGGGATAGGATTGCGTATTGCTAGTTTAAATGTAAATAGTGTGTTATCAGGAAGGAAACGTCTTGTTACCTTTGGTATTCTATCTCAGTTACCTTATGACGTTTTTTCTTCAGGATACAAGAATTCATTCGTCATTGGAAATTGATCAGATTACAAGAGATTGGAAGGGCGGGCTGTCCTTTTGGTCAGCAGGATTGGATTTTGTAGTGGGGTAGGGTTTTGTTTCAAAACTCATGTTTCATGTTTTCGTTTAGTGGATATTGACCCTGGCCGGCTTTTTGTTAGACATTGTTATTAATTCAGTGTCTTGCAGACTGATTAATATATATGGTCCTCAAGTTAAAGCCAGAGGATCTCTTTATTGAAGAAAATCAACCTTTTTATATACTGAATAGGCTTGTTTTCTTTGCTGGAGACTTTAATATTAATGCCCTGAAGGAAGGGCCTCTCAAAAAGTGTATTGTGATAGGGCTTTCCTGAGGGACTTAATATCTCATGCTGGGTTGAAACAGGTATTAGTTAGGTCTTCAAAGTCATTGAAACCTACTTATTATAGGGGAAGATTAGCTTCATGTATTGATATGATTTTCTTACTAAATCTTTGTCCTGTGGGAATCTGGTTTCCATCCCTATTGAATCTTCTGATCATGTTTTGCTTGGAGTTGATATGGATTCTCCCTAGTAGGATCGCTGGTCCGGATACTGGAAATTGAATTCCACTTTTTACAGAATCCTTTGGTTCTGTCTTCCTAACAGAGATTCTTAATGATAAATTGACTACGAGTTTCTTTATGACAATATGGGTTTATGGTGGGAAGATTTGAAGATTTGTCTACGTGTTTTTTCTTAGCAGTAGGCAAAATCAACAATTATCTAAATATTCTCAGTATCTCCAATTGAGGCAACGTCTAGGATTTTACTTACGAAACATCATTTGGGAAGGGAGGATGTAGTTTTTGATATTCAAAAAATTCATGTTCAGATGGAGTTATTCCAATATAATAGAATGCTGTCTCTGCAACATGAACAGAAATTTGGTACCTATGGGAATTTGGACCAAGGTAATCCCTTTCAAAATTGCTATAAATGTACAGAGAAGAAAGTGTTCCAAAATTTAATTTCAGCACAAGGAATTTTGGTTTCTGATAATGAAGGTATTATGTCTATTCTTGAAGAATATATTGACCTTGGATTTGGGACTCTGGTTCCTGATATAAGTTTTAGTACTGAAATTTTGAATTCGGCAGCTTTACCGGACTTAGATTCTGTATCACAGGAAGAACTACTTTTACCATATACTTCTTTAGAACTGGAGTCAGTTATTCTTTCTATGAAGGGGGATACAGCTCCTGGATCAGATGGTTTGACTGTTGAACTGTATAAGATCTTATGGAGTCTCATTCCAACTGATTTTTTAGAAGTGTTTAATTTTATGTGGTCAGATTTTGATTTGCCTTCTTCTATGTATCAAGGTTTAATGATTTTTTGTATAAATCAGGTGATAGACAGAACTTACAAATTGGCGTCCTATTACCTTACTTAATGTTGATTTTAAAATCTTTGCTAAATTACTTGGCAACAGGATTATGTCTAGGATGGCTCGATTAATTTTCCTACACAGTTTTGTTCAGTGCCTGGTAGCGTCTTACTGAAGCCTTACTGTTACTCAGAGAAATCTTGGACAGTAGGACTTCATTGACTGCATCGGTTGGAAAAGGGTACATTGTTAGCTTGGATCAAGCCAAGGCTTTCGATGGGGTTTCTCATGGTTTTTGTGGAATTGTTTGGCGCCCTATGGTTTTCGGATTTATTCATACAACGGATAAAGTTATGTTATGCATTAGCTTGTGTTACACCTTATGAGAATGGATGGATGGGAAAATGATTTTGATACGTAAAGAGTACGGCAAGGTTGTCCCCTTAGTCCTATTCTTTATGTATTTACATTAGACCCTTTATTACGCATTATTCAGAGTTCTCCCAATATTTATCCTTTAGGTATGGGTATGTCCTTGCCGACTAAGGTGCTTGCATATGCAGATGATATATGTTTATTGGTTAATGATGTCCAGTCTGTACATTTGGCTTGTGCTTTACTTCAAGAATTAGGTAAAATTTCTGGTGCTAGGTTGAATATGTCCAAATCGTGCTGTTTGAATGTTGCAGGATTTATCGACCAAGAGGATCATCTTGGTGATATCCCCATTTCACGGTGCCCTGTCGTATTCTTGGGATTTATTTTGGGGGAGACGATATGGCATATACTAATTGGTCACGAGTCTTGAATGTGGGGCATTCTAAGGTTAAATTATGGAACTGGTGGAAATTGTCAAAAAACGCATTTAATTTTTTGCTAAAATCTTTTTAGTCCCTGAATTTCTGTTTGTAAGTTCAATTTTCTTTTTACCACCATGTCTGTTTACTTCATTGATGGGTTGTTTTTTCCTGTGTTTGGGGCAGTAGATTGAATCCTATTAAACGGGAGGTTTTATATGGCCCTATTAAATATGGGGGTTTAAATATGATTCACCCAGTGGTATTTTTTTTCACGATTTTTCTTAATGTGAATATTGTCCCTTTAGTCACGGGTTCAGAAAGTTTGTGGTGTAGGTGGGGTAGAGACACCTTACATGGTGTGTTCTTGGAATGGTCAAACAATGTTTTTTTGCATAAAAACAAGAGATCTCCTCGTCTCCCTTGTAGATGGGATGGTGTTATTGATAGCATTAAGAAATGGGGTGTGCGGTTGGACGATGTTGTTAGCAAATCTAGGAAAGCAATTTATGGTCAAATTATTTTGAGCTATTTTACTATACCTACCTTTACAAATTTTTCTTCCTTGGAACAAAAACAAATCTCTGCTTATATTTTAGACGTTAGACTTCCGGTTCAATTATGGGACACTGTTTGGTTGGGGTTGCATGGTAAAATAAATGTTAAAGGAAATCAGAAACATAAGGCTTTAACAGACCGGTACTGTCCCTGTGTTTCTTGCCTTATGAAAATAGAAACTATGGATCATTTATATTTACATTGTCCATATATTGAAGATTTTTGGGACATTGTTAAAGAGAGATGGAAAGGGACTGGTTCTATTCCACCGACACCAGAGTTGTTATTTTTTGGGATAACTCCATCTTTACCCAGTGGGGTACATTATGGTACTTACCGTATTCTTTTTGCTCATATTTTATATTGGGTGTGGATTGGTCGATGAAGGTTTATTCTGCAACAACAGGTTATTACTTCATGGGAACTTTTTCAAATCATTAACACTGAGTTAGGTAAATGGAAATTGGTGGAAAAATTAAATTTCCCCTTTCATCAATGGTCTGACCTTTGGAGACATCTTGCCTTTGTAGGCCATTAATTGAGATTTATTTATTTTCAGGGGTGAAATTGCAGATGTTTTGTTTATTTCCTTGGTGGTTTTCTTCCTTTTTGAATATTACGTGTCTTTTGTTATTTAGTTTTTTTTTTTTTGTAATGATTATTGTATG
The DNA here is from genome assembly GCA_016271365.2 of Neoceratodus forsteri. Lineage (NCBI taxonomy): Eukaryota > Metazoa > Chordata > Ceratodontiformes > Ceratodontidae > Neoceratodus > Neoceratodus forsteri. The sequence continues at coordinate 286,805,858 of CM057455.1, read as the reverse complement.
AATTAATACATACTTTTTTTAAAAAGCTATTATGATGGAATATTGATTTGTCTATATTTGTTGAGAATTTGTTCTGATTTCAATAAAAAATTTCCCTACTCTTTTCGATAAGTGCCATGGGATCTTTAACATCCACCTGAACTACCACCAATCCAGGCAGATGGGACCTCGGTTTAACGTCTCATCCGAAAGACGGCACCTCAGAAATGCAGCACCCCTCTCATGCTGCATTACAGTGTCAGTACTGGGATATTAACCCAAGTGCCAGATGTGGGAACTGAACCCACAGCCCTCTGATCTCCCGGCCTCAGAGGCGAGTGTGCTACCTACTGAGCCACTGACACTGATAATTGCATGTGACTGCCAGGATTAAACCTAAAATCCAAGTCTTACTATAAAAAGAGTCAAATCGTTTGTACCATTCATTCATGCCAAGCCTCCTTTAACGCCATAAGCCATGGGGTCTTCAACACTATCACTACTTCTGCCTGAACCACTACTTCCCTGAGACAAATCAGACCGGTATGGATCATCCCTAAAGGGACCGAGTGTACCCACTACCCCATGACAGCTTCAAAATTGCTCCCTTAGTCAAATAAAACCTCTGACAAGCACTCGTCTGAGCTACTCACACCACTAGATTCCACCATTATTTTAAAGATGTTGTCACTGGTAATGCATCACGCAATGCTGAGATGGAAGTGCACATGCGTGAGTGGCGAATGGGGAATCAGGCGAGCAGCACCTACCACTTCCTGCTTCATGGACAACAAAAATGTTAAAAAAGGTAAAAATATAATTAAAAAAATAGTTACTGACTGAGCATTGTGAGCAAAGACAGTAAGAACTACCAAACCAATAGACTCAGATTGGAAAATTCCTTTAATCAATTTATTTTATCTCCCTTGTTAATTAGCTGTTTGGTGTAACGATGCCTCATTTGTGGCTCTCTGTTTTTCCCACAGTGAGTGACTGCTGTGTTGCAGTGGGCATCATGGCTCTGGGTATCATGAGCAGCTTTATGTTGGTTCATGTTTTTAATCAGTTGCCTCTATGACACTATATGTACTTCTGCACTTACCAGTCTTCATGGCAATACACAATCAGCATATCAAGTCTCTTCATTCTCGAACCTCACCTCTTCACATACTGGCTTCACAGCCTCCTCTTACCTAACCATTGGCCGTGGGCTTCACCTGGCCGTTGCTGTCTCTCCTACTCATAAAATTTCGATTTCCCTCTTAATTTGACTTCTTAATGGACCTGGTTGTCATACACTCCAGTGGTTATGAAATGCTTTCTGCCTTATGTAGACCAATGTGAGGGTCCCCATTGCTCAGTCCAACATATGTGAAGGTCTAATCGTCATGTTCGATCATCCGAGCATGACCCACATGCGGGTCCCATGCTACATCTCGACTTTATTTTCTCTCAACACTTCAGAGACATGCCAACTGTTTCCATTACTTATACTACTCAGGGCTAGCCCTGTAGCCAACGGTCTCGCCCTGCACCCACGAAGTCCTCATCTTGAGCATGTGAAGCTTGGAATGTGGTCCTTCTCATCTGGCCCATAGTGGGAATATCCTCACCCCGGGTGGACCTTCAGTCATCAAGTATACTGATGACACCGCTAGAAGTAGAATTTAAGACTTCAGAAGCAAGAGGTGGGTCTCTCACCAGCATGGCCCCATTAGCTGCCTGAGTAGATTTGGAGGCACCCTTTAAGCTATTCTCCCTACAACCACCTCTGGTTCACACAGTTTGTTCTTAGATCAGAAGGCTGGCTGAGTGCCTCGGCGGTAGTTACTCTCCTCCTCCCACTTTGGAGGTTCATACCATGTGCAGTGTACACCGTGTTGCAGAGTTCACTCACAACCCTTCACGGCTTTCCCATTAGAGGGATAGAATATGAGTGTTTCCTTAAATTGGAAATTCCAACCTCAGATTGGCCTACTAAATTGTTGTAGCAGAGCCGTCACTAACCTAAATGTCCCGAAGCCTGGAGGGAAGGCGACCTAGGCCTTGGATCCCCAGAGGTTTCCTTTCCTCCTCAAAGGGTTTTTTTCCTCTTCTCCGTGCCAGTGATCATAGTACCTAGATAGGCCTAGTTAGGTTTCCGTAGTTGGATGGAGATTGGTGGTGGCCCGATAGCTGTTATCTCTCACCTAAGGAAGCCATGCCTCCATGCCTTACATTCAGATCTATGAGCGGGTCACTATTTATTCTTTGTCTCCTGCTACTCTACTCAGTTGCTGACTATACTACACCACTGACCTAAGTTCAGGTCTTCAATACAGATAAGCGTTTGTCACCTTATATATGCCGTTTGACACTCTTTGGGGCTCCTTCCTAAGGTATTTTTAGCCAAGGGAACCATTCCTGTGGCACCTCTAGGGGTGGAACCCTCCTGTAGGGTTCTTTGTCTTTGTACCCCTACAAGGCGGTATATCCCATGGATAAGAGAGCTGAACAGCCAAAGATTACCTAAGTTACACAAGCATAATACTATACCAAGTTTTGTAAGCCCATTGAACTTCCTGTTGACAGACAGAATCAAAGATGGCAATGTGTCTAACACCAGACTCACCCATTGGTCTCTCCTTCTACAGGATAGAGACATCACTGTACTTTCACCAAAATCTCCTCTATTTTGGCACATGGTCTCCTCTATCAAGGAGATCCACATGAGTGTGGCCTGGAGTCACCCACCCTGCCAGACCCAGGCCCTTTCCTCCCTGCAGCAGAAAGCAACCTGAAAGACCCTGTTTTATGGCATATCTTTTCAAATGGGTCTTCCTCCTACCATGAGGGAGAAAAAATTGCAGGATTTGGGGTCCTGATCATTCTTCCAGCAGGTGACACCTTTGAGATATCCAGGAAGTGCAACATTAGATCTTCACAGTATGCAGAACTTGGTGCAGTTGCCTGTGCCTTGGAAGTCATCCATGGCCAAGGAGAAGAGGATACCATTATCTTCTCTGATTCTGCATGGGTGGGCAATTCCTTGACAGAGTTCCTTCCTTTCTGGAAGGCCCATGAGTTTGCCTCTTCCCAAGGCAACCCTGTAAAATACAGGGATCTGTTCATTCACATGGTCGGCGTTGCGTACCAATTCGTTTTCAAACCGTACATACACAAGGTAAAGTCCCACTCCAAAACTGAACCATTCCATGACCAAAATGATCAAGCAGACACCTTAGCAAAAGATGGTGCTCAGGGAAGGGGGGAGGTATGGACCATACCACCTCTCACTGCCACTCACACAGTGGCAGCACAGAAGAGGACCAAAGTGGTCCCCCTGGGTCTGACTACAGTACAAATGGCAGATCCAGAGATAAAAGAGGTATAGGAATACCTCTCCAAGGAAACAGAGACAGAAATGTCTGTGAACAACCCAATCAAGAAGACATTCTGATAACCTTTATATCTCTCAGGATCAGGAATTGGTCCTGTTTCATTTAGTTGATCAAAAACTTTGGGTGATTCCAAATACACTCTGATCAGAATTCATATCAGGTGCACAAGACCCCCACAGGAGGACACCAGAGGGTAGGCAAGACTCTACAGAGACTGGAAACTGTGGGCAGCTGGCCTTATATGATGACAAATGTCAAATACTATGTGGACAATTGCATTACCTGTGCTCAGAACAACCCTATTCCTGGCAAGAAAAATGCCAAACTGTTTCCTCAAAGGCAATCAGGCCCTTGGAATGCAATCCAGATTGATTTCATTAGACCCTTGCCTAATACTAGCAAAAACAGTAAGTATACACTTGTGATTACTGACCTCTTCTCTAAATGGCCAAAGGCTTTCCCATGCAAAGCAGCCACGGCAAAGAACACTGCCAGAATTCTGGTGGAACAGGTATTTCTAGATGGGACCTATCTCTCAAGGTGGACTCTGACAAAGGGACTAGTTTCACAGGACAGCTAATGCAGGAATGCTAGAGTTGTTGGGAGTTAGTCAAAAGTTTCACATAGCATGCCATCCTCAGTCATCAGGACAGGTAGAGAGAGAGAGAGAGAGAGAGAGATAACAGACAAATCAAATGTGTAAATTTGCAAATGGAGAATGCTAAAAGTTGGGACATTCTATTGCCCCTACTCCTAAAGGCAGTTAGAGCCACCTCAGCTGGGGCAACCTGGTGTACACCCTTCGAGTTGTGACCAGCAAGCAAATGAGACTACCAGAACATCTGTGGATTGATCTGAATACCCCCACGGTAGACAGCGTGTCGATGGACACTTATGTTGCACAGCTGAAATATAACCTTCTACAGACCCACCTCTTTGCTGCAAGAAACTTGGGCCAGGCCCAACAGCAGTCCAAATTGATTTTGACAGAAGTGTAAAAGATGTTGATTGGAAAGTAGGAGACCAAGTAATGATACTGAAATTCTCCACCCCTGCCCACCCATTTGAAAACAAATGGGCAGGCCTCTATGACATCATCAATAAATAAAGCCCTACTGTCTACCAAGTACGGATAATGGACCACCAGAAAAAGCATGTAGACAAATGGTTCCATGCCAACCAACTAAAACTGTACAAAGGTGATTAATACATCTTTAATGCTCCTTCCCCTGGCCGGGAGAGAGAGATCTGTATGTTTACCTTTTTGTTTTCTTTTTGTTGTTTCAGAATAAAGATGCTGTTTCAAGGAAAAATTATCCTGTTGTTCCTGTACCTGATACCAGGCACTATGGCAGTCATGTCAGAGCAAGACCTTCTAGTCCAAGACAAGTACCAGGTGCATCTCTGCACCATCCTCCAAGCCTTGGACCCCTGGGATCCGGCTTCTTTTCCTTTGCTCCCTAAACGCCATTCTCCATCAACAGGAGTAGCCATCACTCTTCCATTTCCCTATGTGACTGTTCGTGAAGGAAAAGATGCCTACCTTAATGCCATGGTGGTATCTCCAGAACAATCCAGTCTACAGGTTGAATGGAAAATCAGTGACTCTGCTGGAAAGCAAATTCTAGTAGCCCGCCTTACCAAAGGGACTTTTCAAGGCTTGCTCAACATTCATATTTCCCCCAATCGAACTTTGAGCATACACCAAGTTTACACAGCAGAATTCTGGTTGTTACAGCTTCACAGTTATGATGAACCCTGATTTTTGTCCTCAATTTCATAATGCCACCATGCTCAAACTGTTTTCCACTCATACCAGTGCAACAGCTATTCTTTTTCTTACAGTCACTTCAGCAGCAACAGAAGCTCCTCTACGGTGGCCCAATTTGGAACCAGGTCCATACAGTGGCTGGCAGCTACTTCTGTTCCTGGGGCATGCACCAGTTATCTGTCTGACCGCTCACAGCGTGTAAAAATGGGACCTACTCTGATATCTGTCCCATCTTTTCTGGTGTTCCCCAGGGCTCCATTCTGGGCCCATACTCTTCTCCCTTTACCTTAACACCCTTCCACGCTCCTGCTCTGGGAACATACTATTGTACGCTGATGATGCGGTCATCTTTGACTCAAGTCATAACCCTATTGCCCTCCAGGACTCACTGCAGAAGTCCTTCCCAAGCCAAGGGCTAGTTCAAGGAACATAGACTGGTGATAAATCTTAAAAAAAACCAAAAACATGTTCTTCACTCATCCTGAAAACAAGTCCTGCAACTTCAAACTCCTCATTCACTCTGGGTCCTCCTTCCCACTCAAACAAGTTTGCTCCTATAAATACCTAGGGATCTATTTTGACCCCTCTCTCTCCTTCCATGGACACAGCTGTGCCCTAGCCACTGCCACTAATATCCAATTGGGCATCTTACATCGGTATAAACACTGCCTCCCCCCCTGAGGCTCTTCAACTTGCATTCACCTCCTCCATCCTGTCCCTAGTGGGCTATGGACTGCCGGTGTATGGTGCTGCTGATCAGACTGTACTCCATAAAATTTGCACTATTCTGAATAAGGCCTGCAGGTTAATTACTGGGGCACCTAGGCTAACACACACCTGTCTACTATACTCTAAAGCTCTGGTACTTGATCTTGACAAGCACCTCAAATATCTGATCTGTACCCTTACTAAAAAGACCCTCCTTGGGCTATCCCCGCCAGGACTGACCACCACTATCCGCCGCTCTGTCCCACTCGTTCATACTCAGACCTCTGGGAAAACCTCTCTTGCTATCCCTAGAGCTAGGACCTCTCATGGTCAAAGAGCCTTCAGCTTTAGGGCCCCCTCTTGGTTCAAAACGCTGCCCCCCTCCAACTCCGAAGCTCCAACTATATTGTGCTTCAAAACGTCCTTACGGAACCACCTTTTTAACACCCGAAGCTGTAATTGCCACTAGTCAAAGCCGTACTCAATACTTATGACAAAGCTTACTACTAAGCTGCTTAGTGACAACCTAACTCTGTTATTGTTTGCATCAATCCTACCTGTACCAGCTTGTTTGTATCTATGTACTTATTACTGTCTTAAGTTACTGTTATGCTGTGTATTTTCTTTTGTCTTACTGTGACAAGGTACCTTTGTAAATGAGCCTACGGCTCAAAGGTTTTCCAAACTGCTGTCAAAATAAATAAATAAATAAACAATTTATGCATGTACTGTACCTGTTGTTTTAAACCTCACACACTGGAACATGTCCACATTTGGTCAGTGTTCCAAGACCAATATTTCTAAATTGCATACTGTTATGTTGTTAGATGTAATGGCAGCATATCAAGCATGTGCACAGGACCCTGTAGCTGGACACCCACTCAACTGAACACCAAGGGGTGTTCAGGCCTCAATGTCAGAAGAGGACATTGGCTGTAGCTGATGTAACAGGCACAGCAGGCACTGTTACAGGTGTATTTGACTCAGGAATGTCAATTTGGAACTAAGCATATTTAGCTTACATTCAAAGAAATTTTCAACTCTAAGTTAAGTCAGGATGTGGTGCAGCCCATGCTGCACGGTATTACTGGTACTGCAGAAGAGGAAAGATTCATGGCATATAACATGCGTGATATTGCATGCTTATTCAAAGAGACCTGATACAAAATCATTCAGTTGATACAACAAAACAATAAAGAAGCTAGACAGCGACACATAGGCAGGGAGATAATTTGTTCTGCTTATGACACTTTTTGCTATAACCACTATCACAAATCTCTTCTGGGATTTGGAACCTGGGAGGATCCCAGATCTAATTAATGATAGACATATGGCTAAATGGTACTGTCCCTCTTGTAAAACCTTATCATGTACTACCAAGGGATACGACTGTATCCTTTTCTTTGGCCACTGCATGGAACTTGGGCTATGTGACTCCACATCTGAATCAAGGACCTTGCTACACTATGGGTCAATGTACTATCAGAGATACTATGTATGTTACTTTCACTGTCTTCCTTCCAGTTTCTGAAAGAGATTATTCAGTCTTCCACAAGCTTGTGACCATCCACTCCATGTGACATCTAGAGGGCAGTATCTATCGAGAACTGGATCAACTTGCCTCCTTTGCCGGTTTTCCATCCTCATCTGGACTCCTGGGTAGCCCCTCATATAGACTGTTGTGCCAAATGGGGTTACCACTATTTGTGCTCCGGTATAGCCCAATACCACCCACCCTGTTGGGTATTATTGCTTACTGGATCAACTTGCCTCCTTTGCTGGTTTTCCATCCTCAACTGAACTCCTGTGTAGCCCCTCATACAGACTGTTGTGCCAAACGGGGTCAGCACTATTTGTGCAGATGTGACATTTTTGATGTAACTATGCCAGTTTGTGGTTACTCACCGGACTCTAAGGACTGGCCATATATGTTTGATAATGACCAATTTGCAAATGACACTACCAAAGACACTGTTAATGTTATTACCTCTGCCAAAAAGGAAAATGTAAATTTTGCCTCAAAAGAAGATGCACAATGCTTGACCAGCTGAATGACCAATGCCTCCATCACCTGTCCTATCCAGCTCTCAAAGTGGCGACTTCCTCAAGTTCATGTGGCCTTCAGTTCTTATGGACAATACTATGTTGTCACCAACTATGAGACCTTCTCCTATGGACCTTTGGGGTGTGACGTCACTGTGCCCAGCTTCTGTTTTCTACCTCATGAATGCACTGTCATTGGCCATATGGTTATCACCCCTGTTCCTACCACGGAACGTGCTTACATTGATAGTGACCCTGACTAGCTGAATGTTATTGCACAATATTGTATTTACCCGTGTTTAAAGTGCATATCAGGCACTCACCCTGAATCTTAGATCCTTGTTAAAAAGAAAGGATACACATCTCGTACATATTATAAATAATATTGCTAAGGTAGGTGATTCTTTAAATTATCTATTACACAATGGTTACTTAAGCACAGCTTTGTCAAACTCATGGTTGGAACTTAACATTTAAAGCTTTTTTTGTAAGGAGCAATTATAGCACAATGGTTAAGGGCACTGAGCTACAAGCCTGGAGACCTGGATTTGAATCCCACAGCCCCCACTTGCATACTGTGTGACTCTGAGGAAGTCACTTAACTTCCTTGTGTTCCCAGGTCGCACCTGGAAACAAGCTTCAGCTTAGTGTGCCTTTCCTGGCTAAACAATTTCCTCTAATTCAAGTTTTCTTTATTTGTCTTATTATTATCTTATGCACTTTATGTAAAACACTTTAACTATACCGTGCTCAGGTAAAGTTTCTGTATGCTTCCCACTCAGCCAGACTGTAACTAATTCACTTACCCTATGTTTGTTGCCTCCTTATCCAGGAAACAAGGGGAGGAGGCTATGTAGACCTGCCAGACCCACAATCCCTAATGTGGACTATCATTTTGTTATGATTCAATATAGGGTATTGCAGTATTTACTTATGCTTGCTATGATGTACTTACAAACTGTTATCCAGCTTACATATATTTGAGTTCTTAGCATGTTACCTACAGCTATTTGCCGTATTGCTATGATTATTATAATTAGCTATATTTGTGGTTTTACAGCGCCACCTACAGCCATTAGTCATAATGCTATGATCAGCACAAATTATGAATTACTGTATTGTAACTAAGAATAACTCTAGTCAGCATCAGTAGCAGATCCAGGATTTTACAATGGGGGTGCTGTAATGGTGTGCCTACTTGATATGCAACTTTTTATAATGTTTTTAATCCGTTATGCTGTCCTTTTCTTTACATTTTTGACTGAAATTCTAAATGTACTCTGTAGTTTTGAATGTATATTTCTTACAATCAATATATTGGATTTCTTTAGCAAAGTGAAATGCAGAAGCAGCAAGCATGTAAGTTACAATGGGGGGTGGGTGCACCTGCACCCACTAAAACCCCCTAGATCCACTGCTGGTCAGCATAATACTTATCACTATATATGTGCAAATGTCTGGCCTTGGGTATGAGCTGCCCACCATACTCACCAATAGAAATGTTTTGCATAGCATCTTCACTATGCAAATGAGCCTGTCACCAGGTAACAGGACTTTCTTATCTTTTACTATAAGAATCTATGTCAGCCTGTTATTTACCAAGTTAGATTTTTCGTATGATGACACCTGGTGTTAGGGGGTTTCAGACTACCAGCAGGTATTGCATTTGCTGTGTTTTTTACATGTATTTGGGGAATAAACCTTTAGTCTGTGACACCTGTCTTCTGAATCATAGACTGCAATCTGGCTAAAAATCCTGCTGTATTAACCCAACACTACTCTCCCCCTGCAGGAGGAGGAGAGCTGTCCATGGGACACTTGATCCTTCTCCCCCTGGTCGGCCCTCCGACTCCTGAGGTTGCTCCCAACCCCAGGTCATTCAGCTTCACAAGTAGTAGTGCAACCACTGTGCCAGTGGGCCGGTGTTCCCATCTTAAATTCTTTCAGAAATGTAGGCCTGTGCAGACCACTGCACAGAGACTCTGTTTGTCCCATTTTACCAGATGTAACAATTTCCTCTAACAAATCAACTCCTTGAGTAGATAATGAAATGTCAAGCAGCAGGCAGCACAGACATGGAGAAGGACTTACTTTGACTTGAGTAGGGTGCAGCAGCCAAAGAAACTGACGAAACTATTTAAAAAGTAATTTTTTCTTGCTTTGGTTTGGTGTCAGAGTTGTTGACATGTAAGTCGGGACAGCCTAGGATTCAAGTTGGAGGACTGATCAGTGGAGCAGAATACAGTGGCTGCCTGGTTTAGGCCATTTGCTCCTGGATTTTTGTTTGGGAATTAAAGACTTAGGCTATGGTGAGGCTGGTGCTATGTCTGCTCCCTCCCTCTCTGTGACTACTACACCATCAGCATTAATAATTCTGGAGTGTGCCCCCCCCATATGCAGGCAAAAAAGAAATAGTAGCTGTAGTCAGACCCGTGGGCTTTCTGGCAAAATGAAAGAATTGGCTTTATTGGGAATGGGTGCTCTATCTGGCTGGTTAATTGAAAAATAAAACAAATACATACATCAGAACAACTGGGAGGGGTCTGGCAGTTGGGGTTACTTTTACTTCTTTTCCCTGGTCTCTTGGGATCTTTTTGTATTGTCTGGTTTGGATTGGGATCATGGGGGGATGCTGTTGGAGCTTCTGGAATTGGTGCAGATTCCCCTCCTTTTTTCCAGTGGCAGGAAGGGTAGGGTTAGTAGGGTAGGGTTAGGGGTAGGTATACTCTAGATGTGGCCTTACCAGTGACCTGTACAAGAGGAGGTTATACTGCCCTTGTACAGGTCACTGGTAAGGCCACATCTAGGGTATGAAGTTCAGTATTGGTGCCCACACCTCAAAAAGGACATTAACCTGCTGGAGAAGGTCCAGAGGAGGGCTACAAAGATGATAGTGAGTCAGCAGGGTAAGGCATACGAGGAGAGGTTGAGGGCACTGAACATGTACTCCCTGGAAGACAGGAGAGAGAGAGAGAGGGGACATGATTTGGACCTTCCAGTACTTGAAAAGGATAAATAAGGTTGATAAGGAGAGTTTCCTTAAGCTGAGTGGCAACCATAACACTAGGGGGGCACAGTCTTAAGCTGGAGGGTGGGAGGTTTAGGAGGGAGGTCAGGAAGCACTTCCTCAAAGAGAGGGTGGTGGACACTTGGAATGCACTGCTGGAAGAGGTAATCTCATTGAAGACAGTGGGCAGCTTTAAGAGAGGCTGGGATAGGCATAGGGGGAAAGTAAAGATCATGGGTACGGAGGATGAGAGGAGTGGGAAGGTAGGGCAGGGGCATTAGCTCAAGCTGTTGACCCTGCAATATGAGCAGACTTGATAGACCAAATGGCCTTCTTCTGCTGTCTTCTTCATATGTTCATATGTTAGGGCAGCAGAATAGCCAGGTCTTGCTCTCCCTATTTTTTCTGCCATATCTGGAATTGGGACAGTAGGGGTTAGGAGCCTGTGGAGTCAGGAGAAGGCGCCTCCCTTTAGGAAGGGCTAGAGCAGGGAGTCACATAATGTGTTGGCACAGGCACATATTGTTGTGATAACTGGATTTCAAAGGTGTGTTACTGTCTGGTCCAGTGCCACTCAAGCTGAAATGTTAGGTTACAAAAAGTCTGTTGGAAATTTGGGGTAAAAATATGGAAACCCACTGAAAATTAGACACTGCCTCTCAGCAGCCCTATCCTTGGTAAAAACAATCTAAAATGTGTAAAAGCAGGACACCACTGCAAATGACATACTACATCTCAGCTGGTATATCCTGGGTAAATATATAATAAATATGTGTGCAAGCAAGACCCAGAACAACAGCAATGCAAGCGGCGAACATTTTGCATTGATAAATGCTTGCTTTTAATTCAAGATCATTGGAAGATTTGGGTACTGTGTGCCTGGTACACAATGAAGCAGAAGTGGCTCTATGGGGGGGGGGCAAATGGGACAGGCACCCACCCTGGCACCTCTGGCAGAGGAGTGGCACCCCTCTGAGATGGTGGATGACAAATAGCAGGAGCTGTGGTGCTGAGATCTGCTGTTACAGTGACTGTGAGCATAACAAAAATGCACTCACGCATGCCAGTTGATATTCTGCACACCCTCAACTGTGAGAGAGAAGAGAGTGAGAATTGCAAATCCAGCAACACTTGTTTTTTTAGGGCTGCAGGTAGGCGAAGCCTGCAACCCTATTGTGTCAGCTCTAAAAATGAGCTGCAGGATTCAAACCGAAGAACACTTCTTTTGGAGTTTTCAGATGATCCTTCCACTACTTTGCAGCCCTTCAATTTAACCCTTGCAGTGCTGCAGACTAAACATCTGTGGAGAGCTCAGTCAAATAGATTAATTCTAGTTCTTTCGGCAGCCTAGGGATTAAGAAACAAATGCTCTGGAGAATCACCTCTCCTCCCCAGCCTTGTTTTCATTTGTACTGGGTCATAATGTTGCACGCTTGATAGCGTACGGCATTATGGCGAAACCCAGACCTGCATGCTCCCCAAGTTGGACCACCCCCCGGAGTTGAGAATCTTTAGTGGGGGGGGGGTCCAGGAGCCCCCCAACAGAACAAAGATATGAAGCCTCATGGCATTAATTGCGCAGCGCGATAGTGCCATGCGGCAGTATGTCTTGCGACATAATGACCCTGTGCCATTTTCATTTGAATCCAACTTGGTAAACAGCATGTTTAGAGCTAATGCAAGAGGGTTGCATAAAGCCATGTTGCTGCCTGTAGCTGGAAAAATGGAGTACCATGGCACACATTTTGGGAGTTCCAGTGTATCCTTCTACCCTGCCTGCAGTATATATAGCACTGTTTCTAGAGCCTCTTAAATAATTGTGCCTCTTAAAAGAGCTTAAGGCAGTAATGGCTGTAATTTCTATTGAAACACATTCATCATATCAAGGGCATGTAAGATAAACAGCTATGGAACAGCTAACTTCCATAAACAATGAAAAGATTATTTCTTTTCAGTGGCACTTCTTTCCTGCACTCTAGCATATGTACCTGATTTTGTACTATATGTATTGATTTCCTGCAAAATGTTTCTTTAAAACTAAGATATTTATAATATTTATGTAGTTAATGTAGTTGCGAGCCTTTTCTTGTATTTTAATGGCTTCAACTCCCCCTGTTCTCGGATTACCTTGCAATACATTTAAGTCTTAACCTTTGATTATACTAGTCATTAATCTTCAGCCTTCTTGTATGTTTCGCTCTTGAGGTCAGAGGGAATCAGAACCCTTCTGTGGTAGAACACACTGGTTGTGCACAAAGTTGCTCATCCAGTACTTTTTATAGTGTATAGTAGTATTATGTGAAATGTGGGCATTGTGTGTGTGTGTTTTTTTTCCTTTTTCCATAATGAAACTGACTTGCAAATTCTCTAGAGGTTTTAGAATACTGTCTTACCACAGAACTAGAGGAAAGCAACAATGTGCTAACATCCCAAGTGGTTCTGCTGCAGTATTGACATCACTACTGTAGCAGAACAACATAATGATGTCACTAGTGTAGCAGAACAAATAGGATAGTGCATGACTAACAGTTAACAACAGGGCTATTCTTTCACTGAGTTGGTACAATGATGACAGATTACCTCGAGAGCGCAGCTCAAGAGGTAATCAGTTGTCATAGTACCAACGAGGTGAAAGAACAACCCTGCCGTTAAATGGTACGCATGCACTGTTCTGTATAGTGTACAGTGGAACGTCGTTGCCTCAAAAAAGATTACTACATCTTTATTTTTAAAATAAGACTAACTGTCAGATTGCTGCTCGAGGACACCATGTGTGACGTCCGCACTGCAGCAGAACGAAAAGTCGTTCTGCTGTCCTGCGGACGTCACTTTTTGGTTCTGCTGCACTGCAGACATCACTAGTGCAGCAGAACAACATTTTGAGAATGCTAGATTTTCATGAACAACGATGTTCCACTATACACCACTATAAGCATATTCCAGGCATGGAATTCCATGCATAACAGCATTCCACTATACACTATAAATGCATTTTGCTTTTGCAGTTTTTTGCAAATTTCTTGTCTCTTTCATTTAATTTTTCTGTCCAATGTCCACCTCCACATTTACATTTTTTTATTTCTATTTGATCAAGTTTCTCAGCATGTAAGGCTAGCAACAGTGGCAGCTCCAGCTTCCATTGGTTACCAGGGCACTGGTCAGGCACTACAGTTGAAAGCCAGGGCACTTATTGAAACTGGAATGGAAAGCATATGTGCATATTCATGCTTGTTTCTTGGAGTATTTGAACTAATGATGAATGTTATGTTTCTAAAAATAAAAATGCAAATTCCATTTTATTTTTTACAGGGAATGGGCCTGCTTCTCCTGTCTTGGGGTGGGGTACAGATGGCCCAACTTCTCTTGGCTTGGGATGGATGGCTCTGCTTCTCCTGGCTCAGGGAGGGGGGAATGGCCCTGCCCCCTGCTTTCTCTAGCAGGAGAAGCTGGGCTGCATGACCCAGAAGATAGGGCTACTCCCAAGCCAAGAAAAGCAGAGCCACAACCAAGCCAGGAGAAACAGGGAGATACCCTTCCCCCAAGTCAAAAGAAGCAGGGCCATCCCCACCCCCCCACGCTGGGAGAATCAGGGCCCCCCTCTCACCAGTAAAAGCAAAGCTATTCCCCCCGGGGCAAGAGAAGTAAAGCCTTCCCCATCACCCGAACAAGAGGAAATGGCTATCCCAACCCTTTAAAGTGGTTATCCACCTACCAAAATGGTCCTCAATGGATTGGCCACTCGCAGTGGCAGGCCAGGAGATCGAGGGCCATACATTCTCTTGTTTGAGTCTCTCCCCTCCTCTCCTCACAGTACTGAGATATTTTCAAATAAACCCATCCACTTTTCTTAACAAAAAGGTACAAGCAGTCAGAACCCTGTCACCCTGGTTCTGCAGGTAATTTATTTCTTTGCTGGTTTTGCTGCTGGCAGGACTTTTACTTGAGGGTCTGACTCTGTGCTGCAGCTACTGGCTGGGCAGGGTGGCTAGCTGGTGCTGCACTCTCTCATTACTGACCAGACTGTGCTCCAGTATTTTATGAAAAAAGCACAGCATAGTACAGCTCTTTTAAGGTTAACCATAATACTGGGTTGGGGGGCTTCTGTGCTGCAGCTTGCAAGCAATAATAATGCAGTTCTGGTTTGGTGGGCATGGTTGGCTGGGTGACTCCAGATTCAGGCAGCTAGGCAGTCACCAGGAGTCAAACCGCAGTGCCACTCCCTGCCCCACCACTGGGTGCCCAATTATGGGGTAGGGTGGTAAAATAAAATGAAAGCAAGTAGCCAGTTGCTGCTCAACCCTGTGCCACCAGACTTCCCCAATTCTGACACCAAGTGCCTAAACCTAGAGTCAGATAGCAAATGAAAAAGTAATCAAACAATGACAGCCAAACCCCAGTGTAGCCAGTCCTCCATTCTAACACTAGGTGTCCAGCCCCCCCGGTCCAACAGCCAATGAAAACAAGTAAGCAGACGATGGGAGCCCATCTACAGTGATGTTTTAGAAAGAAACGTTAGTTTTCTGCATGAATCTATTGCAGTATTGCTCCCTGCTATTCTTTTTTTTTTTTTTATTTGGTTGTTTAACCAGGTGTAGCACACTAAGCTGAAAGCTTTTTTACAGGAGCAACCTGGGAGCACAAAGAGGTTAAGTGACTTCCTAGGGTCACACAGTATGCAAGTGGAAGCTGTGGGATTCAAACCCAGGTCTAGTACTATTGCATATTTGTGTACTTGCGACTTGTACATTAAATAAAAAGCAGTTATTCCATAGTCAGCAGTAAAACTTTAACCCACTTAATAGAAAAACATATGGAAATTCATAGAATGAATACTAAAAACAACAGAAGTGCAACAGTACAATGACTATCAAGGAGCAATGCTATGCTATATTGAGGCAAAAACAACTGACGTTTCACTCCAGAAGCAGAGTTTTATCAGAGTTAGTAATGTAATGCAGAAATGCCCTTATATTATCTGTCACTAGGTCTGAATAACACATGTATGAACAGCACTGTCAATAACAGCACCCTCCATACAGCACTATGCAGAACAGTGGCAGGAACAAACGCGGCAAGTAAAGGCAATGCCACTGGTAGTGGTCACAAAGGACACTGACAACTGCTACCAGTCCAAACACTTATTTTTAGTGGGGGCTCTGCCCCTCCCACCTCCCCAACCACCTTAACTAAAATTATCAACTCTGAGTTGGAGTTGGATTATGGGAGAAAACTAAATTTTGAATGCCAGGATTAGAACCCTGATCTCCACCACCATTATGGCCAAGCAGCTCCATGTCTCAGTCCTCTCTGCCATGGGAGCAGCTCATCTACCATTTTTTTGATTTCCCAGCCCTTGTCTTCTTCCTAGTACTACGGACAGTGACCTGGGTAGCACTTACTGCACAGCACTGTTTAATCCCTGTTTCTGTCTGTGGTACACCACTCGGACATCGTTGTTTTTTTCTTATGCTTTATTTGTAGCAGTTTTGTGTCTGGTTATTATATTATTCACCACCAGTGATGTGTACAAATAAAAAATTTGAAACAATGAATATGATGCGTCCTCAGGATAGGAGGAAGCACTTAACAAATTACAACCAGCAATTAAGGTAATGAAAAGTATATCAAACCTGGTTTAAACTACCCAAAAGGCATATTTCACAGTTGGTTAGTGCATGTAATTATAAAAAAGCTTTACATATACACTACAATATCAGGAAATATAAACTGTATAGAAACCATTTTGTGGATGTTGGAGTGAAGCAATGAGGGTATAAAATTGACAGGTATATATTATAAAGCACTTCTCTTGAGAGACATTTTCTTTAGAACTGTGGAACCAATGAACTCTGCAGTACAAGGATTCCAAATATCAGGAATCTATTCAAAAATATTAGATAAAAAGTAGGGCATTATTATATCAGATGCTCAGCTATAATGGATCTATACGTTGGGGGCTCGCTATAGCCCAGGTGTGAATGATTTCTATAGACAATCTTTTATTTCCTGTATATAAAGATGGCAGGCATACTTTGCAACAGAAGTGGGTTTTTTTTGTTATTGTATTACAGTATGATTATGACAACATGACCATCTGATATAATAATGTCCTGCTTTTTATTGTTTTTTTGAATACATGCCTGACATTTGCATTTTGTATCGCAGAGTTCACTGGATCCACAGTGCAAGAGAAAATGTCTCTCAAGAGAAGGAATATATATGGATGAATAGCTAAACATTTTATATCCTCAGTGCTTCACCCCAACATGTGCAAAATGGACTTCGATATAAATGTATATTTACTGTTATCGTGGTTTATATATAAAGGATTTTTTATTTTTTTCATTTACTAACCAACTGTTGAAAATATGCCTTGTGGTTAGTTTAATACCAGGTCTGATGTTGTACTTTTCATTATCTTTATTGCCAGCTGTAACTTTATGAGCCTCCTCATATCCTAAGGATGACCCATATTCCTCTCCTGTAGCCCTATCGGCTCTAGCCAGAGTTTGTCTTATTAGTGCACACACAGACAAATTCCTGGAATTTAATTGGCTGGGCATATTTTTAACTATCCCAACAGCACCAGATGGAACTCTTGTTGTTTCACAGAATTTTATCTTCATGATCAAAGCATCTTAAAATGCCATGCTAACTGAGACCAGCCGGATTTGCAAGTGTTCTGCCTGTTACTCGCTCTGCTTGTGATCACCCTGTAGTGCATCAGTACTGGGTTCCATACATGGTCTCACATCAAGGCAGACACAGTGACAATGCTCATTCGAATAGCACAGGATCTAGCCGTGAAAACCTTAATCAACTAACACTGTATTCCACCATTGCTACATTTGTGTCACGTGTATGCAGTCAGTGGCAACACACTTATAAGTGTATGCAGATCTCACAAGTTCCTTCTGACTTTCAGAAAGTGGCATCAAGGTGATCCAGTGCTTGTTTGTACAATGGTGTCCTGTGGTTGATGCCCCTGTTACAGTGGCCCCTTGTTAGGCAGCACTGACCAAATGAAAAGCTCCAGCTGATCTTGTGTGATAAACTATTTTTATTTTTTTTCCATTGTGCTACTGCACCTGCTGGCTGTGTTCCTGTCATTCACCTCACCCCCATTGAAAGGCAAGTTCATATAGTGTGGCTACTCATATTTGCTTTGTTTTTCTGGGTTGTTGCTTTCACGGTTCAGTGCAGTGGAATGCATTTGCATTAGCAGGTCTGCAACAAGGTCTAACATCATAAATCACTGTAAAAAAGAGTGCCTGTCATGCGTTGCTTATCTGGCCTATTGGCACAGCATCTCTGTAGCAATATCTGCATAGCAACTAGGAACTCACTGTTTAACCAATGCAAAACTAGTTTTTGGGTGGCATTGTTTGTGAAAATGAATGTTTTGTCCATGTTGCTTTTAAGATTGCAGCATCACTGTCACTGTTACATGCAGTGTCTCAGTTTTCTCAGGATGCTCAAAATGTAAGGGTTCTCCATCTTATGCTACAGATCCAGACAATCCAATGAAATGACTCAACAAGAATGCAGTTCTATCCATCTGTCATGTCTCCCCCTCCTTATGAAGGCCGCTTGTCACTCAAAGACATCTTCAAGGTATGGTGACTAGTGGTGGTGCTCCAACTGTTTGCAGATCTAGGGGCTTAAAAAATAGTTGTACGTGGTCATGTCACTGATTATCTTATTTGTATTCCAGCATAAGTGAATTGATAAACACAGTACCTCAGCTCAGTGGGGTGGCATGTAATTTACAATGGGTATCACATTGAAAGCCATAGAAGTGGTTTCAGTCATGAGCCAGAATGACTCTCTGTGTAAGACTTTGTATGTTAGTGACCAGAAACACCTGAGTCTGTTCACAAAGACCATCAGTACTCAAAATTGTATTCATTGTGTCAGTGCTCAAATGATGCTGAGAGCTGCACTAAACCATTGACGTCAACTTCCCGGAGAATCTCACAGCTAGTGTTTCCATGCTAGAACCAGAATGCACTTCCATGCCAAAGAAGATTTCACAGCCAACAACCACATGTATTCAGGAAGCATATTCATTTGTGTCCTCTGAACCAACAGTCAATGAAAGCAGCATCTCCAACTCCATGTTTTCACCAGATTCTTCATGCGATTTGGACGATGACAGTGAGGACTGTACATCAGATGAAGAGTCATTCCTCCATGCTGAGACAGCCCCAGTCACGGAAGCTAAATACTTAGTGTTGTGGTCATCACTCTTCTTCCTATTTCAGCTGCTGCTGTGTCAACTATGCCACCTGCCACTTCTAATCACCAAAACTTATATCTGCGGTACAATGATTGTGGTCGACTTCTGTTGTGCAGACACACACACATTCTCATGATGGTCACAGCCAATTGTGGAAAAGATGTGTACTGGAAACCTTTAGCTGAGTGGCTGCATCCTGTTTAGCAGTAACACCCTTAGATGCATTTCAGACCTCCTTCTTTTTCTGTGCATCCTAATGATACATGAGTCACAATATGGTGATGTCCAGAAGAAGTATTTGTTTCACGTGGTGATTCACATATGGCAGACATGCAAGCAAACAAACTGGGCAGCACTTCATGGAAATGAACTCTCGGTTATGGGTGATGGCCGATGCGATTCACTAGGACATTCAGCTAAATACTGCAAGTACACCATCATGGATTTTGATTCAAGGAAGGTTGTGGAATTAATGCTAATTCAGGTATCTGAGGTAGCAAATTCAAATGTGATGGAGAAGGAGGGCATTGTCACAGCAAGGAATAGCATTTTATATGGTGGCATGAACATATCGCCACCGATTGACATCCACAGATTTCGACTGTTATATCAAAAGGTGAAATGTTTCCAAGTGTTGAACATCAATTGAAGTCTGGCACATTGCAAAATCAATTGTCAAAAAACTAAGCGCAAAGGCAAAACAAAAGCAATATGAGGTACTAGCACCTTGGGTACGCTCTATCATGAATCACTTGTGGTGATGTGGGACAACATGTTAGGGTAACCCCATCCTGCTGTGGGAGAAGTGGATATTGGTTTTGGAGCATATTGCAAGTAACCACACCTGGACGGTCAGATTGGAGTTCCGTCAATGTGCGTGTACACCTTAGTCACAAGAAGACATAGAAAATACATTATGGCTGAAAAAGGGGGGAACCTCCATATCAGGCTCTTAGACCAACAGTGATGGTTACCAGACTCCTAAAGGACATTCACAAGATTACCCAATTTTGCCACACCGGCAATCTTGAGGTGTTTCATTCCCTACTTTTTTTTTCTAATTGTTTAACCAGAAATGGCACACTAAGCTAAAAGCGTGTTTACAGGTGTGACCTGGGAGCACAGGGGAGTTAAGTGACTTGCTCAAGGTCACACAGTATGCAAGTGGGGGCTGTGAGATTCAAACCCATATCTCCACATTTGTAGCTCAGAGCCTTAAACCACTGTGCTATACTGCCTCCCACTTATTATTTAACAAGGACTGCTCAAAGATGCAGCATTTCTCTTATCTTGGTGTGCAGTGTTGCACCCAACTGCATTGTTTGACTACAGTTGGAAAGCTGTGAGCTGCAAACCTGGAAACCTGGGTTTGAATCCCACAGCCCCCACTTGCATACTGTGTGACCCTAAGCAAGTCACTTAACTTCCTTGTGCTCCCAGGTCACATCTGTAAACAAGCTTTCAGCTTAGTGTGTCTCTCCTGGTTAAAAAAAAAATAAATAAAAAAATAAAGGGTGGTGAATGCAAGTGCCAACCACGCCATCGATTTGTGTTCTCGAAGCACAGCAAAAAGTGGGTTGTAAAACCTATTGCTAAGTACAAAACCTACAGATTTGTTGATAATTTACTGCATTACCTAACTCAACTGAAGCCGAGTCAACTACTAAACGTATGTCCTCTGGAAGCACCCAGCATACCAAGAAACATTGTGCCTGTTCAGAGACCTCCAAGGGAAGAGCTGCTAATGATCATTACATGAGACTCAAGCTATACTAGAGGTATTGGTTTGGAAGCTAAATAACATGCACAGAACTCTCCATTTGCAAAAGTTGGTTTGAATACCTACATCCGGGGACAATCGAATAAAATGCATATATAATGCACTGTATAAATTGCACAGCCTCGGGGCAACCATGATTGATGACAATGGATTGTAATAGTGTGCTGCGATCGGTGTGACACACCACACAAACACGCACGGATCATGAACTATGATGCCACACTGCACCAGTATATGTGGAATGATGACTGTTTTGGAACTATAGCATTAGAATGAGAATACAAGTGAATACTCTGTTGCTAGTCTTTTTTGGAGTTACATAATTTATTGTTATTTGGAATAGTAGCTGTTGATACGAAAAGTAAAAGATATTCAAAAAGCATGCACTGTACAGCTGTGCTTGTCATTAGGTCATGTCTTACATGTACAATGTATAGACTGGTTCTCCTGGAGGACATTGAAAACAACAGTAACTGGATTTGTAACTAGAATTTGACTAGTGCCGGCCAACTGTCTACTAGCCAACAAAGTCAATTGCCTAAACACATATTCAATTGGCTCAAAGATGTTGAAAGGTTGTGATGGATCAGTGAACCTAGATGGAATGTGCTCCCTATAATGCTTTACCATTCGACACTATTGTTCAGCTTTCATATCATGGTTCTCAAACAATAGCTGCCTGAGTGCACCCAGCTCAGGTGAGGTTTGCTGCTCAGCCATAAATCTGAATTAGAGTAGGCTGCTATTGCTGCCGCTCAGTGTGAGTGCGCAATGACCAGTCACAAACTGACCCTCAAAAATGTGTCCATTGTGATATAACTTTTGCCACCCTCTGAAATCAGTAACAACAGTATTTCCAGGGGGAGTATGCAATTTGTGGAGCGGTGTTAATTGATGTTTCAGCCATGCAGTGTGGCAATGGTTGGTTATAGACTGCACCGCATCGCTACATTACAGCCTCTTTTAGACAATTGTTGAAGTGTTACATTGCAGAATGTAACAAAGTAATGCTGTATTGCAAAGCTAATAGATCCAGCAATACTTCACACAGATATCTCTCTATTATCCTTAGTAACTCGTTAAGTAAAGAGAAAAACACATTGCAAGGTGTTACTGCATAATGTACAGATAGGAGAAATGAAGACATCTTTATAAAGTTCATAATGGCACAAATAGGGCAAGAGAGTGGCACCGAAGGGTGTGGTGTGTGCATACTACAGTCACGGGTTGCACAGTGGAATTGTATACCACTGTGTAGACATCTGTTGAGTGGTTGTGCTGGTTTATGATTTTAATGTATTCTTTTACTCTTACTGCCTATGCGCAATTTATGTGTAGCAGGAAAGGTGTGTTAATTTCCATCTGTCTACATTCTTAATGACTCTGTCTGCGGGAATCATATACGGTTACCCACCCGATCCAAATGCAACCATACCTGAATAAATGCTGATGAGAAGTCTGTTGTCTGCATTATTTCATATCTATGGACAAAGCATGGGAATGGGAGGGTGGTTAGATGTCATGGTTATGGAGCAGCCACTCTCATATGAATAGTGTGGTGATAATGAAGAATGTCTAGTTTGAGGCTAGCTTGGGAAAGTAAGGGATGAAACAGAGTCACTGAGGCAGCAGATGGGAAGAAGGATGGTTGGAGACTGGGCAGATGAGAAGGGGAGGTGGGACAGAAGGAAGTCCCAGACACAACAATCAGAGAGTGGGCTGAAGCTGAACACACAGAGTGCACTTCAGGGTCATGGTAATCTGGAGCCATGAGAAGACAAGCATGTGAATAAGGTAGTAAGTGGGAGGTGATGGGTGGCGGGAGGGGGATGGAAAGAGGAAAGTAAAGAAGAACGGCCGGGGGAGCATGGGAAGATAGCAGATGGGATTGTGGGCAAATGGAAGAAATACCGAAAATAGGATCACAGTTTTGCAGTATCTGTGCTGAAAAAAAGGGCAAGAGGGAGGGTTCATGGAAGTAGTGGGAAGCAGAGCTGTAAATGAATAATGAGGGTCAGGAGAGCTATATGGTGAAGAGAACAGGAAGGTAAAAATGGATAGGGGTGGCAGGTGAGTTAGGTGGAGGGGAGGTCCCAACAAGCGTGGGCAGGGCAGATCAGGAGGAGAAAAGCATGTGCATCCCCAGTGAGGAAGTCCAGGGGAGGGAGGAGGACGGATTCCGGGGAGGCAAAGAAAGGGGTAACTGTGGGGACTGTGGAAGCAGGGGAATTGGAACGAAGTGTGGAAGGGGGTAGTAGTCGTAGTGGAGGAACATAATAGAAAGAGGGTCAGAGGGGTAAGCACAATTCTAGTGTAACACTACCCCCTGCCATGGGGACTTACATTACTTTCCTGGGCCCCCACTTGTAATCCAGCCCAAAACGGGGCTGCAGGGGTTCATCTAGCGGGACTGGTGGCCTTTTTCTATGTTTTTAGAAAGGCTCGCTGGTCCACACATGTGCATTAGCATGCAGTCTGGTCCTTTCTTGTGTCTGTTTCTGGGGCTGTTAAACCACTTTCCGGGTACTCTCAACACACTTTCCCACATAAATGAGGGTCAGACACCTGGGGGAGGCAGCACAGGAGTGGCACTGATATTTCAAAATGGCACTTGAAACCACTGAAGGAATGGGGGGATTTATTAATATTCCTGAAGTCTCATGAATATTAATGATCTGGGCCCAGCTCCAGAGGACAGTCTAAAACGGAGCTAGTGACCAGCTAAGGCAAGGGTGGACCGAGATAAACTGGCAGTCACTTAAGAGGGGACAGATGTGGCTGCTAGATTAATTTGAAAGTTGCTTACTTTGGCTGTAATGAACACCAAAAGCTAGGTCTGCCACAGAACTGTATGGAACTGTATGGGAGCAGCCATGTTAATAATACTTTGACCCCTGTTGACAGCCAGTCCAGTGACTATGCACCTAAAACTGTGACAGAGGGCTAATAGGAGGAGTGAACTAATTTCAGATGCTAAGAGACCCCCCTGATCAAGGATCAAAGAGGGCTATTAAAAGTGATTGATAATGCTGGGAAGCCAATCAGAAGTTAGGGATCCCTGGGGAAACCCCAGAGATTTGAAGCAGTTTGGGTCAGTCTGTGCTGGGTGCTGATCGAGTCAATATGGCTCAGTGCTCACAGAATTACAGAATCACTTAAATTCTACAGCAGAAAAGGACCCCAACAGCCCGTCGAGTCTGCCCCTTCCCCCATTCATCTCCTCTTCCACTGGCCCTCCCCTTCCCCTAATGTATCAATCCTATATGTCTATCCCATGCCCTCTTGAATCCCTCCATGATTTAAGCCCCCATCACCTCCTTGGGCAGTTTGTTCCAGGCCTCCACCACCCTCTCCATGATGAATGCAACCTATGACCTATATTGCCCTCTTTGACACCTTCTGTCCAACCCACCCCCGTCAATTACCTTTCTCACACTTTCTGCCTAGACATCACTCCCACTGCCTATCATCCATTTGGGCTAAACTGTACACTTAGACTTTTTTCAGTCATGCTGCCTTATCTCTGAGGCAAGTCCCTGCTTAACTTGATGCCCTGACCCCCTGTGCCTGTGTTTCTACTGTACACTTGTCCCTAATAACTCGATCCCCTGACACCCCTGTGCCTGAGTGCTATTATATCCTCTGTATCTCTTTAACTAGGTGCTTTACAAACTGATTATTTGAAAATAGTAAAACTGTAAACACACCATGCCTGCTGCAATTTCGTTATTCAGAATCTGTAACTTTGCCTTGTACTACTTGTTTTTCCCTACAATTTTAGCTGTTTTCTTTCTTTTCCCTATGCTAAAGCTGATATTTGCAATATTTTCTTTCTACAAGATGCTGTACAATTTTGATGCTGCTTTATTTGTTGCCAATCTGTAACCTCCTCAGTTGTGTCTGAAAATAGTCACTCTTATGTCTAGTACACCTACCCCGGTTATCAAAAACTAAATAAAATAAATAAATAAGAATCAACCCCTTACATTGCTTCTATATCTTCTGCCCTCCAATCTTAGGGTATGCCCCCTAGTTTTGGCCCCCTCCTTCCTCTTAAATAAGCTCCCCCCTTCATTTTATTGATCCCCTTCACGCACTTAAAAGTTTCAGTCATGTCCCCCCCTTCTGCTCTCCAAAGGGTACAGATCCAGTTCCCTACACCTCTGCTTATAGTGCTGTGTAAAGTGAATTTTCTTAAGGACTTTCACAGGACTTAAACCGGAATACATTTGTGGATTTAAGAATAAGGAATCTTGCAGGTTGAGAGGAACTGTGCTGCTGTTCTTAAATATCCAGGTGTAGCCCCCTACAAATAGGGGTTCCCAAAAAGTCTTCCTTTTTTTTTTACATTTTACAGTTAATCTTTTTTATTGTAATTATTGTGATTATACATACAAATACACTACATTCTTCAATATACACTTACATAAATTCTTAATAAGAGAAGGGAAAAACGTGATGTCTGAAGTATTATTCAATGATATTAAAGTGGAAAACAAATGTTGAGAAAACAATATGTAGCAGTACAATCTGTATGATAGAGAGAAAATATGGCAATTTATACTTTAAGGGGTAAAAGGAGTAGATACAAACAAGAAATATGAGCAGTCGTGACTGTACTTCTATTATGCTGTAATTTAATACAAGTATGTATAAGATTGTATAAAAGAAGAACATAAAAAGAGAAAAATATCTAAGAAAGTGAACAAGAATGAAAAGGGAAAGGGAAGAAGAAGAAAATGAGATAAAAAGATAGAAAGAGAGGAGATGAAAAAGGGACAAAAGAGCTAGAAGCGAGATTCCAATGTGAACATATAACAACCCATGGATTAAGCGACGATATGTGTAGACGTGTTTAAATATTTAAAATAGTCCTGCCAGCATTTATTATATAAATTAAGTTGGTCAGAGGTTAAGTGTGACATATGATCAAGGATGACGTATTGAGATAGTTATTTGAGGATATCCGGGAGGGTGGGAATGATGTTGGATCTCCAGTGCATTAGTATAAGTCGTTTAACTTGAAGGAATAGTAGGGATAACCACCTATTCTGAGATTGGGATATTTTGTATGCATGAGCATTAAAAATACCAAATATGCAATGTTTTGGATCTAATGCAAAGGATAGACCAATCACTTTCATTGCAAAGAAATTAATATGACACCAAAGATTGTGTATGGGAGGACAATGCCATAAAATATGTAGGAAATTACCATTGGGGGAGATACAGCGCCAACATTTATTGTTGTTCATTAAGTCCATTTTTTGCAAAATCTCAGGAGTTCTGTGCATAGATGCAGAATTTTGGTTGTTATGAGTGAACTGCGATTATCCTTGAAAGACTTATGGCAGGATAGTCAGCAGTTATGCCATTGTGAATTGGTTATGTTATAATTTAAAAGGGTACTCCATTTATTTTTTTCAATGATAGATTGATCTGGAATTGTATTTCTGATATGTTTGTAAATGATACTATTTAATTTAGAGTTTGTTTTGATCAATTTAGAAATAAAAGTATCATATATAGATTGATGAGGAATAGTAGGAAGATAAAGGTTCCATGCCGTGCATAACTGTAAATATTTCCAGAAATCATGCTGGGGAAGTTTCCATTGTTTGTGCAGGTCAGAAAAGGAATTTCATTTGAGAGTCTGAGGTATAAGTATATCCTCGAAGAAAAAAATGTCCCTGTTTTTCCAATTACAACAAAACATTGGGTGATTATCAAGAGCGATGTTGTGGTTCCCCCAAACAGGGGCATATATGAGAGGGGTTGGTTGGATTTAAGGCATTTATGAATTATTTTCCAGTAGTATATGGATGATGCTATAGTAAGGTGAGATTTTAAATTGGGGGGGGGAGGGTTATAAATGAAGGAAGTGATGACATTGCCCAAATATAGAGATGTTTCCATATTGACCCACAATGGTGATTTATTGCTGGGTTTATTAAACCATTTTACAGTTTGGGCAGTGTGGAAGGCCCAATGCTTGGAACCAGGGGAGCCCGAAGCCCCCTTTGGACCAGTGGGAACGCAGTTTGTTATGACTAAATCTGAGAATTTTGCCTTCCCATAAAAAAATGCCAATTATATCATCAATTCTGACAAAAAAAGTAGGAAGGGTTAAAGAGATATTAGAAAACAGATACAATATTTTGGGAGCTATTGACATCTTGATAGCAGAAATGTTCCTATTAAAAGAGAGGTTAAGCAATTTCCATCTGTTGAGAGTGTTTTTAATATTTGCTAATAATGGAGAAAGATTGGTGTCCCATATCTTGTCTAATTTAGAGGTGATCTGTATTCCAAGGTAAGAGATACCTTGAAGGACCCAACGAAAACCTAATATTGTATTCATAGAAGGGTTACAAAACTTGTTCAATGGCATAGTTTCTGATTTGTTTA
Source organism: Neoceratodus forsteri (assembly GCA_016271365.2). Lineage (NCBI taxonomy): Eukaryota > Metazoa > Chordata > Ceratodontiformes > Ceratodontidae > Neoceratodus > Neoceratodus forsteri. The sequence continues at coordinate 286,778,543 of CM057455.1, read as the reverse complement.
GTTTTGGAGCGAGCCCAGAAAGTGAAGTGAAGTGAAGTTGCTAAGCAACTTAATTAATGGTGGTCCCAAAATTTCAAGATTTTTGAGTAGAATGAGGAGGTCATCAGTGTAGGATAGTGAAGTATAGCAGTAATTACTAATATGGATACCTTGGATCATGGAGGATTGATGAAGAGCAGCTGATAGGGGTTCCATAGCTAGAATAAAAAGAGTGGGGGACAAGGGGCACCCTTGCCTGGTACCTCTTGCCAGATGAAAGGATGAGGACAGAGTAGAGTTAGTAAGAATCTGGGCAGAGGGGAGGGTGTATAGTAATTGAATCCATGTACAAAATTTATTAGTGACACTAAAGTAGGATAGAACATGATACAAATAAGTCCAGTTGAGAGAATCGAATGCGTTTTCAAAGTCAATGGCTATAGCTGCGGCAGGTGATTTAAGAGATTTAGCTTTGTAGATTAAATTAAATAATGAGTGGAGATTATCAGAATCAGTTCTATTTTTGATAAATCCAGCTTGGGAGGTGTGGACAAGTTTCAAAATTATTGATTCTAAACGAGTATTTAATATTTTGGCAAAGATTTTCCCGTCCGTATTAAGTAATGATATTGGTCTATAACTGGATGGGAGAGAAGGGTCTTTATCTTTCTTTGGTAGAACAGTTATAATGGCTTCTGTCATAGAATAGGGAAGTTTACCTTGTGAAGATGCCTCTTTGAAGACCTTAAACAGTAAGGGGCATAAGATGTCAGCTAGGGGTTTATAAAAGTCTACGGAAAAAACATCACTCCCAGGAGCTTTACCAGATTTAAGGGATTTTAGCACTGCTTGTATCTCTTTTAGGGAAAAGGGTTCATCTAGCAAAGCCATATCTTGTTGGGAGAGGTGTGGTAACTGTAAATTGTCCAGAAATTGTTGTATATATTCAGGTAGTGGGGGAGTAGGGTGAAAGTATAATTGTTGGTAGAAGAATTGCATAATATGGTTAATTGAGGGATTATCTATATGGATTTTGCCTGAAGGATCTTTCAGACCGGCAATATGTCTCTCCATCTGTTGATTCTTGAGTTGATGAGCAAGCAGCTTCCCATATTTATCCACTTGTTTCCAATAACGGTGTTTAAGTCTAAGGAGGGTGAGTTCAGCTTTCCTGGATATTAATTCATTGATTTTAATTCTAAGCTGAAGAATTTCAAGGTGAAGTTGTGAGTTATTATCTGGATTTTTTGTTTTATAATATTGGGTTTCTTTTTCTTTAAGAGATTTCTCTAAATTGGCCAATTGCTGTTCCCTTAGATTTTTCTTGTGTGCAGCATAGCTTATAATTTTCCCTCTAACTGTTACTTTAAGTGCTTCCCAGATGGTACCATGAGATACATCAGGCATGTTGTTAAGGGAAAGAAATTCTTGGATTTGGAATCTAATCCAAGGTAAGAAATCGGGGTCTTTCAATAAGAGTGGGTCTAGACGCCAGGAGGGGGATTTAGAGGGGGGCAGGCCCCAAATAAGATGTAATTTTATAGGAGAATGGTCTGATATAGTAATCGGGAGGACAGTTGTGTCGATAATTTTTTCAGTGATGAATGGGGAAGAAAACCAGTAGTCAATTCTGCTATAAGATTTATGAAGCCTTGAGTAAAAAGTATAGTCGTGCTGTCTAGGATGGTGTAGTCTCCAAATGTCAGTGAGACCGAAGTCTTTCATTAGCTTTGAGGAGTGCAATCGTCTGAGGTGGGAATCACCACGAAGATTATTTCTGTCTAATGTGCTTCCAAAGCTAAATTGAAATCCCCACCTACAAGTATAGGAGAATTGTTAAAGTTACTGTTCATAATTTGTTGGGCCATATTATGAAAGAATTCAGCTGAATCAGAGTTAGGGTCATAAATGTTGACTAACATAAGGGGGCCTGCAGGGGTATTTAAGTGGGCTATAATCCATCTGCCATCTGAATTGTAGATGAATTTGATAAGGGTCCGGTTAAGGAATTTATGTAATAGAATAGCAACCCCCCCCGGTTTTTAGAAGTAGAGGAGGACGCATATACTTGACTGACCCAATCCCTTCTGAGTCTGTCGACATCCTCTATTAAAAGTTTTGTTTCTTGTAAGAAAGCAATATGAGTTTTATGCTTTTTGAGGTAAGAAAGCATTTGCTTTCGGTTACAAGGTGAGTTGAGTCCCTTAACATTCCATTAATGTAGAATTAGATCACTCATGTTAATGGGGAGATGAGTATGAAAACACAAATAGGAAGTAAGGGACTCATATTGAAAGGGCTAGAGGATGTTACAGACTTAGAAGGGAGAGAGCTAGCACAGTCAAATGCATGCAGGATATTTAGTTTGTGGAAATACTTAAATCCTGGGTGAATGTTTCCATTGGGTCTCACAAGGAAGAGAGGTAGTAAAAAGAATATAGAAGACATATATATATAGTTACTAAACAAAACCTATGCATGTTATACTAACACACTATGAAGTCTTTAGGTAACATGCAAGATATGAGTTGGTGAAATCGCCAAGACTCTCTCACTATACTACAGAGTATGTAAATAGTAAGTAAATCTTGGGAGAAAATTATCTTAAACCCAAGATACAAACTGTAAACAATTATTTCTATCAAGTTATAACTGTAACTAGAACTAAAGTGAACATAATAATTCCCTGGGAGGGGAACCATGAACATTTTACCGTATATGAAAAGGAAATTACAGAAAGTATATGCAATCCCAGACATAGTAATACATCTTGAACCTAAGTTAGACTGGAAAAAAGAACTGAGCTGAAACACTATTATGGCAATACAAACAGTATGCCATCATGGTTGGCTAAGTCCTAAAATTATAAGAGCAGCTGTACTTGTGCCATCTACTATGTACTTACCCACATAATCATAATGCTTAGACACAGACGTGTTTATGTAGGAGGAGTGTTCAGGTAAAAGGGAGTGAATAGGGTCCAAATAGTATAAGGATTTATGGGGTGTCGAGGCATTACAAGATCCAAATTGTATGGGAGGGGTATCTGGTGAAAGTCTTGTATTGAACAGGAATACGTAGTCATTCTGGCAATATGACATTTATAGGAGTTGAGTTTGTTCAGGCTTCGAGGTACTACATATATTATTGATAAGTACTAGGTATTTAATAGTAGCACAGACCCAAAAATCGCCCCTAGGGAAGGAGTTGCTTTAACATAGTGAGATTTCAAGACCTAGAGAGGGTTGAGTGAGCTCAGTTATAAGATTACAACACATGCTTAAAAAGCCATTTCATAAGGGCTTCAAGTCAGACTGTGCTGTCTATTATTGATTGCAGCACGTTGAGTAAAATAATAAAGATGAGACACCTTGAAAATAGCCTGCAATGCCTAATTGTTGGGTAAAATTGAAGACTAAGTGATAGATAAATGAAACAGTACGAGAAGTTGGTATACCATGGTTAAAGAAAAGGGGATTTAAAAGTTAGATAAAGTGGGTTGGAGTGGGAAGGAGACTACAGAAAAATATTAAAGTGTTAAATGTTAGTCTGGGATGTAGTAGTGGACGAAGGGAATAACTAGTTGAGAACCTCATTAATATAACCCCAAGATACTGTACATTTATAATGTTCATATATGGTAACAAATGTGTGGGGTGATGTTGGATCACAAATTAGTTAAGCAGGCAACCTCTCTTAATGGTTTTGTGAGAAGGACATACTGATAAAAAGATGGTAGACACCTCTAACTGAATATAGAAAATCATTGAACACATATAAATTAGTCTAACATTATATAAGAAATGTCCCTTTAAAAGAAGAACATACACAACATTAGGGATACTCAAAAACTGACATTATGAGAAATATATGCAGAAATAACTGGATGTATAATGTAGCAGACATTACATTGAGATAGAAAACTCCAAGACTGTCACAATGAGATGCCTAAATAATATGACATGCTATTAAACCAAAAGCCTGTAACCGCGATGTACAGCTCATCGCTTTCCAAACCAGCTGGGTGTGATAGTATGCACACACAAGGAATGTGATGCGCGGTTGCAGGGCAGACATATTCTGATAGTGATCAGAGAGCCGAGGTTAATTAGACACTAACATCGAGAGGTACTAATATATACACATGCCCAGGCATCATTTATAGGTTCGATTTGTTTTTGCACTTCCCCTTCTCTTTCTTTTTATGAGGCTCTGCCGATTTGAAAGGGGAGCTGGTCACCAATTCAGCCTCAGAGGAATCGGGAGACCTGCCGCCCTGTAAAGCATTTCCAAGGTAATTGCCAACAGGATCCACAGCTGATTCCGGGAGGTGTTCCTGAGATGAGTTTAAGACCTCTTGTAGTAAAGAAAACTTATTGGAGAGGGCTAGGGGTGTAGTGAAAACAACATGTCACTCATGCTGAGAGGTAGGCCTAGAAGGAGTAGCATCTGTACAACAGGCATGTTTAGAAGAGGTGGATTCAAGTTCTTTTTGTCTAGCTAGCGGGCTGAGATTCGGACAGGAGGTGCTGCATCAGTCTGGAGAGATACGGGTTTCTCAGTGCATTCATGACTTGAAGCCATAATGTGGGTGTTCCGGTCTGATTGGGAAGTTGCTGAGACAGCGGGAGAAGGGGTCATATCAGTATTTCCAAACGGGGCAGTTGGAGGATGGGGCTCACCAAGGAATGCAGCCAAGGCTTCGGGAGTGTTGAAATCTTTGGTTGAGTCACCCAGAAGCAGGCGCATGACAGCAGGATAGCGCAGAGCAAATTTGATCCCTCGTTGGTGTAGGGTAGTTTTAATAGGATTGAAAGCTCTGCGTTTATTATAGAGTTCCTTAGAGAAGTATCTAAAAATAGAAATTCTATGATCTTGCCAAGTAAGTGTTCCCACTTGTTTTGCTCTATTGATAATCAGTTCAGTGTGGGCATACAGTAGTTTAAGAATCTTGCAATGATAGGCCTAGATTTCTGATCTGGACCAGGCCTCCGGCTTAAAGTACAGTGTGATCTCTCAATAGTAAGGTCTTGACCAGGTGGGAGTTTGAGCAGGGCTGGCAACACAGGTAATAGAAACGCACTAGTGTCTCTGAGTTCTGCACCTTCAGGAAAACTCAAAAATCTCAGGTTATTGCATCTGTTTCTGTTTTCATTGTCATCAAGTTTATCTTGTAGGCTTCTGGTAACTCTGTCTTGCTCTCGGATGGTGGCTTGCAGGATGTTAATGAAACTTTCATTTTGAGCAACTTTAACTCCAGCATCATTGATTTTTTGGTCTAACACTTGCATGTTAGTGATGTTTTGTTGAGATGTTATTTTTAAGTTGTTAATTTCACAGATGAGCTGTTGAAACATAGTTTTCACTCTGCTGAGGGAGCTGTTTTGCAGGAGTTGCTCAGCCATTGTAGTAGGCCTTCACAGAGAAGCAGTATAAATGTAGAAAAAGCATAGCTATAGAGTTATGATATAGAGAAAATAATTTAGCAGAGTTGAGCTATGATGTTAGTAAAATTATATTTCACTTGCTGGTAAATGCTGACAATCTGGGCTCAGGATGATGGACGATGATAGATGGTAGTCCCAGGGAAAAGCAGAATTAAGCAGCCATCTTCAACACAGCCAGGCCATGCCCCTGAAAAGTCTTCCTTGAGCTTGCCTAAATGCTCACTGTCAGGCTGGTGCCTTGCGTTTTAGCAGTTTAAATGTATTGCCAGAGAGTGCCTGTATAGCCTCTGTGTACTGTCTCTTTAAGGGCTGCCTGGATTGCAGTCATAATAATCTGGGAGGGGGCTGAGTGTTTCTATGCTTGAGTCCTGCCCGGGCTGCCAAATAATAGTTCCGTTCTGCCATCGCTATTAGCACAGAGGGAGCTCTGTTAGAAGATGTACTTGTTTGCTGATCATTTATTAGAATAGTAATAATATTGCAGTTTGTCTAACCTGCCTTCTTTGCAGTATAGACATTTCTGTTTATCTCCACCATCTTGGGCCTGGACTGCTGAAATGGGCCAATCAGTACCTTTGGGGACTCTAAAATGGAGCCTGTTCCCACGGGCTTTGTGGGAGCAAAATTCTGTAGGAATTGTAGTTTTGGGCTTTTGGCACCTAAATGAACCTGGAGGGAGAGCTCTTGTTGTGACTGACAGAGGAATCAGACAATCAAACCTTTTCGATCCTGGGGAAAGTTCCAGACAGCTTGCAGTTTCAGTTCAGATCTGAGTTGGGAAGGGAAGGAGTAACAGCTCGAGATAGTCGAGCAGCAATTCCTGCGTAGATTCGAGTGGAAGAACTGTGAAAGGGCTGAGTTTTGGCCTGTCTGTCTGCCTGCTGTCCCTGAGAAGGAAAATAGAGTTGATTCAGACTGAATCCGAGTTGTGAGAACGATTTAAGTCACTGGACTGTGGCCAGGCTTTTACCTGAAGAAAACTGAAGATTTGCTGAATGCGATCGGCCTGTCAGGATTTCTAGCCACCCCTGAACTCCTGGTTTGTGCAGAGACTCTGTAATTGCGACCGGATAGCAATCTGCCTGGTACAGTAGAATTTCTTACATGTAATTGTGCTGTGTGCTGTTAGTGAGTCGTGATTTGATTCCCCACTGTGTGCTGAACTGTGTTCTGCTTGCTGGAGGCTGCATCCAGCTCCCACGGACTGAATCCGTATTCATCTCCATTGGGCCTGGGCCTTGCCACACTGGCCCAGCCAGACTACCTGCTGCATAGAGAAAGCCATCAATGAGAGACCTACCTGGGGATCAGGCCCCTGCTCACGCTTTGAATGGGAACGACGTCTCAGTGATTCATGTGGGCCATGCTTCTCCTGGCACTCCAGTTCAACTACCTGCTGTTTTGATTCCTTCCTGCCTGTGTCCTGTATTGGGTATCATGAGTAAACATCAGGGTAGCTCCCTGCAACAACATATAGGATAGTGCATAAGTAACAGTTAACAACAGGGCTATTCTTTCACCGAGTTGGTACTATGATGACGTATTACCTCGAGAGCGCAGCTCTCTCTTCGTCATACTACCAATGAGGTGAAATAACAGCCCTGCTGTTAAATGGTCCGTATGCACTGTTCTGTATAGTGTATAGTGGAACGTCCCCCCTGAAAATAAAGTTAACACATCTTTCTTTTTAAAATCTGACTAACTGTCAGATTGCTACTCGAGGGTACAATTTGTGACATCCGCACTGTGTTCTGCTGTCCTGCAGACGTCATTTTTTCGTTCTGCTGCACTGCGGATGTCACTAGTGCAGCAGAACAACATTTTGTGAGCGCTAGATTTCAGTGAACAATGACGTTCCACTATACACTATAGCTAAATCTAAAGTACTGTCATCTGATTGCTTTGTTGTGTTTTCTGTCACAATCTGAGCCCTCTGGCTCCAGATTTACAAATAGTGTGTGCTGTGCATGTTGCTTTCTTCTATCACAGGACACCAACCAGCTGCGATGCCGGCCTGCCCTGGGCAATGTTCCTGGCTAGCCCACCATCTTCCTACCTGTTGTACCCAGTGTGTGCGACTGTGTAGGGACTCTGAAGTGCATGCATAACTGTCTGATTGATACAGCCTTTAAGCAAATCAACCTGATTACACCCTTCCTTGTTCAAGTCCCCTGAATAAATCAGATCTAACTCTTTTTGCATTTAACCTGACTGTGGTTCCAGTTTGTGCCAAAAGTACTGTACTGTTGATATTTGCTGTGCATAATCTTGTTTTACAGGGGGTCTCCAGGGTCAAGCCAGAGGAACCAGCCCTGGTGGTAAGTGCAAACAATGTGGGTAATTTCTTGGTGAAGAAGAGTCATTGTGAAAGTGATTATTGTGTATTGGTCAGGCCACTAGAAGGGAAAGAGAGGGGTTACAGTGTCCTGGAGGGCTGTGCCCAGGTTAGCTTGACCACTAACAACCCTGACCTCTGGGTGGAAGCACCCGTTTCAGTACCCAGGCCCCTTAACCTGTAACTGGCCACGCAGGCAGGGATAGTAGCCCTTGGGATAGCACCACCTAGGAGTTACATCTTGGAGGCAACAACACTGGAATTTGAGTCCCCTAGTGGCCAAAATCAGGAATTATTGTCAAACATAAAGGGCTACCCCAACAGAAGTGGCTGTGCCTCAGTTGGTGGGGTGGTGTACGGGGCAGGAGATTGAACCTTACAATGCCCTGCTTATATTGGATATTCCCTTAAGCATTAGTAAAGACACTGTGGAAGGAGTACTTTCCAAAGTTGAATGTTTAACAAACGCTGTGGTGGTGGTGGTGGGTCGACAGGCTGATTTGACCACCCAGACTTTCATGGTCCTAGTAGAGTGTAGAGACCCTGTGGATAGCTCCAAAGTGCTGCAGACTATCACCTCAGAAGGGGTCCCAGTCACCTGGAGGGTAATAATTAAGAACAGTAAAGACCCTGGTGGGGGGGGATGAGCCCCCATCCTTATCTGAGACTTTCGAGGGGAAGTTAAGCAAGTTGTTACTGGAGGAGAGGAAGACCGTAGACGACTTCAAGAAGTTATTTATGCCACCTGGGGGTGTTCCTTCTCCAATGCCTCTGCCAGTTCCCGTGCCTGTTCCTTCACCGGCTCCTGTGCTCATCTCCATGTCTGCAGTTAGTCACAACTCGTATTGCCGTCTGAGGATGTTTTCAGGCACCCTTCCCACACCCCAGGGGAGGACAATTGGGAGACTTGGATAGACTATGTTGCCCCTCAAATCCAAGAATGGCAATGCCCCTGAACCAGAGAAGAGGAGAAGGGTGATTGAAAGCCTCAGAGGCCCCACCCAAATTACTGTCCACACTACACAGGCTAGTAATCCAGAAGCAACTGCTCAAGATTTTTTGAATGCATTGCAAAATGTGATGGGAGTCCTGATTCAGATGAGGACCTGTGGGGTAGGGTCAAAAACACTCAGCAATACCCAGGGGAGCCCTTCTCCATGTATGTGCCTCAACTCAAAGCAATGCTACAGGAATGCCTAAAGAAAGGTGGCATGGCCCCAGCTAAGTTAGATCAGAATAGGTTGGACCAACTCCTCAAGTCAGCCCCATTCTCTGAATTATTGAATTATTGCTGCTCCAACTATGCCGTGCTGCTTGGCTGGATGTGCCTTCTACCTATGACGGACTGATGAAAGAAATTCAGAGGACTGAGAGGAGGAAGCCACGTGGGAGGGTCCCTCCTGTATCTGCTGCTGCCCAGATGACCGAGGATGCACATGTGAGTGATGCTCAGGGGTGAAATACAGTGCTTGTTGAACATCAGGAGTCTAGCAAGGACGCTCTGCCCTGGGGCGAGATACTGCGAGAGGTCTGAGAAATGAGGGCTACCATTTCCCTACAAGCCCATTCCAGAGATACAATGGGCCCAAACCCCTCTTAGAGTACTGATATGCTCCTACAACCCTTGTAAGGCTTACATGCGTGGGGGTTGAGCGAGAAGTCTTATCCGTACTCTGGCTGGAGTAGATGAACAAGTCGAGACACTTGCCTTAGTGTGTCCCCTGACCAAACTGTATGATGGGATTCCCCTGTTGATTGGGACAAATGCCCATATGTTTGGGAGACTGGCACAACTCTGCCACAAGAAACAAGGGCAATGGACTGGGTGGGCCCTAAAAATTCCAGCTCTCATCAAAAGGGCCTATGACTTGCAACGGAGACCCGAGGAAGTAGACCAGGATGAACTTGTGGGGATCATGTGGAAGAAGGATCCTGACACTCTGGTACTGGCACCCAATGCCCAGTATGCCATTCATGGGGAGGTCCCCCTCTAGAAAGATGTAAAGAACAAAATATTAATGTTGGACGCATCAGGCAATGGAAAGTTGCCAGAAGGATTATTGGTTAAGCTCTGCAACTTGCCTGCCCACGCCCATGCCTATGCACAATGAATGATGATCCAGATTCAGAATGTAGCAGATCAGGAAGTCCAGGTGAACAGAGGGTGCACTCTAGCAACAGTACACCGCACAGACACTGTAGCATTACCCGGTATCAAGTGCTCTGGCGAGAAGGAGAGAGTGACCCCTGACTTATTTGACTTTGGTAATTCCCCATTGCCAGCTGAATGGAAGGCTAGAACTAGTGAGAAACTAGATCCCAGAGAGACCAAGTGTTTTCGTTAAAAGAATGGGACATGGGGTGTGTCCAGGGTGCAGAGCATCACATACACCTGCATGATACCCGTCCATTTTGAGAAAGATCCTGATGCCTCGCCTCAGTGAACATAGATGATGTTAGGAGACACCTGCAGGAAATGCTCACTGCTGGTGTGATACAAGAATCAAGGAGCCCATATGCCTCTGCCATTGTGGTCGTGCATAAGAAGAATGGGTCCATGAGGAAGTGTGTGGATTATCGAACCTGAACCGGTGGACAATCCCAGATCAATGCACCATGCCCCCTATACAAGATGCCCTGGATTGCTTGAATGGGAGCAAATGGTTTTTGGTATTGTATCTTCGCAGCGGATATTACCAGACTCTAATGGTCCCGGAGGACCATGAGAAAACAGCCTTCATCTGTCCTTTGGGGTTCTATGAATTTCTGAGAATGCTACAGAGGATTTTGGGTGCCCCGGCCACCTTTCAGCGACTGATGGAATGTGCGGTGGGAGATATGAACTTGCTGGAATATCTAGGGTACCTAGATAATGTCATTGTGTTTGGATGCACATTAGAGGAGCATGAGACCTGATTGTTTAAAGTGCTGGACCGATTGGAAGACCTTGGCCTCAAGCTGTCCATCGACAAGTGCCAGTTTTTTCAAACCTCCGTGAAATATGTGGGGCACATAGTATCTGCAGAAGGGATAGAGACTGATCCCAGTAAGGTTGAGTCACTGACTACTTGGCCCCAGCTCCATAACTTGAAACAACTACAACATTTTCTGGGGTTTTGTGGCTACTACTGCAGGTTCATAAAAGACTATTCCAAGGTGATTCGCCCGCTCCTGAATCAAACCCAGGGTTACCCCCCCACCAACTGTACATACAAAAAAGGGTCTGTCAAAGAACCAGAGAAAGTGTACTTCTACACAGGTGAACCTTTTGGGCCCTGCTGGACACTTGAACGTGAAGCAGCCTTCCACGAAGTCATATACCAGCTCACCCATGCCCCCATCCTTGCCTATGCTTACCCTACCAAGTCTTATGTGTTGCATACAGATGCTAGTTTGCAGGGCCTAGGAGCTGTGCTGTATCAAGACCATGAGGATGGTTTGAGACCGGTAGCTTTTGCCAGTAGGAGTTTGATTGTATCAGTGCGAAACTATCCTGTGCACAAGTTGGAGTTCCTTGCCCTAAAATGGTCCATCATTGACCAGTTTCATGAGTACCTCTATGGGGCAAAGATATTGGTGAAGACTGACAATAATCCATTGACCTATGAACAGACTTCAGCTAAGTTAGACGCCACTGGGCACCGGTGGGTTTCTGCCTTATCAACCTATGATTATGCTGTTGAATGCAGACCGGGACTGAACCACATTGATGCTGACGCCCTGTCATGAAGGCCTGCTTCCAAGAGTGATTGGGTCAGGCTGTCTGAACCTGACATCCGAGCATTGTACCAAATGTTTGACAGAGATGAACAAATGTCTGCAGACATAGAGGACTGTTTAGCAGATTGCTTGGGCCCTCCTGTTACCTGCATACCGGCTGCCTATTGCCATTTCTCTGCTCTACATATTAGTGCACTACCTCAATTTGACAATGACAGCATTCAGTGGGCTCAATCCCAAGATCCTATGATTCAGCCAGCACTTGATGCCCTGCATGCAGGGAAAGATGTGTCTAAGTTGCGTTCCCCTGACTTGCAAACTGTCCTATTGTTTAAAGAAGGCCCCAGGTTGAAGTTACTCAATCAGTTGTTATACAGAGAGACAGTGGATCACAGTGGTCGAGTAGACAAGCAGCAATTGGTCCTGCCCACGGCCGTTAAACACTTGGTACTGAGGTCCCTCCACAATCACATGGGGCACCTCGGTACTGACAGGACTCTAGGCCTGGTACGATCTTGATTCTACTGGCCCAAGATGGAGGCCGATGTTGAGCACCATGTAAAGACCTGTAGTCGTTGACTTCAAAGAAAAGCCCTGCCTCAGAGGACTGCCCACCTTATCAATATCACTACCAGAGCCCCCATGGAACTGGTCTGCATAGATTTTTTGTGCTTAGAACCTGATCAGTGGAATATTGGCAATGCGTTAGTGGTTACGAATCATTTCACACAGTATGCACAAGCTTTTCCAATTAAAGATCAAAAGGCTTCTACCGTGGCCAAAGTGCTAGTGGAAAAATTCTTCATCAAATATGGTGCCCCTCAGTGGATCCACTCTGACCAAGGCAGAGAATTTGAAAGTAGGCTAATCAAAGAAATGCTCTCTCTCTTTCTGAGGGGAGTGCGGAAGTCAAGAACTACCCCCTATCTCTTGCAGGGGGACCCTCAACCAGAACATTTTAACCACACCCTTATAGACATGCTGGGCACCCTCCATCCAAAAGACAAGCATAAGTGGAGCCAGTAGATTAGCACCTTGGTACACATGTACAATTGCACCAAAAATGATGCTACTGGGTTCTCCCACTACCGTCTCATGTTTGGGAGGGAGGCCCACCTGCCAGTTGATATCTGCTTTGGGGTCTCCCCAGATAGGGTCCAAGCTGAAAATTATCTGCAGTATGTACAGAAACTGAAAGCTCATTTGAACCATGCATATAAACTGGCCCAGACTATGATCGCTAAAAAAAACCTCGCCAACAAAGAGAGGCACAATAAGAAAGTAAAGGCTCAAGAGCCACGGCCCAGAGACCGTGTGTTATTACGCAATTTGGGACTACATGTCAAGCACAAAATTGCTGATAGGTGGCACCATCTTCCTCATGTAGTAGTTGGAAAGTTGGCTGATCTACCAGTGTACAAGGTATGCCCAGAGAATAACTCCAAAGCTGTCAGGACCATGCACCATAACCACTTGCTGCCTATTGGCCAAGTTATCACTGAGGCTGAACCACCAGAAATTGATTCACCTGGGCCGGTGACTCATGCTGCTGCAAGGAGGAGACAGAGTCTATTTGATTCAGCTGTTAAAGATCCAGAGCCCTCTCCCCGGCAGGCCTCAAATGATAGTGACTGTCAATCCACCTCTGATGAAAGTGATTGTGACAATGCCTATTACCCCTCCTATGAACTGAGTCAGTTGTTTCGAGGTAACCCTATGACAAACTGTGGAGATCACGCTGGGCCTTCAGGACTACATAACCCCCCAGGTTCTTCTTTGGATCCAGTGGCCCCTGAAAGTGAGGTGCAAAGCATCACATCTGAGGTTACAGACTCTGTGTTTTGTGGTACTGAGTGAATTGCCCGTAGAAGGGGCTGACAGTCTGAATCTCCCTGGCAACACACCAGAACCTGAAGAATAATGTGAAAGTGTTGACAGCCCCCCTCAGTGCCGCAAAGTCTAACTGTGCCACAGCCTCCTGAAAATGAGCAACCTGGGCCTTCGTCAAAAGATAATAATGAGCAAAGTGTTGTGGGAACAGAGCATACAGAGCAAGGAGATGACAGTGCTCCCAGTTTGGACATTCCCATCCATGCAGAGGCACCCCTCACGAATAAGGAAAGCTCCAAAGTTAGTGCTGAAAGTACAGAGACTGTGGCTGCTCCCCCCAGAAAGACTGGCCGAGCTATCAAGCCAGTGCTATGCTTTAGTTATGATTCCCCTGGGAAGCCAGTGGATTTGCCTCTCAATGTGGTTCACAAAAGGGTTTATATCTCACCAAGCTCACTGCCCAAATTGAGCCTGACGGCCAACTCCAGGTTATTTGTTCTTCGCGCTCACTATTGTGCCCCTGCCCCATCCAGCCCCAAGTTAGCTGATAGGGAAGGGGCCCCCTCCTACACTGTTTAATGTACAAGAAGTTATTACGTGAATTAGTATAGTGATGTTCAAAGTGTGTTGATCATAGTGAAATCAGTATTACTTGTATGAAACATGCATAAGTATTGTCAGTATGGATATAGCATTGTGAAGTATGTTGAAATGTATAGTAATGTGACAAGTTTATGTTAACTGATGTATCAGATAGTATTTGCATAGCATGCTAATGTCATATATGTCTCATTTATATTACATTTTCAATAGTGTGATGGTACAGACTTGACGTGGATGCCAAGTTTTCTCCAGGCGGGGAAGGATACAACCCCCCTACAAATAGAGGTTCCCGAAAAGTCTTCCTTGAGCTTGCCTAAATGCTCACTGCCAGGCTGGTGTCCTGAGTTTTAGCAGTTTAAATGTATTGCCAGAGAGCGCCTGTATAGCATCTGTGTACTGTCTCTTTAAGGGTTGCCTGGATTGCAGTCATAATTAATCTGGGAGGGGGCTGAGTGTTTCTATGTTCGAGTCCCACCCGGGATGCCAAACAATCGCTCTGTTCTGCCATCACCATTAGTGCAGAGGGAGCTCTGTTAGAAGATATACTTGTTTGTTGATCATTTATTAGAATAGTAATAATATTGCAGTTTGTCTAACCTGCCTTCTTTGCACCATGGACATTTCTGTTTATCTCCACCATCTTGGTCCTGGACTGTTGAAATGGGCCAATCAGTACCTTTTGGGGACTCTAAAATGGAACCTGTCCCTAGAGGCTTTGTGGGAGCAAAATTCTGTAGGAATTGTAGTTTTGGGCTTTTGGCACCTAAATGAACCTGGAGGGGGAGCCCTTGTTGTAATTGACAGAGGAATCAGCCAACCGAACCTTTTGGATCCTAGGGAATGTCCCAGACTGCTTGCAGTTTCAGTTCAGATGTGAGTTGGGAAGTGAAGGAGTAACAGCTCAAGACAGTTGAGCAGCAATTCCTGGATTCACACTGGAGAACTGTGAAAGGGCTGAGTTTTGGCTTGCCTGTCTGCCTGCTGTCCTTGAGAGGGAAAACAGAGTTGATTTGTACTGAATCCGAGTTATAAGGATGATTTAAGCCACTGGACTGTGACCAGACTTTAACCTGAAGAAGACCGAAGATTTGCTGAATGCGACCGGCTTGTCAGGAATTCCAGCCACTTCTGAACTCCTGGTTTGTAAAGAGACTCTGTAAATGTGACCGGATAGCAATCTGCCTGGTACAGTAGAATTTCTTACATGTAAATGTACTGTGTGTTGTTAGAAGGTCGTGATTTGGTTCCCCACTGCGTGCTGAACTGTGTTCTGCTTGCTGGAGGCTGCATCCAGCTCCCACGGACTGAATCCGTATTCATCTGCATTGGGCCTGGGCCTTGCCACACTGGCCCAGCCAGACTACCCGCTGCACAGAGAAAACCATTGATGAGAGACCTGCCTGGGGATCAGCCCCCTGCTCACACTTTGAACAGGAACAATGCCTCAGTGATTCGTGTGGGCCTTGCTTCTCCTGGCACTCCAGTTCAACCACCTGCTGTCTTGATTTCATCCTGCCTGTGTCCTGTATTGGGTATCGTGAGTAAACATCAGGGTAGCTCCCTGCAACAACAGCTAAATCTAAAGAGTTGTCATCTGATTGCTTTGTTGTCCTAAAGAGGGAGTCAGTGCATTGGGGCAGAAGTTTGACGTCTTTGCAGAATATTTAAACTAGCAAATGGGGAGAGGGGTGCAGCACCCCATACGTCGAATGGGAAGAACACCCCTCCCCCCTCAGCTAGTGGTCAAACAGGAATTCAGCATGTTTGCTGTTCATTTGCATCACCAGGTAAGAAAAAGGTTTGTCTCCCCATACGGCTTTATGGAGTAATGCCAAACTTCACCCAACAACTAACACACCAAAATCTGGCCAATGGAAAATCATGTACACAAATGCTCACAGCCTGGAAATAAGATCCCAGACCTGCAGGCAATAATGTCAGAGGCTAAACTGGACATAAGTAGCAATTAGTGAGCGTGGTTACAGTAACCACATAAGGAGACTTCAGTACCTGGCTATGTATTGTTCAGAAGAGACCGAGGTGCAAAAAGTGGGGGAGGAGTGGCCCTGTATGTTAATGAAAATATCAAAGCTACGAAATTCAGAATACACATAAGGAGCCAGAAGAACTGTGGGTCACCCTGAAACAGGAAATGGGACAGCCATAAGAACTGGGGTTGTCTACAGGCCCCAGACCAGAGGAGGACATAGACACATTACTGTTAGAAGATATACAAAACATGACAGCTAAAGGGAGGTTCTGATAATGGGAGACTTCAACATACCAGATACAGATTGGTCAATACCAGCAGGAACATCTGCCAGAACTAGACTCATAGTGGATTCCCTGCAGGAGGCCTCAAACAACTGGTACAGCAACCCACAAGAGACAGGGCTATCCTAGATCTAGTACTGACTAACAAGAAGGATCACAGATCTCCAGGTAGAAGGTCACCTGGGGCCAGTGACCATCACATGGTATGGTTCAATTTGGCTACTACATCTAAATCATCCCATTCCAAAGGCAAAAATATGGGACTTCAGAGAGCTGACTTTGATAAGATGGCCAACAGAGTTAACTAGCCCTGGCAAAAGAAACACAGGTGAGGGGTACAGGCAAAGTGGGCAAGCATTAAGGATGCAATACTTGAAGCAACATCCCATGTGTTAGACAGAAAAGGAAGTGCAAAGAGAAAGGAAACCAGTTTGGTTCTCAAATACAGTAGCAGAAAAGGTCAGAGGCAAAAGGCTGGCCTTCAGGGAATATAAGGGAACACAGCGGGATGAAGATAGGAGGCATACCAAACTGCCCTAAGGAAGCAGGTGAGGCAGTAAGGTAGGCAAAGTCCCAAACTGAGGAAACACTAGCACGAACATGTAAAGAAGGTGACAAGACTTTCCATAGATACATGTAGAAAGGAGAAAGTCCAGAGGGGTGTTGCTAAGCTTAATGGAGAAAAGGGAGCATGTGAGGAGGAGGACCCTGTAAAGGCATCTATCCTAAATAGATACTTTTGCTCAGTATTTACTGAAGAGAAGGTAGAGGCAGGGCCACAGCTCAGCATCATGGACACAGGGGGAGGGAGGTGAGCACTACTCCTTTCACAAAGAAAGGGTCCTACAAGAGCTTGCTAAGCTCAGGAGTGGATAAGGCAATGGGACCTGATGGCATACATCCCAGGGTACTTAAGGAGCTAAGGAGGAACTAGCAGAGCCATTAGCAGAATTGTTTAGTGAGTCTCTGAGCACAGGAGGTCCCAGAAGACTGGAGAAGGGCTCATGTGATCCCGCTCCACAAGAGTGGTAGCAGGAAGAGGCGGAACTACAGACGGTCAGTCTTACCTCAGTAGTGGGCAAGATTATGGAGGCACTCCTTAAGGAAAGGATAGTGCAACACCTGGAATCCATAGGGGCACAGGATCCAAGACAGCATGGGTTTACAAAGGAAGGTCCTGTCAAACTAATCTCATAGATTTCTTTGACTGGGTAACCAGAGTGGTGGACCAAGGGGAGCAGTTGATGTCACCTACCTTGACTTCAGCAAAGCTTTTGACACTGTTCCACATAGAAGATTGATAAATAAGCTGGGTAGGCTCGGGGTGGGTCAGAAGTTGGTCAACTGGGTGGCAAACTGGTTGTGGGCAGAAAACAGAGAGTGGTGGTAAATGGTATACAGTCAGAAGAGATGCAAGTCACAAGTGGGGTACCTCAGGGATCAGTCCTGGGGCCAGTCCTCTTCAACATCTTCATTAGTGACCTTGCAGATGGACTAGAGGTAAGGCTTGTCTGTTTGCAGATGACACCAAGATCTGCAACAGAGTAGATGATCCAGATGGGGTGGGCAGAATGAGAAGAGATCTGGATAAACTAGCAGAATGGTCAGAAGAGTGGCAACTGGGATTTAATGCAAAGAAGTGCAAGATCATGCATATAGGGAAGAAAACCATGAAGCCACCTATAGGCTGGGAGGAGAGTTGCTAGCAGTCACAAAGGAAGAAAGAGACTTGGGCATCATCATCACTGATGACCTAAAATCATCCAAGCAGACCTCTAAAGCAGTAGGTAAGGCTAGAGGGGTGTTAGGGTGTATTAGTAAGGGTATCACAAGTCGTAAGAGGGAGGTAATAATCCCTCTGTACAAGACACTGGTTAGGCCCCATCTGGAGTACTGCATGCAGTATTGGAGGCCACACCTTCACAAGGACATTAACCAAATTGAGGCAGTCCAGAGAAGGGCAACCAAAATGGTGCAGGGACTGCATCAGAAGACATATGAGGACAGATTAACAGAGCTCAATATGTATACCCTTGAGCAAAGGAGGGAGAGAGGTGATATAATCGAGGCATTCAAACACCTTAAGGGCATAAACAAGGTGAAAGAGTCTAACATGTTTAAATATAAGAAAAATAGCAGGACAAGAGGACACAGCATGAGATTAGAGGGAGGCCGATTAAGGGGGAATGTGAGGAAATTCTTTTTCACAGAAAGGGTGGTGGATGCATGGAATGGCTTACCACAAGAAGTGGTGGCTATGAATACAGTGCAGGGCTTCAAACAGGCATGGGATAGGCATAAGGGAGCAATACAAATGACTATGAATATATAGGCCACTGACAGAGCAAAGGCCGATGGCACATTTATAAGGTAGAAAAAGAAATGGGCAGACTGGATGGGCCTTGCGGTCCTTATCTGCCGTCAACTTCTATGTTTCTATGTCTTTTCTGCCATGAACTGAGCCCTCCAGCTCCAGATTACAAATCGTGCGTGTTGTGTGTGTTGTGCATGTTGCTTTCTTCTATCACAGGGCGCCAACCAGCTGTGATGCTGGCTTACCCCGGGCAATGTTCCTGGCTAGCCCACCATCTTCCTACATAGGTACCCAGTGTGTGTAACTGTGTAGGGACTCTTGAAGTGCATGCATGACTGTCTGATTGATATAGCCTTTAAGCAAATCAACTTGATTACGCCCCTTCCTTGTTCAAGTCCCCTGAATAAAGCAGATTTAACTCTTTTTGCATTTAACCTGACTGTGGTTCCAATTTGTGCCAAAAGTACTGTATTGTTGATATTTCATTTGCATAACCTTGTTTTACAGGGGGTCTCCAGGGCTGAGCTAGAGGAACCAGCCCTGGTGGTAAGTGCAAAGAGTGTGGGTAATTTCCTGGTGAATAAGGGCCATTGTGAAAGTGATTAGTGTGTATTGGTCAGGCCACTAGAAGGGAAAGAAGAGGGTTACAGTGTCCCGGAGGGCTGTGCCCAGGTTAGTTTGACCACTAACGACCCTGACTTCCAGGTGGAGGCACCTGTTTCAGTACCTAGGTCCCTTAACCTGCAACTAGCCACGCAGGCAGGGTAGTAGTTGTGATAGCGCCACCTAGGGGTTACACAGGCATACAAGTGAAGTCAGGGTTTTGGAGGAGATTTTTGCTGCAGCTATTCTGCACCAGGTCTGGGACTGAGAAAAACTGCTTTGTTGAGGAAAAGCCTTGCTGGGAACTGGGTGCAAGCCATAGTAAGATAGGAACCTGTTCAGAGCAGAGAGACTGTCTGAGAGCTGTGTGTAGCCCAGATGCCGTATGCCTTGGGGCTACCCCCCTTGCCAGCTGTCCCTGATACAAGGCAAAGGGCCTGGGTTCTGCTATGGTGACAATTGGGCGTTTGTTCCCAGAAATATTTATAATAGTGCAGAGTCTCCGCCCAGAGTAAAGTATTAGTCGGCCAGGTATCCGCTTGATGCAGTCCCCTGGGATACTGTACCTACCCACCTCCCCAATCAACCACTCTGCCCACTGTGTCCCCAAATACCTTATTCCACCATACACCATGTATTTCAGCAGTAGGCATATGCAATGAATTTGACTAACACAGCAGTTTCAACAAACACATTCACAGCTTTATTCAGGGGGTAAGGACCAGGGAAGGGATACTGGGACATAGGGTAGCTTGGAAGGGAAAAGGGTTAGTGGAACAGGCAACAGTAATGAACAGTTGAGCCAGCAGGCCAAACCCATCCCCACTGGCACCAGTGTCCCCAGTTGTCCCTAGGGGTATCTACTAGGTGCAGGCCTGATTGGTGCCATGGGCTGGCCGGCTGTTGGGGCCCTGAAATATTGTAGAAAACTTATATTTTGGAAAAACAGACCAATTCCCCTTTCCCAGGAACCAGGTCCTGGGTACTCATGGTTTGTTGTTCTCAGCACCAGAGAAAATGGAGCTCCTTGGTTCAGTGCAGCAAAACAGAAACAGGCCGACCAGGATCCCTCTAACTGGATGGAACTTGCTCGAGGGTCTTGGAGCTGGTCACCTTGATTGTAGTTCTGGCTGCTTGTCACCTTCAGCTGCTTCTGGCCCATTGCAGAGCTCTGTGGCAGGACAACACCAGCCCCAGAAGGAGCAGACAAGAGCGTGGCTCCACAGTCCAGTTCCCCCGATGGGTCGCAGGTGCCCTAGCACCTCAGCAAGCACCAGTGACCTTCTGAGACAGAGAACCACACTTGGAAGGGGCTAGCAAGTTCCCTCCCTGGCTCTGAGTGAGGACTCCCAAATGGTGGGGGTCCTCCTGCTGTCCCTGGACTGAGTTCTCAGCAAGAAAGGTTTTAAGGCAGTCGCTCCAATAAAGCCCAGTGCCAAATTGAGTGAGTGCTAAGGGAAAGGGAACATTGTTTAACCAGGAGTAGCATACTAAGCCGAAGCTTGTTTCCAGATGTGACCTGGGAGCACAAGCAACATAGAAACATAGAATCTGACAGCAGATAAGGACCGCTTGGCCCATCTAGTCTGCCCATTTTCCTGCCTAACAGATAAGCTGCAGATCCTAGTTAACCAACAGCTTACTTCCTCCTACCCCACACTAGGACTGCCTTATGCCTGTCCCATGCATTCTTGAAGTCCCCCACTGTTCTTGACTCCACAACCTCCTCAGGGAGGCTATTCCATGCATCCACAACCCTCTCTGTGAAAAACTACTTCCTCACATTACCTCTGAGCCGTCCCCCCTCTATCTTCAAATTGTGCCCCCTTGTTCTTGCACATCTCTTTTTCTGGAAGATGCTACCCTCTTGGACTTTGTTAATTCCCTTGAGGTACTTGAAAGTTTCTATCATGTCCCCTCTCTCCCTTCTTTCCTCAAGGGTATACATATTAAGCTCCTTTAGTCTTTCTTCGTATGTCTTCTGGTGCAGACTCTGCACCATTTTGGTTGCCCTCCTCTGGACAGCCTTCACTCTGTCTATGTCTTTGCGGGAGATGAGATCTCTAGAACTGCACACAGTACTCCAGACAGGGTCTCACCAACTGTCTGTACAGAGGGATAACAACTTCCTGTTTTCTACTATTGATGCCTCTTCCTATGCATCCCAGTATCCCCCCAGGCTTCCTTACTGCCTTCTCACATTGCTTGCCCACCTTTAGGTCATCTGATATAATTACCCCCAGGTCCCTTTCTATTTTTACTGTTGTCAGTATCTCACTCCCCATGGTGTACGCTTTCCCTGGGTTTTTGTTTCCCATGTGCATTACCTTGTACTTCTTTGCATTGAATCTGAGCTGCCATACATTTGACCATTCCTCTGACCTTGACAAGTCCCTTCTCATCCTTTCCACTCCATCTTGTGTATCAACCCTGTTGCAGATCATTGTGTCATCTGCAAAGAGACATACTTTTTCTTCCAGTTCCTCTGCAATTTCACTTATAAAGACATTAAAAAGGACTGGTCCCAGTACTGAACCCTTCGGTACCCCGCTAGTAACCTTCCTTTCTTCACTGTGTACTCCATTTACTACTACCCTTTGCGTTCAGTTGTCCAGCCAATTTTTTATCCAGGCTACCACCTTGGGACCCACTCCAAGGCTGGCTATCTTGTGTATTAATCTTTTTTGTGGGACTGTATCAAATGCCTTGCTAAAATCTAGGTAGGCCATGTCCACAGCTCCTCCCTGGTCTACTACTTCGGTCATCCAGTCAAAGAAATCTATTAGATTCGTCTGACACAACCTTCCCATCATGAATCCATGCTGCCTTGGGTCCTGTGCCCCACTGGCCTCTAGGTACTCAACAATTCTTTCCTTCAGAAGTGATTCTATCATTTTCCCTACCACTGAGGTCAAACTAACTGGTCTGTAGTTTCCTGCCTCTGTCCTGCTCCCTCTTTTGTGAAGAGGAATCACATCTGCCCCTCCAGTCCTCGGTACCACCCCATCCTCCCATGATTTGTTAAAGAGAGTAGTCAGCGGTGTCACTAGTTCTACCCTTAGTTCTTTTAGAATTCTTGGGTGAATCCCATCAGGCCCCATTGCTTTGTCCACCTTCAATTTTATTAGTTCTTTCAGAACCCTTTCTTCTGTAAATGGACTGGTATAGTCCCCCGTCTTCAGAGTGTTTCTCTTGTTTGGTTTAGGTAACTCCCCCTCCTCTTCCTTTGTGAATACTGAGCAGAAATATTCGTTCAGTATCCCTGCTTTTTCACTTAACCCTCTATCCACATTCCCTCCCCTTTGTTAAGCTTCAGTATCCCTCCTTTGGTCTTTCTTCGCTCCCTAATGTACCTATAAAAGGTCTTATCCCTCTTCTTTTTTTTTTAAACTTTATATTTATTATTTTGTTATAAACACCAAGCTGTACATTTCCAGCAGAGACATGATAAATGTTAGAGATAAAGACACATTGAGGGTGCCACTCCTCTCATTACATAGCGTACAAATTTAGTCTACTGCAAAAGATACATCTGGGGGGAGTACTAAAAAAAGGAGTCCTTATGAGTCCATTAGTCCATCTTAAGCTGTTTTGTGAAACCCAAGAGCAGCATGGAAAAAGCAAAAACAGTAATTCTGTATATTTAAACTTATGTCTTTTCTCATCAGAAGAGGGGACAGTAACATCCATGCCTTAACTTTTATAGGTGCACACTTATGGTGCTAAATACAGGATAAATAATACTACACCTCCATTGCGTACATTCTAAGCCGATTAGTACATTTAATAAATCTTTATGAGAAATGGAAACTAAGATATGGTCAGATTATTTAAACAAATGCCCCCACAAATAATTGCAGCTATTAGGAACAGGTCCAAATAATTAGCGCAGAACTTATAAAGTAGATTTACAATTTTGCAGTCCCACTTTGCATTCTGTGCGTTTACTCATGCACTATCTCAGGGGAGAACAAATCAGTCCCTCTACATATTTCAGTAATTTCTCCTTTCAGGTCATGAAATCCAAACATCTCTTCACGATTCATCCTCCTCAGAAGAATGTTCGATCTGATCTCTTGAGCGTCTTCTTCTTGGGACCTGCTTCTGGATCCAACGGCCTGCTTCCTTTGGGTCTGAGAAGATGAAAATTTTTCTGCGGTGGATAATCCTTAGGCGAGCTGGGAATAACACGTTATGCTAAATCCCTGCTTCTCGAAGGAGTGCCCTGGTGCTGTTAAACAGTTTGCGCCTTTGCCTTGAGGTGTAGCTAATGTCTGGGTAAATAGTGATTGACTCCCCTTCGCATAACAAAGTTTTATGCTGCCTTGCCATGGCTAGGAGGTAGTCCCTTGTTTCCACACCATCTGTCACTGCCAAAACTGCACGTGGAGCCTCTGCGTTGTCTGGCTTTCCCCGTCTGGTTATCCGGTAGGCTTTTTGAATACTCTTCACACATTCCTTGGCTTCTTCTCCAAATTGCTGTATTAACCAATCTTGTAAGAATAAAACCAAGTGGTCCCCTTCACATCCCTCTGGAAAACCTAGCAGCCGAATATTGGGAGCTCTGATTTGGTTCTCCAAAGTCTCCAGTCTCATACATAGGTGCCCATTCTCTTTCACCAGTGTAGTACTGACCCCCATAGCAGCATCGGAGTGCTTTTTAGCTTCCGAAGATTTAGTTGTTACCAGTTCCATAGAGGTTTCCAAGTTGGTCACTCGATTGGCAATACCATCCATTTTCTCTGCCAACGTCGAAACAGAGGCTATAACTCAATTTATTTTTTGACCCAGTGATTGTAAAGTTCCTTCACCAGCACTCTCCGAGTCTGGGGCCTGCAAAGTAGAGCAAGACTGCATGGAGGAGGTAGCCAGAGCATTTTTAGCTTTAGCTCCGTCTGGGTGATTACGATCTTTCCAAGGATTTCCCATCCTGAGACAGAGAACTTCCGATTCAATTATCTTTCCAAAGTTCGCAATTTGTGACCAAAATAACTCAGTTTTAAAAGTTTTAAACCAAGCAGCTTAGAGGAGCAGTATTAAAAAGCAGCCATCTTGCTCGGGCTCAACAGCGCCCCCCCTTATCCCCCTTCTTAACAGAATTGGCTATCCTTTCCTCGGTTTGGGCCTTTGCTATTCTGACTGCCTTCCCAGCCTCTTTCTGCTTTAACTGATAAAGTTCTCTGTCCTGCTCCTTCTGTGTTTCCTTATAGTTCCTGAATGCTGTCCTTTTCTCCTTAACCTTCCCCGCCACCTCTTTTGAGAACCATAGTGTTTTTTCCTTCGTTGTGTTTTATTGATTTGCTTTACACAAGGCTTGTTGCCTCTGTGATGACTGTTTTGATCACTCCCATTGTTCCTCCACCCCTCCTTCTTGCCTGTTTGCTAGTGCTTTTCTGAGGCACCTCTCATTTTCCCAAAGTCAGCCCTCCTAAAGTCCAGTACTCTTGCTTTTGTATGGCTTGATTGTATGGCTGTGTTTATCGTGAACCACACTGTTTGGTGGTCGCTTGTTCCCAGATGGCTACCCACTTCTAAATCGAGATTCTTTCTCCGTCCCCATTTGAGAGTACCAGGTCTAAGATTGCTCCCTCCCAAGTGGATTCCAATACTAGCTGTCTGAGGCATGCCCCCTGTAGGGCATCAAGAATGACCCTGCTCTTGGATGTGCCTGCAGCAAAGGTGCTCCAGTTAACATCTGGCATATTCTGGTCCCCCATCAACAATGTCTCCCCTTTTTCTGCCATTCTAACAAAGCCTTCTATCATTTCCTTGTCCATTCCCTTCCCCTGAGATGGGGGTCTGTATACAACCCTCATGCGGACTGTGGTGCCATTTCCTGTCTCCAGGGTGACCCAAAGTGCCTCATCTGCTCCCTGTTTACTCTTTAGTTCTGTTGCTTTGATCCCTTCCTTTACATAGAGAGCTACTCCTCCACCTCCTCTTTTACCCCCCCTGTCCCTCCTGTAGATTGTGTATCCTGGTATGTTGACATCCCAGTCATGGTTCTCTGTGTACCATGTTTCTGTGACTGCCACAATATCCAGGTAACCCTCTTCCATCAAGGCCACTAGTTCAGGGAGCTTGTTACACAGACTACGGGCATTGGTACTCATCACCCTCCACTTTTTGATAACCTTACCTCTTTTAGCCCCATTTCTGTCCTTACTGCCTTTGCCTTCTTTTACATTTAAATCTGTTCTGCTCCCTAATAACTTCTGTACCTTGGTGTTTACCTCACTAATCACCATGTTTTGTGGGGGCAGGCTAGGATTTCCCTGCTCCTTTTCAGTGCTTCCCTCCTTGGCTAGTTTAAATGCTTGCCAATGAAGCATTTAAACCTCTCACCCAGGATCCTGGTTTCCCCTGGACAGATGCAGACCATCGCACCAGTATAGGTCTGCATCCCTCCAGGTGGCTCCCCAGTCCCCAATGAAGCCAAAACCCTGAGCTCCACACCAGTTTTTCGACCACTCATTGAATTCCTTGGTGAGGAGTGCCCTAGCATCTCCCATGCCATAGACAGGCAGCACCTCTGAGAAGGTTACCGTATGCGCTACTTGTCTAAGGCCCCTTCCCAACTCTACAAACTCCTCTTGCACTGCTCTGATCCCATTCCTAGCCAGGTCATTTGTCCCTAGGTGGACAATGATATCCAGCTCCCTCCCTCGTGCAGCTCCTCCCACGATCCTGAGGATTCGCTTCCTGTCCCGCCACGCCGTGGCGCCAGGAAGGCACCTTACCTCCCTCTCCCCTTCCTCCCCCATTTCTACCCCCCTAGTGATTGAGTCCCCCACCAGGAGTTGTTTCCTTCCCCTGTGGGGTCCCATGCCACCCTCCTGTGGGTCTCCTTTGTGAAGGTTCCCAGCATCCTCCTTGGTCTCCACTGCAGGTGCCTCCATAGAGGAACCACTATCCACCAGAAGAGAGAATGAATTGTGGAGAGGTACAGCTGGAGGGATGCAACTCTGTTCCACCACCCTCTCCCTCCTTGAGCCCACCCTGGTCCAGCCTCTCCTCTTTCTTGGCATCCTCTGAGGTAGTGGCATTGGCCCTGGTGGTCCCTGGGTGGGGGAGGAGATTTCACAAATCCTAGCCAGGTCAGCCTGGAGATGGGCAACCTCCTCTCTCAGACCAGAGAGGTGCCTGCAAATAGGGCAGCATTGCAGCCTCCAGAATGTTTCCCGGAACACTTCCACCCCACAGCCATTGCACTGCACCACTCCTATCATGTCTTATTTTGTGTCCCCTCTACTGTTTCTCTGGATGCTTACTCTCTCCTCTCCTTACAACTCTCACTCTACCTGTTCTGGGACAGCAACTTCCTATCTTCTTCAGTAGCCTCCTTCTTCCTTGCTCAGTGTCAGACCACCAGCAGCTTGAGAGGGGGGGAGAGAGAGCTACTTTTTTCCTTTAGGGTTGACAAAAACAATGTTTCTCTATGATCCTTTCCTTCCTACTGCCAAACAGGAAGTTCCTGTTCACAGTCAAATCCAGTGGCTATAAAAGTAGAACTGGCTTTGGGGGGTGGGGTGGGAGGCTAGGATGGAGGGCAATTAGTAAGAAAAAAGGCTAGCAACAGGAAGTTGTAATTTAACTCACCTGCTTTTATAGTGTCTAAACCACACCCCCAGTTAAGCTCTCTTTCCTCCTACTGGTTTAGCAAAGTCAGCTGATACAGTACCCTTCCCAGCACAGAACATACACTGACTTTCTTTCTTTTCTTTCTTTTTGTTAATCCTAAATAAGACCCCTTCTTCTTCTAATAAAGTTATCTGTCTACTTAATCTTAACAGACACTGACTCCTGCTGAGATATAAGTTTTAAATTAATAAGAAAATGTAGCTTCTTTTAGTTAGCTGCTTTCTGCTCTACAAGTAAGGCTAGCAACAGGCAAGTTAGGTGACTTGCTCAGGATCACACAGTATGCACCTAGGCAGCTGTGGGATTCAAACCCAGGTTTCCAGATCTGTAGCTCAGAGCCTTAACCCACTGTGCTATACTGCCTCTATTTCCATTAGCACAAGTGCAATTCAGCGGGGGGGGGGGCACTCAGAATCAACAACCCCCTGCACACCAGTTCACACTTTCCAGATAAGCAGTGTCCACAACCTTTCCTGCGGCTGCAGCTGGGACTCAGCTCTCAGCCCTTTCACCAGTTCACTCAGGACACACACACAGCACCTGGCTAGCACCCCGATGACCAGAAATGCTCTGCCTCTTCAGAATTTCAGTTACAATCCCACAAAAGCAAACGACTTCTCATCCCCTGACTGTAGCACTCTAAAAATCCACACAGTCTTCTCAGCTAGTACAACTTCCCAGTGCAGGGTTTCTGCAGCATTTAGTTTCTTCCATCAACAACAAGCAACTTCTGTATACCTAGGGAATCACAGTTCAGCCTTTTTTTCTGTTTCCCCGCCTCAATTCAGACCAGCAGTAAGTACCTGAGGAATCAAGATCTCAGCTCAGTCTCTCATCCTGCTTTCCCCTTTCCAATCCACTTCTGCTAACAGGCAAATCTCCAAATGGGGCCCGGAGAAGCCACTGAAGCTCAAAATCCACTCCCACACAACCGTCCTGACTCAAACAGAACCCAGGAACAGACTGAAGAAATCCCAGAAAGCCCACACAGTATCAGTCGAAAATCCAGAGTTCTGATTGGCTGATGGAGCCTATCAATACTCGATATCCATAGTGATCAATATTTCCTGCTCGTTTATAGGGGCATAATCCAGGCTCCAGAATTAGTCCCCTCCTTTTCCCAGGAGTCCCTTTGTCCAGGTTTTGGGCGCTTAGAACACTGATTGGCTGCAATATCAGGGGTTAAATGTCACAAACATGTAGGCTCCCAGTTGTTTACATGGAGTCCCATACAGTTCAATGCAGTCTCTCCCCTTTTCAAGTCTAGTCCAACCCTTCAGTGATCAAGCACCCCACCGGACTATAGCCCCAACTGTCCCCTGTCAAACAAGCCTACTCTCACTAGTATGGTCCCCACAGTTTAGCTGTCGCTGCTGCTGCAACACCATGCCGCTAAGCGGCAGGCATTACTCATTAGTATTCATGGGGCCACTCATTAATATTCATGACCCCTGAGGGGGCCCCGCTGTATAATCTTTTAATTTAAACCAGCTATGGGCTTCTGCCCATTCCAATTCAGGTCTCCAGTCCCCAGGAACATAAGGAGGGGCACCGAGACCATGGACAAACTCCCCGTTCATAGACTGCAATGACGGTCAAAAACTTCAAAGTGCTCCATGTGCTTATGGAAGTGCTGGCCAAAAAGAACATGCCGGCAGCTTGTGGCCCAGGACGTACACCTGAAAGGGTAGAAAACAACACACTGGGGGCTACACAGAATGTGGGGGAACCAGCAATAGTGGAAGGAATCGGGAAACAATAGATAAACCGTCAGAGGGGGGATTACATGTGTGATAGCCAGAACTGAAGGTGGATGCCGTTTGAATCACAGAGGCCGAGAAGGAAAAAGGTGAACAGGTGTCCTATGCTTCAGGAACCTGTGGCTGTTACTGTGTTCCAGTTGTGAGGAAGCACTCCTGAATTGGACTGTGAAATTCGTTGCCAAATGGAACTGGCAAGTAGAGACTATGTGAAATTGTCTGGCTGCACATCGGAGATGAGTTCTCCTCCTGGGAGAAGGAGCAATCCTAAGAGATTCCCAGCTGCAACTTCAGAGCAAGGTAGGGAACTAGTTAACCCTACCAAGAGGGGCCTGCTAGCTTCAGGGGTTCACCAATGCGTGCTGGGGTGCTAAGGCACCTGCGACCTGTAAAGGACCCGGGCTGTAGAGCCACTCCCAGGTCTGGGCCTTCTGTAGTTGGTGGACCTTGCGCCTTAGATCTTCAATGGGCCTGAATAGGCTGAAGGTGACAAGTGGCCAGATCTTCAATCAAGGGGACAAGTGGCCAGACTTTCAATCAAGCCCAAGTCTTCAGGACACTTTCTGCTACCCAACTGACCATCCTGTTTTGAACTGAGACCCGCTGAATCTGGACTGGTGGTAGCCTTCTGCACCAGGAACTCGTTGGACCTTTAGGAACGTGAGTACCCAGGGCCCACCCTGGCAATAAAGGGGAGTGTTTGTTTAGTTGCTACAACCAGTTATACCACTTCCAGAGCTCCAGCAGCTAGCTAACCTGCTGCACCAAACAGGCCTGCAATTTCTGGGTACCCACAAGGGACAGAGGATAACACTGGTACTAGTGAGGTGGGCACCTGGAGTGTTCTGGCACACGGGCCTTTATGCTGTTCACTGTTTTAAATAAATTCTTTAACCTGTTTTCCTCCACAGCTATCCTGGTTCCAGGCACCCCAATCCTAACCTTTCCCCCCAATAAAGCTGTGTTTTCTTGTTTGGAAATTGCTGTGTGAAGGGTGCTTTGTGGAATCCAACTGTAAAGTGTATGTGGTTTATAGTACTGGGGGACTGTTTGGTATTCAGTGTGTGGGGCAGTTGGAAGGTGAGGTGGGTAGGTATAGCTTCCCAGGAGGTTGTACCAATCATATACCTGGCCCACTGCAATTCACTCTGGGTGCAGGCACTGTGCAATTTTACTAACTCCTTTGGGACAGAACCCCCCAAAACCACCATAGCAGAACCCAGACCCCTTAACCTGTGTGCTGATCAACAGGCAGGGGTACTAGCCCACTGGTATACAGCTTCTGGGCTACATCTTTCGAGGCATCACTGGGCGGACCAAATTGGGAAGACCCCTGTCATTTCCCCCAACCCCAGCTCTACCACCCCCAGGCCTAAAGTTAGGCCTAATGAGGAGGATATGGTTAAGTTTGTGGAATGGAGTGGAGGTATGAGAATGGACCCTCAGAAGTCCCTTTTACTCTTAGGGGTACCTCCTGAAATGGAAGACAGGGATATAGCAGGGCATTGTCTGTAATAATGAGGCTGGGTAAGTTTGGAGTGTGGGGAAAAATGCTTGATTCTGCTTTGGAGACTTTAACTGTGTTAATGGACTGCAAAAATGTTATTGAAGCTGCCTGGATGCCAGATGTATTGGCATCAGAGGGACTGCCAGAGGCCTGGCCATAATGACCCTGTTTAGTGTGGTCTCCCGAGGGGAAGGAGAGTCCGAGTCCTCATGGGCCTCCCCTCTCAAAATGTGGGGCCCCGACCAGGGTATGTACCTGCCCCTTCAGACTCATACAGAAAACTGAGAAGGTTTTGGGGGGGTGAAGCCCACTCTCATGGGGGAAAAGGATTATGAGTCATAATTAACCTATGTGATGCACCTGCTAGAGGATTGGCAGTGTAGTGAGGGGGGAATAATGTAAAAGACTAACAGAGAGTTTGAAAAGCCCTGTCTGTGATGCTATTTGGTCCATTCAGACCACAGACACCGAGGCCAGTGTAGCGGATTATATAGCTGCACTGGACAATGCTTTTGGTAGCAAAACATGTGTTGATTTGTGGTGGGGGTTCAGGGTGACCTGCCAACAGAAGGGGGGCTTTTATCTGAATATGTGCAGTGGTTAGAGAAAGCCCTGCAAAAGGTGTATAGAAAAGGGGGAGTACAGGCCTCCGACCTAAATACGACCAGGTTTGAGCAAGTGCTAAGTGGCGCAAGGTACTCAGAATTATTATTGTTGAAATTGGGTCTGATAGATAAATTGGGTAATCCCCCGTCTTTCCAGGGCTTCCTCTGGGAAGTGAGGGAGGTGGTGGAAAGTAATGTTCCCGTGGGACCCTGTCCAGCGACCAAAGCTGCAATTCAGGTTCAGGAGACCACTCCCTCCTCTGAGGCTTCTGAGATCAAAATGTTGTTAAAAGAATGTAGGGAATCATTGGAAAAGGTTAATACTAGTTCTGACAGGGCCCCTGAAGTTCCCCCTGGTCAGCCTAGTCAGTCATCCTTAGCCACCCGCCCAGTGATGGGCCTGGGGGTCCTGGCCCCATTACCCCCTGTAGTTCCCCAGATTGAGACCTGCCTTCAAGAACTGTGTCATGCTGTTAGTGAGCTAAAGACCCAGGGGATCTTTAGGGCCAGAGACCCTGAACAAAGAGTGGCTATGGCCCAAGCATTTGCCCCAGTCTCCAATTCAGCTCCTTTAGTGTATTTGGGGCCCCTAAGTTATCCAGAGTCTCAGTTGCCCCCTACAGCCTACTATCCTGCATGACCCAGAAGAGAAGATAATTTTTGCTACAGGTGTAGGGAGGACAGACACTTCCAAAGAGGGTGCCAGTTCAAGGCCAATCCCACCTCAGTAAGAGACAGATTATTGGGGAGAGGAAGAAAGCCGCAGGGAAACTTCAATGGGGCACGGCAAAGGAGGATACTGGGGCCTCCAGCAAGCCCAGCTCTATTCATGTAAGAAAGTCTTCAGCAAGAGCCACAGTGTCTGCACACATCGATATGGATAAGCTAGTGGGATCCTCAACTGAGACCACTGTCACCATAAACAGAGTAGTCACACGTGCCATCCTGGATAGTGGCTGCCAGGTCACAATCATCTTCAAGTCCTGGTATGACAAGCATCTGTCTCAGTTAGAGCTGCAACCCTTGGAGGGGCTACATGTGTAGGGGCTCAGTGAGGAATCCTACCCCTATTTAGGATATGTCAATGTGTGGATAGCGTTTCCGACCAAAGTGGCTGGAGTGGGAGAAGCAGTTGAGACCCTGATTGTGATCTGTCCCAAGGCTGGTGTAAACGACAGGGTACCTGTGCTGGTGGGTACCAATGTCCACATGTTCAGATGACTTGCCCAGCTTTGCAAAGTATGAGGGGATGAACAACAAAGGAACGAACTGACAATCCACCCAGTAATTAAAGAGGTCTGCCTGAAGCAGGGGCAACTCCCCGCTGAAGAACTGGATGAATCAGTGGGTATAGTTTGGAGGTGGGATACAGAGGAAATAGTGTTGTCGCCCAATGCAGAGTGCAATATTAGTGGGGTAGTACGGCTGAAGAAGGAGGTAAAGAACCAGATTTTAATGTTGATGCCCCAGAGGAACTTGGGTTCCCGGACGGCCTGTTAATAATACCTAGTGTCTTACTGGCACGGGCCCATGCTTATGTCAGAAAAGTCACAGTGTATGTTTGGAATGTGACTGACAGAGAAGTGATTGTCTGGAAGGGCTGTATGTTAGCAAGAGTCTACTGTGCGAACATGGCAGTGCAGCCTGCAGTGCCAGGAGGAGGTGCCCTGTCTGGTATTGACCCCACTTTGTTTGAACTGAGCAACTCCCCCAACCCTGAGGAGTAGAAGGAATGGGTCAGGAGGAAGTTGTCCATAAGGACTGAGGTATTCTCCCTATGTAAGTGGGATTTCGGCTGTGTCACGGGGAGCAGCATTGCATAAGGCTCACGGATGAGTGTCCATTCGGAGAGAGAGCTAGACATCTTGCTCCGGCAGACATAGATGATGTGAGGAGGCATCTTAAGGAGATGATGGCTGCTAGCCTAATTTGGGAATCCATAAGTCCCTATGCCTCTTCCATAGTGGTGGTAGGGAAGACAATTGGGGCCATTTGGATGTGTGTGGACTACCACACATTGAATAAGCGAACTGTTCCCGATTAATACATGATGCCACGGATACAGGATGCTCTAGACTGCTTGAATGGCAGCCAGCTGTGTTCAGTATTAGACTTAAGAAGTAATTACTATCAAATTCCTATGGCCCCACAGGACCAGGAGGAGGCCGCATTTATATGCCTGTTAGGATTTTATGAGTCTATGAGGATGCCCCAGGGCATTTTGGGCACCCCGCAATGTTTCAGTGCCTTATGGAACAGGCAGTCAGGGACATGATTCTGCTGGAGTGCTGGGTATATTTAGATGACATCATTGTCTTTGGGAAAACTTTGCAAGAGCATGAAGCATGGCTGCTAAAATTGTTGGACTGTCTGGAGGAATTTGGCCTAAAGCTCTCCATCGACAAGTACCAATTCTTCCAGTCATCAGTCAAATATGTAGGGCATATAGTTTCTGCCAAAGGTATTCAGATGGACCCCAGCAAGGTTGAGGCCCTCACCACCTGGCCTAAACTTAGAAATCTGAAAGAACTGCAGCAGCTGCTGGGATTCTGTGGGTATTACTGGCGTTTAATTAAGGACTACACCAGGATGGTTAGACTTCTCCTGAACTTGTTATGGGGTAGACTCCGGTCAACATGAGCAAGAAACTTCCAGCACCTGGGGCTCCTACAGAGTCACCCAAGTACTTTTCGCCATCAGAACCATTCAGCACCAGGTGGATTAAAGAATGGACCTGGCATTCAAGGATATCACATACTGCCTGACCCACTCCCCGGTCCTGACTTACGCCAACCCACAGAAGCCCTCTGTCCTACATATGCAAGTTTCAGTGAACTGGGGGCGGTCCTATATCAGGAATATCCAGAGGGCTTGCATCCAGTAGCCTATGCAAGCCAGAGTCTAAATCCTGCAGAACATAAATATCCAGTGCACAAGTTGGAATTCTTAGTGTTGAAATGGGCTATTGTGGACCAGTTCCATGGTTATCTGTACGGGGCAAAGATTTATTTATTTTATTTAGTTTTTGTTTAGCGGATAGGTGCACTAGCCAAACAGGTGACTATTTTCAGGCACGACCCGGGAGGTACAGTAACAATACAGAGTTCATTTACATAATACAGGGAAGCAGTAACAGTACAGAGAACAGTTTTCAGTAAAAGGCAATAAAGGAGTACAACTTCAGTGACAATCAACAGGTCAAGAGAAAAACAGCAGATTTACAGTGTATAGGTAGCATTGGTAGTGGCTAAAGGTATACAGGGCAGATCAAAGGACAGGTGGGTCAGGGAAGGGGAGAGAATGGGGAGGGAAACTGGGTGAGCAGGTAGAGGGGATGCGGGAAGGCAATCTTGCGGCTAAGTGGTTAAGGTGGCAGCAGGGATGAAGGAGGCAGGATGGGGGGTCTGGGTGTGGGGGTGAATGGATGATGGCGGTACATGGTGAGGTGGGGGAGAAGTAGGTCAGGCAGAACTGGAGGCAGGGGAGACACCACCTGCGGTGAGGCTATAGAGGGTAAGGCGGCGCGAAAACAGGGCAGGAAAGGACATGATAGGCAGCCGGCCGAGGAGGAGGTGAATCGGGGAACACTTGGGACGGGGCAGAGGCTTGGTGCTCAGTCTGGGGAGGAGAGGTGGCATAAGCGGTAGAAGGCTACGGGAAGAGACTGAGTCCATGGAACCTGTGCAGCCAGAGAGAGCTGCAGGGAGGGAATCGGAGGTGAAGGGCGGCCATGGGGCAGCTTTGCAGCAGAACCACTCAAGGAGCCCAGGTTCATGGAACCAGTCATCAGGGAGAGTTAGGATGGCGGGGTTTGGGTGAGTACTGGCGAGGAGGCGGCATCAGCGGCTGGAAGGTCTGCAAGTACCAGGGTTGTGGTGACTGTTCCCGGGCAGGGAGTCGGTGGTCAGTTGGAGAGTGATCGAGGGGCTGCGGAGGTTAAAACAAACGGGTCTAACTGGGGTGTAGAAGTGAAAAGTCAGTATTAGGGGATATGACGGGAATGGTGGCAGGGGCTGAGGGATGAGACCGTGTCCATAGAAACTGTACACACAGGCTGGACAGATCAATGAGTGTGTGAGAATTCACAGGGGTGAAAGCGGGTGGCGGTTTAGCAGCAGGCAGCAGAGAGCCCAGTATCGTGGAGCCGTAGGCTGGCGGGAGAGGCTAAAGATAGCAGGGGTTTGGGGTAAGGTACGGCGGGTGAGCGGTTTCAGCGGCCATAAAGACTGATAACAACCCTCTCACTTATGTGCAGACTTCAGCCAAACTGGATGCAACTGGTCATAGATGGTTGTCAGCTTTATCCACTTATGACTACTGCTTCGAATATCTTCCCAGGTTGATCCAGATAGATGCTGATGCCTTGTCCAGACACCCACCGGTCCATCCAGAGGAGCATTCCAGATGGGTGAAGCTACCTAAGTAGGTGGTGAAGGCACTGTGTAAAAAGTACGACAGGGAAGAGTCCCCCTCTTCAAAAAACCTGGTGGACAGTCCAGGTGCTTCTGGGAACTGCCTTTCTGTAGCATACTGTCATTTAACTGCTTTAGATATGAGATCTTTGCCCCAGTTGACCACCAAAGACTTGATAAGAGAGCAGCGGGCCAGCACGGTCATGGGAGATATTATACCAGTCTTAAAGAGAAAGGGAGCTCTGACACAGGTGGCCACTAGAGATCCAGATGCCGGGTTGTTGCTGTGAGAGTGTCCAAAGCTAAGACTAAAGAAAGGTTTACTTTACAGAGAGGTACAAGACCAGCGGGGTGGGGTGGGGGCGCATGCAGTTGGTGTTACCAAGCTGATTTCATTACATAGTGCTGAAGGCTCTGCATGATGACATGGGCCGCTTGGGTAGTGAACATACTCTTGACCTGGTTAGGAGCAGATTCTATTGGCCAAAGATGGGACAGATGGTGGAGGAGTATTGCAAATCTTGCCGGTGGTGTATCCAGCGGAAAGCACTTCCTCAAAAGGCTGTCCCACTAGTGAACATCAGCACCAGTGTCCCAATGAAATTTGTGTGCATAAATTTCCTCACCTTGGAACCAGACTCCACAAACATTTTTAGCATACTGGTGGTCACCGATCATTTCACTTGGTACACCCAAGCCTACCACACTAAAGATCAGAAAGCATCTACAGTGGTCGAAGTGCAAGTTGAAAAGTTTTTTGTGCACTGCGGAGCCCCACAATGAATTCATTTAGATCAAGGCCACAATTTTGAAAGTAGGCTAATTATAGAACATTTGTCTCTTTGGGGTGGGGGTCAGAAAGTCCCAAATCACAACTTACCACCCCCAAAGTGACCCTCAGCCAGAAAGATTCAACAGAACTTTGTTAGATATGTTGGGCACCTTGGACCCTAGAGACAAGCATATCTGGAGTCAGCGCGTCAGTACCCTGGTCCACGCCTACAATTGCACCAGGAATGATGCTACCAGGTTCTCTCCATAACACCTTATGTTTGGGAGGGAGACCCATCTACCAGTAGATCTGTGCTTCGGAGTGTCAGCCGGCGGCCTTCAAGAAGGGGACTACCTGCAGTATGTACGCAAGCTGAAGTACTAGCTGAATGATGCCTAGTGTCTAGCCTCTGAACTGGCCACAATGAGGAATTTATTTATTTATTTCATTTATTTTATTTCAGTCTAGGATTACAAATACCTTTGAGCCAGGGCTTTTTTACAAAGGTTCCACGTCATATGGTACAACAAGACAACAAGGATGACATTATGACAAATAGTCACTTATCTATACATATACATAGCTAGAACTAGGGTTGACAATGGTAGAAAGGGAAGGGTAGGAGATAAGAAAGTGAGGGTGAGGGGTGAGGATGGGGCACAGAGGTGGAGTTAGGGGAGAATTTATATAACAAGGGGAGACATGATAAGAAAGTGCAGGCACAAGAGCTAAAGCCAGGTGATAGAGTACTACTCAGGAGTTTGGGCCTACATGGAAAGCACAAGATCGCAGATCAGTGTGGGGGGGCACACTATATGTAGTACTAGAGAAACTGGAGGGGCTGCCAGTATATAAGATTTGGCCAGAAGGAGAGACTTGAGGCTGCAAAGTATTTCATAGGACTCATCTACTCCCCATCAGTGACAAGGTGGTTGGCCCAGAGGAATAATACAGAAAGTCCCTCCACACCTCCAACTACTTGAGCTGCTGCATGCAGATGTCAGAGGCAAGAAAGAGGTGAGACCACAGGGGCTGGCTCCACTCAGATGGAAGAAGTGACAGATGGAGACAAGTCGGCAGATGAGTCAGAAAGAGTCTAAGGGCACCACTGACTGTTTTTATCTCTCCCCGAGCTGGCTAGGCTGTTTCAGGGGACACCCCTGACATTAGAGACTGAGACTGTAGAAGTGAGCTCGCCTGTGTCTGGGGAACAGGGTGCCGAACTTGAAGCTACTCTTACTACGCCCCTTGAAGGGCCACTCCGGACTTGAACACTAGTCCAGCTGAGCCTTTTGAGTGGTTCCAGAGCAGCTCCCCCGTATCAACGCCTTTTGGAGTGTCCACTTCAGACTTGAATAGTGGTCTGACTGGGCTCTCTGAGTGGCCACAAGAAAGTTCCCTTGAGCAGAGAAGTGAATGGGGTGAAGTGATGGAACACCCTGAAATAGTAGCAGAGGAAACAGCCACGGGGACAGGTGATGCTGAACCCACTTCTGAACAGGAGGTGACCACTAGGACTGAAATGCAAGAAACCTCAAGAAGGTAAGGGAGGACTTTGATGCTCCGAGGGCACCCACTGACCTACCCCTTTTGTAGTACACAAAGGAGTGTATATAACCCCTAGGTCCCTGATAAAGGTATTCATGTGCCCTGCAAGTGCTAAACCCCACATGCCTGGAGGGAAGGTAGCAAAAAGAAAGAGGGAGAGGTGAAAGCGCACCCAAGGGAAACAAATGGTAAATATGGTATCTATGGGAGTTTGAGTACCTATGGTCCTGAACAACTAGAAGGGTAAAGGTATGGGTGATTATATATATATATATATATATATATATATATATATATATATATACACACTGTATATATATATATATATATATATATACACACACACACTATGGGGTTTATAAAACTATTCTAAGAGGAACAGCGGTGAAACGTACAAACTGCATATAATGTGGTTCATGTTCTGAACTGTCTAGTGTATGGTAGATAGGAACTAGGTGTCTAGTTAGAAATGTTTGTTAAATGTTTGATATTAAAGCTTACTATTTTTGCAAGTTTACAGGATTTTGTCCATAGGCTTGACGAGGAAGCCAAGCATTTCAGTGGGGAAGGAGTGAAACCCCCTTGTGGGGGCTTACCTTACTTTCTGGGCCCCCGCTTGTAATCCAGCCTGAAACGGGGCTGTGGGAGTTCATCTATCAGGAATGGCAGCCTTTTTCTGTGTCTTTAGGAAGGCTCACTGGTCCGCACCTGTGCATTTGCGCACAGCCTGGTCCTTTCTTGCGGCTGTTTCTGGGGCTGTTTAACCACTTCCCGGGTGCTCTTGACCCCCTTTCCCACCTAAACAGGTGTTGGACACCTGGAGAAGGTGGCACAGGAGCAGCACTGATGTTTTAAAAGGGCACTTGAAAGTGCTGAAGGAACGGGGGAGTTTATGAATATTCATGAAGCTCCTTAAATATTAATGAGCTGGACCGCAGTTCCTGGGGACAGTCTGAAATGGAGCTAGTGACTGGCTAGCACAAGGGTGGACCGAGATAAGCTGGCAGTCACTTAAGAAGGGACAGATGTGGCTGCTAGATCATGGGACAGTTTAATTAGAAAGTGTGTACTTTGGCTGTAATGGATACTAAAAGCTAGGTCTGCCACAGAACTGTATGAAACTGTGTGCGAGCAGCCCTGTTAATAATACTTTGACCCCAGCTGACACACAGTTCAGTGACTAGGTGCCTACAACTGTGATAGAGCGCTGATGAGAGGAGGAGTAAACTAATTTCAGGTGCCAAGAGACCCCCACCCCCCATTCAAGGATCCAAGAGGGCTATTAAGCTAGTTGTGCAGCTATCTGTGACTGAGGAGAAGAAAGATCTGGGGGTGCTCATTACGGGAGTAATGAACAACTCAGCACAGTGTAGGAAAGCAGCAGCAGTGACCAACAAGATGCTGGGTTGTATTGCAAGTGGTATAATCTCTAGGAGGAGGGAGGGAGGTGATTCTGCCATTATACAGATCGCTGGTCAGACCCCACCTGGAGTTACTGCGTTCAATTTTGGTGTCCTTACCCAAAGAGGGACATTAGATTGCTAGAAAGGGTGCAATGCAGAGCAACAAAGAAGATCATGGGTCTGGGGGGAGTTACAATATGAGGTTAGACTGACGGAGTTGAACATGTACTCTCTGGAGATGAGGAGAGACGGGGGATATGTTTGAGACTTTTAAGTACATGAGAGA
This sequence comes from Neoceratodus forsteri, assembly GCA_016271365.2. NCBI lineage: Eukaryota > Metazoa > Chordata > Ceratodontiformes > Ceratodontidae > Neoceratodus > Neoceratodus forsteri. Next base: position 286,739,504 of record CM057455.1, on the reverse strand, counting down.
AATAAACAGGGGAGGCATGGAGGGACTGTTCAAGGGGAGGGTGGGGAGAGACACTCGGGGTCATGATATGAGATTGTAGGGTGGAAGGTTTAGGAGGGAGATGAGGAGATATTTCTTTATAGAAAGGGCGGTAGCAGAGTGGGACGCACTACTGACAGAGGTGGTGGCATGTTAAACAGTCGGCTGTTTCAAGAGGGACTGGGATAGGGCAAAGGGAGGGTCATAGGAGGGTTGGGGTGGGAGGGGGCAGCTGCAGGTGAAATTGCTAGCTGCAAAACTGAGCAGACTCGACAGACCAAATGGCCTTTTTCTGCTGGCAGTTTCGTATGTTCGTATTAAAAGTGATTGATAATGCTGGGCAGCCAATCAGAGTGCAGGTATCCCTTGGGAAATCCCAGAGACTTGCAACAGTTTGGGTCAGTGTGAACTGGGCTCTAATCGAGTCAATAAGGCTCAGTGCTGTGTGAAGTGAGTTCTCTTAAGGCCTTTCACAGGACCTTAACCGGAATTTTTTGTGGATTAAGGATAAGGAGTCTTGCAGTTTGAGAGGAACTGTGCCGTTGTTCTTAAAGATCCAAGCATACTAGTGAAGTCACTGTTTTGGAGGAGATTTTTGCTGCAGCTATCCTGCACCAGGTCTGGGACTGAGAGAAATCACTTTATTGAGGAAAAGCCTTGCTGGAAACTTGGTGCAAGCCAGAGTAAAAGAGGAAGCTGTTCAGAGCAGAGAGACTGTCTGAGAGCTGTGTAATAGCCAGAACTGAAGGTGGATGCCTTTTGAACCAGACAGGCTGAGAAGGAAAAAGGTGAACAGGTGTCCTATGCTTCAGGAACCTGTGGTTGTTACTGTGTTCCAGTTGTGAGGAAGCACTGCTGAACTGGACTGTGAAATTCATTGCCAAAAGGCGCTGGTAAGTAAAGACTCTGTGAAACTGGTCTGGCTGCACATTGGAGCTGAATTCTCCTGCTTGGAGAAGGAGCAATCCTAAGAGATTCCCAGCTGCAACTTCAGAGCAAGGTAGGGAACTAGCTGCTCTGCAAGTGAGGTCTGCTGGCTACAGGGGGTCATAGCGCATGCTGGAGTGCTAGGGCACCCTGGAGCTGTGAAGGAGGCTGGCTGTGGAGCCACCCCAGTTCTGGGCCTTCTGTAGTTGGTGAGCCTTGCACCTTAGCTCTGCAACAACTCTGAATAGGCTGAAGGTGACAAGCAGCCAGATCTTCAATCAAGCCCAAGTCTTCAGGACACTTTCTGCTACCCAATTGACCACCCTGTTTTGAACCGAGACCCACTGAATCTGGACTGGTGGTAGCCCTCTGCACCAGGAACTCATTGGACCTTCAGGAACGTGAGTACCCAGGGCCCACCCTGGCAATAAAGGGGAGTGTTTGTTTAGTTGCTACAACAAGTCATACCATTTACAGGGCTCCAACAGCCAGCCAACCTGCTACACTGAACAGGCCTGCAAGTTCTGGGTGCCCACAAGAGACAGAGGGTAACACTCAGGGGTGTAGCCAGAAATTTCCATTTTATACACAATCTCCAACAGTTACACCCCCCCATTAAAAAATGTACACATCCTTTCCAAATGGCACCCCCTTCCAAACAAGTCAGATTGTTGTCAGATGATTCCTCTACTCTCTAAAGAGGTTACACATATATCTGTCTCCTAAACAACCAAAGGTTAAACAGAGACACTCCTCAGTGGCCTACATTTACCCAAATACTACAGATTAGAATGATTATATTGACAGAGTGGCTTATGGTTTGTGACAGGCACTCAACAAAACTGTACACAAATTTGTATTTATTTATTTAGTTTTTGTTAACCGGGTAAGTGCACTAGCCAGTTGGTGACTATTTTCATGCACGACCCGGGAGAGTACAAGACAATACATACTGTGAGTGTTTACATAGACAATACAATTTGTGTGGCAATAAAATGTTTAGACAGTAGAGCCGAGGCAATGTGGCTAAGATAACAGTGAGGGCACTGTTCTAAGTAAGACAGCACTGGTCAGTACATAAATACAGCATTGTTCAGTACAGTACATAACAAGCAGAGTAGTTACAGTTTCAGAAACAGGGTTATTCGATGATCTCCAGGCAGACATAGAGTACAAACAAAGCAGGAGAGAGAAGGCAATAAGTAAGTAGGTGAGTATTGGGAAATGCTAAAAAAGGAGCAATCCGAAGCCCCGATGGGCTTGGAAGGACCTTTCGGCGATTACAGCTTTGGTGGCTCTAGGTACCAGCGAGTGGCCAGGCTCATGGTTCTGCTTCAGGGCATGAACACGGTGGGCGGCCCCTGTCAACAGGCATCCCTGGAGGAGCAAGGCGCAGTCTTCGCTGGTTACCACTGGGCAAGTGGTTCCAAAGGCAGGTCCCTGAGGCTACAGAGGAGGGTCCATGACAGCGCTGGGGTGCGAAGAGGGGCAATCCGAAGCCCCGATGGGCTTGGAAGGACCTATCAGTGATTACGGCTTTGGCAGCTCTAGGTACCAGCAAGCGGCCGGGCACATGGTTCTGCTTCTGGGCGTGAGCGTGGCGGGCGGCCCCTGTCAACAGGCTTCCCTGGAGTAGCAAGGCGCAGTCTTCGCTGGTAACCACTGGGCAAGTGATTCCAAAGGCGGGTTCCTGAGGCTACAGAGGTGGGTCAACGGCAGCGCTGGGGTGCAAGGAGGAGCAATCGAAGCGAATGGGCTTGGAGGGACCTTTTGGCGATTACGGCTTTGGCAGCTCTAGGTACCAGCAGGCGGCTGGGCTCCTGGTTCTGCTTCTGGGCGTGAGCGCGGCGGGCGACCCCTGTCAACAGGCTTCCTTGGAGGAGCAAGACGCAGTCTTCGCTGGTTACCGCTGGGCAAGCGGTTCCAGAGGCGGGTCCCTGAGGCTATTGAGGTGGGTCCACGGCAGCACTGGGTGTGAGGAGGAGCGATCCGAAGCTCCGAATGGGCTTGGAAGGACCATTTGGTGATTACGGCTTTGGCGGCTCTAGGTATCAACAAGCGGCTGGGCTCCTGGTTCTGCTACTGGGCATGAGCACGGCGGACAGTCCCTGTCAGCAGGCTTCCCTGGAGGAGCAATGCACAGTCTTCGCTGTTTACTGCTGGGCAAGTGGTTTAAATGGCGGGTCCCTGAGGCTACAGAGGTGGGTCCACGGCAGCGCTGGGGTGCAAGGAGGAGCGATCCGAAGCCCCGATGGGCTTGGAATGACCTTTCAGTGGCACTAGAGCACGAGGAGGAGGGAGAGCGACCTTCACGTAATTATGGCTTTGGCGGCTCTAGGTACCAGCAAGCGGCTGGATTCCCGGTTCTGCTTCTGGCGTGAGCACGGCGGGCGGCCCCTGTCAACAGGCTTTCCTGGAGGAGCAAGGCGCAGTCTTCGCTGGTTATTGCTGGGCAAGCGGTTCCAAAGGCGGGTCCCTGAGGCTACAGAGGTGGGTCCACGGCAGCTCTGGGGTGCGTTATATAATACAAATTGTATATTATAAGGGAGAGGGACAAAGGGGAGTGGTGCAATGTAATGGCTGTGGGGCAGCAGTTTTCTGGGAAAGTTCTGTACAAATGTGTACAGTGAGTATACCTGTCTACACCCTTGGTAACACTGGTACTAGTGGGGGTGGGCACCTGGAGTATTCTGGCACACAGGCATTTATGCTGTTCACTGCTTTAAACAAATTATTTAACCTCTTTTCCTCCACAACTATCCCAGTTCCAGGTACCCCGATCCTGACCCTTCCCCCCATTAAAGCTGTGTTTTCTTGTTTGGAAATTGCTGTGTGAAGGGTGCTTTGTAGAATCTAACTGTAAAGTGTATGTGGTTTATAGTATTGCGGGACTGTTTGGTATTCAGTGTGTGCGTTTGTTGGAAGGGGAGGTGCAGGTACAGCATCCCATGAGGTTGTTCCAATCATACACCTGGCCCACTGCAATTCACTCTGGGTGGAGGCACCGTGCTGTTTTACTAACTCCTTTGGGATAGAACCCCTGAACACCACCGTAGCAGGACCTGGGCCCCTTAACCTGTGTGCAGGTCAACAGACAGGGGTAGTAGCCCACTGGCATACAGCGCCTGGGCTACACTAGCAAGATGCAGTTATAATAATAATAGGGGTCTCTATTCTGAAAGTAGTTAAATAGGGAAACATGCATACAGAGAAAATCAACATGAGGCAGGAGTGCATGCTGGGCCTGACGCCATGGAGACTGGGAGCAAGCATGCCAAAATGTTTGGGACATGGGCAATCTCATATCGCGTTTAATTCGGACATCAGTGATGTGTCAGGCTGTGAGGTGTAGGTGGTGCTGATAAGGCTTACATAGATAGTAAAGTTCCGAAGAGGGGCAGTACTCTCTGTTGCTTTCTCGGAGACACTGCCAGTACCGATGCCCAGCATGGACAGAAAGCTGAGGATTGCAAAATCCAATGGATAAGGGCTGGTGGAAGAGTGGGGTACTACATGGGGAGTCAATGACCTATATATGTAACGGACAGGCTGCATCTAAGTTTGGAGGGCCCATGGGTCTTGAAGGGAAAACTGTAGAGTTACTTGGAAGACGAGCTACACGTACACTGAATGAGGAGTGGTCAGGGCAGCAGAGGGCAAGGCGCTTGTCCTCAAGGCCTCCACCCATATAATGAAATATAACTGAAGGGATAGGGCAAGGGGTGGACAACTAGTTGAGTGACAGTATACAGAGGGTGGCGGTAAATGGTGTTCAATCTGAGGAGAGGGGGGTGACTAGCGGTGTGCCACAGGAATCCGTGCTGGGGCCAGCACTCTGTAGTCTGTTCATAAGCAACATAGGAGAGGAGCAGGAGGGTAAGGTAAGCATCTTTCAGATGACACTAAGAGCTACAACCTGGTCAACACTCCAGGTGTGGTGGAAAAAATTAGAAAGTACATAAACATGTTTGAGGAGTGGTCCACAGTGTTTCAGATAAGATTCAATGCGAGGAAGTGCGGAATCAGGTGCGTGGGTCACAGAAATGAAAGGCAGTAGTACAAGATGGTGGTGGTGGTGGGTGGGGGGTGGTTAATGATGGCCATTCATCCAGAAAGGGAGCTGGGGGTAACCATACCTGATGCCCTAGAGGTAACAAACAATGTGAGAAGGCTGTGGGGATAACCAGTGGGCTGTTAGGGTCATAGGGAGTGGTATCACTGGCTGAAAAAAGGAGGTGGATATGACACTGTACAGATCACTAGTGAGACCTCATCTGGAGTACTTTGTACAATTCAGGAGGCCGCATCTCCAGAAGGAAATAGAAAAAATAGAGGGAATCCAGACAAGGGCAATAAAAATGGTGCAAGGACTGCACCAAAACTCACATGAGCAAAGACTAAAGGATCTTAATATGTATCCCTGGAGGGTGGAGAGAGAGAGGCGAGGGGATATGGAGGGCATTCAAGTACATCTGGGGTATAAGTGTAACCCCTAGGTGGCGCTATCCCAAAGACTACCCCTGCCTCGTGGCTAGTTTCAACAGAGGGCGGTGAAATAGTTGCCTCCACCTGGAGGTCAGGGTTGTAAATGGTCGAGCTAACCTTGGCACAGCCCCTCCAGAACACTGTAACTCCCCTCTTTCCCTTCTAGTGGCCTGAACAATATACAATAATCACTTTCACCATGACCCTTAATCACCATGCGATTACCCATGCTGTTTGCACGTACCACCAGGGCTGGTTCCTCTAGCTCAACCCTGGAGACCCCCTGTAAAACAAGGTTATGCACAGCAAATAGTAACAGTACAGTACTTTTGGCATAAACTAGAGCCACAGTCAGGTTAAATGCAAAAAGAGTTAGATCTGATTTATTCAGGGGACTTGAACAAGGGAGGGGCGTAATCAGGTTGATTTGCTTAAAGGCTATATCAATCAAACAGTCATGCATGCACTTCAGAGTCCCTACACAGTCACACACACACTGGGTACCTAGGTAGGAGGAAGGTGGGCTAGCCAGGATTGTTGCCTGGGGTAGGCTGACGTCACAGCTGGTTGGGGCCCTGTGGTGAAAGAAAGCAACATGCACAACACACATTGTCTGTAATCCGGAGCCGGAGGGCTCAGTACGTGACAGAAAAGACAACAAAGCAATCAGATGACAACACTTTAGATTTAGCTGTTGTTGCAGGGAGCTGTCCTGGTGTCTACTCGTGATACCCGATGCAGGACACAGGCAGAATGAAATCGAGACTGCAGGTTGTTGAGCTGGAGTACCAGGAGAAGCAGAGCCCACACGAATCACCAAGGTGCCATTCCTGTTCAAGGTGTTGAGCAGAGGACTGATCCCCAGGCAGGTCTCTCGTCGATGGCTTTCTCTGTGTAGTGGGTAGTCAGGCTGGGCCAGTGTGGCAAGGCCCAGGCCAAATGGAGATGCAAACGGATTTAGTCCATTGGAGCTGGATGCAGCCTCCAGCAAGCAAAACACAGTTCAGCACACAGTGGGGAACCAAATCAAGATCCACTAACAGCATACAGCACATTTACATGTAAAATTCTACTATACTAGGCAGATTGCTTTCTGGTCGCAATTAAAGAGTCTCTGCACAAACCAGGAGTTCAAAGGTGGCTGGAAATCCTGACAGGTCAATTGCATTCAGCAAATCTTTGGTCTTCTTCAGGTTAAAGCCTGGTCACAGTTCTGTGGCTTAAATCGTCCTCACAATTTGGATTCAGCGCTAATAAACTTCAATTTCCTTCTCAGGGACAGCAGGTAAACAGGCAGGCCAAAACTCAGCCCTTTCACAGTTCTCCCTCGTAAATTTATGCAGGATTACTGCTCGACTATCTCGAGCTGTTACTTCTTTCATTTCTCAACTGAAACTGCAAGCAGTCTGGGACTTTCCTCAAGATCCAAAAGTTTCAGTTGGCTGAGTACTCTGTCAGTCACAACAAGGGCTCCCCCTCCAGGTTCATTTAGGAGCCAAAAGGCCCAAACTACAATTCCTACAGAATTTTGCTCCCACAAAGCCCCTGGGGACTGGCTCCATTTTAGAGTGCCCAAAGGTACTGATTGGCCCATTTCAGCAGTCCAGGACCAAGATGGTGGAGACAAACAGAAATATCCATGCTGCAGAGAAGGCAGGTTAAACAAACAGGAATATTATTACTATTCTAATAAATGATCAGCAAACAAGTACATCTTCTAACAAAGCTCCCTCTGCGCTAATAGCGATGGCAGAAGAGAGTGATTATTTGGAAGCCCGGGCAGGACTCGAGCATAGAAACACTCAGCTCCCTCCCAGATTAATTATGACTGCAGTCTAGGCCACTCTTAAAGAGACAGTACACAGAGGCTACACAGACACTCTCTGGCAATACATTTAAATTGCTAAAACGCAGGACACCAGCCTGGCAGTGAGCATTTAGGCAAGCTCAAGGAAGACTTTTCGGGAACCCCCATTTATGGAGTGGTTACATAAGCAAGGTAAAGAGTAGCATCTTTAAAAAAAAATAAGGGGTGCAAGAACGAGGTGGCATAGATACATAGATACATAGACAGTGTCGGCAGATAAGGGCCTATGGCCCACCCAGTCTGCCCATTTGAGCTTGTAAGTTCAGTTTATGTTTTCCTAGAATCTGTTGCCCCTTACCCCTGACCTCCAGAATTCCTTTATGTCTATCCCATGCATTCTTAAATCCCGTGATTGTTTCAGTCCCCACCACTTCCTCTGGCAGGGTGTTCCACTTGTCCACCACCGGTTCTGTGAAGAAATTCTTCCTCACGTTTCCTCTGAATCGTCTTCCCTCCAACTTCATCCCATGCCCTCTAGTCCTAGAACATCTTTTTTGCTTAAAAATAGTGTATTCCTGCACCCTGTCCCTCCATGTAAGATACTTGTATGTCTCTATCATATCCCCTCTCTCCCTCCAGGGAGTACATGTTCAGTTCCTTCAACCTGTCTTCATAGGACTTGTGATGCAATCCATGCACCATCTTTGTTGCCCTCCTCTGAACCTTCTCTACCCTGTCTATGTCCTTACGTGGTATGGTCTCCAGAACTGTACACTGTACTCCAGGTGGGAGCCTCACTAGTGTCTTGTATAGTGGAAATATGACCTCCCTTTTCCTGCTGGTGATGCCCTGCCTATACATCCCAGCATCTATTTGCTTTACCTGCTGCCTTGTCACACTGTTTCCCTACCTTGAGGGTCATCAGAGATGATAACCCCAAGATCCCTTTCCTGCTTGGTGCATGCTATATCCTCACCCCAACTGATATATTGTGCCAGGGTTTTGTCCCCTATATGCATTATCTTGCACTTCTTTTGCATTGAATTTCAACTGCCAAACCCTGACCATTCTTCAAGTTTCTGCAGGTCCCTTCTCATTATGTCTCACACTCTCTGGTGTGTCTGCTCTGTTACAGAGCTTTGTGTCATCAGCGAACAGTGAAATTCTGCCTTCTAGGTCCTGCGCAATGTCACTGATGAAGATGTTGAATAGGACCGGTCCCAGCACTGATCCCTGTGGTACCTCACTGGTCACTCTTCCCTCTGTGGAGTGACAGCCATTTACCACCACCCGCTGTGTCCTGCCACCCAGCCAGTTACCTACCCACCACACTACTGTCCTGCCCACATCCATATTCCCCAGTTTGTGTAATAGTCTTCAGTGTGGCACAGTGTCAAAGGCCTTGTTGAAGTCCAGATAGGCTATGTCCACTGACCTCCCCTGATCCACCTCCCTAGTCAACCAGTCAAAAAATTCAGCGAGTTTGGTCTGACATGAACTCCCCCTGGTGAAACCATGCTGCCTTGGGTCCTGTAGTCCATTGACAACCAGATGTTCCACCAATCTCTCCTTCAGTAGTGCTTCCATGATCTTCTCCACTACCGAGGTGAGGCTGACTGGTCTGTAGTTCCCTGCTTCCTCTTTGTTCCCAATGATATAAGGCTAGAGGGTGGTAGGCTAAGGGGCAACATGAGGAAGTACCTTTTCACAGAAAGAATAGTGGAATTTGGGAACAGCCTCCCTGCGTAGGTGGTGGTGGCAAGAACAATGGTGGACTTCAAGAATGCATGTGATAGACTTGATCAATAGGGAATAGAGGGTAAGCTGCAAATCAACTAGAGTCCGCGGTAATGCATCAGGTATGGAAAGGGTGGAGACTAGGTGGGCCACACCGTCTTTGTCTGCCATCACCTTCTGTGTATCTGTGTGTGAGAGAACATCTGGCATGCGTTTCCCACCTAACGGTGTGGTTTTCAATTTACCTTGTGATGGCAGCAGCAATGTCAAATAAGAAAGTGCTGGACTTTAGGAAGGCCAACAAACATAGGAGTTGGATGCAGACCAGATCAAAAACGGCCCATCATTAATAAGTGGATATTCAAAGCCACTGACAATGTCACAAAGGCTTGTAAAAAGAATCTAACTACCAACAGATATTGCTGGTATCGCAGGAAGATTGCCAGAAATGTGCAAGACAATGGGCAACCTTCTGGAAGTGCAAGCTTATCTCGAAGTAGAAGGACGGGTAGGTATATGCAATATGTATACACAATTTCAAGCCTGTTTCTCTTTTTCTAGGCTGCTATTCCAAAACTGTATTTTTCAAAACTTGTAGAATTTAGTAAAAAAAAAAAAAAACAGTCTAGTGTATGTGCTATAGCAGTTCTTTAAAAATTTGCTTCTTCTGTAAAACTATACTGCGTTTTACTCTGCTGCTGTTTGTATTTAAATGCAAGTATTTCTAATGTTTATTGTGCTTAGATAATTTTAGGAAATAAGCTCTCTTCTCTGTTCTCTCACTACCTCTAAAACCCCCCTCAAAGCTGGCACTGACCTGCCCTACCCTCTGCTTCTTTCTTTCTTCTCCCTTCTAGTGTTAATCCCTGCTCCACGATTAAGCTAATTTTTTCCTGCCACCTCTGGCACCCTGCTGCTCACCTGTCTTCAGCCACTGTCTACCCCCGCCCCCTGATTTAGGCATAACTATAGCTAATCTTCTGCTCTCTTTTCTCCGCAGACTCAAAGTCCCCCTGACCGGGCATTCTCCTCCCAGCAGTGCGGCATCTCTAGCTCGCCGCTGCCCGCCTCATCCTTCTGCTATCTCTGCTTCCACTCCTGCAAGGTAGGGTCCCTTCTAGGAGCGCTGGAGTTTCAAGTTTTGGTGTGTCCACTTGAATTCTCCCAGACTGGCTGCTCTTTTGGCAATCCTCCCTCCGTCTGGCTCCTCTACTTAGCCTAAGACTCTGCGAGTATTCTGTAATTTCAAGCCTGTTTCTCTTTTTCTAGGCTGCTATTCCAAAACTGTACTTTTCTCCCACCAGCCCCACCTCAGCCCGTCACTCTTTAAATACACTAACTGCGCATTTGGTCTCTGCCCAGCAATGCAACTTGCCCAATTTTAACATAGGAGGTACTCTCTTTGGTTCAACTATAATCATCTCCCTAAACACATCCTCCGGAGCCTCCTGAGACTGTTACTAGTAATTTTAGATTACATTTGGTATTTACTAGTTATTGAATCCGCTCCCTTACTCTGCTATCACTATTTTCACCCTTTATTTAATGCTACACCTCCACTGATGCTTACACCTCTTGACATTTCTGTAGCCCCACATGGACTATTCTTTCCCTTCCTCCTTGCTCTCTGTCTCACCCTCTTCACCCTTACTCCAGTTCCCTCTACTAATCTGCCAGCCCCCATATGCCTTACCATGCTCCTTCCATCTGACTTCAGCTTTGCTGTGACCCACTCTCCCGACCTCATTATTTGGACGCACTAACCCTTCCATCCCGATGCTTCACTCTAAGCCAACCTACTTCACCCTACTACATTTATTAAAATTACAGTCTCCTCCCCCCATTACAAGTAAAACCAGATCACTGCCCTAGCATAAGAGTGTGAAAATCCACTTCTTTATCATCGCACTTCTGCTGTTATCTTCTGGTGACATTAATCCTATCCCTCTCCGTGCCCACTGGTCACCCCAGCATCCTTATCTGCTTCTGCTTGCACATCTCTAATCAATTCCCTTGCCCTTCCTTGTGGCTTAAAAATTCTTTACCTAAATATATGGAAATCTTCCCCCCAAATTAGACTTACTTCAGTCTCTAGCTGTTTAAATTGCCCCAGACATTATCATCCTTTCTGAAACGTGACTTAATAATAAAATAGGTGACCCCTCGCTTTCCATCACTGGTTACACTGCATCCCGACAAGACCGAACCGGTAGGGGTGGAGGTGTGGCTATATATGTCTCATCAGCCATACAATTTACCACCATCTATTTCATATCAGTCCCTAAAGCTTACAAGTTACTTATCTTAAAACTATCCCTAACTTTTTTCTATTCCTATTTATGTTGCTGGCGCCTATTGTCACCCAGGTCTCTCCTCTGTTACCACTGACCTCATCAGTACCATAGTTTCCCATACCCCTTCAGGTGAAGTATATATAATGGGTGATTTCAATTTAAACTGATTATCTCCCTCCCTTAATATAGCACGCAACAAAATCAATGCCCAGGCCATAACTTAGTGCAACTTATTCTGGAGCCAACCCATATGATCCATAAAACTGGCAACCATTCCCTAATCAACTGTGCCCTCACTTCCCATTCCCATAGGGTGATCAAATCTGGCATACTACCTGATGCCCTGCGTGACCACATTATGACCTTAATGGTATACAAATTTCACAGAATTAAGGCCCCCCATAAAACCTTAAAAAAGTTCATTCTTAGAATTCTCTGAACCTAGGTCTCCTCCTCCAGGATCTGGCACATGCAAATTTGGAACTTATAGCCTTATCTGATTCAATAGATGCTGCTTCTGACTACTTTAATGGTAAATTCCCAGAGATTTGGAACAAACATGCCCCACTGCGGTGCACCAGAGTCAGGGGTAATCACCTCCCATGGATCACCCCTGAACTCTTGACCTGTCTAAAAGCCTGGGATCAAGCTTGGAAAGCTCATAAAGCCTCTAAGCTCCCTAAAGACCACGACACATACTGCTCTCTACACAATATGTGCACAAAAGCTACTCACTTAACTAATGCTGATTACTTCTGCTCGACATTCCAGTCTAAAATAAACAAACCCTGTAAATTCTGGAAAGTTATACACTCTCTTTTCTCCCCCCTTCCTCCCCACCCAGCCACCCCTCTCCTTAATATAAACAATACTCATATTACTGACCACCTTAGTGCTGCTACTGAATTCAGTTCCTATTTCACCTCATGCACCTCCACTCTTCTATCCTCCTTACCCTCTCCCCTGCCTGCTGACTCCCTCGCCTCTCCTAGGCTACCCTCTCTGTCTAACTCCTTCTCCTTCACAAAAATTTCTCCCTCAGACATCCTGGATGCATTGTATGCACTCAACCCCTCCAAAGGCAATTCACCTGATGAGTTGGACCTTAAGCTGCTTTACCTAGCAGCTCCTGCTATCTCTGCTACTCTGTCTGATCTTCTCAACCTCTCTTTCTCAACGGCTACTATCCCATCTGTCTTGAAGCATGACATTGTTCTTTCCCTGCCCAAGGCTGACGATCCTACCACTCCTGCTAACTAGCATCCCATTTCCTTCCTTCCTACTCCTGCTAAGCTTCAGAAACACTTGGTTTTATCACAACTCTCTTCCTACTTTTCTGACACTAACTTTTTCACTCCATTCCAATCTGGGTTCTGGAAGAATTGCTCCACTACCACCTCCCTGATTAGGCTCACAGACTCCATTCTCTCTGGGATGGACAGTGGTCAAATCACGTCCGCCATTGTTGTTGACCTTGCAAAGGCTTTCGGGACTGTCTCCCACACCTTTCTACTAAACACTCTTCTCAGCAGAATTAACTGACTCTGCCACCAACTGGTTCAGAGTCTACCTGGTAGGCAGGACCCTATCAGTCAGAACAGCTGAATCCACATCCCCATCTCTCCCTATTAACACTGGTGTCCCTCAAGGATCCATATTGGGCCCTATATTATTCTCAATATTTCTAAATGACCTGCCCTCAGTCTGCTCGTCTGCCTCAATCCACATGTACGATGATGACACGGTCCTCTTCACCTCAGGCCAGTCCCCTGATGATGTAGCAACCAGACTTCAGTTTGACTTCAATGAAGTTCAGCACTGGTTTAGCTCCCATCAACTCTCCCTTAATGCCAAGAAGACAGTCTCAATGACCTTTAGCACTAGGCAGTGGCTCTCTAGGCTCCTCTCCCTCCCCTCCTTCCATACCCTTGACGGGACAGTCCTTGTGGACACCGCATCCTTTAGGTATGTTGGGGTTTGGCTTGACCAACACCTCAACTTCTCCGGTTACATGAATGCTATCCTGGAAAAGCTGCACCCCAAGCTTGGTGCACTATGCAGGAACCATAGCTGCCTCGCACCACCGGCTAGGTGTGAACTTGTCCAGAAGATGATACTACCAATCTTCGACTACTGTGATGTAGTCTACAGAGCTGCTCCCAAGTTTTCCTTAACCAGATTGGACACCCTTTTTAACTCCTTCTATTGCTTCGCTCTGGATCCCTCCCCCACCCATCACTGTGATCTCTACCACTCCCTGTTTTTTTCCTCACTAGAAAATAGACGCCACTTCCATTGTACTAAATTTGCATCTATGTTCTGGTTTGGTACGCTCCCCCCCCATCTTACATCCTCACTATCCATCCTTTCTCCTCCTGCCCATTCCCTTAGATCATATGACTTTGTTTAATGGTAGTCCCTCGTCGGTCGACCACTGCATGTCAGATGGCCTTCTCGCATCGCTTCCCTAAACTATGGAATGAACTCCCTCACTCCATCTCTTCTGCTCTGCATAACTTTCTCTCAGTAAATTGTACCTGTGCCGCTGGCCCAGTGGCATTGAGGGTTGAGGTACTGGATGCCACACCTCACGCTATGTCAGTGACCTGGGTTCGGGAGTGAGCTCTGGCCACTGGGGGGGTGGCCGGTGGGGGGTGGGGGGCATGGATTTGGATTGAGCCACTGGCTGGCAGCTCTGCTTTTTATGGGGAAGGGTCAGTTGCATCACGCAGCTCTGGTGGCTCCTGGTGACTAGGGATGTGGCTGATGCAGTGCACATTACAGGGGTATGGGGCCGTGGCGAACATCATGCAGGCGGGTGTGGGACCATGCCCATGCTGTGCTGGATGTCACTGCAGAACCTCACACACCCCATGTACCCATGTGTGCGGCCATCCCCTGTGAACCCCTTGCAGGATGCTGGGTGGTAGCCACCATGACAGACAGTATCCTGACCACATGGCAATTGCTGGCAACTGCATATGTCAAACAGATATACCGAGGGACAGAGGGGCAGCTTCCCATAGTGTTCATTTGGGACAATGGTATTCCTACAGAGTTGCAAGCACCGCTGGTGACTACCAGCTGATAGTCTTGCTGAAAGTACACCCAGCACTATGCATGAGTGATATTTCTGCCCCTTCTTACAGCACTGACAGAAACTCAGCCAAAGTGTAATGTAGCATTTTGTAACTTGAGCTCAGGGGTTAACACAGGCTACAGTGTTCGTTCTGTACTTTTTCCACAATGGATATAAACTTTAGCCTGTTCGGTGAGACAGTGACCTCACACTAAATGACTGGTTGGAACAGAAGTTTGCATATGGCAAAGCTGCAGCAGACAGCGAGTAGCATGAAAATGAATCAAAAAGCAGGTCTGCTGTAACAGAGGGCATTCAGCAGCAGGGAACGGTGACACTCAGAGATACCATGCAGCAGCCTCAGAAATGCACAGGGGAAAAAGACGTGGTTCAGGTGATGGAAAAGCGGGGAGAGGAGAAATTGCACGATAGAGGCAGAAGATGGCAGCATAATTCAGAATCTGTGCAGGAATGACTGTAATCTAACCTCATCCAGCCTTCACCAGACCTTTCTTCGGTGCCAGCTCCTGTGACTATCCTGTAAACTTGCTTCCTGATACTGACTGTAAGTCATTTTTGACCCATCATCTATTTATATTCAATTATTCTATACTGCACTGCAACATACTAGGCCTCAGAGCATTATGGCAGATCTCCAACCACAACAAAGCTCACTTGCTAGAGTAGAAGTGATGTTTTCTAGACCGATGGCAGAGATTAATGACCTAAAAACCTCCACTCAACAGAATGCAACCACTCTTGAAACCTTTGGCAAGAAAATAGCGATTAATGAGACTGCAACAGCTTGTAACACTTCCACTATTCATGACCTTCAGGCTACTGTTCGCAATCAGGATCGAACTGTTAAATCCCTACAAGCCAAAATCGACGATATTGAAAATTGTAATCGTTGCAACAATTTACGTTTTTTTTGGCTTCCCTGAAGGTGCAGAATTAGGAGACACAACTGCATTTTTACTACATGTGCTGCCAGCAATGCTTAAACTGCCTCCCGACCTAACGTTAATCAATGAGCAGTCTCACCGTACTCTGGGTCCCAGGCCAGCATCAGACCAACGACCGAGGACCATCATTGCCCACTTCTTGAACTACTCCTATACAGAGCTAATACAGAAGCGAGCCAGAGAAGTCGGGAAACTACTGTGGCAGGAGTTTAATATCTCCATCTACAGAGACTTTTCAAAAGATTTAACTACTAGAAGGAAGGCCTACAACCCCCTAAAACAAATCCTCCACCAAAAAGCATTAAATTCGCTCTCGTTACAGCAACACCTATGCCTTTTGGGCTCTTCCTTTAAGGATTTTGAAACCCCTGAAGTCTTAGCCAACTATTTGGAGGTTTGTCTTCATAATCCTACCTTGGAAGGCTCAGCTGCAGTCGACAACCCGAATACAGCTCTGGTATCCGCATGGAGGGAGGATGGTGATGCACGGGAGCATGGGGAAGGTGGTACAGAACTCGCACCCCCAAGCAGCAATGCCACAGCTGATTTTATTCTGAGGCAATCAACACAGCTGCAAGAGAAGCTTTTGTCTGGACATTACTCATCAATACATTCATGCTGTACTAGCGAGGTCTCAGCACAAGCATCCCAAGCTGCAGCCTTTCATCTGCAAATCAACCCCTCTATTCCCCTAAGCAATAAGTTTGCCCGCTTGGAGGATGACATGCACTCCTCGTAGGAGGATCTTTCCCAGCAAATTACAGATGAGCATCCCTCTAATCTGGGCCCTGTGCCTCAGGGTTGTATTTCTGCCAATTCTTCTTGGGCAGAAGTCATTGCAAGTTCCCCCCTCAAATCTTTAGAGCCACCCAAAAAGGAACGAAAGGCAAAGGCCAAAAGCAGAAACATCAATAGTCACAACTCTGCTAATAAATCTAAGGTGACATGATCTTATACAGTTAGTTAAATGGGTCATACTTGCTATATTCTGGTAGGTTAGCCACCAGGATACTTAAAGGGAGTGCCAGCACACGTCTTCTGCTTACCCGCCTGCTCTACAGTCTATGCTACCTGGTTGCTTTTGCTCCCAGCGGGTGCAGAAGGCAAAGGCTGTACATCACAGCGCACTTAATTTACTCTTTGTTGTAATGTTTAAACTATTAGCTTAATGGTCTTCAAGGGAACTTTGGTACATCAGTTAAGTTTTCTTAACCCATGATTTTAGTGTTAGTTCTTACATCATTACCTCACTAGACAGGCTGTCCATATCTGACCTTTTTTACTTTCCATTTTGGCAGTGCATCAGGATTACAGTCTTTGGGCTGTTCAGCTGCTTATCATCCATCAGTATGCATCCTGATTTTTGCATTTTCCCTTTTTTTATGAGTGAACTATTATATATTACAAGGCAGTATACTCCTTCCCTCCCCTGACGACAGGTTCACAAGTACTATTACCAGTTATATTTACTCTGTCTCCTTCCCTACATTTCATTACTCTTACTATATCCTTTTTATAATATAGAATTATCATCAGCACTCAAAGAGGTGGGCTATGTTTGGTGTACTGTTGCAAAGGACTCTTGATCTCCATCCTCCTTATGCTCCTTATTTTACTCAAAGCTTACAGATACTACAGAGATCCACTGTTGTGTGGTCCCTCCAGTTTTGGGGCTCACTGGGCCTAGTTTAGTAGACCTAGTCACCCCATATAACACCTATTTAGGTGATTTTCGAGTAATCAGATCTGATCCTTACAATGACTATTCCCTTTGTCCACAGTTACCACCGAAGCCTATACCTCCCCATATAACTCCGGTTTACATCTGGCTCGTGGCGAAGGGACTTAAATTGGCCTCCCCTTTTTTCCCTCACCATTATATTTATTATATACCTATTCTGTAGTACTGCAAAGTATACTCAGAGTTACTCTAATGTGGTAATGATCTACCTTCACTTTTATATGTACATTTGTGATACATCAGTGAAAGGAGAAAGTTCAGAGGGGGTATTGCTAAGATCAAAGGGGATAAAAGGGCATGTGAGGAGGAGGACCATGTAAAAGCATCTATCCTAAATAGATACTTCTGATCAGTATTTACTGAAGAAAAGGTAGGGCAGGGCCCACAGCTTTGCACCATGGACACAGGGGGGGAAGGAGGTGTGCACTAGTCTCTTCACAAAAGAAAGGGTCCTACAACAGCTCGATAAGCTCAGGGTGGACAAGGCAATGGGAACTGATGGCATACATCCCAGGGTACTAAAGGAGCTAAGGGTGGAAATAGCAGAGCCATTATCAGAACTGTTTAGTGAGTCTCTGAGCACAGGAGAGGTCCCAGAAGAATGGAGAAGAGCTCATGTGATCCCGCTCCACAAGAGTGGTAGCAGGGAGGAGGCAGGGAACTACAGACCAGTCATTCTTACCTCAGTAGTGGTCAAGATTATGGAGACACTCCTTAAGGAAAGGATAGTGAAATACCTGAAATCCATAGGAGCACAAAATCCAAGACAGAATGGGTTTACAAAAGAAAGGTCCTGTCAAACTAATTCCATAGATTTCTTTGACTGGGTAACCAAAGCGGTGTATCAAGAGTGGTGGAGCAGTTGATGTTGCCTACCTTGACTTCAGCAAAGCTTTCGATACTGTTCCACATAGAAGATTGATTAATAAGCTAGGTAGGCTCAGGGTGGGTCAGACGTTGGTTAACTGGGTGGCAAACTGGTTGACAGGCAGAAAACAGAGAGTGGTGGTAAACGGTATACAGTCAGAAGAGATGCAAGTCACAAGTGGGGTACCTCAGGGATCAGTCCTGGGGCCAGTCCTCTTTAATATCTTCATCAGTGACATTGCAGATGGACTGGAGGGTAAGGTTTGTCTGTTTGCAGATGACACCAAGATCTGCAACAGAGTAGATGATCCGAATGGTGCTGGCAGAATGAGAAGAGACCTGGATAAACTAGCAACATGGTTGGAAGAGTGGCAACTGGGGTTTAACGCAAAGAAGTGCAAGATCATGCACATAGGGAAGAGAAACCCTGAAGCCACCTATAGGCTGGGAGGGGAGTTGCTAGCAGTCACAAGGGAAGAAAGAGACTTGGGCGTCATCATCACCACCGATGACCTGAAATCATCCAAGCAGACCTCTAAAGCAGTAGGTAAGGCTAAATGGATGTTATGCTGCATCAGTAGGGGTATCACAAGTCGGAAGAGAGAGGTAATAATCCCTCTTTACAAGACACTGGTTAGGCCCCATCTGGAGTACTGCGTGCAGTACTGGAGGCCATACCTTCACAAAGACATTAACCAAATTGAGGCAGTCCAGAGAAGGGCAATCAAAATGGTGCAGGGACTGCATCAGAAAACATATGAGGATTGATTAACTGAACTCAGTATGTATACCCTAGAGCAAAGGGGAGAGAGAGGTGATATGATTGAAACATTCAAACACCTTAAGGGCATTAACAAGGTGAAAGAGTCTAACATGTTTCAATATAAGAAAAATAGCAGGACAGGAGGACACAGCATGAGATTAGAGGGAAGCCAATTAGGGGGTAATGTGAGGAAGTTATTTTTCACAGAAAGGGTGGTGGATGCATGGAATGGCCTACCTCAGGAAGTGGTGGATATGAATACAGTGCAGGGCTTCAAACAGGCATGTGATGGGCTCAACAGAGCCTATACTTTAACTCATTGCCTCCACAGGCTCACTCTGAGATTACACCACTTGCCTCCTGAATCTCCTGGGCCTTTCTAAACAAAATCAAGCCATAGTCAGCATGTCGCAAACAAATGCTAATAGCTCAATAACTGTACATGCTAGACACAAAGTATGAGTGGCAGAGTTATTCAGCACAAAATTGCCTTTCCAATGGTGGCATGCATGTAATAATAAGTAATTTCGTTTTTTTCCTATGCTGGTTGAAAGAGCAAACTAAATATTTTTTACACTAAAAAAGGGCAACATAAGCCATTTTTTGTTGGAAAATATGTAAAATATCAACACCAAATTAAGCATACAGACTTTAGATGGTGTTTTAATATTATGTTTGTTAAAAAAATATATCTTTTTACTATAAAACATAATTTTTCCCCATTTTAGTCAAGGTGCTTTGGTGAGATTTGAGGGATGAATCTCAACCACACACACCATATCATAAACAAATGCGTATAACTCCAAAAGTATACATGAAACACAGAGTATCAGCATGAAAGTTGATGAGCACAAAAATGCCTTTCCAATGGTGCTATGCAACCAGTTGTAATCAATATGGTTTTTATTTTATACCTGCTGAAGTGCCAAAAAAGTGAATTTTATTCAAGCTGCTTAGGTGAATCTTGATGGAAAACATGTCAGCCATACACACCATACCATAAACAAATGTGAATAACTCCTAAAGTATACATGATATACACAAAATATCAGTGGCAGAGTTGTTCAGCACAAAATTACCTTCCCAGTGGTGGTATGCAAATAATAATATGCATTTTTTTAAGCTGGTTGAAACAGCCAGAAAAAATATTTTTTTTCACTAAAACAGGAAACATAAGCCATATATGCCATACAATAAACAAATACAAATAACTCCTAAAGTATACATGATATGCACAAAATATCTGTGACAAAGTTGTTCAGCATAAAATTACCTTTCCAACGGTGCTATGCAGTCAAATATATATTGTATTCTGTTACACTATATATTAAAATATATAAGTGACTTCTCCAGATGTTGCAAAGGCACAGTGGGAGTCAGTAGCCGACTTCTGCAGACGTACTCAGGACACACCAGTGTATTTTACTGACGACTACAGGTGTCTGCTAGGAGACAATGAGTTAACACTGATAATACACCAGTTATTCTCAGACTTGATTTTAACTTAGCTTTAGAAGCCAGCATTGACAGAAGTAGCCCCACACAGATGCCCACCCCAGATATATTAAAGCTCTCTTATAACTAATGAAGGATATTGGATTAGCTGATGTATGGTGCCTCCTTCTCCCCCGGGATCGAGATTTTACTTTTTACTCCTCTCTACATAAGACATACAGTAGAATCGACTATTGGTTAGCCTCTCCTGTTATAATGGAAACAACTATTGACTCATCCATCTCTCCCATCATAGTCTCGGACCATTCCCCTGTCAAATTGCAACTTTTGTGGGGCCCATTAGCACCCAAATCTTCTTTCTGGCTGCTGGACCCTCTATTTCTCAAAGATCCCGATTTTTTACCCATGAATAAAGCACAAATTCAGGACTTCCTCTCTCACAATACCCCTACCGAATCCTCTATGTCCACTGTATGGGAAGCTCTTAAAGCTACAATTCGAGGGAAAAATATCAGCTGTGCTGCACATAGAAAAAGGGTACGAGAGCAACAACTGGCTGATATGGAAAAATCTCTTAAGGCGAAAGAGAACTTATACTTTTCCTCTAATAAGCATTGTCCTGATTCTCAACTTCACCATGAAATTCTTTAACTTAGAGTCAAAATAAACAAATTAATTTCTCATAAAACTGAATTGGCCTTGTTTAAACTTAAACATAAGTTTTGGGAACATGGCGATAAAAATGGGAAACTCCTCTCTTACCAGTTCAAAGCACAACAAATGGAAGGACTTATTCTAAGTCTAAAAGATGATTAGGGTACAATTCATTCTGACAACCCCTCCGTAAACTGTATCATGGAAACCTTTTACCAAAAATTATATTCTAATACAAACCCTCCATCTACCTTACAAATTCAACAGTTCCTTAAAATTTTACAGCTTCCTCATCTTTCTTCTCTTGAGACAAATTCTTTAGATGAACCCTTCTCACTTCAAGAAATCCAGAAAACCTTGTTCTCCTTGAAATCCGATAAATCCCCTTGAGGTGATGGATTCCCTGTCGATTTCTGTAAAATGTTCTCCACCACCTTATGCCACCTTCTTCTTAATGTTTATCAAGAAGCTTCCAACACTGGCAAACTTTCCTCTTCTTGTACTGAAGTGGTCTTAACCTGAATCCCTAAGAAAGATAAAGACCCCACACACCCCCACAAGTTATAGGCCAATCTCTCTATTAAACATGGAGGGGAAGATATTTGCTAAACTACTAACTTCTCGACTTCAATTCTTCTTTTTTTTTTTCCCCTCCTCTCCCCCTGCAGTCCCCCTCTCTTCTGGAGACTCTCTATAGCCTTTTCAGCCCTTGCTTACCTGCCTGTAGACCAGAGCAGTCCATCCCCACAGAGCCTTGGTTTACCCCCAGGCGGGGAAATGCAGAGGTGAGGCCCTACACCCTGAGACTGCAAATTTTTACGTCGGGATGCTGTCTCTGGGCAGGCAGGAGCTTTGAGGGTGAGGGCCTAGTGCTCCGTCTGCAGAGGGACCACAGGTGCTTTTCGGTGCTCTTACTGCATAGCGTGCACGTGTTCCCTGGCGTCAGGTGCTGGCGGCGGCGTCAGCATGCCCTCTTTCTTCCTGCCATCGGTCTTGCTGCACCTCAGGTCACCTGGGGACAGTCAGCCTTGGGCTCTGGATCCCCCTCCCCCGGAGGGCGAGGCAGTCCTGGGACGCTCAAGCCCTCTCCCCGGCCGACCCTCCAGCTTCCGGGCTCATTCCCAAACCGGTCGCTGGCGCCGCAAGCGAAATCCACCGCTATGGCTGCCCGACTTCAATTCTTGATTCCCAAACTAACTCATTGTTCGCAAATCAGTTTTATTAAACATAGATCCGGTTCTGATCACTTACGTTCCTTATTTAATCTAATTTACAAAGCCAAATCTCTCAAATCACCAGCTGCAGCCATAGCTATTGATTTTGAGAAGGCTTTTGATTCCTTAAAGTGGGACTACCTTTATCAAATTTTATCTCATTTTGGTCTCTCCCATACCTTTTGCTCCTGGATCAAATTATTATATAATTCCCCTGTTGCTAAAGTACTTACTAATTCCACCCTTTCCTCTTACTTTCAACTGGCTAGGGGTACTAGGCAAGGCTGTCCCCTATCCCCTTCCTTGTTTATTTTAGCCATGGAGCCCCTGACTGCTTGTTTACGTCAATCCGCTGGCATTATGGGCATACCTGTGGGCAAATCAAGATATGTCTCTCTTTTCTATGCGGATGATCTCTTAATTTTACTCAAAAACCTGAATGAGACTGGACCCCTGTTGGTTGATTTGCTTAATAATTTTACTAACATTTCTGGCCTTGCTTTGAATTATGGTAAATCACAAACTCTGACCCTTAATGACCACTGTAAAGCCTTTATGAACATACCTCTTGGATTCTGCTAGTCACCATGGGTATAACATATCTAGGAAACAAAATAACTAGTAACTTAGGGAAGATATGGAACATTAACTTTAACTCCTTACTAGATAACATCAAAACAATTCTGGAGAGATGGAAGCTTCTTAATCTTTTCTTCATAGGAAAAATCGCAGCCATCAAGATGTCCATATCTCCCAAGATTCTTTACCTCTTTACCAATATCCCTTTAATCTTACCATCCTCCTTTTCACTAAAATTGATAAATTAATAAGCAACTTTATCTGGGATGGGAAACCACCGAGATTTAACTACAACAAACTTCAAGCACAATGAAGAAAAAGGGGGATTCGAACTCCCCTGGTTCAAAGGCTACCTCTGGGCTTTTCAAGTGGCCAAACCATTAAATGGTTTCAGGAACCCTCCTCTCACTCACTCACCACTATGGGTTGCAATGGAATCTGCATTGTGCCCTGGAGGAGTTCCTACTTCTTTCATCTTTAATCCCATTTCCTCTAAACTAAAATCTTACCTGACTATATCATCCTCTGTTTTTTACTGGAAACTAATCCACAAATTCCTGAAATCTAATCCAACACCCTGGTTATATACACCCCCTTATGGGGCAATCCACTGCTCACCCTAGAAAATCACCCAATTTTTTGTCGTACTTGGTGGAACAAAGGTATTTTTTAACTCGGAGATATCTTGGACCAGAATTCAGTCACTCTTAGATCATTCTCAGACTTGCAGGCCACATGGAAACTTCCTAAACAGGACTTCAGGAAGTTTGTACAAATTTGGGCAGCTTATAACTCTCTTTCCAGTTTTGTGTACAAACATACTCTTCTGGACCCACACATTGTGCACTGGACTGATTTATCCGCAAAACCGAATAGCTCCATTTACAAAGACATTATTGACAATCTACCTGATCAGTCTATACCAGTCAAAAATAAATGGAGTACTCTCCTTAACTACAATATTTCAGATGCACAATGGAGTAATTGCTGGCGTCCTGTACATAACACCTTTAAAGATGCCCATAGTTCTTCAATATAAACTAAAATCCTACATCTATGGTATAGAACTCCCTCTGTTCTTCAATGAATGGGCCTATTAAGCAAGCAATAACACATGGTGAGGTGTGGGTTACGTGCTGATAAGAGCATGCCCAGGTGTGTACTAAGGCATGAGGCGCTTGCCCCGGGTGCCTTATGCGCCTGGACATGCTCTTATCAGCACGAACTCACACCTCGGAGTGTGTATATTAGCTTTATAAAAAATGGGCTGCTCCAGTAAATAAGTTAATTAAAAAATTTATATAAGAAGTAGATAAAAAGAGTAAAAAAATATGATTATGTATTGCAGAAAAGAAAAAGTCGTTCCAGTCATTGTTTTGGTATGGAGCTGTTTAATTAAAACTTACCACAGAACATTGGTATCTGTAATGTATCTGTAGTCCACAGCAACCACATTCATAAAATAAAATTCTGAAAATCTTTTTTTTCCTCAAATATTTCAAAGTTTGCTCATGCCCCCCTTCCCGTTTCAGTAAATCACAATGGGAGCCAGCGTGTCCGGAAATCAGCGTGTCATATAGTAGCTCAGGCAAGTAGTGTTTTTTTTTTTTTTATTCCCCTGTCCATCAGACAGAAAACATTTTTTGTGTTGCCTTACTTTTTTACAGCTTTGTGCTGTTACAGTAATGTTTTTCAATGACTGGCTGGGTGGGTAGCTGGTAGCGAGTATGCCCCTCAGAAGCCACCGTAGGTTGTGGTTTCCTGCTTCGCGGTTCGGTAAGCATGAGGAAGATAAAGAAAGTATTTTTAAAATGTTTTGTTTGCGGTTAGAGTAATGCACTGGTTTTGCAGGGACTTTATGGGCTGTTGCAGGTGTCGTAGGAGGAAGAGGAGTTACGGGGGGGGAGCAAGTTCAATGCAGTATGATTTGTGTAACTTTTTCAGCAGTGGAACTGAGAGCTGTGACTCTGAGAAGCAGTGAGTATATCATTTTGTACGTTAAGATACCATGGACAGTCACTGGTATCCATGGGTTCTGTGTTCATTCCATTGTGTGTCCCAGTGCAGCTGGTGTAATTTTGTCTAGCTGTGATTATAGTTCAGCACTGAGGAGCAGTACTGGCCAGGAAGAGAGTGGTGGCATGGATGGATTTTGTGATGTGCTGTGATTTGCGTGGCACAATTAGTGCCAGTTGGCATGATACATCCTGGTAAGGACACGGCTGAAAACGGCTTTCAGCCAGTCAGGATGATTATTATTATTTATAAAATGGGCTAAAGAAATCAATTGCTGGTGCTGTAATTTGGCCAACAGGGATCTACTTCATATCTTGTGGTCATGTGCTCACATTAATAAACTTTGGCTTAAAGTCTGTATACTTGCTTTTAGAGTAACAGGACAAAAACCACCCTTTAACCCCAAGCTATTCCTTCTAGGCATCCTTATCCCCAATAGCTCTCCCCTCTCACATGCACATTTTAGATGGCTAAACATACTTTTTCTTCTGGTTAAATGTCTGATTCTTATGAAATGGAAATCAACTCTGGTTCCTTCCCTTTCAAATCATCTTCAAAGCCTCTCTCAGTATGCCTCCCTAGACCGATTATCTCATGTTATTCATGACCGACTCACTGTATATGACAGATGTTGGCAGGATTACTTCAAGTACATTGAACCTTCTGGTTCCTCTAAACCCCAATCCTTAGGATTATTTAGTTTTTTTTTCTTATTCTGCTCTCATAGAAACAGAGAATTTGACGGCAGATAAGGACCGCTTGGCCCACCCAGTCTGCCCATTTCCCTACCTAATGGATAAGCTGCAGATCCTAGTTAACCAGCAGCCTACTTCTTCCTACCCCCGCCCCCTAGAATTGCCTTATGACTGTCCTATGCATGCTTGAATTCCACCACTGTTTTTGACTCCACAACCTCCTCCGGAAGGCCATTCCATGCATCCACAACCCACTCTGCGAAAAAATACTTCCTTAAATTACCTCTGAGCCGCCCCCCATCTTCAAATTGTGCCCCCTTGTTCTTGCACACCTCTTTTTTTGAAAGATGCTACGATCTTGGACTTTGTTGATTCCCTTGAGGTACTTGAAAGTTTCTATCATGTCCCCCTCCCCTTTCCTCGAGGCTATACATATTAAGCTCCTTTAGTCTCTCTTCATATGTCTTCCGGTGCAGACCCTGCACCATTTTAGTTGCCCTCCTCTGGACAGCTTCCATCCTGTCTATGCCTTTGTGGAGATTGGGTCTCAGAACTGCATGCAGTACTCCAGATGGGGTCTGACCAGCTGTCTGTACAGAGGGATGATAACTTCCTGTTTTCTACTGGTGATGCCTCTCCATGCATCCCAGTATCCCCATCCCTCCTTGCTGCCCTCTCACATTGTTTGCCCACCTTTAGGTCATCTGATATGACTACCCCCAGGTCCCTTTCCATTTTGTTGTTGTTAGTATCTCACCCCCATTGTGTACTCTTCCCAGGGTTTTGTTTCCCAGGTGCATTACCTTGCACTTCTTAGCATTGAATCTAAGCTGCCATACATTTGACCATTCCTCTAACCTTGCCAAGTCCCTTCTCATCCTTTCCACCCCACCTTGTGCATCAACTCTGTTGCAGATCTTTGTGTCATCTGCAAGAGACATACTTTTCCTTCTAGTCCTCTGCAATGTCACTTATAAAGACATTAAAGAGGACCGGTCCTAATACTGAACCCTACGGTGCCCACTAGTAACCCCCTTTCTTCAGAGTGGACTCCATTTACTATTACCTCTGTGTCCTATTCTCCAGCCAATTCTTTACCCAGGCTGTCATCTTGGGACCCACTCCCAGGCTGGCTAACTTTAATCTTTGTGTGGGACTGTGTCAAATGCCTTGCTAAAGTCTAGGTAGACCATGTCCACAGCCCCTCCTGATCTACTACTTTGGTCACCCAGTCAAAGAAATCTATCAGATTTGTCTGGCATGACCTTCCCGCTGTGAATCCATGTTGCCTTGGGTCCTGTGCCCCTCTAACCTCTAGATACTCTACCATTCTTTCCTTCAGAAGTGATTCCATCATTTTCCCTACTACTGAGGTTAAACTAACAGGTCTGTAGTTTCCTGCTCCCACTTTTGTGAAGGGGAATCACATCTGCCCTCCTCCAGTCCTCGGGTACCACCCCATCCTCCCATGATTTGTTAAAGAGGGTAGTCAGTGGTGTCACTAGTTCTACCCTTAGTTCTTTTAGAATTCTGGGATGAATCCCATCAGGCCCCATTGCTTTGTCCACCTTCAGTTTTAAGAGTTCTTTCAGAACCCTTTCTTCTGTACATGGGCTGCTATCAACTTCTGTATCCAGAGTGTCTCTACTGTTTGTTTTAGGTACCTCCCCCTCTTCCTTTGTAAATACTGAGCAAAAATATTTGTTTAGTATCTCTGCCTTTTCACAGTCACCCTCTGCCCACCTCCCTCCCCTTTATTAAGCCTCATTATCCCTCCCTTGGTCTTCCTTAGCTCCCTGATGTACCTATAAAAGGTTTTATCCCCCTTCTTAACTGAGTTGGCTATCTTTTCCTTGGTTTGGGCCTTTGCTGTTCTGACTGCCTTCCCAGCTTCCTTTTGCTTTAACTGATACAGTTCTCTGTCCTGCTCCTTCTGTGATTCCTTGTACTTCCTGAATGCTTTCCTTTTCTCTTGAACCTTCACTGCTACTTCCTTTGAGAACCATAGTGGTTTCTTACATCGTTTCATTTTGTTTATTTGCTTCACACAAAGGCTTGTTACCTCTGTGATGGCAGTTGTTATTATTCCCCATTGTTCTTCCACCCCTCCTTCCTACCCATTTGCTAGTGCATTCCTTAGGCACTCACCCATTTTGGCAAAGTCAGCCTTCCTAAAGTCCAATACTTTTGCCTTTGTATGGCTTGACTCCATTGCTGTGTTTATTGTGAACCATACTGTTCGATGGTCGCTAGTTCCCAGATGGCTACCCACTTCTACATCTGTGATCCTCTCTTCATCTCCATTTGAGAGAACCAGGTCTAATATTGCTTCCTCTCGAGTGGGCTCCAATACTAGCTGTCTAATGCATGCCCCCTGTAGGGCATCTAGAATAGCCCCACTCTTCAAAGTGGCTGCTGCAACTGCACTCCAGTTAACATCTGACATATTCAGATCACCCATCAACAATATCTCCCTTTTTCTGCCATTCTAAGTATACTCTCTATCATTTCCTTGTCCATTTCCTCCCCCTGAGAAGGGGGTCTGTATACAACCCCTGTGCGGATTGTGGTGCCATTGCCGGTCTCCAAATTTACCCACAGTGCTTCTTCCCTCCCTGTTTTCCCTTTTGTTCTGTTGCTTTGATTCCTTCCCTTATGTAAAGAGCTACTCCTCCTCCTCTTTTACCCTCCCTGTCCTTCCTGAAGATAGTGTATCCTGGTATGTTTACGTCCCAGTCATGGTTTTGTGTGTACCATGTTTCTGTGACTGCCACGATATCCAGATGTTCCTCCTCCATCAAGGCCACTAATTCAGGAAGCTTGTTACTCAGACTATGGGCATTGGTACTCATTGCTCTCCATTTCTTGATGGCTTTACCTTCTTTTGCAGCATCCCCCACTGACCTTTCTACCTCGGTCTTTTTCTCATTTAGTACCCTGTTTTGTAGGGAGAGGCTGGGATTTTCCTGCTGCTTATCAGATTAGGGTTTTTGAAACTCTGTGCACAGATATCTCTTTTTCCCTCTTTCTCTATCCTCTCCTTCTCCTTCCCCTTTCTTCCCTGCTACTTTTTGCTTTTCTTTACACACTTTCTCTTATCTCTATCCTTCCATTATTGAACATTGTCCGTATTTCCATATTTATCACTTTATGTAATTTACTGAGTGCTTTGATGTAGCCTGTCCTAGCATTTATTTCGTACATGGTTGCCTTTTCTGAATTTACAGTATCTCACTGATTGTAACCCTTCTGCTCCCCACTTACAACCTGTCTAGGTCTGAGTCTTACTATCAATATGTGGATATAAGGCGTCTCCAATATGTTTACCCTATATAATGTGTTAGTTAAGTAATATTTTTATACCTTATAAAGAGGATATTCTTCTACTGTATAAGCTTGTGTGCTTTCTTATATATTGAAATTCAATAAAAGATAAAGTGAAAAGAAGGGAGAGCAGACAAATGCAACAGGAAAGAAGAGGCAATTGTTAACAGCTGCTTCACCCTCCATGCAGCTATGGGGACACCACACAGAAACCTGTACTGTCACAGAAAGAACTGCTGTGACACAGACCAACAGCACTGAGTGGCACTCGGGCACAGTATGGGGGCCACCCACTCAGCCTGTCATGCAGCCACCACAGAAGTGTATAGACACAGTGGCTCTGTACAGATATAACTAGTGACTAGTGTGCATGGGAAGATACTGATGAGCAGAGCATGGCAACTTCAAGTGTATCCTGTGTTGAGAATGTGGCACATGATGCCAACTCAGCCAGCAAGGATTTCCAAGCTGTGACCACTGCTGACTCTGCAGTGTCACAGTCAAAGAACACTGTAGAAAAGGTATCCAAATTGCTGAGTGTCACACAGCAACCCATACAATCTATTCTGCAGAAACAACCTGGTGATAATTACAAAACAGACAAACATCACACCATTATCAGCAGTGACTGCAGGCACAGTACTAGGCATGTCACCATGTCAGCCTCTGAACTAGATGCCCTAGAACACAAAAAGGATGCGTTAAATACTCAAAGAAGCACAGTGCGGACCATGAAGGTGCTGGAAGACTGGCTTACTAGTCAAGGCACATTCATAAACTATAGAAATATCCCAACAGAAGAACTTGCTGCACTACTGATGGAGTTTTATGACACTGTACGAGCATTCACAGGGAAAAGCTAGACAGTGAGTTCACTGATTTGCCTAAGAGCTGGCATCAATCAGTTCCTCAATAACACACAGAACAGGCAACTGAACATTACAACTGACCCGATGTTTCAGACAGTGAATAATGTATTTATCGCGGTTCTAAATCAAATCCGCAAAGAGGGACAAGACCATGCAGCGCATCACCCTGCAATAAATCAAAGTGATCTGAAGAAGTTATGGTTATCGGACGCATTGTCCTGTAGTGCACCAGTGGGACTAGTCAGATGCCTCTGGTTTGAGGTACAGTTGGAACTTGCTCGTCGTGGCTGAGAAGGAGTTAGAGAGCTCAAGCAAGACTCTTTCCAAGTCATAAAAAACCCCAAAGGACAATACTTTAGCTTCTCATTCAATCCCCATCCAAGAGAACCACAGAAATGTTTACAAACCCAACAGAGAGCATCAGAGAGATTTTCTATTTGCGGACCCAGGCCACCCAAACTGCCCCATCCAAGTGTTCAAAGAATATATCAGTCGCTGTCCACCAAATGCCCCTGCATTGGATCTCCACCTCAAAAGATTAATCCATCCAGATGACCAATACTGGTACAGTTTGCAGCTTATGGGAGTGAGCTACTCAGGCAGCCTGATGGTAAAAATTTTGGAGGTAGCTCAACTGTCAAAATGGTACACTAATCACACAATTAGAAGTACAGTTGTTCAGATCCTCGCTGATGCTGGTCTTGCAACCAGGGAAATAATAAGTATCACAGGGCATCGGTGTGAAACAAGCCTCTGGAACTATTGGCATACCTCAAGTGCTGACCGTCAAAAGTGGAGCAAACTCCTGAGCTCAGCAGTGACTGCAGTAAGCAATCAGGACAGTGCAGCAGATTATACAGATACCCAAAATGCAAAAAAGTGGAAGGAAAGCACCAGTATCAGTGACATGGGCATTAACATGTCTAGGGCTTCAAAGCAAGACATGTACAGCAAAGAACTTCAACTGCCCATTCCTCCTGTCACAAAGTATGACGTCAAGTCAGGGCCTGCAACATCTGTGGCAGAACGTGCACCAGAATGGAGTGAAGCAGACATGTCTGAAAAAAAGTGTAGCTGCAGCACAACAGGACTTTGTAGTCCCAGACTTTAACATGAGGAAGTTTAATATTTTTGGTCCCATTAATTTCCACTACCACGCTAAGTAAAGGTACGTCTGCCTCATTGCTGGCCTATGTGCGTGAGTGGTGCTGCCTTGAGTTACACAACCTGTTCTTTAATCATTACATCTGATAGTGTGACACCCTTGTGCAAGACCATGTTGTCAGCTATTTGTTAATCACCAAGACTATCAGTTTTGCAAATGTAACCCCCTCCAAATTGAGGTGCTTACCTCGAGTGTCTCCCTGGGCTCCAGTAATGCCGACTGTCTGGCTGACATCCAGTAAGGGAAGGTAAATCCAGGTACAATGGTATTGTGCTGTGGTCCTGCCTGTGGGTGCTATAGTGTGCCGCCGTGCTGTCTCTTTAAGAAGTTCAGCCTGTGTATAGTGTACATAGCCCTGGCTGAGACCGAGTAAATCAAGGCTCATGACCAGCCAGGCACTACTCTGATTAACTCCTTTCAGTAGTCGCTCAACACGCTGAGGAAGCCCTTCAATGCACTGTAAATGTTTATTTCTAAATCCTTTTTGTTACTGTATAAATGAGCTGTTTACATTGACTATTTACTCTTCCACTATGGAAGCCACCATGTTTGGTCCAGGACTCAGTGGTTGGACCAGTCGAAACCAAGGGGACCTCAAGGGGTCCTAATTACAGTGACTTGTGGGAAAAGATGTGAACTTTCTTGTTGGCACCTAAATTAACTTATGAGAGCTCTCAGACTGTGACTGACAGTAAAGGCAGCCAGCCAGAATACAGAGATCCTGGTCTTCAGTTGGGACTGTGTTTTGAACAGAGTTCAGATCAGCTCGAGCCACCAAGAAGGAAGGAGCCTGTGTGGTGAGCTGAGAGAAGCGCAGGGGAAAGGCCTGTTTTTCCTCCCTGCAGGATTTGAAAGCATTGTAGACTGTCTAAAATCAGAGAGAGGAGATCAGCTCGAGATCTGAGAGAAGTGGAAGCCTGTGTGGTGAGCTGAACACAGTCGCGGAGAATTCAGCTTGCCTTGACACCCTGCGGGACTTACACTGACGAAAAACAGAACTGGAGAAAGCAATTCTTAGCTATCCTGAATTCAGAGACTTGGTGCTGAATAAGGAGCATTTTGCCTAAAAAAGTGCAACTGGTGGAACTGTGAGAGGACCTTTCGAATTAAGGACTTCAGTGCCATTTGGAGTCAATGGCTGTTGCATTTGTCTCCTGTCACGGTCAAGAAATGGGGAGACCTGTTGCCAGTTGTTTCTGTTTGTTTCCTGCCAAAGTTAAGCCAGCCTGTGAATTGCAAGTTGAGGGAGTCTTCCAAACTGCATACCAAGGCGAACTTCATGTGTTGGGCCTGTGCCAGCTGTGGCCCCAAGAACTGTTCCTGCATCAGGTCCAGCATCTGCCTGGTCAGAAGCCAGCATCAGGGAGTCATTCCCTTGAAGAAGCAAGTCGCAGGTTGTGGCCACCTAGAGGGAAAGCCATGAAGTGGATATGAGTCGTGCTGGTCCTGGTCCCCACCATCATCCTGGAAAGCCAGCAGATTCATGGTGTCTTCATCCTTCTCTCCAACTGGTCTGGGTGCAGTGAGTACAATCAGGGTAGCCCCCTGCAACAACCAAATAAATGTTTTGTGTTATCTAATTTACCCTATAAGTCCTTGTTGGGTGTTGATTATGATTACAGGCCATCCATCCTGGGATTAAAAATATTTTACTGTTTGCAAGTGTTTCAATCTGTCTACTAACAGGCTTTTCTCCATCCAGGGCCCCAACCAGCTGCAATGCTGGCCTAACCCTGGCAACGCTTCGGACCTGCACCTAACCATATCCTGGGTAACCAGCAGCATGATAAACTGACTAATTCAGGGACAGATTTAATGATCATTAATTGCTATCTGTTAAATTACAGTGCCACAATAGTTAGCCTAAATTTTGCCCCCTTCCTGTGTTTAGTCCCCTGAATAAACCTGATATGTTCTGTATGTTAACTGGGTCTGTGAGCATATTATTGTTGCAGGGTCAAGTGTGGGGAAAGGTAAAGCTGTATTGTGGTTGCTGGTTAACTGCTCTTTTGCAAGGGACACACGGTGTATGCCAGAAGTCCAGGACCATGTTGGTAAGTGTGAAACTGGTGAGCATATTATTAATGCTAGCCATTGAATGTGTTAGTGCAGTCAGAGTACAGTGTCTATTGCCAGTTTGTGTGTTGGGCCACTAGCTGGGGTTGTGGGTAGGTATAGCTACCCAGAGGGCTGTACTAGTTTTACAGTTTACCCACTTAATAATTACTCTGGGTGGAGGCACCACAATAGTAGTTCTGTTGCTTGTAGGGCAGACACTGTAAATGTTACACTCGAACCCAGGCCCCCCAACCTGCAATCAGAGAAGCAGGCAGGGATAGTAGCCTTTGGTATACTGGTGACAGGGCTACACAAATAATGACCAAGAGGTTGGATGTTCAAAACTGAGTTATAAGTATGTTCCCTACACACCAGTAGGATCCGCTGAGACAAGTGCTTTCTACTGATTGTGTAAGTGTTGCATTCCTGTGTACACTTGTTGTTGTCATTCCACTGACAGTACACTTGCTTCCTTAAACCGCAGCCTTAGGCTTGTCTCACAGAACACCAGTCATGTGCCAGAAAGACCTGGGACTCTGTACATGCAGGCTTCAGCTGCACAGTTTGTTTGTTAAGGTATAGGGAAACCACCTGTGTTTGGGTACATAGTACGCACCCTTATTCTTGTGGCACAGAACACCAGTTGTCTGCCAGAAAGACCTGGGACTGTGTACATTCACCGTCCAGCTACAGAGTTTGTTTGTTAAGCAGTACACTACAGCTTCATTTAGTGACCATGCACATTGTTTAGATGGTTTGAAAGTGCAGCATTTTGTTAACTGTCATGTAACAGACAGTATTTGTAGGACTTCCGATGTGATGGCTGCCTGCTAAGATGCGCTGTTAGACTGCTCCCCTACCCTACCTTTTCTTACTTAAATAAATACCCCACTTACTGGAATTGTGAAAGGGATAAAGTGATACTGCGATGTCCGGCGAGCGTTGGCACCGATCCAGACAGCACATTGTTCGTGATTATGGACGCGGAGATGAAACCGGCACCGATGAAGCACACCCCAGCCGGCGGCTAAAGACAAGGCCTCAAAGTGGGCTAAAGCACACAATGTAGAGCAATCTACTCAACCTAACCCTCAG
This sequence comes from Neoceratodus forsteri, assembly GCA_016271365.2. Taxonomy (NCBI): domain Eukaryota; kingdom Metazoa; phylum Chordata; order Ceratodontiformes; family Ceratodontidae; genus Neoceratodus; species Neoceratodus forsteri. The sequence continues at coordinate 286,705,697 of CM057455.1, read as the reverse complement.
GCAGTACTCACCGAGGCAAGGTTTATGGAGGAGCTGGCACCCATGAAGGAGACCTTGCAGCTTCTGGCGGCCGAATTCAAGGGTATGTGGGTCTCACTTGATCAGCTTATGATTTGTACAGTGGACAGCAAGGCCCACATCTCATCCCTTGACAACTGGAAGAGTAAAATGGAGCCAGAAGTTACTACCCTGTGCCAGAGGCTTAAGAAAATGGAACAGCGACTGGAAGATCTAGAGGGCCACTCGCGGCACAACAACCTGGTGGTCTTGGGTTTACCGGAGGGGGAAGAGGGCACCACTGCTGTCATATTTGCCCAGAAACTATGCAAAAAAGTAGTGGGACCCTCTCCTAATGGCCCCTCATATATCATAGAGAGAGCGCACCGCTCCTTAAGGCCAATGCCCCCAGCTGGTTCTCTCCCCAAGACCCTTCATCTTTCGTATACTTAATATTTTGGACAAGCAGCATGTCCTGAATGAGCTGAAGGAAATTAAAGGGATTCAATGGGCCTGGAAAAAACTGAGAGTAGTCCAGGGCTTACCACACTCAGTGCACCAAAAAAGATTGGCTCTCCACCCCCTTGGTAAGCAAACTGATCCTTACTGGTATTACATTTAGAGTCCGTTACCCGGTGACCCTACAGGTGCACAGAGATGGGCAATGGAAGTCCTTTGAGACGCTCGAGACCACCACCACGGAATGTAGAAACATGTTCCCTGATTTATTCAAATGAGGACCTGTTTCATTTCTGAGCCAGTGGAGACAGCGTACGGCTTAAGAGTGGTATTGCAGGGCTGCACCAAGAGAACTTTTCAATTTAAGTTTCACCAGGATGCTCTCCAATATTCCCAGCGCAGAAACTTTATTATCTCCTCGGGCACTTCGGGCAAGATCTACTGGCACCTCTTTTTCATTTGATCTTTAATATTGCTAGTAACTTTAGTCCTATGGTTCACATTTGTCCTAGTTTACCGATACTCTCAGTAGTCAGAAAACCACCTAGCTTATCTGATCATATATCTCAGTGTTTTCTATGGCCTCAAGAAGGGACCTCATAGCCATACTTGTAATTTATTAATGTGACCTCTCCTAAGATTGGGCTTCCGGGGCATGTCAGAGTTAGCTGTACCAGAATTGTTTTATTCTTCATGTTCTTGTTCAGTTTTTAGTAATGGAGACCCAGTTTTCCCCCATCTAGGGCAGCCGGGACAATGCAATTAGGGTTAATTCAATTAGACTGGTAATAGATATAATTTGTTGATGCTGATTGCAGTTTAATGGTTGGATTTAACTAGTATTGTGGTTCTAGATATGTGGGGGGCGGTCTGGTGGGTAGTATGGTCATCATCACAACAAGCATGACAAAGGAGATCAGTCATATGGACTGGGAATGATGTTGTCTATCACATCAACTTCAGAACCACACTAAAGAATTCTTGGGATGGAAAGAGGGGATGGGATAGTGTGTGGGTTGTTAGTATTTTTTTATTGTTATTGAGGGAATGTGGGCATGTTATCTGCGACATGGGAGGGTCAAATTTGAGAACCTCTCTGGATAGGATTTCCGTTTGGGCTATCCTTTTGCTATATAAACCGATTGAATTAATCTTCCAGAATATTATTAGAACATGAGAATTATCTCCTGGAACATTAAAGGAGCCAGATCGAGGGTTAAGAGGTACCAGATACTCAAGCATTTGGCCTTAATGTGATGCCAAATAGCATTCCTGCAAGAAACGTACCTAATGGAGGCAGAGAGCACACTATTCTGCAGGTGCTTCATAGGCCTTGCATATGCAGCTGTAAATTCATCCTCCCAAAGAGGGGTGGCAATAATAATTGCCAAAGGGACTCAATTTCAAGAAATACAAAAAGTAACAGACCCGCAGGGGAGATTTATCTTGCTAAGGGGCATAATGGACCACACGGAAATACTATTGGGATCCATTTATGGCCCTAATAAAGACAATCCAGAATTCTTTACCAATCTCTATATTACTCTGGCTCCCTTCAGTCACCTGCCCATTATACTAGCAGGAGACTGGAATCTCACGTATGCCCCTGCACTGGATAGATCTTCCCAGTGGGGTGATGGCCTTTCTGCTGGCCAAAGATCTCTTCATGATCTTATGGAGGCCTTTGGCCTATGTGACCGTTGACGCCTCTTGAATCCCAGTACTCATTATTATACATTTTACTCCCCCCCTTCACAAGTCTTCATCTCAAATTGATTTTTTTGTGGTGAACAAATATGTTCTCTCAGGTCTTGTTGGCTGTGGTATTGTGCCTAGAGTACTTTTAGATCACTCCCCGATCTGGCTTGAGGGAGCTATATCCCCCAATTAAACAAGCAACTACTTTCTAATCAAGGAACTCTAACTCAGATCAGAGAGCTTATATCCCAATTCATGTTATATAATGCAGGCTCTATCCCAGCCTTTGATAAGATATGGAGCTCCCAAAGTGTGTTCTTAGAGGGGAATTTATTAGGATTTCCGCCACTAAAAAATGCAAGCAGGAAGTGGCCTCTATATCCCCATTAGATACTATTAAAAAACTTGAAATAACTCTTTCCCATCACCCCTCGGAAGGAGACATGGAACATCTTATAGCACTAAAAGATCAGTGTGCAGAGATTTTGAGGGAGAAAGCAGAATATGCCCTATTTAAAACCCAGGCGCGATATATTGAGCGAGGGGATAAAGCAAGTCATCTGCTGGCATTAAGGCTTAGAAAGCAAGAAGAATCACGTACAGTTACTACCCTCTCCTCTCTGGACAATAATACAATTCTTACTACCCCAAAGGAAATTGCTCAGGAGTTTGAACTTTACTATCGGTAGCTTTATAGCCCTCCTGAGCAAGCCCCTACTGAATCAGAGATTAAGGTGTACTTAGCTCCTATTCCTCTCCCAACCCTCAACCCATGCCAACAAAATTTTCTTGCCAACCCTATTACTTTACAGGAAATTGCAGAGGCTATCCATTCCCTACCAAGGGACAAGGTCCTGGGTCTGGATGGGTTTTCATCCAATTTTTACAAAACTTTCAAAAAAGAACTGACTCCTATACTTCACCCGCTATTTAACTACATAAGTAAGTTTGGCCTCTCAGACCCCACATTACTAGAAGCGATTATAGTAGTATTACCAAAGCCTGGCAAGCCCAAAGACAGAGTGACCAATTACCGCCACATCTCACTTATGAACTATGATATTAAATTACTTGCCAAAATACTAGCTACCCATATGGCAATGGTTTGGGAAGGATTAATTAGTCCTGACTAGATAGGTTTTGTTAAAGGGCAATCTTCATCAGATCACATTCGTAAACTCTCCCATATTTTCTCCATATCCAGGGAGGCCATTCAACTGATGGCGTTGATTTCCCTGGATGTGGAGAAAGCTTTTGATAGAATTAGTTGGCCTTTTTGTATTTGAGATTCTTGTCAAATTTGGTTTCCCTCCCGTATTTATTAACTGGATTCGTACTCTATATTCACAACCTAGTGCCAAAGTATACTGCAATGGTATCTTTTCAACTACATTTCCCCTACGAACAAGACAGGGATGCCCGCTCTCCCCGTTGTTATTCAACCTATATCTAGAACCTCTTTTCCATCAATTGAATGCCTCTTCTTCACCAGAAGGTATTCTAGTAGGCCCCTTTGAGCTAAAATTATCTGCTTATGCAGAAGATGTTCTCCTTCATGTCACTGACCTGATTAAATCCATTTCAGCTGCCCTGACCATAACTGAGGAATTCAGTCACTTTTCTAACTGCAAGTTGAATCTGAGTAAAACAGTGGTAATGCCCCTAAACCCATATGTTTGTCAATCGGACATAACATCTTTTTCTAGGTCTTGGGACCCCCCAGATTAAATACCTAGGAATTACTTTGGTTCTTACTAGGTCCCTTATGAAAAAAACTTAACCTAGACAATCTTATTTTGACCATCAAGCAAGACCTGGATAGATGGGCCCCTCTATATTTCTCTCTACAAGTAGGATTAGTGTTATTAAAATGAATGTACTACCCCGGCTATTCTATCCACTAAATATGCTTAACATCCACTTCCCCCTGAGTTGGTTCAAAAGAATCCATGGCATTATTTCTAGATTTCTATGGTATAATAAACCTCTGAGGTGTTCTTACAACCGTTTAGGTGCTCCGAAACAATTTGGGGGACTTAAATTACCTAATTTTTTCTTGTATTATCTGGCCAGTCACATGGCCAGATATTTGCATTGGGCCATACCTTCTCCTCCCATTAAGGAATCCCACTATATTCCTATTTGGCTTCAGCTTGAACGCCATATGATATCTGATTTGGGGATTACAAACATTAGCTTACTTTACATAACCCCCCAAAACTTGCTGATACCTCTCTGTAATTCAATCATTTATATCTCGCTTAAGGTTCATAATCAACTATGTAAATCCCTTAACTATGATAACCATAAAGACATTTCACAACCTCTATACAGTAATCCTAACATTTGGGTAGGAGGGCAAATGGTGACTCCTAGAGGGATAACCACCAGTATGCAAACAAGAATTAGTGATCTGTTACTCAGGGACAATTAGGTGCTACATCAGAACTGCTAGCATACTTCCATCTCCCTGTGAGGTATACCTTTTTTATGTATCAAATAATACATATGTTAATTAAATGGTTTGGCCCAGGTCTGTGGACTACTAACCGTGCAGATCTTCTTCATGAACTTCAGGTCTTGACCTGGCAAGCCCACACTGTATCCCACTTAGTACTGACCTTGTTCGCTAAAATTTACCTGACTGTCATGGGCCAGTCCTCTTACTGGGCATCTACTTTCCCCACTATATCTTTTTCTTGGGAAAGGATTTGGCGAGGCGTGTATTTATACACCACTAATGATAAGCTCAGACTAGTGCAGTTTTATATACTTCATAATATGTACTTCGCACCTGCCAAAATGCATGGAATGGGTAAACTACCTGGGCCTGAATGCTTTAGATGTGGCCAAAGCCAGAGCTCGCCACTCCACATGTTCTGGGAATGCCCTAAAGTGGCCCCTCTCTGGCGCCTCATACAGACCAAATTGAAACATAGAAACATAGAAACATAGATTTTGACAGCAGATAAGGACCATTTGGCCCACCCAGTCTGCCCATTTCCCTACCTACTGGATAAGCTGCAGATTCTAGTTAACCAACAGCCTACTTCCTGCAACCCCCACTATAATTGCCTTATAATTGACACCCCTCTTAGGGCGCCAAGACTTGTTTATGCCAGAAATCTGCTTAGTGGGTGATTATTCTTCAATTATAGTGAAAGAAAGGTGTTACTACATATCCCTTATATCCCTATTAGTTAAGAGGGTGGTGCTGTGGCATTGGAAGGCTCAGGCAATCCTCTCTTACACCAAATGGATAACTGAACTCTTAAACAACTTAAGAATAGAGAAAACAATAGCTAGCCTTAGGGGTAAGCTATCCACATACCACACAAAATGGGAAAAACTCCACACCTTATGCTCTCTCCCCTCTACATAAATGATTTGTTTCTCTAAATGCATCGTGGATCCTTTCTCTTTGTGTCAACAATATGCTGTATGGCAACTATATTATAACTTATTAAACACCTAAAGGGAAATCCTTAATTTGATTATTTAGAGGACTAAAAATCAATATGGATACATTTAGATAGTAAGATGCCTTTACCACAACAGCAGTTCTCGGGGAATAGAAAGGAGGGGGGAGGACTATGGGAGGGGCGGAGGGGAGAGTGGGAGGAGTGGGGGGGGGATGGATAATGGAAAACTAGTGACCATAGCTAAGTGCATTGCATTGACTGCATGGTATTGTTATCTTTACGTGTATTGCATTTCCTCTGTTCAAACTTAAATAAAGTACATTAAATTTTAAAAAAAATGCAGTATTTGTAATGTTGACACAGTGACATGTCCTTTGGAAGTGTGCAGTGCTGAAAGGAACAGAAGATGCAGCTGCTGCCCGACCCCAGTAATGCAGTTCCAGGCTGCAGCATCCGCTAGCTAGGGCGACATGCCATATTGGTAGAAGTGCAGCAGTAGTTCGTTACACTGCAGTGTGTGTATATAAAGCACCGTGTGGACAGCACAGCTGTGTGGCTCCCCATAACTGCACCTCATGTGTCTGCACCATGTGCAAACACTGCTGATTTCAGATATTTGCAGCTGGGTGGCACCCTTAGAGGCACAGCACTGACAGTCAGCATTGGAACAGAACGATGAATGTAGATTGTAACCCTGGTGCACAGGTATCTATGGGCTACACTTCCCCTGCCTTGCAGGCCTGACCAAGGTTGAGGGGCCTGGGTTCCCATTACTAATAACAAACTGGCTCTTTCCCAAAGATCACAATATTGCGCAGTGCCTCCACTCAGGGTATACTTTATGTGGGCCAGAATAAAACCTGGTACAACCCCCCTGGGATGTTGTACCCACCCACGGTATCGTAATGTCACCCCAAACATGACCCAATAATGAAAACCCCACATTTAATCTTTTTGGAATTATGGACTCTCACTAATAATATGCTCACACGCTAGCTTTTATAAAAAATGGTTAACCAACATTTATTTACAAGGGGTGAGGGTTAGGAAGGGGTGAAATGGAATTAGAGGTTAAGCAAACAGCAGAATGATAGCCGGCCAAGTGGTGCAGAGGGTTGAGGCGCTGATGCCTTACCTCAAACCACACCGGCGACCCGGGTTCGGGAACGGACTCGGGGCCAGAGGGTCGGCAGGGGAAGGAGAAGGATTGAGCATCCGGAGGATTGCTCTCCTCTCCTGGGGTGAGTTAGGGAGAGGTATCGCTCTGTAGCGGCCCCCGGCAGAGACCGGGGCAGCACAGACATGATGCACAGGGAACTGAAGGAGAAAAACACAGTAAATGGCACCTCCAAAACTGCTAGATGACAGACGCCTGGACCAGTGCCTCCTTGGAACTCTGAGAAGCCGATCCGACCTCAGCAGCACCCAGGGCCAATGCCTAGGCCGTGAGGCCATTCCTCCTCGGAAGAGGAGGACCCATCCAATGAAGGGTCATGTCAGGTTACCCTAAGGTGGCTGCGATGTGGGGTCGGGGATCAGTTTCGGAGCCATGGGAGAGACTGTCCTTGGCCATTGGCCTGAAGGAGTGGTAGCTGGGGGCGCAGGGGTGATAAACAAATAACACACAAAAAAAGACAGTAGATTGATTGGCATCATAATTGTTGGCATCATCACAGAACATGCCGGCGTCCCCCCCCAAGGGTGGTCGAGAGGACCAAGGCAGAAGAGACCTCCCCAGAGCAGAAAGCCACAGCCGTGGTTCAACTCACCCCCTCCGGCCGAGATCAGGTATGCAAATGTACCGTTTCAAGGCGCGGGTCTCTCAGAGTTGGAGAGGAGACAAAGAAAGACTATTTTTTGGCGCCAATTTCAAATTGAAACTCACCGAACTGATTGGAAGTGTGCCATTGATTTAAAAGTGCCAGGCAGATGCTGTTATATTTCCCTTGCTTCTCTGGCTAACAAAACTCTGTCTTTTATTTACTGCAGCACAGCATCTTAAATTAATCCAGCTGTCTGAATTTCTGTTATTTTTGCTCAGAGTAGGGCACTGCAAAACCCTGTCTTTTAAATACTGCAGCACTGCATCTTAAATTAGTCCACCTGACCAAATTATTGTTTTATTTTAACCTCATTATTTGCTCACAGCAGAGTATTTCAATATTAACTTAATTCAGGAACTGCAAGAAAATTACCTGCAAGTTAAACTCAGTTACTGCTTTATCATATTGTGATTGCAATGATATGTTTTTAGTTGGCTGAATAACCTTGCTGTACATAACCTTGCTGTACACTGAACACTGTAATTCTGTCCTAGCTGTAATCTTGTATTGTCTGTTCAAAAATGTACTGTACTATATACTGTAAATGCTTCACTCTATGTAACTAATTCCAGGTCGCCCCTGAAAAAGGGACCTTTGGGGCTCAGAGGGCCTACCCGGTTAACAAAATTAATAAATAAATAAAAATTAATTAATTAACTAGCAATCAGTATAATCATTTCATACTCTAAATTCAAACCCCTTTAAGGCAATTTGGCCACCCACCAACCTTCTAATGGGTTCAGATCTTAAGTCCTATCTGACTGACTAGCTGCATTGATGGCAGAACATATACTAGGTGCCCACGAAAATACCAGTTCCCAGGCTGCATTAGAACCCCCACAATTCTAACCTTTTCTGGGTACCCAGTACTAGTGTTCTTGAAGGTCCAGGCCTGTTAAACGGTACAGCTGAGGTGGTTGGCGTAGCAGCTGAGTTGGGACCCTTAAAAGAAAAACAAATTAACTTTATCTTTCATCTTGAGACACATCCTCCCGGCTGTAACATTGCAGAAACACTATTACTCTTTTAATTGTGCTGACTCAGACTTTAAATTCTGAACTTGGTAAAACTCTGAATAACTATTTACAGTTCCCCATTTGTTGGCAGAGGGTGATTCTGCCCAGGGGCGTCACCAAAGGTATAAAGTTGGGGGGGCTAATGCCCCTCAGTCAAAATCCTAACAAAGCTAGGGGGGTCCAGGGGCATGCTCCCCCAGAACATTCTGAAAATTTTACCTTCAAATGGTGGCTTTTCTTGCATTTTAATGGTGGAATATATGTTTGAAAAGCCTGGTTATCATGACATCTATTAAAAGCTACATGTGCAAAAATTTGGTTACTGGACCAGTGAGAACAACACAAAGAGAGACACCATTATCCCAGCAGATCTGCTGGGAAGGTTACTGTACCCCAGAGCAAATAAGAGACCAGCCAGTCACTATTATCCCAGCAGAATTGCTGGGAAGGTTAGAGACCCACCCCCAGCAAATAAGAGACAATTCAGACACCATTATCCCAGCAGATCTGCTGGCAAGGTTACAGGACTCCAGAGCAAACAACCACCGCTTCCACACTGTATAATTCTGAAGAAATCACTCAACATTCATGCCCTTAATCTCTCTGCATGCCCCTCTCTCTCTGTTGTCAATTGCTGTAGTCTTTGCATTTCCCTGTGTGCTGCAAACTATCCTTCCCCTCAGTCTCTTCCAGAATTCTAAGAAATTTGGGGATGGTTTGTATGATTGTGTCTACGCAGGTTGCTATATAAAAAGGCAGCAAAATTATCTCCTCCCCCCCTTTGGATTGTATAGCACTCAGGAATACAGTCTGTATGAAAGGTGCTACAGTATATAAATCAGCATTTCTTTTCACACAAGCCACAGGCACAGATCTTCCTTCTTTAAACTGCCAAACAACTGTGTAAAGACTCATGCTGCACAGCCTTTTAGATGTGTACCACAGCTGTGCCTGTCTGAAAAATATACCTGCTGTGCAAGCAATTCTGACTATGTTGGCATGGCAGTTACTGAAAGGTGGTCACCAATCCCAATCCCAATCCCAATTTATATCAATTGCTCCCAGTCCTGTCCAGGTGTTCCCTCCTACAAGGCAAGGCATGCCAAACCTCTCATGCTTCTGAAACCACTGAACAGAGTCCAAGAAACTAGCAGAGACAGAGCACATTTGTTGTAAACCTTCTCCCAGTGCTCCCTGTCAGACTGGGATCCAAGTAACCTGGGAGTGATGATGACAAATCCCTGCCCCATGCTATGAGCTCTATCATGGTGAAGTTCTGACTCCTGTCCCAATGTTCTGTTTGTTGACAGCACAGTACACAGAAGCCAGCCACCAGTGCACACAGTTCACTCACAAGACTTTCTTCTTCTCTCCATCAGACTTGTGAGTGGATGCATGTAGTGCTCCAAAGTTTACCAGGCAAGCAGACCAAAAAGGAATCAGGGAAGGAAAGGGTTAACTCCCCACCCACCCCATGCACAGCCAGCTGGCTTATTGACCATTTCTTGTCTCTATCCCCCTTCCCCCTACTGGAGCTTTTTGGCGCTGGATCCTTTGTCTTGGCCAGGCCAGGTCTCTGGCCAGTGCCTAAAGGGGCCATAAACCAACCAAACGGGTTGATCTTAGCCCCAGATACCTAATCATCTGTCCAAAAGCCAGGTCCACCTCTAGGCTGGAAAGGGTCTTCCCTGCTTGCTGGTGGCAGTTCAGGACTGGGTGACCTGACAGAGTAGAGAGTACAGGAGTACGGATAACTGGAGGCTTACCTAAAGCTTGGGTTTGTAGCTTCTGGGTGGCTGCTCCTTTATAGCCAGTGGTCCTTGGAGGTCTCCAGCAGTAGCAGCAGCAGCAGCAGTTACACTTTAGCTCTGGAAAAGGACTTGCAGTCCTTCTGATGGCCATCAGAAGCTAGTTCCATAGGGTGAGCTCCTTTAGTTATCTGCTCCCGCAGTTTGCAGTTTTTGTATTGGGGTTTTCTAGGGTGTCCTGATGCTGGGTGCCTAGTACTGCATGCAGCACAGTCATCACATTTCAGATGCAAAGTGATGAGGGTAATGCTCACCCAGGTTCTCTTTTGTTCAAATAAAATATGGCTTGGCAAGTCTGTTAGTTTGCTTCTTGTTATTTTGCAGAATAGTGTGGCATGGTTTGTGTTTTTTGGGGGCTGCCCCTGCAGTTCCCCTGTCTCCCCTCTCCAGTATGCTGGCTGTTTTTTGCTTTTTTGCTGGCACTGACATTGAGTGTTGCCATACATAATACTGCCATTGCAGTCCCCTGTTCTTCCTCCTTTGTTTACTGCCTCTAGTGCCACTTGCTGGTTGGCAGGCTGTTGCCCTGCCCAGCTTTGCTGGAGTGCTTATTTTTTTCTTTTCTTTGTTTTGCTAAATTTCTTTCTCTTCCCTTTGTGGGGCTCCAGGTTGCTTTCTATCCTTTGCCTAGTCTTCTGGGCTGGTTGCAGGGTGTGGTGCCCTTTCGGAGGGCCTCTTTATTTCTGCCTTCAGTTTTGCCATTTTTGCTTTTATGTTTATCTGCTTTGTGGACTCCTCAAACCCCTTTCTTGCTCCAGTCCCCTGAGATGACCCCCGACTGTGGTCCTTCTTCTGTAGCCCCCCCCCCGAATGAAGCGATGGCGTCCGGTTTGGTGGTCATTGGTAATGGAGTTCCCTTGTTCTGCTCTCTTCCCCACCTCCCTTCCACAGTAAATTAGTGCCACTGCAGTTGCAGACCTAAGCACCCAGCTGATCAAGGCCCATGCGACATTCACCAAGAGGGGACAAGTTTGGGCAGATGGACCATGAGGTGCAGCAACAAAGTGCGTCTGGGCAGAAACCAGCACCTGGACCACTAAAGTTCTGCCCTGCCACTGTGCAGGAGCAACCAAAGCACTGGGTGGGAGCAGAGCTCCCCGACCTCCACCACAAGCACCACCAACAATCGCAGTGGGATCCGGCGGACCTGGGCCAGGCAAAGAAAAAGGAAAGTGTGCTCCATGTGGTAGAGCTATAAAGTTCTGACTCTAAACCATGGCTTCTTTATTTCCTCAGCAAGCAGTGAAGCTGTGAGCCTTAACATTTTACAGGGAAAATGATTGGGGGGGCTTGAGCTTACATTAGGGTGGCTTCAGCCTCCCCAAAAACAGCCTGGTGACGCCACTGATTCTGCCTACTCGTAGTTTTGAAGACCTCATCCAAAATCGAGAAGCACTGCTGAGGATACCAGCAGGAGCTGAGGATGACCCCTGGACAACAGGCTTGGCAGCTTGTATTTCTGGAAACTTCTGTCAGCATGAAGTTGATGCTCCTTCTTGCTGGGCTTGCAGTCATATTCGGTGCAGACCATGCTGGGACTGGGGCCAACATGCTTCAGACACCGGCATCTAGGTGATACCCCTCAGGGGAAGCACAGATGGCAGTGCCTAGCTGGCACATTACCAGGCTGTCTTTCAGACCAATCTGAAACAGTCTCATTCATTCAGCACATTTAAATTTAAACATTGCAGTTGCTTTAGGTGGTCACCATCATTTCAATCATGTGCCAACATGGCCACCATGGTCCTTTAGCTTGTTGGTACAGACTTTCACTGACAGGTGCTTTTTACCCTAAGGCTAGGGCGACCCAGGCACGCATAGTTCATGTGAAGACACACAGGAGCTTAAGGCCTAACTCTTTATCAGAAACACCAGACAGAGCTTTAATCTTGGCTCTCTACCACTTGAGACATTTATTCACAGACGGAGCTTCCGGCATGGCTCCCCACCACTTGGCATACTTGAACAACAGACAGAGCTTGAGGCATGGCTCCCCACCACTTTTAGACTTTACTTGGTAGTACAACTGATCAACTGATCACTGTAGCTTCTCTCAAGCTTATGACACAATATCACAGTCCCTCTTGGCTTTGCTGGCATTAGCAGCTCCAACTTGGACACTTAAACATTCACTGGCCTCCAAGGCACTGTCAGGAAAAGATCATCTTGGCTAGGGAACTCCCCTTTCAGTCCTGTAGGTACATAACAGTCACAATCAGCATTTCTCAACTACTGGACCCTTCACTGGTCACTTGCTCAGATGTTCACCCATTTCTCTTAGCACTGGATAGACGCAGGGCGCAGACAAACAGTCACAACTTTTAGGCTTTCTGGGCTTCTCTGCCCCACACAGATTTCTCGATAGCTTGCATTTTTAAGTAGAAGTTTACTCACTCAGGATGATTCAAAAGCTCTCCTTTTCTGGAAGTTACAGGCTTCATCAGCACTCTTACTGCTGAGGCAGAACATCTCTTGCAGCTCTCTCATAACTGCAAGCAGATGCTGGCTTCTTCCCCACATTTTCCTAATGTGGTAAGGCAGATGCTAGCCCTGGAGGACAATTTCTGGCAACCCCCAGGCCAGAGACTTCAGCTGCTTGCAGCCTCTTCTCTCTCTGGCAGAGGCAGAAGCCCCCCTCCCCTGTGGAGGGGCTTTTGCTGAACACACTAGGCCCATTCTTGTAGCTGGGAGCCAGAGCCCCCCACTCTGTGGAGGGGCTCGTGCCAAACTGAACTCAGCCTGCAAAGCCCCTAGGTTTTGAGGAGCTCTCTGGGGCTCCCAATTGGCTAAAATCGTGTGTCAGTCCCAAAAATGAATATTGATGAGGCCCCTTCAGTGCCTGATAGGCTCCCTGTTTTGGCGTCTGAATTTAGTCCCTGCTTTTTTCCCCACAAGCCCTTGGCAAAGTCCCAAGAGTCCTGGCTGTACTATCCTGGCTTCCAATTGGCTGCTTTGCTGCAAACATGGCTGTTTTTGTACACAGTTCCCCTGCAGTCCTTAGCAGTCCCAACATTAATGCTCTGGTGCAGCCAGTTAAAACATTTTATTTATTTCATTTCCCCACAGGTCGATAGCCCTTTTAGTGCCTTTTCAAACACTGCCCTTATTAAACATTTATGTACTGCCTTTAGCCTGTCGCTGCTGCCAAAATACACAGTCCCCTGCGGCAGGCAGGCACCCTCAGTAATATTCATTGGGCTCCTGTTTAATATTTATGAGCCCTCGTTTACAATGTGAACAGCACTCTCTTTTTACAATATAATGAGGGCTCTCTTGGCCCTTGCACAGGTCACTGGTCCCCACTGTGCCTTCTGCTGGGACCAGGACCACCATAAAGCCAGACACTTGATAGCAATTGCGGTCAGAACTCGGGGTGCACTTCCATGCATGTGCGAGCTGCCAACCAGCCGTAAAGTCAATAGGGAAGAAGCTGGCAGCTCCGCTAAGCTCCCAAGGCCCACTGAGGGCTGAAAATAAATAAATACAGGGTCTGTTTGGGGCTCAGGGGCACCATAGAGGACTTGGGCCAGGCAGCAATGAAGTTTGGGGGACACCAGGCACGGGAAGCAAGACAGGAAAAATGAGCAATTAAGGTAAGCCTCCATTTGTGGGGGGTGTTACACAGATGCAGTATGACCACTTCATATTGTGGGTGTCTGCACCATGCAGAACCAGTGGCCACATGCCGTGTTAGCCATACAGTGTGACAAGTGGGATGGAAAGTGCTGTTTACAGCACACATGCTTCTGTGTCTGCAGGGAGCAGTTGGTGCGGCATTCGCAACCTCGCACTCCTGCTGCTACCGACAGCTCTGCTGATCACCTTGCCTGCCAACTGTTGCTCTTGTGGGAAACTGCCTCACATACCACTACCACCTCCACCCGTATCCCTGCAACAGTAGTAGTGCTAGTTGCAATCAACGGATGCACAGTGCACTACAAAAACATACAGGGCTACATATGATGTGCAGTCTGAAGTGCCATGAACATGGTCTGCTAGGTACCGCACCAGTACAGTGTGTCAGGAGGGATGAAAAAATCCTGTTTACAGCACACATGCTTGTGTGTCATTAGGGAGTAGTAGGTGCAGCATCCGCAGCCCCACACTCGTACTACTACCGACAGCTGTACTGATCACTTTGCCTGCCAACTGTTGGTGTCATGGGAAATTGCCTCACATGCCACTACCACCCCCATTTATATTCCCATATCCTGAACTTGCATGTCATTGTGGCATGTGGTGGATGGGAAAGTGGTGTTTACAGCACGCGAGATTCTGTGGCCCAGATATTCAGAAGGGTTGTGCATGGCGCAACAGTGTTGCGCCATGCACAACCCACTGATGTGCCCCAGCGTAATATTCAAAAGGGAAAAGTGCGTCGCACAAATCCCAATGCGCCGGAGCGCATCAGTAATGTATGCAGGCACAGGTGGGGGGGGGGCCTGCACATGCATAACCTGCACAGCCTGATATTCAGCCCAGGATGTGCAGAGTCATGCATGTGCAACCCCTACCTGCGCCTGCACAAAGTTAAGCCCAAAAAAAGGAACAAGTGATGGCCACCCACAGGTGAGCTGCCGCATTGCAGAGCGCAACACAGCAGCTGCCACCTGTGGGTGGCCACCCGAGTTCCTGCCGCAGCTGGCAGCGCCCCCCCATGCCCCATCGCGGGCATCCCTGGAGCAAAATCCTCTGGTCTAATATCCCTGGTGGTCCAGTGGACTCTATGCCCGGGATCGTGGGCATCAGGTATAACCCCCCACGCCCAATATCCCTGGTGGTCCACAGTGATCACCGCCGCCTGACGCGGGCATCTGTAACACATAAGAGCCCTACCACCCTGGTGGTTCAGTGTACTCCTCCCTACCCACCCACTGAGCCCCACCGCCCCCGCCCCGCCAGCTGGCGGGTGGCAGCACCACCCGCCTGCCGCCCTGCTTGCTCGCCGACCGACAGCTAGGAGCTGCATGCCCATTGGTTCACAGCGTGAGCCATCGGGGTAGCAGCCCATATTCAGACATTTGAAGTCCAGATATGTGAATGATTCATTCACATATCTGGACTGAGTAGTACGGTATAGTGCATGCCCATTGGCTCACACTGTGAACCAATGGGCGGCAGCACTATTGAGCTGTCAGTCAGTGGCGGGGCAGGTGGGTGCTGCCGCCGCCAACTGGACGGGGAGCGGGGCGGTGGGGCCAGTGGACGGGTGGGGAGGGAGTACACTAGACCACCAGGGTGGTAGGGGTCTGTTATGTGTTACAGATGCCCGCGACACGCCATCGGTCCACTGACCACCAGGATATTGGACGGGGGAATTATACTGATGCCCGCGATCGGCACATAGAGGTCCACTGACCACCAGGATATTAGGCGTTTTATTTTTATTTTACAGGAATGCCGTGATCAGGTTGCAGGGGCGTCGGTCCCCGACGGCTGCTGCCTGGCAGGGCGCCAGGGCAAGTCGTCGGGATCGGCGCACCTGCATGCTAATGGCATGCAAATGGGGCCGTAATGAGATGCAAATGGCACCCTGTGCGCCTTGCATAAATTATGGCCCCATTTGCATATCGCCCTTTTGACTATCGCAGGTGCTGTGCATGACGCAATGGCACTTGTGCTAGTGCATCTCCATGCTCCACTCTGGCCACTTGCGCTGGCGCAGTGCCACTGCACCATTCACAGTGGGGGTGGTCAGGGTGCGATATTCAAAGCTGCTGTGCCATAGTGCAGCTCCGTTGAATATCACCCAGGCCACACCCCTGTGCAACAAAGTTGAGCTGCACCCAGGCTTGTGCCACAGCCTGGCGCAGTTTGAATATCCGGGCCTGTGTGTCTGGGGAGCAGTAGCTGCGTCATTCGCAGCACCGCAGTCCTACTACAAGTGACAGCTGTGTTGATCACCTTGCCTGGCAAATGTTGTTGTCATCAGAAAGTACCTCACATGCCAGTACCACCCCCACCCATATGACTGCAACAGTAGTACTGATAGTTGTGATCGCTGCACGCTGTCCTGAACTTGCATTTCACTGTGTCATCTTGTTGCACAGATTGTGTAAATGAGGCACTGTTTTTTACTGCAGAAGAACACCCATTAAAAAGTACCATTTTTATTAAGTTAGCTCGTCTTTCCTGGTGTTTTTTCCAACAGATATTTCACGCCATGTAATAAGTGCAATAGCCCACTCCAGGGTGTGCTGCTAATGGGGATTAACAAATTCCCCGGGTGCTGTGAAGTCACTCAGTCTGCGGCCTTGTGCCTCACAGCGCACCTGGGGTGTTCATTAATCCCCATCAACAGCACACCCTGTCATGGGTTATTGCTTACATAACAACCATAATCCATCAAATCATGTTCCACAGAGTCCCCCACCCATCACTCAGTCTCCCACCTTAAATAACTCCTTTTGTATGCTAATACTGCAGCTGAGACCACTCTTATGGTTGTAAGAGGGGTGTCATGCACATTTTTAGGGCATGAGAACCGCAAACCAAAGGTGATAATTAAGAAAATAATGTATACAAAATGTAAAAAAATCCTGCCCTGAATGTACCCATTTGTAGGGCAGCTGTGCGTTAGACACCCGTCACAGAATATGAGTATTTCATGAGAGGAAAGGGTGCTCCAATTTGCCTGGAGCATTCCCTCTGTCAATAAATAAACCCAGAATACCCAGTCTTTGCCAGTATCCATTTAAAACACTGAAACTCTAAATCCTGACATTCAGCTTACCGGTTTCAGATGCCCGACAGACTCAGCAGCATGGCAACCAACATCTCGAACCCATGGTCCTGACAGTGTTAGTGATGGGATTGCCAGTGATGTGTGGGTTGAACCATGTTTTGGGATTAGGGGAGTGGGGATGTTTCGTGGGCTGAGTAGGATGTTTTGTGGGCTGATTTATTGGGATTATTTGGGAAAAGTGAGTGTAATGTGCTGCTCATGTGGCATTTATTGTGTCATATTTAGTGGTGTTCATGTGCTGCTTATTTGACTTATACTGTGGTTTGACGTGAGATGGTGCCTCTAAAGTGCAGTGTTGTGAGCCATTCCCCTCAGGAATTCCAGTGGTTTGGTGCTGTCCCTTGATGAGAGGACCCTCTGCAGCTGCCGCTCATCACTATGAGCAGTCCCACATTGCCCGCTAATCACTTTTGCTGACATCCCCCAGGTACGTCAGCCTCGGAGGACGTATAATTAATTACGGGGGGTGTGGAGGGGTGGAACTGCTCCCTGCATTACATGTGATATAGAGTGTTTTACTGCTTGCAACATGCATTTTTCCACTTCGTCAATATCAGGTTAATGTACCTTGTGGTTTTGCGATTTTCAGTATTGTGTTCTCGTTTTTTTGGCAGGCTGGATTGTGAGTTTCCGTAGTTCATAACATATCCTCTTTGCCAACCCTACCATTCTGAAGTTGGGCCTTCTACAGTCTTCACTGCATGACCCCAGAGTGACCTGGAAGTGGTACAGGGTAAACTTCTTAACACTACATATTGTATTGTTTTATGTCACCTTTCAAAATCCTCCTAGTGAAGATTCTAATTCTCTCCTACATCAGATATCCACATAATATAATATTCTTTAAGAAAAAAGAAAACAAAACAAAAACTTTCATTTCAACTGGCCAGAACTCGGACCTTCAATATCCTCACGGGTCTCTATAAATACCATCAGGTGTGGGAGCCGGCTCTATTTAGTGAAGCAATCAGCACCTGCCAGACCCCGACACAGAGGAACAGTCTGCTTCCAGGTAAACTTAGAAGTTGGTTTCTTAGGCAAGTTTTACTGAGTTATCTGGGGAAAAGAAGAAGAAAAAAAAAACAAACCCAGCACATTTAGGTGTGGGCCAGCACCTGTACCATGTAACCAGAATGCATTTATATGTCCTCCTAGGGTTGTGTATTTAGTTCCTCTGTATCATTCCAACGCATTTATTTTTATGGTTTCAACTATAAAGTGAGTGTTGAATTACCAGAACCCCACAGGGCCTTGTATATAATTCCCCCTGCGACGTTCCACAGCTGCTGTCTTCATCCCTTTGTATATTCTGACTCTGTACATTTATTTATTGTGTTTAGCTTTTATTGACCAGGTAAGCACACTAGACTAATATATGCCTATTTTCAAGTATGGCCTGGCAAACTTAACCCTGTTAAGTGGCGGTGCTCTTAACTTATGAACTTTGTATTTATTGAAATGCCTGTATTTTGTATTTCCTTACCCCAAGCTAGAAACCAGCCTCTCTGGACTCTGCTTACCTGGTAAAACATGATGCAAATAAAATGCATACAAATAAGACCGACCGTCTTTTCCCTGTTCTCTAGCTTTCAGTGCAGCATCCTTGTTAGTTAGCTGTTGCTAAATCGTCTGCTTTATTCTGCTGTTCTTTTTAGTAATCCTATTTTATATCCCCCTTAAACAACCAGCTGAACCTCCTTTGGTTGCAGTCCAGAGGCCACCTACTCAACTGCAGATCCACGTTTGGCCTCACTCTCTCTCTCTGGGATCCAGACTCCATGCTGATGCCCCCACCAGCTTTCCCCAGTGGATACACCAATAATTACCCAGTGGGTTTGGAGACTGCTTATTCCAGCTTTTTGGTAGAGGGGAGAGGGGAACCATCTAGCCAGCAGCAAGAGCCATAGGGAACCTAGAAGATAAGAGGTGGGGAGCAAGGCCTGCAGTGTCAGTGGTGGGAGGGTGAGACGTCATCTAACCAACTGGCAGTTGTTTTCTTTTTCAGTCCTACCCCTGGGATTGTGTGACTTACCGTGGATGTGTGCCAGCAAGCTGGGTTCTCTCATGTCCGCATACTCCCCCCCCCCAAAAAACCAAACGTGCCATCTGTGGTTATGCATGTGGTGGTGTTGCAACAGGCAGACACAACCCTCCTGCCATGACAAGGAGGGCATCCTGTGGGGCTGCTCAGTCCTGCCCCTCCTCCTAGTCTGGGTTCAGTCCTGAACCTGAGTACTGCTGCTGGACCGTTAGGCTGACTCTTTTCTGCTTTGTTGAAAAATTAAAATGCCCTTGCCTCTCTGTGCCCTGTTTTAACAGTTTGTTCCCTCGATGTACATGCAGCATTTTTCTGTACTTTTTGTACCCTTGTCCATTCCCAGCAGCTGACTTTCCGCAGTCCCAAGGTACCCTATTGGTTAGATCAGATTGGTGGCATGGAGGGCTGAGGCATTGAATGTCTTGCCTCCTACCATGTCGTTGACCCATGTTTGGGAATGAGCACGGTTTGCTGGGGGTTGGGGGGGAAGAAGTATCGAGTATCCAATGGATTGCTCTTTTCCTCTGGGGTGGGATGGGAGCAGCAACTGAGTCAGACCACTGGGACCGCACACAAGGGGTGGATGTGTGGTAAATGTCTGATATATGGCGTATGGAAACATGCACAGTGTTGCCATTGATGTCACTGAATGCTAGCTCCTGTGCACCATGGGGGAGAGGGGAGGAAAAGCGGAAAATCACCCTGGCTAGCAGGATGATTCTTTCTCTCCTTGCAGGCCCCACAAAGGTGACCTATGTATGGCTCCGACCGGATCCTGCTCAGTGGGTTGAGCTTGTCTCTCTCTGCCCCACCATTGGGTAAGTCATGGGGGAAGCTGGAGCTGGTAAGTCCGGGAGATGCCAGGTGATGGAACTAGGGAGTCAAAGAGGAGGGAAGCCATCCAGGAGGGAGAGAAAGGACTAAGAAAATACCTAACCTCCTGAACCCCACACCCCTACCACTGACATCGCTGGCCTTCCATGGAGCATTGGTTTACTCCCAGGTGAGGTAAGGGATGTACCCCTGACAGACAGTGGTTTGTCATGTGGTAGGGGGTATGGATGTTCTGGGGGCTGTTATCTATAGCCACCGAGGCAGTTTTCCAATTTTTGAGCCCCCCCCCACATGAAACGCTGGCTCTTGTGATGCCATGTGCAGACAAGCATGCCAAAATGTGCTGTTGCCCGATGTTCGCCAGCATCTCCCTCCATCTCGTGGTCGGCCTACCGGCAGCCTCCCCTATGGGCAGCCAGATGGCACTGTGGCAGTGGCTGCACACTCCTCCACAATGAAACTGTCCTCTGGAATGCTTGCTTTCTCCCCCCCCCCCCCCGGTCTGGCCTATGACAATCCAGGTTATTCTTGAACCTGGGTCACTGGGATCGGCAGCAGTAGCCCTACTACTGCACTGATAGGTCGATCACGGGCAGCATTTTCATAGTGGAGTGTCATTTCAGCATTTGCAGTCATACCAGAAGTAGGTTTTATGCATAAAGATATGCTTCTGGAGAAACCAGACTCTGGGCAAAGCATTGAGCAACCCTGGATTAGCACAAGCACACAGTAACATTTTTGCATAGGCAGTGCAACGCTTTCCACAATGGCACCAGGAACTGGTGCCCTACAAAGGCCAAACTGGATTTGTTTTCCTTACATTTTCTAAGCCCCATGTGTGCCTGGGACCCACCCTCTTCTGACTCCTATGGCCCACCCTGGCTGGCCTGTGGCTTGAAGTCCAGTCAGCCCTTCATGGAGCCTTGGCTATGCCCCTCGGGCAGGGTTGAAGGTGAGGGGGATGGAACCCCTGAATTCTCTGGTTGTATCAGGTGGCTGTGTCTGACAGACACAAGGGGCCTGGGATGTACCAAGGTCCTTCACCTGGGGTGCCAGGGTCATATTCCACCTGGTATCCTGCCCAGCTGTTGGCATGCATGGGGCTCCAGCCTGAGCACCCACAGCGGTGTGCTATGTGCAAGCCCAGACAATAGTCACCCTTACCTGCCTACCTCCACTGCACTTCCCCCATGGTTAGCTAGGTGGCAGTGCTGTGGCAGAGGCAGTGACACTCCCTCCTCCTCCTCAGAGGAGTGTTCTCTGGGATGCTCAGTTGTTCTCCCCCTGGCTGGTCCCCGATAAGGTTCGTTCCAGAAACAAGGGGTAGCACTTACATATTTTTTATTTATTTAAGTTTAGGATTAATACCTTTGAGCCAAGGGCTCGTTTACAAAGGTTCCAAGTTGATCAATACAGTACAAGACATGACATCACTTAACAGAGGTTACACAGTACATGCAGGTGATGTAACAGCAAACGGAGAAATATTTACAGCATGGAAGTGCTAGCAGTGTCATCACTCATTGAGTAAGGTATAGTGCTTTGAGATTGCCATGCAGGTTCACTACTGAGGGCTAGTGAAATGAGCAGCCACAGTAGGCTTTGTCAGGGGTGGGTTCGAGAAGAGGCAGGCACTATCCCTTTGCTGGTGGGCCAGCTTTGAGTTTTCCTTTTTTTAACATAAAAAATAGACAAAATATTGTTGACAGCCATTACAGAAGCAATCACTGTTTCCTCAGCTGTGTGGTGCTCTTCTAGGCCAAACCAAGCTGGTGTAATTTCTTTTCTTTTCCCTTCACCTAAAGGAAACTGGAAGATTCTGAACAACAGTTTTCAGAAAAACCTAAGGAATTTTGCCCCAGCTACAGAGGCAACTAGTAGCATTGTCACAAGGGAGAAAGGTATATTGTTTTTTATAGCACCTTTTATACAAGCTGTATCCAAAAACACTTTACAATCCAAGATAGGGTGGAGGAGAGAATGCTGCTGTCAGTTTTATTGGGTACATAGGGAGATTTAAACACCCGCAGATGGATTAGAGCGAGTTTAAACACAGGGAGGTGAACTGACTTGCTCAGGATCATGCACTCAGTGAGTGGCAGTTGTGTGACTCAAACCCTTGTCTCCAGATTTAACCAGTAGGCCAAACTACATAGTAGAGGCTAAATCCCCCAAAGCAAGGGATTGAAGATTTGCTGAGAGATGGTGGCACGGCACTAAAACTAATGTGCAGTGCCCTTTAACTAAGAACACAATTTAAAGAGCTTCTCATCTGCATTTGTATAGAAACATAGTATCTATCAGCAGATAAGGATCATTTGTCCCACGCAGTCCGCCCATTTTGTTCCCCGTCTATACTGTCATACGAACATACATATGAAGAAGCCAGCAGAAGAAGGCCATTTGGTCAATCAAATCTGCTCATATTGCAGAGTCCACAGCTTGAGCTATTGTCCCTGCCCTCCCACCCCACTCCTCCCATCCTCCTTATCCATGATTCTTACCTTCCCCCTATGCTTATCCCAGCCTCTCTTAAAGCTGCCCACTGTCTCTGTGAAGAAGTGCTTCCTGACCTCCCTCCTAAACCTCCTACCCTCCAGCTTAAGACTGTGCCCCCTCGTGTTATGGTTGCCACTCAGCTTAGACTCTCCTTATCAACCTTATTTATCCCTTTCAAGTACTTGAAGGTCCCAATCATGTCCCCCCTCTCTCTCTCCTGTCTTCCAGGGAGTACATGTTCAGTGCCCTCAACCTCTCCTTGTATGCCTCACTCTGCTGACTGGCTATCGTCTTTGTAGCCCTCCTCTGGACCGTCTTCAGCAGGTTAATGTCCATTTTGAGGTGTGGGCACCAGTACTGAACTCCACTTGTCACCTCATACCTTTCCTGATCTCCAGCTACTCCCCCCCAAACACACACATACACATACTTTTCTACTAAGATTCCTTTGTGCCTATCTCTTGCATGCTTGAAGCCTACCACTGCATTTGCCCCCACCACCTCTGCTGGAAGACTGTTCCAGGAACCCACCACTCTTTCAGTGAAGAAGTACTTCCTTATGTCTCTCCTAAGTTTCTCCCCTTCTGGACAGCCTGTGCCTTATCAGTCCTTCCTGAGATGTGGTCTCCAGAACAGGACACAGTACTCTATGTGGGGGTCTCGCCAACAGTCGATATGGTGGTAACACCACCTCGCTCCTTCTGCTGGTGATACTGCTCCCTATGGGAAGCACAGTGTCATGGCAACACCACAATCTCAACGCCTGCACAGTGACAGCTGGAATCCCGACCACTGCAAGAGCAACCCACCACTGCAGCCGACATGTCCCCCACAGTGGCAGGACCACCACTGTGGCCACTGTGCACCTGGCCCCTGCCCAACCGTGTTGCTCCGTGGGAACTGCATGGGTGCCCTCTGTCTGCTGCCCTTGGGTGTCCCCAGTCCTGGCAGTGCTGCCATGCCGCAAACCTGCTGCCCCTGTGGTGCCTACTGGTGCCCCTGCCCACGTCCTGCAGTGTCACTGCACTGTCCATCGGGTCCAATGTGGTTCGGTGGGGTACGCGCTGACCAGTCCAGTGCTGTAGCCCCAGTGTCATGGTCTGTCTGTGCCGGTGCGTCCTGTCTGCTGTGCACCTCGCAGTCCAACAGTGTGTCTGGTGCAGCTGCTGTGTCAGAATCGTGGTGGTTGGTGTGGGGTGCGTCGAGTTTGGCCGCGGCGGTATGCGGGTGTTGCTGTGGGGGCTGTCTGCATTAACGCTGTCGCCATACAGTGGTGTTTCCCTTTCCTCCCTGTGCACTCTGGTTTCCTGCCTGCATTGCCTACTGCCTTGTCTCATTGCCTCGCCACCTTGAGATCATGGGATATGATTACCCCAAGGTCCCTTTCCTGTTTAGTGACAATCTCTTCCCCATTATATACCACCTCTGGGTTTCTGTGCCTCAAGGGCATGATTTTGCACGTTTTTGCAGCTGTAACCCAGCTGCCTTGACCACTCAGGTTTTCCAGGTCTTTACTCATTCTCTCCACCCCATCCGGAGTACCTACCCTATTGAACATTTTAGGTCATCTGCAAAGAGGCATACCTTCTCTTCTAGCTGGGGGTGATAAGTGCATGTCTTCACTTAACACTTATCACCCCCATCAGCCAGCTAGGCACTTTGCAACCCCCGTCCATTCCCTCCTCCCCAGCACCCTGTCCTATGACTGGCCTTTCCTTGAGTCACCCCCATAACTTGTTTTTGATCATTGATGCCCCCCATCATGTCCTGCCCCACCTGTTACCTTGCCTGTATGTACACATCATCCCCCCCAAAGTTCCCTGCTAATAACACCCTCTCTACAGTTTGTCAAAAATATTGTTCTGTAATTGCCTGTCTCTCTTGGCACCTCTCGTTGTATTTTATTACCTATGTATTACAGTTCTTGCCTAAATATTGCACTGAAATTACCTGCCTCCTGCTGTGCATCTTCCATTGTATCTTACTGCCTATGTAATGCATTGTCAAACACTATCTGTCCATTGCTATGTACCTTCCAGGTTTTATACTGTTTATATACTAAATGTGTCCTACCAGGACCTCCTTGTAAATGGGCATGCTCAATGGAGTTTTCCTGCAAATAAACTTGAACATGGCTTGAACTAGCTCTTCTGCATTGTCTCTTATAAAGACATTGACGAGGACTGGTCCCAGTACTGAGCCCTGAGGTACCCAACTGGTCACTCTTCCCTCTTTAGAGTGAGTGCTGTTTACCACCACCCTCTTTCACCTGTCCATCAACCAATTCTGGACGCAGTTAACCTCCTTGGGTCCCACCCCCAAACTGCCCAGTTTCCTTATGACTCCTATATGGCACGGTGCTGAAGCTTTGCTGAAGGCTAAGTAGGCCACATGCACTGCCCCATGCTGCACTATTTCTCTGGTCACTCAGACCAAAAAATCTATTGGATTGTTTGACATGACACCAAACACACACACACACACACACACACACACACACGCACACAAAATGAATCTGTGCTGCCTTGGGTCTTATAACTTGCTGGATTCAAGATACTCTAATAGCCTTTCTTGAGGACCCCTCGGGAGTCCAGCTGGTGGATTAAACTTGTGTACCTTTTTGGGTACTACACTGTATTTTACTGACTGAAAGTGAATTGCTGGGGCTGTGAGACAGCTTCAGTTTTTCTCAAAATGTACACTTACTGTAAGTAAAATAGTGGCAGTGAGAGTGCCGCGAAAACTGGAACAAATTGAGAAGGTGCTGGTGAGAGCTCGGTCTCCAATACTTCAATCTTTTCAACATTTTCAAGACTCATGGTGGAGTTATTTGGCATACTCCAAGAGTAAAAGACTGTGGCCCTGATATTCAAATGGGTCATGCCTGGCACAACTGAGTTGCGCTAGCGTAACTCCAGAAATGTGCCCCGGTGCAATATTCAAAAGAGGGACTTGTGCAGTGCAAGTCCCAATGTGCTGGGGAGGAATGATAAATGTATGCAGAGCATCTCCAGGGGGCATGCCCATGCATATGCAGCGCATCCTGATATTCAGCCTGGGATGTGCAGTGCATATGCTGGCACAACCTTGAGGTGGGTCGCATACCTGGGCTCAATGTTGAGCCCAAAATAAATGGCTCAAGTGCCAGTCCCCCACAGGTGTGCTGCTGTACTGCAATGTACAACACAGCAGTCACCAGCTGTGGGTGGCAAACACCCCCAACACCATGCATAAGCACCCACATATGTCCCTGGTAGTCTAGTGATACCCCCTTTCCCCAACCCGTAGCCGCGATCACCGTACAGAACTGTAAATAATATCCCTGGTAGTCTAGTTGAATCCTCCACCCACCCCATAGCCACGATTGCTGAGAATGGATGTAAATCATATCCCTGGTAGTCAGGTGGGACCCTCCACCCCACCTGTAGCCATGATCGCAAGTGTATCCTAAGGAATAGAAACCCTGGTGGTCCAGTGGCACCCCCCATCCACACAGGACCAACTGACCACCCAGCTCCCTTCCAGTCATTGGCGGGCAGCACAAACCCACTCGCATACCACCCGCCTGCCTGCCGAATGACAGCTTACAGGAGCAGCTGTAAGCCTATTGGTCCACACTGTGGACCAGTGGGCTTGCAGTGCATACTGTAATAGTCATTCACAAAACTGTGAATGAAGTCCATTCACGGTTTTGTGAATGACTATTGCAGTATGCACTGCAAGTCCATTGGTCCACAGTGTGGACCAACAGGCTTACAGCTGCTCCTGTAAGCTGTCATTCGGTGGGCAGCCAGGCGTATGCTGGTGGTTTGTGCTGCCTGCCGATGATTGGGGTGGAGCTGGGTAGGCAGGGGTTCTGTGGGTGGGGCTGGGGTGCCATTGACCACCAGAGTTTCTGTCCCTTAGGTACACTTAAGTGATCTCAGCTATGGGTGGGTGGGGGTTCCGCTGGACTACCAGGGATATTATTTACATTTCCGTACAGGGATCGTGGCTGCAGGGTGGGAGGGGGGTACCACTAGACTACCAGGGATATATTTATTATATTTTTGGCAATCAGGGCTATGGGAAGGGAGGGGAGGTACCATTAGACTGCTAGGGAGTACTGTGACATAGTATTACAGGTGATCGTGGCTACGAGGAGGGACGAGGTACCTCTAGACCCCCTCTGGCAGCACCACATGCTGTGCAGGGCACCATGCACATTTCGCTGGCCTGCCCTGCACAACTCATGCAAATGGGGCCATAATAACATGCAAATGGCCCCATTTGTGTCCTGCTGGCTGAATATCAGGATCTTGCACACAGTGCAACACTGTTGCGCTGGTGCAGTTACCATTCCTGGTATTCAACCCTTTGGGGAGGGATGCGCCAGCACATCGTATTTGTGCAGTGTGCATTACCTGATATATTTGGAGGAGATGAGCCATTGCTCATCTCCTTGGAGAAATATACCTGTGCTTCACCAGCACAAGCAGCTGTTGCGCTGCACCACCACATGCTAATTCTGAATATTAGGGTGTGTATCCTATAATTCAGAAAACTAACTGGTTGAAATCTGGACCATACATGAAAATTAGAGGACTGTTAGTTTTGTTTTTTAGTAATATAATTTGTGTGGGTGGTGAGTGTTTGGGTGTGTGTGCGAGATCTGGTGTGTGGTTCTGAAGATTTCTTTTTGTGGGTGGGTGGTGCAAGGGTTGAAACTGTGAGAGTTATGTTGTAAAATTTTGTGGGTTTTATTTGTGGTGGGATGACATTGGTGGCTTTTAGGGACTTGGTTGACTGAGGTGAGCTCAGTTGGAAATGTGTTTGGGACGGAAACCCCTTAAGAGCAGCTACTCGGGTGGGGCTTCTTCTGTGACTCCACCCTTTTGAACTTCCAGTGCTCCCAGCGGAGGCCTATAGGAGGTGTAGGGCCTTGGGGTTAGCCAGGAGAGGGGGGCCAGAAGGGGTTGTACCCAGGTGGCTGCCGGAGTGTCGGGGATTCAGGTGGTTAAGGCAAGAAGATGCCCTGAGGTGACTTGGGAACTTGAAAGGGGGTTGCCATGTTTGGTTCCCATACCCAAGGGCTCCACCTTAGAGGGTGGGCAGATGACTGGCCCAGCTACTTCACCTCATCCTACTCTGGTTGTATTATACAATGCCAGGTCGACGAGGAACAAGACTGCCACAATGGTGGACTTGATATCCTCGGTCGACCTCGCTTGCTTCACAGAGACCTGGCTGGATCAAAATGCTATTCCTATCTTGGGAGGCGGCAATTCCAGCCGGGTACTCTGATACACACCCCAAGAGAGGATCGCAGGCGTGGGAGGATGCCATTTGTTTTAAATCTAGCCTGAACATTATGGTGCTAACTGTAGGTCTTACAAGGTCCTTTGAATGTGTGGCCACCCTGGGAGGCGTAGATGCACGTCTCAGGATTCTCCTGCTCTGTCGTCCCCCAGGAGAGGGTGGGAACATTTTGAGGGAGGTCAAGGAGCTTGTCACTGGCATGGTGTTGGAGTCCCCCAGGTGGTTGATCCTGGGGAACTTCAATGCCTAGGTCGACGACAGGCTCTCAAAATTGGGACGCGATCTCCTGAGGAAAATGGAGGCCCTGGGCCTGACTACATATAACATTGGTAATGCACTCAGGTGGCCATACATTGGACTTCATTTTTCAGTACATTTAAACATTACTGACCTCTGTGTTGATCCAGTGGTTTGGTTGGATCACAGTAGCATGGGGTTCATGTTTAGTGCACCCCAAGTGGTCCGGCCCCTGTGGAGATGGTCCTGTACTGCCCGTTAAGAGGAGTTTCCTCTGTGGAACTATCAGCGGTACTGGCCCAATTGAGAGTGGGGGCAGCTTGTGCGATTGGGCTGGATAAAGCAGTGGCAGACTATAATGGGGCTGTGGCTGCGGCCTTCGACTCAATCGCACCAGTTTGTCTGCCCCTTGTCTACTCGCTAGAGGTCCCCTTGGTATGAGGAGGAACTCTGAAGTTTAAAGACTAAGGGGGTGAAGGTTAGAGAGATGCTGGAGGAGATCTGGCTGGATGGAGGAAAAATTGTCCTTGAGGTCACATTATGCAGACTATCGGGGAGGGGCGCAATCTCCCAAAAGAAGGCTGAGTTTTTGTCTAGGGAGATTGCTGTGGCGGGGAGCAGACCAGCTCAACTCTTCTGGACGGTAGACAGACTTTTACATCCTATCTGCCTCTGTGTGGGAGGAGCAGGTTCTAGCACTAGGTGTGAGGAGTTGGCTCTGTTCTTCACCGACAGTGTCCTCCATCAGGGCTGAGGTCTCCTCAATTATTTCTCAAAAGGGATGCAGTGTCCGGCCTGAGTTGTCGAAACACTCCTCTTGTCTGGGATGAGTCTGAGCTGATTGGGGTGGAGGAGGTGATGGAAATAATGTCAAAGCTGCAGCCTACACATTGTAGTCTGGATCCAGGTCTGACTCACCTGTTGGTTGGATGTTTGGACTTGATTGGACCTGTGGTTGTGGAGGTCATCTGGAGTTCATTGAGGAGTGGGGTCTTCCCACTATCCTTGAAAGAGGCTTTGGTTAGGACCCTTTTAAAGAAGCCCTCTTTGGGCCAGGACTGCCTCAGTGACTACAGGCCTGTCTCAAACCTCCCGGTTTTTGGGAAGGTTATAGAGAAAGTGGATGGTGAGGGACAGGAGAGCTCATACCATCTTGGTTCTCCTGGACCTCTCTGCAGCGTTTAACACTGTGGACCATGAGGTGCTGCTTGACCAACTGCGGTTCTGGTGTGGCCTTTCTGGCAATGTCATCAGCTGGTTCAGGTCATACCTGACTGACATAGTGCAGAGGGTGAAAATAGGACTTGTCTCATCTAGCCCGAAGCCTCTGAGCTGTGGGGTGCCATGGGGTTGATCTTGTCACCCTTATTATTCACTGTGTATATGCTACCATTGGGGGACATTATCAGGCGGTATGGGTTGGGTTTTCACTGGTATACAGATGATACCCAACTGTACCTGTCCTGTGCACCCGATGTCCAGGTGTCGGACTACGTAGTTAATGCTGCCTCGAGGAAATCTAGTTGTGGATGATTCAAAACTGGCTTTGACTCAAACCAGACAAGACTAAGGTACTGGTGGTGGAGCTGGGTCATGGGGGGCATGGGGTTGCCCCCTAATCTAGTGTGGGGGGGTGTTCCCCTTGTCCCTTCTAGACAGGTGAAGGATTTGGGTGTGATCCTAGATGACAGCCTGACACTTGATTCTCAGGTTTTGGCCGTGGTCAAAAGTGGTTTCTATCATCTTACGAATATCACCCAAATCCGAGCCCTTATCCCTCCTGGGGACCTGCCCACACTGGTGCATGCTTTCGTAACTTCCAGGCTGGATTACAGTAATGCCCTGTACTTTGGGTTATCTGGAGGTAACCTCCACAGACTGCAGCTGGTGCAGAATGTGGCAGCAAGACTTTTGACTGGGGCAAGGAGGTGTGAACATATTACCCCAGTCCTCTGTGAACCGCACTGGCTGCCAGTCAGGTAGAGGTTTGTCTTCAAAATAGGGCTCCTTACCTATAAAACCCTGCATGATGGGGGTCCTGTCTCTCTGAAAGATCTCCTTGACCCTTACCATCCAGCCCGAATGCTCCGGTCCGCCGGGGGGTGGGGTGCTCCTTGGGGTTCCCAGGGTTAGGTTGCGGCATTCAGGAGATGGAGTGTTTGCAGTGGCCACAATAACCCTGTGGAACTCCTTACCTGATTAAGGGGGGCCCCTCGACGAAAGCCTTTAAAAAGGGATTAAAAACTAATTTGTTCCAACTAGCTTTTATAATGTGAGGTTATTTTAGAATAGATGGGACTCTGTATTTAAACTGATTTTATGATGTGTTTTTTTTTTTTTTTTTAAATTGTTTTGTATTGTGATTTTACTGTACAGCACCCAGAGTCTCGGGAATTGGGCACTTAATAAAATTATCTCTTTCTTAGTGTTTCCATCAATTTCTGCACCAATGACAATAGACTGATCGGCCTGCAGTTGCCAGCCTTCTCCCTGCTGCCGCTTTTATGGAGTGGGACTATATCTACCCTCCTCTATTAAATAGGCTTATTACCACTCCCAGTAGTGTTTTTCACAAATCAGGGGTGGCAGGAGGTGGACACCAGAGGAGCTGTGCATCAGGGGAGTGTTCCACTGGGGAAAGAAACTTACTTGGCTGGAGGAACACTGATGTCAGAAACAAGGTACTGAGACTGTGGGTGTAGTGTGTAAAGCACTAACTACTGCTACTACTAATGTACTGGGGTGATAGGGGGTAAATCACTGAACACAATCCTTCTGCTTATGTACTGCTAATGTAGGAAAAATCACTGAAGCAAATGCTAATGTAGTGTGACTCTAGGAGGCAAATCTCAGGAGTTTGGCAGGTGTAGGATATAATCACTGATCATTTTATTACTGCCAATGTACAGCCAACTTGGATATACCTCTGTATGGTAGTGTGACTCTAGGGGATAAATCTCAGTAGTTTGGGTGTAGGGAGAAATCGCTGATCATACTATTACTGCTGCTAATTTACTACCAACATTGGATACACCTCTGTGCTTCTATAGGCTGTAGGATGAAATCACTAAATGGGTGGTACAGCACTGTACTCTACAGCTCAAGTACTGTATTTAAGGTACTGCTATAAGGGACTCTGGGCCTGGAATCTAAAGCTCAAGCACTGTGGTTGCAGGGTACTATTTTATAAGGTAGTGGTGTCTAGTACTTTTTTTTTTTTTTGATTCTAGGATTACAATTACCTTTGAGCCAAGGCTCTTTTACAAAGGTTCCATGTCACATGTTACAGAAGACTACAAAAAGTTGCAAAAGAAAACATCGAGGTTGAATTAGAAACACAACACAAATCGATGATAAAAACTGGGAAGGGAGTAAGAAATTATAGGAAGAGGCGGTTGAAGGAAAAAGAAGGTGGTGGTAGCAGGAGGTAAGGGAAGGAGCAGGAGGAGATAGGGGGTGGGGGAGGCAGGGTGGATAGTGAGGTGGGACAGGAGGGGGAGGGAAGCAGCCAAAGTGTCGTTTTCCGGGGCATAAATGCAGGAGAGAATGGGGCCCTGGGAGGGCAAGTGCAGGAGGCCAAGGGCCCTTCAACAGTGAGCACAGGAGGAGGGGTGCTGAAATTGTTGGCCAAGGCAATGAGGGTGTTTTGGAGCCTGGATTTGAAAGCACCAAGCAAGGTGGTAGAGGCAGTGGCATTAGCAAGACCATTTAACCAGGTGGGGACCCTGTAGGCGAAAGATCTTTGGCCTTGGGTTCTGCAGCAGCAGGGAATTTGAAACAGTAGTGGCTTTGATTCCCTGGTGATTCGACCATTGGTT
Source organism: Neoceratodus forsteri (assembly GCA_016271365.2). Classification (NCBI taxonomy): domain Eukaryota; kingdom Metazoa; phylum Chordata; order Ceratodontiformes; family Ceratodontidae; genus Neoceratodus; species Neoceratodus forsteri. The sequence goes on along the minus strand of CM057455.1, from coordinate 286,674,005 downwards.
TTTGGTTGAAGGGGGTACAGACTCTTGGGGAGCTCCATCTGGATTTCCTTGGCAACAACACAGGTTTGGTACTTAATTCTATTTTCAAGCTGCAGCCAATTTGTTTGAGTGTAGAGGTCACAAGTGTGAGTGAGACTTTTTGCACCAGTGATGAGTCGACAGGCCATGTTTAGGGCGGTGGTTATCCATCTGAGTGCTGTGGCAGTGGCAGAGCTGTAGATGACAAGGACATAGTCAATCTGGGAGATGCTGCTGCTCTGGACAGCAGCTGCTAGGGCCTCTTTGGTTAGGTGTTGCCAGAGGCGATACAGCAGGCCCAGTCTGGAGTTTGCAGATTTGGCAACGTTATTTATGTCTGCAGCATAGGATAGGTGGGTGTCTAAAGTGATTCCAAGATATTTGAAGGATTGAACCTGATCCAGTGGGTCACCTTGGCTGGTGTTTATGGAGATGCTTGTGCTTGTCAATCAATCAATCAAGTCTTTATTTAACCAGGCGTTCATCGTTCAGCAGAAGCTCATTTGCAAGATGGACCTGGGTGGAGCATGAACAATTGTATATACAGGTCAACACAGGTATTTACAAGGCAATACAGATAATACTCTTTACAGAGAGGAAGAAAAAGAAGTTCATATGTACATAGAATTATACAGATATTGTACAGATTACACGGTATTTACATACATAGAAGTGTCTATAGGAAGATAAAGCAGGTTATCTAAGGTTGCAGGAGGAAGTAACGGAAGAAAAAAATAAAATAAAAATATACACCAGGTAGAGGTGAAGGTAGGGAAGAGAGGGAGGAGGTAGGGGAGAAAAGCTAAGGGCACGGTGCACAGAAAGGAGTTGGTAAAGCTGGATGTAGAGAAGGTGGATGGAGAAAAGGAGTATGTGAGCCCCGGGATTGAATGCTATAAAGCACGGGCATGGTAGGATGTCACAACCCAGGCAGTGAGCTCCTATCCGAGGCTGGGAAAGGAAGAATAAGGGATGGATGGGCCTAGTGTTGATAAGACAGGGGGAAAGAGAGAGAACAATTAGGCTGGTGAGGAGCAAGCTGGGGGTCAGTACTTAAAATTGGGTCTAGGGTGGCTATATACCAGTGCAGACACGGTGCTGGGTCTGAGTGGGTGAAGCAGTTACATACTTCTCTGATTGTATGGAAATAAAAGCATCTTAAGCTTATTTATACTGATTAGAGTGCTTAATTTGAGGGTTTTTGTAGATCGCTCCATAAGGTAGGTAGCACGAAGCTTATGGCTGCCCTGCTGAAGCGGGATTTTGCTTTGGGTACTTTAAGTGTAATAGCTGAGTAACTTCTTAACGTGTATTTCCCAATTATACTCGGGGGAAGACAGCAGGAGATATAGTAAGGCAGCTTATTAGAGATGGCTCTATAGGTCTAGAGAACGGCGTTTCTGTGGCGCCTGAACTTTAGTGATGTCCATCCCACTGCCGCATATAGGGTGCAGTGATGTGTGTCGAAGGGGAGTCCCGCTAGAAACCTCAGTGCCTGGCGGTAGAGGGCAGGTCCGTTTAGCCATGTAAGAGTTGGGGCATTGGCTGTAGAGGAAGTCATGACTCGACTAATGATAGGAAATGGATTGGACCAGTTGTTTCTTGGCATCTCTGGTGAGAAATTGGCTGATTCTAAACAGTCCAAGCCTTTGCGAAGTCGTTTTAGCAAGTCCTCGATATGTTCAATGAAGGAGAGTCTTGGTCTATCCAAACTCCCAGATACTTGAATTTTGTAACAAATTCTAGTTTTTCACCTAGAACTGTGGTAATTTGGGGAACTGTCCCACTGGACACAGGGTTAGCTGTACGGATAAAAGGAGAGAGGACCATCGCTTTAGTTTTTTTTGGCATTAAGGAGTAGCTTTTTTTGGAGGAGTTGGCTTTGCAAAAGGTTGAATTCTGACTGTAGGTCATTGCTTGTCATGGTAGCTGGTGAAAATCATGGTCTTATTTTTTTTTTTCTGGTTAAGGATCAACTTATGTTTTTTGAACCAGTTCTAGACCAAGGTGAATCCGTGCTGAAGGGTCAGTTGTAGGTGGTTTGGGTCCTGATGGGAGGCAAGGATGACATCGTCATCCACGTACAGTATAATTTGTTGCGCACTGGAGTCTGAGAGTGAATTGAGGAACAGGCTGAAAAGTAGTGGGCCCAGGATGGAGCCCTGGGGAACACCAGAGCTGACCTTTTTAGTATTGGAGAGCACATCCACAATTTTCACACATTGGGTCTGGTTTCCAAGATAGCTTTCGAACTATGCAATAGATTCAGTGGAGAGACCAGCGTTCTGTAGTTGACCAAGCAGGAGGTGATGGTGTACGGTATCAAAAGCCTTGGTCAGGTCTATAAATATTGCTCCAGTTAGGAGACCGTTGTCCAGAGAGTTGTGAATGGCACCAGTGAACTCAAGAAGGGCAGTAGCAGTGCTGTGTCCTTTTCTAAAACCATGTTGCTGCTGGCAGAGGAAGTTATATTTGCCCAGATAGTCTGTGAGCTGGTCAGCTACTATCCATTCCAAGGCCTTAGAGATAGGTGGAAGGATAGAGATAGGGCGGTAATTCCCATGTGTGGTCCTATCACTGCTTTTATGGATTGGAGTGACTGTAGCTGACTTCCATTTATCCAGGAACTGGCTGAGAGAGAGAGGGATAGATTAAAAATCCTGGTGAGAGGCCCCAGTACTTCCTCCAGTGTGAGACAGAAGCTTGAGGTTCAGTGTATCAGCGCTTGCTCTGGTGTTGCAGATGACTTTGGAGATGTACTTCCTGATTTCATTCCTGTTTACTGCTTTGAAGTAGAAGGGGGGGTTGTTGGGTGGAGTCTGATAGGCGGGTAGAGTGGTGTCACTAACGTTGAAAAAACTTGGAAGTTGCTTCAGGGCCTGATATCCAAAGATGCGGGAGTTTCAGGGTCTGGTATCAAAAGCCACAGGGGTTGGATACTGATTTTCTTGAAACTGGGAACTTCACCCCAAGGTCTGAAATCTAAAACTTGTGACAGACCACAGAGAAAATGGAGGGGTGAACAAGTTGGAGGGGCAAATGGAGCAGGATGAGGGCGTGTCCAGGGCATGTTCTTCAGGCTACAAGGGCCAGGGGCATCTTTGGGAGAGTAGTGGGTTGCACTGGTTGCAGGTTGCCCATGGTATTGGATATAGTTTGGAAAATGGGGGGTTGCATGGTATGTAAGCAGCTTGCACAGCTGAGGGAGGAGGTGAAGTAGCTGAGATGAGTGCTAAACTCGGAAAGGGAGAGAAGCAGAAGGGGAGGACAGGAGGAGTTCAGCTGAGAGAGAAGTAGTGATTAGAGGGGGAACTGTGGTGGGGGGACAAGGAGCAAACACAGCAACAGGCAGGGAAATATGGGATGGGGACTGGAGTAAAACAAAGGGGTATGGAAGCATGGAAGGAGGAGTGGGGGATAGCTCCAGGGGGCCACAGAAATCTCTGATAGAGGTGGCAAGGGACACAAGGGAAACCAGGAGGAATGGCAGGAGATAAAGTATAATGGTCCAAAGCCTGCACAGAGGGCAAGGAAGGAGGGAGCAGGGGTGGAGCCCCAGACAGAGGGATATAGGCAGCGGGCTTGGAGCAGAAAAAACTATATGCTCCACTAGAGGCACTAAATGGGGGAGAAAGTCAGGAAAATAGAGTTGAGGAGTACCCAGGGGAAGTAGGAGAAGCAAGAGTGAAGGAAGGCTCAGGAAAATTGGAAAAGGGGGCTGCCCTTTCAGGAATGGACAGAGTAGCAAACATAGGGATAGGAGCACAGGGGTGGACTTGCCACAGAAAAGGCAACCCCTAAAGGAGGGAGATGACAGTGTGCTCAGGTTCAGAAGAGCTAAGGCTAGACAGGGCTGGGGAAGGGGAAAGTTCTCTGGGGAATCTGACAGGGCAGGGGCAGATCAATGGGTAAGGATAAAGCTTGCAGATGATGGGGCAGAGGTGGTTGGCCTAGCAGAAACTACCTGTGGGAAGCACAAAGCTGGAGGAGCGTGGGGGAAGGCAGTACTCGGGAAGATGACATGGGCAAAGGGGATAGTGAAAATATGGTAGAAAATTGGATGCAAGGGGTTGGGGGTAGGATAGACCGGAGATAAACCAGAATGTGATGGAGAGCAGGGTCCTACTGGTTGGGTACTCTGTAATAAAATAAATTAGATCAGGGGGCAGGGGGGGACAAGAGCAGCGCAGTATGGACAGAGTGCCTGCCAGGCATGACGCCTTCGAAGGTCATTCACTATATCCCCTCAAGGGCGAAACAGCAAGATGAGAAAACACACCTGCTGTTCCACCTGGGAGCAAATGACCTGGCAGGACTTAACCTGCTGGAGGCGTGGACAAGATTCAGAGCACTAGCTAGATACTGCAGCAGTCTGGGATTCAAGTCAGTGTTTTTTTTTTTTTTCTGAGGTGTTCCAGTACCAAAGGCAAGCACTGATAGGAGGATGAAGATTAAGGCGTTTGAGTGGCTGGAAGGGTGCAGTGAGCAAATGGGGTATGGGTTAGTAGGGGACTGAGGATCCACGTGGGGGGATGAGAGCCTATTTGCACCAGACAGACTGCACCTAAAAGGGAGGGGCAGCAGTACTGAAAAGCAAATTAGGAAAATTCATATAAGAAACCTACAATTTAAACTAGATTAGGGGAATCCACTCCACTCCACAAGGAAGGAGAAATGGGGGGCTACCAGCATCCCCCCAGGATAGTGACAAATGTTGGGCATGAGGGTGACAGGTGAAGGGGGGGGGAAATGGAGGCGGAACCTGGTGGAAGGGGCTTAGCAACCAATGCCAGGAGTTTAGGAAATGGATGGTGGACCTGGAGGCCATCATGGGGGATGAAGGACTAGATATAATAGCAATAAGGGAGACCTGGTGGACAGAACATCACACCTGGGAAATGACCATTCCAGGTTAGACTGTTCAGAAGGGACAGGGAGGGTAAAGGGGGAGGTTGCCTTATACATCAGGGAAGGCATAAGTGTAACTGAAGGACACGAGGACAGGGAGACTGAGCTGCTGTGGGTAGTGCTAGTCAGGAGGACGGGAGAATCCTTGCGACTGGGGGTGGTATACAGGCCACCTACACAAGGAGGAGGGCGAGCGACAGCTAATCTAGGCAATCACAAGGCTGGCCCTAAAAGTGTAAATAAACCAAACATGCCTCACTGAGACAGTGAGGCTACACACAATACAGGTTCCTAGTTGGTAATTCTCAGTAATTTAATAAAGCCACCACACCATATTCTTTGCCAAATTAGTTGTCATTTATTATAGTATGAACAAAACTAGCCAGGAAAATTCTATTGTAACAGTAAGACGACCCTGACAGGATGAATATTTCTAATTTACAGAAAGAGGTGCATTCTAGCATAATTTGTAAACATTAGAAACATTTAAGCTTGGGGCCAAATTAACTGTTATTTACCCAATATATAAAGAGAAACCAGAAAAATTCTACTTTAACAATAAGAATGAATCCTGTCATGATTAATAATCCTAATTTACAAAAATGAATGCTAACATTATTTTTAAGCATCAGATAGCCTGCTACTACCTGGGTGTACCTATTGCAATTTAATTATAAGCAGGCAATGGGGCAGTCCCATTGGGGTGTTTATAACATGCAACCTGAACAGCTAGTAATATTTGTATTACAGGGCTACAGGTTTTCAGAGAAAATTAAATATACCTCCCTTCTCTCTGGATCCTTAGAGCACTATGGATAGTCAGATCTCTGACTTCTTTCCTCCGAAGAGACACTGGACATGACACTTGTGTGCCGTATTTGTATCCAAATTGTTTACATCAAAAATGCATAGTGGAAATTTCCAAGACTACAGCAAATTTTAGCCTAGACACTGTCATTCAATAAAATCATGATACAAAGACTTGGAAGTACATTGGCCAAGAAAGACCTTGGTTGTAAGATACATTTGACACTTTGTTGAGACAGGGGGAGTTTATCAGCATCCTTGGATGGAAAAACAGGTGGTCAGGGAATGTTACATCATTAAAAATAACATGCTCTAGGAGGCAGGAAACAAAGAAGGCTTTTACTCTATTTAAAATAAATTGCTTAGAACTGTAAAAAAAAAAAAAAAAAAAACTAGTACAAGAGCCTTTTAGTATAAAGTGGCCAAAGCAAAAATATCATTTATCAGATTTTTCTATACACATTCTTAAACACAAGCAATCATGCGATGAGGATTTGTACTAGCCAAGGCTAAACGGCAGTTAATGTTGAAGGAGCTGCCTGTTATCTTAACCATGACCTTAGGTTAGACGCAGTATCTTTGCTTAAGCAGAGCAAAACTAATTTTGCTTTAAACGTCTGTTTCTAAACGCTGCTTATGCTCTTCACCTATTTTTCTACAATTATTTAAAGGGCCTCAACACCTTTTGAACCCAGGCACCCACATACATGTAGTGGTATTATGTAGCTATCTGCTAGCCACTTGCACCTTTTACTAGCCACTTTACTAGCCACTGCAAGCCTTTTTACACCTTTTCTATGTTCTCAACCTTTTGGTTAGCCAAATAGTTGTTGCTGTTGCTGTATAAACTTTTGCTACGGGTCACTTTTAACAAAGTAACTACTATTGGTAGGGGATCGTAACCTCCCAGATGTAGACGGGGAAATCCCAGATGCAATGTCTACAAAGAACAGGGAGATATTAGCCGTGTTGCGGGGGGTATTCCTTCAACAGCTAGTCAGGGAGTCGACAAGGGGCAACAACCTGCTGGATGTGGTCCTGACAAATGGGGACAGTGTGGAAGAGATGCAGGTGGGAGAAACCTTGGACACCAGCGACCACAGCATGGTAAGGTTCAGGGTCAGGGGAGGGAGGGAGACGAGTAAAACCAGTACGGCAGTCATGGACTTGAGACGCATGGACTTTGACAAGATGAGAAGGATAGTAAGGGAGAAAATGGAAGATACGGTGAATATGGGGCAGTGGAGGAATTATGGGAAGCTATCAAGGGAGGGGTACTGGAAGCCATGGAAATGTGCATAAAAAAGTTTAGGAAGAACAAAAGGGGAGGAGACCACTCTGGTTCACAAGGGAGGTAAGCTGACCTGCTGGCATAGTGGTAGCACTACTGTTTGCGACGCCAGTGACCTGGGTTCGGGAATGAGCCCAGGGAGCTGGAGGGCTGGCCGGGGGAGGAGGCTTGAGCATCCTAGGGACCGTTCTCCTTCTCTGGGGGGAGTGGAGATCAAGGCACTGTGCTTGACTGACCCCAGGTGGAGGCCCGAGGTACAGCAAGCCCAGCCAATTGTAAGGGGGGGAGCTGCGTGACACAGTGCTCAGCGCCATAACGTCGGGGTGCATGTCATGCATGCATGCACAGACAATGGGGAAATACAGCTTGCAGCACTCCCAGTAGATGGAAAGCCAGGCCCCAATCCCCAATGCCCTTACCTGTCCTGGTGATGCATAATCTGGATGAAACGCAGGAATTTGGGGTGTAAGGGCCCTGCCTCGTCCCCACCTGGGGGGGCAAGCCACGGCTACATGGGGGATGGACTGTTCTGGGCTCCAGGCAAGAGGGTGAAGACTAGAAGGCTGTAGGCAACTCACGAAGGGAGTGGAGTGCTGTGGGCAAGGGGAGCATAAATGGCAAGTTAAAAAAAAAAAAAAATAGCGGGGCAGTCAGGGAAAGGAGGAGGGCTTTCAGAAAATTTAAGAGAACACTCAGTGAGGAAGATAGAGAGCAGTATAGGGAGAAGAGGAATCTGGCAGGGAAGACCAGAAGGGCAAAAGCAGCTATTGAGGAGAAAATAGCCAAAAGGTGGGGATAAAACTTTTTTTTTTTTTTCAGATATGTGAGGGAGAGAAGAAGGGCAAAGCAGGGGACTGCTAGACTGAGATGGAAGGAGGGATAAAATTGGAAAGGGACTATGAAAATGCAGAGGTATTAAACAAGTTCTTTAGATCGGTATTCACAAAGGAGGAGGATGGTAGGGGACCTGAGCTAAAGCCAGAAGGAAAGGAGGGCAAATGGGTGGATCAGAGCCCGTTCACTGTGGATAGGGTTAGGTCAGAGCTCTATACATATCAAGGGTGGACAAGGCAATGGGGCCAGATGGGTTACACCCCAGAGTGGTCAGGGAATTGGAGGAGCTGGCCGCATCCTTGACAAGGCTCTTCAACTTGTCCCTGGATACAGGGAGAGTGCTGGAGGACTGGAAGAGGGTGAACGTGGTGCCCTTGCACAAAGGAGGTAGCAAGGAGGTGAAGAACTACCGACCTGTTAGCCTTACATCAGTGCTGGGGAAGGTAAAGGAGACCTTAATCAAGGAGAAAGGTGGTGGATTACCTGGAGGAGTGTGGCTTGCAGGACAGCAGGCAGCATGGCTTCATGAAGGGGAAGTCATATCAGACAAACCTAATTGAGTTCTTTTGATTTGGTGATTCAGGTGATTGACCAGGGAAGGGCAGTGGATGTGGCCTATCTGGATTTCAGTAAGGTCTTCAACACCATCCCCATAGGAGGCTGGTGAGCAAGATGGAAAGCCTGGGGTTGGGGAGGAAAATAAGCTGAGTGGAGGCCTGCTGGCAGGAAGAACTCAGGATGGTGCTAAATGGGGTGCACACCGGGATGGCAAGCGTGAAGAGTGGTGTGCCACAGTGGTCAGTTTTGGGTCCGCTCCTCTTCAACATCTACATCAGTGATATTGCGGAGGGTTTGAAGGGGAGGGTGTACCTTTTTGCTGATACAAAAATATGCAATAGGGTGGTCACCCTAGAGGGGATGGAGGACATGAGGAAGGACCTAAAGATGCTCAAGGAGTGGTCTGGGAAGTGGCAGCTGAAATTTAATGCCAAGAAGTGCGCTTTGATGCACTTGGGGAGTAGAAACATATGAGTAGGGTACACCCTAGGTGGGGAGTGTAACAGGGTTGAATAGGACCCTGTTCCAGTTGTTATGGAGAGTTTGAATGCAGGGATCTGTTCTGTTCTTTCCTTTCTGTCTCTTGTCTGTCTGGTTGCACAACCAAATTTTCCTGTGAGACCTAGGATTTGATCACCCGACAGTCTCGCAATTCTCTGCCTCTCGCTATCTGTCTTCACTTGCTGTTCTGTCTTTTCTCCCCCTTGCATATCTGCTGGTATAAAAATACATGCAAATTGTGTGGAAATGTAACTGATATTGGGATCCCTTTGTTTAGAAATTATATAGAAATTAAGGAGGCAGTATAGCGCAGTGGTCTAAGGCTCTGAGCTGCAAATCTGGTGACATCCAGCAGACCAGACCTGGGTTTGAATCCCATAGCTTCCACTTGCATACTGTGTGACCCTGAGCAAGTCACTTAACCTCCTTGTGCTCCCAGGTCGCTCCTGTAAAAAAGCTTTCAGCTTAGTGTGCTATACCTGGTTAAACAACTTAAAAAAAAAAAAAAAAAGTGTTACTGTTGAAATGTATATAATTATAGTGAGATGATTGCAAAAAGCTATTGGGAACTCAAGGGGTTAACCTGAGACCAGTTTTTAAGCCCTGTTTCAGAAGCTGTGGATAAGGGCCTCGGTTCTGGGACATTGTGTTCTGGCTGCAACTGCCTGAAATTTACAATAACATTTTAGAAAAAAAAAAACAGGATGCTTGTTGGGGGGCGTTGCAAAGACTTGTAAGACAGATCTGCAATTTCTTGCAGGATCTTCTGTTTATTCTGCCTTTCTAAATAGTTATTCTGAACAATGTTTTTTTATTTATGTTACTGCTAGTACTAAAACACTTTTTGCAAATTCTACAACTGCTCCTGGTTTTTCCTATGCTTCCTGACCTGTGCCTCAATGACAGGGAGGAAATCAAAAAAAAGAACAGGAGGCATCTGGGGATCATAGTCTCCTCAAACCTTAAGGTAGGAATCCAGTGTAGTAGTGGGAAAGGCCAACGGAATGTTGGTATGCATAGGCAGGGGCATTATTAGCAGAAGGAGGGAGGTAATGATGCCCCTCTACAAAGCCATGGTGAGGCTGCAACTGGAGTACAGGGTTCATTTCTGGAGACCACACCTCCGCAAGGATATAGATGCATTGGAGAGGGCGCAGAGAAGGACAACCAAGATGGTGCAGGGTATGCAAGGGAAGACATACGAGCAGAGGTGTAAGGAGCTGGATGTGTACATGGTGGAGACAAGGAGGGAAAGGAGAGACATGACTGAAACCTTTAAATATGTAAAGGGGCTCAATAAAGTAGAAGAAAGGGGGTTTACTAAAGAGGAAGGCGGGAGGGAGCCAGAACTAGAGGGCACAGCCTTGGATTACAAGGAAAAAGATACAGGGGAAATGTAAGAGGGCATTTCTTCACAGAGAGGGTGGTAGAGTCCTGGAACAGACTGCCGGACGGAGTGGTAGGGGCTAAATTGGTGGAAGAATTCAAGAGGGCATGGGACAGGCATATGGGGCTGAGTATCTGGGAGGGGGAGGTGTGAAGGTGGAAAAATGGGGCAGACTAGATGGGCCGGTATGGTCCTTTTCTGCCGTCAAGCTTCTGTGATTCTCCTCCAGTTGTGAAGAGGGACTACATCTGCCTTCCCCCAGTCCAGTCTTCTCTGTGTGAAGAGCGTACGAGCTTCCCAATAATAAAAGCTGGTATCCCACAGTAGCACACTCCTTAATCCTAGCTAAGCTCTCTGCTGCAGAACTTTCTTCCCAAACCACAGATTGGTTCGATTCTTACATCCTGGGAAGAACTCTGTCTCTAAAAGTTGGCAACTCCCTGTCTTTCTCCCCCCCCCCCCAACACTGGTGTCCCCCAAGGATCAAAGCTTGAATCCATGCTCTTCCCCGTCTTTAATAGTGTCCCCTCTGCATGCTCATCTGCACATCCATGTACAGTATATGCAGACAATACTAGTATATTTGCCTCTGGATCCTCCCTCACTGATCTGATGAACAGACTTCAACTGGGCTTCCACAACATCCAGCAATGGTTCCGAGCTAATCACCTTTTTTCAAATGCAAAGAAAACAGTCTCTATGACCTTCGGAATCTGGCAAAAACTCACTTGAATTCCTGCTGTTCACTCCTCCCACACCCTGGAAGGATCACCCTTGAAGACATCCCCCCCCCCTTTTAAGTACCTTAGGGTGTGGCTTGACCGGCACCTTGATTTCTCTGTACATGTGGACTCCATCCACAAAAAGCTCCACCCAAAACTAGGTGCTCTGTATTGGAACCAAGGGTGCATCTCGCTGCTGGCACATAGAGCCATTGTACAGAGAATGATTCTTCCCCTCTTTGACTATGGGAAACGCCATCTATGGCAGTGCTCCTAAGTCTACCCTCTCTGCCTTCCTCTCTTGAAACAAGATGACTTGCCCATGGCTCCTCCCTTATTACAAAGCACTGGCTGAGCTCCCACCCCTCCTACCTCGCATCTCTTCTCTCTTCCATGTTCTTCCTACTCCCTTCATAGCTCTGGCCATTGTACTCTGGCTCTCCCAACTACGCTGTCTTCTGTGGGCCAAGCTGCAGTCTTCTGACTTTCCAAACTCTGACCTCCATCTGCTCCTTCTCCAATCTTCTACTTGACTTCACTGCTCCTGAGCTATCCTCCCTCACCCCTCTGCTCTATCTTCTCCCTCTCACTCCCTCCCTCTTCCAGTCCTCCTTCATATTCCTTCCTCTCCCCCTCCCCGTTGCTCTGTACATGTGGACTCCCTATCTCTCCCCCCACCTTCCTCTCTCTGTCTGCCTCCCCTATACCTTAATTATTGCCTCCTGGCCATCTTCTGGCAACTCCTCCTCTCTTCTTACTGTTCAAACCTTTTCACTTTTTTCCCACTTCCATAGATGGAGTGCCCTAATGGGCTGTGAAGTTCTCCTTTTCAAAAGAGGCTTACTGTTAATGACTGCTGTTGTTTTTGAACTTTCACCTTTTGTAAGTGTTCTGTGCCTTTTCACTGCATAATTTATGTGGCAATATACTACTTTGTAAGTACTATGTATATGTATGTATATATTCCCCACTACCCTCCCCCAGGATGCATCTGGAAACGAGCTGTTCTTAGCTCTGTATGTCTTTCCTGGTGAAGCTTTTGAAATGAAGCCCATTTTGGAGCCATTGTCCTGTATTCTGTTCTTGGTTCCACTTGTGCTCATGACATACTAACATACTAAAATGCCAGCAGAATAGGCCTAATGGTCTTTTGCGTCTGTTCGTTTGGTCAGCCCCCACCCTGGGAGCTGACCTTGCTGCCCCCTCACACCTTAAACGGTGTTACACCTTAAACGGTGCAACATTTGAATCCTGTTTACATTATAGCCTCCCCCTCTATTGGGTGTTTTGTTTTCCTGATTATTTGTTTTTATTAAAGTGATTTTTTCCCCCAGTTTTCTGAAAAAATAGATGCAGCTGGTATCGGCAGGACTCCAACCTCTAAACGGGATTGGCCCATTGGCACAGAGGTAGGACTACCATTTGTGACGCCAGTGAGCTGGGTTCAAAAATGAACCCTGGGGGCTGGGGGCCATCTGGGGGGGAGGAGGAGGGCTGAGCATCCTAGAGCATGCTTTACTTCTCTGGGGAGAGAACAGCAGGCTCCACAGCGATAATGCCACCTAGGTGACCACAGATGGCAGTGCTGATGGGCCAGCTAGTGGGACGGGAGGGTACCTGCTGCACACATGGTGTCCATGTTGCTGGCACCCAATGGGGATGGGAGGAAACCAGAGGAAACACTCCGAAGGGTGAGCAGGATGATACTGCTACCTCCCAGGCCCTGACAAACCTAAGTGCCAGTCCTCACCCCACACTTTTTGGACTGCAGGAGGATGCCTCCTACCTCAATGGAATCCACCAATGTGGCAGGAGCTGCATGCTGCAGATTCCGTGGGTGAAGATGCAAGAGCCAGAGATGGTGGGGATGGGGTTGGGATGGCAGGTGAGTAGAAGGGGGTGGCACTAGAGACTGGAAATAAAACAGAATGAAAAATAAAATGAATTTCAGGATATTCCTTTTTTATTATGTTTGCCATGCGTGCTTGCATGCAGCAAGCAAACCTCTTCCTATAATAATGGCTTTTGAGGGGCGTGATACTGTCCCTCCAATGCATAGCATGGTTTAATGGGCAAGTCTGTAGCAGATCAATTATCAGCCAGTCTAATTATGACAGTTTTAGCTTAGTGGGTGGAAACTGCATGGACAAAAGGCCGACCCAATCATGGGTTTATGGGTTCCTGTGATGTAGTTGCTCGGCATGCTCCTTATCAGACTGGCCTAAGGTATTCCAAGCATCCAACAGCACATTTCCAGACAGCAACTGTTAAAAGTAATGTGTGTATCTCTGTCTGTCTCACTGTTGGTAAATGGTATTTACTAACTGGTAAAGGTGATTATCCCTGCAACCTTTGTTTTTACATGCTTCAGTAGCATCCATGCTATATATCTCTATTTGTAACAGCATTTATGCACTTCCAGGTTGTAGCTAGTAGCATGCAATATCCCTTTATTTTATAGTTACTGCAGTATAAACACTTTAAGTTTCAAGCAGCCAGCCTTATGTCTGCAATGATCCATGCAGGGGTCAGATTAAGGTTTGTTGCTGCTAGCCAGCAGGGTTGTGACTTGCAAAATCCACTAGCCCCACAGACTATTCTACTGGCCCAGCTGATCTACTTATTTAAATACTACCTTCTCCTGTGCAAGCCTTCCAAGCTACCTAAAGATTTTTGATTACCCCAAAAGAAAATCTAACGGACACAAATGACAACCCTAGGAGGCATACGCCAAGTGCGGTCCAGCCCCTAGCCTTACTGTCTGCTGAGCTTCACTGATCTTCACCTAAGGGAAGCACAAGTAGGACATTTAAATTCTCCCACTCTCTTGCCTGCAGGTCTGCCAACTGAAGTACTAGAAGCAGAACTCGCAGCAGCATAGCCACATCCAGGTTCCATCTCATTGGTGGCTTCTGCTGCAGCAGTTCCCTGGGCACTCCAGCATTTGAGAACGGTGGGTATTGTCCTGCAACCAGTATGAACATACAAAAATGCCAGCAGAAACAGGCCTCATGGTCTATTGAGTCTGCTCGAGTGCGAAGGTAGCCCCTTACAATGCTGCTGACCCTCTCCCCATCCTTTTACCCCTTCCCCTATCCCAACCCCTCTTGAAGCTGTCTACCGTCTTGCAGGCCACTACCTCACCCGGCAAGGAGTTCCACTTGTCCACCACTCTTCCTGTGAAAAAATGTGTAATTTCTCTCCTGAATCTACTCCCCTCCAATCTCAGTTGGTGTCCTCATGTCCCTCCCCTTTCTCCCCTCTGGAAAATCCTCTCTGTATTAGACTTGTTTATTCCCTTCAGGTACTTAAAGGTCTCAATCATATCTCCCCTGTCCCACCTCTCTTCCAGAGAGTACATATTAAACTCTCCCAGCCTTTCCTCGTATGGCTTGCCCTCCAATCCCTGGATCATCTTTGTAGCTCTACGCTGTATTCCCTCCAACAATTTGATGTCCTTCTTCAGGAAAGGGTGCCAGTATTGCACACAGCGCTCCAGGTGGGGCCTTACCAGCGACCTATACAGGGGCAGGTTAACCTCCCTACTTCTGGGGAGATCCCTCTTGCTGTACACCCCAGCATTTTGTTGTCTTTTGCCGCCGCCCTTCTGCATTGAACAGAGTTGTTCATGCTCCCTTTTATGATCACCCTTAGGTCCTTCTCTTCTGTGGAGCAACCCAACTGAACCCCATTTAATTGATAACCCCTCCCCTGGTTCTGAAGTGCAGAGCCTTGCACTTCTTGGCATTGAACTCCAGCTGCCATTTATTTGCCCACTCCTGCAGCTTATTCTGGTCCTCCTGCAACTCCTCACACCCCCAGTGTCCTCTACCACAGCTCCCATCTTGGTATCTTCTGCGAACAGACTGATTTTGCTCTGGATCCCATTTGAGATGTCTGCAATGAAAATCCCAAACAGTGGTGGTCCCAGCATGGATCCTGTGGTATCCGCATGTATCACTGCTCTTGGTGATGAGTCTCCCCCACCAACCTTTGCTGTCTCCCCTTCAGCCAGTTCCTGATCCAGGTAACCATTTTATGTTTATAGATGTATGTAATTAATTCAGAGTCGCCTCTGAAAAAGGGACAGTTTCGGTCTCAGAGGGCCTACCTGGTCAGCAAAATTTAAATAATTTTTGGTCCTGCCCCCACATACTCCAGCTTCCCCCCAATCTCCCAGGTGGCACTGAATCAAAGGCCTTATTGAAGTAAAGTACAGGACGTCCTCAGCATGGCCCTTGTCCAGTTCCTGTGTCACCCAGTCAAAGAACTCTACCAGGTTTGTCTGGCATAATCTGCCCACGACAAACTCGTGTTGCTGGTTGTCCTGGATACCATTTGCCTCCAAGAAGCTCACGAGCCTTTCCTTTAGGATGGTCTACATGAGTTTGCCCACGATCGAGGTGAGGCTCACTGGTCTGTAGTTCCCTGGTTCATCCTTTGGCCCACTTTTATGGATGGGCACCACGTGGGCCATCCTCCAGTCCTGTGGCACACATTCTGTGTCTAGGGAGATATTGAACTGGTGGGTCGGTCCCCTCTCCCTCAGCAGCAGGGAGCCAGGATTCACTGACCACAGGCAGGGGATTTTACTGCAAGCAGCTGGGACTCCACAGCTGTTATGAGCCAAAGGGCAGAACTGAGCTAGTAACCAGATTCCTTCTTGCCTTACAGGAGTAAAAGCTAGACCTTGCCTGTTCAACAGCTACCTGATTGTTTTTATTTTTGTGTTGTGCAGGGATCACTTAGCGGCCGTTCGTTTACTGCAAGCTCGAGCTGAGGAGCTGAAGCAAACATCAGTGTGATGTAGCCTGTGCCTCAGTGGCCTAGCAAATTGGGTGCTAAAGGGCAAAACAGTGCGAACCACAACAATAGTGAGGGGGCTTAAAAGGATTCTCCCAGACCCACAAAGTGGCAGACTTCACCTGAGGGGAAGGGCAAGTAGGAGATTTAAATTCTTCCACGCTCTTGCCTGCAGGTCGGCTGACTGAAGCACTACAAGCGGCACTTGCAGCAGCATAGCTGCATCCAGGTTCCATCTCGTTGGTGTCTTTTTGTTCAATCAAGCATTCTCAGAAACTTAATGTCTGCTATGTATGTCTTTGTTATTAATACCATGGTTTTTAAATTTATTGTTGTATGGATTATTGTAAGGGTGCCCTGAGCTCAGGAAGGGCCCCTTGTATAAATAAATGTTACCTTAACCTTCTACGCTCGATGGTGGCTTCTGCTGCAGCAGTTTCCTGGGCACTCCAGTGTTTGAGAAGGGCGGGTATTGTCCTGTAGCCAGTGGATCAGTGCCCTCTCCCTCACAGTAGCAGGGAGCCGGGACCCACGGATCACAGGCAGGGGTTTTTAATGCAAGCGGCGGGGGCTCCATGGAGCTATTCTGAGCCAAAGGGCAGAACTGGGCTGGTAACCAGATTCCTTCTTACCTTGCAGGAGTACAAGCTAGACCTCTTCTGTTCAACAGCTACCTGATTGTTTTCTACAATATACAGGGAACAGTCAGATACACCCACCCTCCCCTGGGTGCTCTTGCTTTATAGGCATGTAGCGCTGCCCACAACACCTGATAGGAGATAGTAAGGTACAAAAAAAAAAAACACCTCACTGTTCTGTTCTTATTTTGTCCGCATTTCCTGCCAAGAAACAAGAATCTGCACTCTGTCAACTATAAAAGAAAAGAAAAAAAAAAAAGACCTTGTCAGTTGCAAAAACTGTGGTGCACTGTACAATAGGCTCTACAAACTGCAACCAGGACCCTGCTGTGTGTGCTGTGCCACAGCAGATCTTGCAACCAACTACAGGATGCTTGGACTATAATATACGACCTCCAATACAGGGAACTTTGCTGCAACTCCACCCCACCCCCAGTACCAGCATGTCAGCCAGGGGCCAGGACTCAAGGCAGGGCCCAGAGACTGGCAGTTGGTGAGGAAAAAGAGCCATCATAGGAAAGAAACCAAAACCCAGGAGCATTTCCCACTCATCCAAACCAAAAACGGGTTCGCTCCACTGCTACCAACCACAGACAAAGGAATACAAGTTAAAGAAATCAAACTACCAAAAAGGCTAACACACCAATTAAAACCGATGCAAACTATGATAAAAACAAAAATAGTAATACTCAAAATATAACCAATACCAAAACCAAATGCAATAACAAAAATACTAAAACTCAAAATAAAAACACAAATATAAACAAAAGCAAAATTCTCATAATCTGGGATGCCATGATCTGAGGAGTGGAACACCACCTAACACAAAATGTTAAAAGCGACATCATGGTAGTCTACCAGGAGCCTCTGCAAGTAGGGACACTAACAGCATAAAGACAACTGTGCAGGAATCCAGGGATGTTACACATATTAACAATACACCTTGGTACCAATGTCTTGGCAAATCTCAGTTCCGGAGGCCAAGAAACACTTTGAGGACCTGGCCAAGAAACTTTCTTCCCTTCTGTCCAAATTAGCCTTCTCAGAAGTGCTGCCAGTGTAGGGGGAAAAAGGAAAAAGCACCAAGCGAGTCAGAGATTGAAGTAGGTGAATTCAACTCATGGCTGTGTGACTGGTGTCAAGACAAGGGATACCACTACGTAGGGAACTGGCACAACTTTTGGGAAAGAGCTTTTTTAAATAAGACTGATTGCACCTAAACAGAGAGGGCGTTCGAGCACTCTGACAAAAATTTGACCTCTATACAGGTAGTTTAAACTAAATAAAAGAGAGTATGATGCAGCTCACACCCTTGCCATCGATGGGCTGGTAATCACTCCCTAAAATGTCAAATGCATGCATAGAAAAAAAATCTGAGCCAATATCCGGCCGAACTAGCAACTTCTATAATCTCTCGGCCAGAAAGAGCAAACTGGAGCAGTCCAGGAAGAGGGTACAACCTCACACTTAAGAGGATGTACATTTCTGGAAGGCAATAGCTGCAAATACTAGGAGCCTAACCAACAAATTCCTGAATCCGCAGCCATCTTGGAAACAGGTTGGACTGGGTGGCTGTAACAGAAACGTGGTTCAGGGAAAACCATGGATCTGATATGGCCATTTCCGGTTACAATCTGTTCAGGAAAGATAGGCAGGGCAAAAAAAGAGGGGGGTGTAGCCATTTACATTCGGGAGGAAATAAAAGCCACAGAAGGAAAAGGGCAACCTGGGGACTTCAAGTCACTGGTTAACAGTAGACATGGGCAAGGGAAAAACCTTCAGAATCTGTCATGTACAGGCCCCCAAATCAAGGAGAAAAAGGAGACGAAGACCTAATGGAGGAAATCCGCAAAATGTCTGATAAAGGTGAAGTAATGTTGGTGGAGGACTTCAACCTACCAGATATTAACTGGAGCACACTAACAGCAGCAACAACAAGAAGTAGGGATTTCGTCTTGTCACTACAAGGCATGAGACTGTGCCAACTTGTTAAAACCCCAACAAGGGGAGATGCCATTCTCAACCTTGTCCTCACAAACTCTGAAAGGATCAAGGACATCAAAGTGGGATTCCATAAGGACAACAGTGACCATCGCATGGTAAGCTTTTAGGTAAACATAATACAGGACACCAGTCAGTCAAAGATAAGGGTGCTAGATTTCAGAAAGACTGACTTCTAAAAAATGAGGACCCAGTAGCTAGTTAATGGAAATAGAGGTTGAGGAGGTGGAGGTCCTGTGGGGGAGACTCGAGAGCAATAGACTACCACAGAAAAATGTGCCAGATGGGTCAGCAAAGCAAAAAGAAAGAGATTCTCTATGGTTTTCCAAGGAAGTGGCTACCACAGTCAAAGAGACAAAGATGTACAGCATATACCAGGAAACCAAAACTGAGACTGGGAGTCGACAAGGAAAAAATTAGTAACAAATTAGAAAGACAAAAGCCCAGATGGAGGAAAAGATAAGGGGCAAAGAGAGGAGACAAATCATTTTTTAGATACATTAGGGAACGTAGGAAGGCAAAAGGGGAATAGTAAAGATCACTACTGAAGGGAAATGCAACAAACATGACCCAGAGAAAGCCAAAATCCTCAAAAAATATTTATGCTTGGTGTTTACCAAAGAGGATACAGGGGATGGCCCAGCTCTAAAGATACACAATATCCCAGGACCAGGGGTAGACATGCTTCCCTTTACAGAAGCCAAGTACAGGAGGCACTAAATAAACTAAAAGTGAACAAAGCCATGGGTCCAGATGAGATGCACTCCAGAATCCTTAAGGAACTAGGGACAGAATTAGCAGCCCCCTCTAGCACTTCTATTCACAAAATCCTTGAAGAGTGGTGTGGTACCCAAAGATCGGAAAAAGGCAATAGTGGTTCCACTTCACAAATCGGGCAGCTGCAAAGAGGCTAGTAATTAGACTAGTTAGCTTCACATCTATAGTAGGGAAACTAATAGATATACTACTCAGAGGATCATAGCCGTCCTCAAATAAGACCCTAAATGGCACAGTTTCACAGCAGGTAGGTCATGCCAGACACATCTGCTTGAGTTTTTTGACTACGCTACAAAAATAGTGGATGACAGTAGGGCAGTAGATGTGGTCTACCTAGACTTTAGTAAAGCCTTCGACTCTGTTCCACACAGAAGGCTGATAAAGAAGCTTGACCACACAGGGGTTGGTCCAGAAGTGGTCAGATGGGTACAAAACTGGTTACAAGGCAGAAGCCTGAGGGTACAGGTTAATGGAACACAATCAACAGAAGGCAGGGTGCCCCAGGGCTAAGTGCTGGGGCCTCTGCTCTTCAATGTTTTTATAGCAGACATCGCTGATGGACTGGAAGGGAAGGTGTCTGTTTGCAGATGACACCAAGATATGTAACACTATGGACACCTCAGGAGTGAGCAAGACTTCAAGAAACTAGAAGAATGGTCTGGAGTGTGGCAGCTGAGATTTAACATCAAAAAGTGCATGGTCATGCACATGGGAAAGAAAAATCCAAGAAAGGAGTATTGCCTAGGAGGCGAAAGACTGGTGGCCTCGAGCCAGGAATGAGATCTGGGAATCGTAATCTCAGATGACTTGAAGGTTAGTAAGCAGTGTGAGAAGGCAACATTTGAAGGCCAACGGAATCCTGGGCTGCACTGGGAGGGGAATCATGAGCAGGAGGAGAGAGGGGTGGTACTACCACTGTATAGATCGACGGTCAGGCCTCACCTGGAATATGGAGTCCAATTCTGGAGGTCTCGCCTCAGGAAGGACATTGGCCAGGTGGAAGCAGTACAGAGAAAGGTGACAAAAATGATTCAGGGTCTGCAGTATATGTCCTACGAGAAAAGACTTGGGGAGCTGAACATGTACTCCCTGGAAAAGAGAGGGGGGACATGATTGAAACATTCAAGTACATAAAAGGCACTAACAAGGCACAGTAACTTTTTCACTTCAAAAAGGGCTCCAGGACCAGGGGACATGAGTGACCTCAGGCTGCAAGGAGGGAGGTTCTCTACCAACACTAGGAAGTTTTTCTTCACAGAAAGAGTGGTGGACACCTGGAACAGCCTGCCCCAAGAGGTTGTGGGGGTCAACACTGGGGGGGTATTCAAGAATGCATGTATAACCCCTCACCCCTGCCTTTTTACTAAAACGACAGGTGGCATGCTGTTGGCATTGGCAGCAATACCTGGTGGGGACCTGGGTTCAGGGAGGATGAGGTTACCTGGCACAAGGGGACCTAGGTTTGACTACTCTGCACAGGGGCACCCAAGTAAATCCGACTACAGGAAGCAATAACTGTAATGTCCAGAACCAGGATTGGGATTTTTCAGTGTGGCTTTTATTCATAACTAGCTGAACATAACAAGGCATAGCTGGACCCCCAAAGGGCTACGTTTACTGTAAATGCAGACTAGACTACAAGGCGGTCCACTTAAAGAATGAACCCATTTCTACTGTTTTCTGGCTCTGGACCCACCAGGCACTCAGCCCGGACTTGCATGCGCTTTGGATACACAGCCCGACTGGCCCGGCTCCCCTGCTGGCCACTTGACTGACGGTCCATTTAAAGAATGGACCCAATTTATTTGTTATGGCTCCCATCAAACTAGGAGAATTATTTTCCCAAGTTGTGGCTCCCCACACCCCTTAGAGTCTGCGACTCCTAGAAAGATTTTCCAATTTGAGACCCACATCTGGGTACCTACCTCATCACTGGCCAGGCGCATGAGGCAAGTAGCAATCACAGTAGAAATCCATAGAGGTGGACCTGGTTACTAAAGATGGGAGGTGTTCCCACCTCCAGTTCCCACAGCCCATACCCGGCCATTTCTCGGGACAAACGGAAACTAAAACTTCGAAATGTAGATTAAACGGTGGATGACCTGTAGCACCCTCTCTACATTACTTGAATCCATAAAGACTTTAAATTTTGAACCTACTCCATTTGTTTGTCCTAGTACAATAAGCATCCCAAATAGTAGTTCACATCCCAGCTTTCTTCACATTTCCCAAACTGAAGAAACATATTGTTTGCCCTCTCAAATTAGAGCAAAACACTCATCCTTTCGTTGCAGGTGCCCCACAAGCTAAGTACAACTTCGTTCACTGTTACAGACAAAACAGAAACTGTAGAAAAAGGCAGCTTTCTTCTTGTAGTAGATATTAGAAGATTGCCCTAAGAATCCACTGAGAGGATACTACTCCCCGGAGAAGAACCACTGAAGAGACCTGGACAGCGGTCTCCACCACTTAAAACGGGACACTGACCTTCTCCCACAGAAGGTAAACAAAATACACTTCCTTCCTGCTTGACAGTAAACAGGAGACTTCCTTCTCACAAGGAGGTAAACAGAAACTGACTTTGAAAACTCCCAGCGTTCTATCTCACTCCCTTAGCTGCAGATTCCAATGTGGCTTATGCAGCTGCGACAGTTCTATGGTGATGTCATCTCTCAGTCTCAGCTGAGACTGAGACAGAGTGAGACAGTGTGAAACCCATTTAACTGGAGTTTCACAAGCTGCCTTCCCTGCCTACCACTAGGTCTTACTGGGATTCTAGTAACCCTGGGGAACAAGGGGGTTACACATGGGATAGATACAAGGGAGCCCTGACTACAAAGGGCAACTAGAGTGTCAAAATAGGTCTAAAACAAATGGGCAGACTAAATGGACCAAATTGTCTCTTTCTGCCATCAACTTCTATGTTTCGAACAGCATTTGGCTAGTGGACTGGTGCCAGTTTTGAGCCTGGCCATGAACACATGTGGTCACGCAGTTTGCATTACAGGAACAGACAGCTGGGGCGTGTGTGTGTGTGTGTGTGTGTGTGTGTGTGTGTGTGTGTGTGTGTGTGTGTGTGTGTGTACACCTGACATTGACAAATGCTTGCTACATAAGACATCTGTATGAAGACAGACTCATTGACCCTATGACATCTGCTTGTACACTTGGATACCAATGATCTGGTGAACCGGCCCGTGGCAACAGTGAAGCAGAACTTTGAGGCTGGGGGACAAACTGAGGGTGCATTTTATTTTTATTTATTTTAGTCTTTGGTAACTGGGTTAGGCCCACTAGGCACAAGTGCCTGTTTTCAGGGGCAACCTGGGAGCACTGGGCGGTTAAGTGACTTGCTCAGAGTTGCACAGTATGCAAGTGGAGGTTGTGAGAATCAAACCCAGGTCTAGTCTGGTGGATGTACCAACCTTGTTCACAGCTCATTACTCTAACCTCTAGGAGGCTTCCCTGGCCTTTTTCTGAGATCCTTCCTGTGTGGAATAGGCAGTAAAGAATGGGGACAAGACATTTTTTTTTTTTCAGGTATGTAAGCAATGGGAGAAAGACCAGGGGAAGGATTGTAAGGTTGGGGGGGGGTGTTTGGAGTTTTGGAGGGGTACCAGGAAAAAGCAGACATCCTGAATGAATACTTTTGTTCAGTGTTCAGAGGAATGGGAAGGCAAGGGAGCACAGATAAGTGTCAGGGGCATCAAAGGAAGGGAGGTGGACACTAGTCCATTTACAGAAGAGTCCTGAAGGAACTTGCAAATCTGAAAGTGGACAAGGCAGAGGCCAGATGGGATGCATCCAAGGATATTGAGGGAGCTCAGAGGTGCTAGCTACACCTCTGACAGTCCTGTTCAACCTCTCACTGGAGACAGGAGTGGTCCTGGAGGAGGGCAGATGTAGTTCCGCTTTACAAAAGTGGTAGCAGGGAGGAAGCTGGCAATTACAGGCCAGTCAGCCTGACTTTGGTGGTGGGGAAATTAATGGAATCACTGAAGGAAAGGTTTTGGAATATCTTGAATCAGTGGCTTACAAGATCCAAGGCAGCATGGATTCATTGGGGGTGGAAGAGAAGAGTCATGTCAAACAAGTCTGATAGATTTCTTTGACTGGGTGACCAGGGAGTTGGATCAGGATGGAGTGGTGGATGTGGCCTACTTAGATTCAGTAAGGTCTTTGACACCATTCCACATAGGAGACTCCTAAACAAGTTGGGCAACCTAGAACTGGGTCCTAAGGTGGTAAACTGGATAAGAAATTGATTTGGGAAGAAGTGTCAGAGGGTGGTGGTGAACAGAGTTCACTCTGAGGAAGGGTGCCACAAGGATTGGGACTGGTCCTCTTCAATGTCTTTAATGACATTGCGAATGGACTAGAAGGGAAGGTATGCCCTTTTGCAGATGACACAAAGATTTGCAATAAGGTAGACCCTCCGGGGGGGGGGGGGCTGGAAAAAATGAACAGATTTAAGAAAGCTTGTGTGGTTAAGAGGTGAGGCAACTAAGTTTCAGTGCGAAGGAATGCCAAATTATGTACTTGGGGCACAGACACTCTGGTGGAGTACAAAATGGGGGGGACTGGTACTGGCAACCACCAAACAGGAAAGAGACCTGTCAGTAATACATCTGATGACCTAAAGGTGGTCAAACACTTTGACAAGGCAGTGGGGAGAGCCAGTGTGATGATAGGGTGCATATGGAGGGGTATCACCAGCAGAAGGAGTGAGATGGTGATACCACTGTGTATAAATCTCTGGTGAGACATCACCTAGAGTACAGTGTCCAGTTCTGGAGACCACATCTCTGGAAGGACATAGAGTAGAGGCCCTCCTGAGGAGGGCAACCAAAATGGTGTAGGGTCTGCATCTAAAGCCCTATGAGGAGAAACTGAAGCACCTCAATATATGCACCCTGGAGGAAAGGAGGGAAAGGAGTGATATGGTAGATACTTTCAAATACCTCACTGGTATAAATCTGGTTCAAGAGGGAAGACATTTGCACAGAAAAAGATGCTCAAGAAGAAGGGGTCATGCTATGAAGCTGGAAGGGGGTAGACTCGGGGGAAGAGATGTCAGGAAGTACTACTTCACAGAAAGCATGGCGGATGCCTGGAACGACCTCCCAGCAGAAGTGGTGGGGGCCAAAACTGTAATGGGATTCAAGAAGGCATGGGACAAGCATAAAGGAACCTTAGTGGTAGGAAAGGGGTGGAGGTAAAGCCTGAGATAAAGTAGGGTCTGTGGTGTTGCAGTAAGTAGGGAAAATGGGCAGACTAGCTGGGGTAAGCGGTCCTTATCTGCCATCAAATTCTATGTGTTTAAAATTCTATGAATAGGGGGCATGGGAATGACAGTATAAGGAAGGGAATGAGGCATTTAATGTCTGGTTGAAGGGATAGTGTCAGGAGATGGGGTGCCACGTTATTGGGAACTTCGTGGGCTTCTGGTAAGGTTGCCACCTGTCTGGTTTTTGACTGGATCACCCAGTTTTTTACTTGTCCGGTTCTCCAGTTTCCTCCATCTGCTCTGGTTTTCCCCCCTGCAGGGTCTACAGACCATGGATACCACCGCACTACTGCGTTGCTCCGTCCCAAACGTAAATCATTCTTGCACCCCCACCGCCACTCTGCAGTGGCAGCCATAGCACTGCTGCACCACCAAACTGTTACTTAAATCGCAGTTTGTTCACATTCAGATTCACACTTTTAAGAATAAAATGTAAATGCTGCCTGGGATGGGTCTATAATGCCGTGCCACCTGACTGTTCAAGTCCGGTCCAATTATGTCACTAGACTGAGTAGAAGAAAGACTAATTTTTCTTTTGAGCTCCAGATTATTTATTAGGCAGGCATGGTTAGGTGGTAGCGCAGCAAAGTCTTAAATATTACCGTAAAGTCTGTTGCTGATGAGTTAAGTTATAAGTATACTGTCTCTGACTGAAGCCTGAGGTGAGGACTGGAGGAACCGAGTAGAGCTGCAGCCTGGAATGAGAATGATGTGCAGTGCACTGTATTGAGAATCCTACAGTCACTCTGTCTCTTAATCCAACCCCCTCCCTTGCTCCGACTGTCTGGGACCCTGGTCCCTGCCACTTTCTGGTCTCCCTCTCCTGCCCAGCTAGACTTCCAGGAGTTTGGTCCGTTTTTCACAGTAGCAGTCTGCATTGAAAGCCCCACCAATCCGTGGCTTCCATTACCGACTAGCTAATTTTCTACCAATCGGGTTGCTGTCCGACTTGCAGTAACCACCCACTGAAATTCATTGATTTTTATTGGTCCTTAAAAAGGGACCAATCATTTTCTTTTGCTGTCTGGCCCTGGAAAATATGAATATGCAGCGGGAAATAAAAACAAAAGGGCACCCCTACTCCTGGCTATAAATACCCTAGCTTTTAGCTGCCTTATCTGTCCTCGGACAACCTCTGCTGGCTAACTGACTGCATCAATCCTTGATGACCACCACTGCGAATCTGCGATATCTGCTGCTGCTACCTGATCTCAAGGGACCACCACTACAGGACAGAAGAGAAAAAACTTTGGGTGAAGAAGAGCTATCAAGAAGAGCTGCATCCACCACCACTGCTGCTTACCAGAGAAGAGACTGGAGACAGAGGGAGAACATTCTGCTACAAATAGGATCACCTTTGTAAGGTAGGCTTGCCCTGTTTTAAAGTGGATTAAATTAATAATTTAATAGTGAATATCCAGGGCTCCCAGATTAGGCTGTTTTTGAGTGCCCTGCCATTCTGTTCGTGTGTGTGTGTTTTTTTTTTTTTTTTACTGGGGGGGCGGGGAGCTACAGTATGTGATTAGAATTAAATTCTGAACCCCATCACTATAGTGTATGCTCAGGACTATAAATAATGAATTTATATATAACAAATACTGCAGTTCTTTTTGGCTGGAGTGGACTGTGGACAGGCTTGAAAAATTACAGTATTTAGTTTTAACAGGAATGTTACATTATTTCAATATAAAATATAAAATGTTGTGTATTCAAAAGTTATAAAATTCTTTCATCATGAAACATAATTTGTGTTTGCCATTTTTGTTACTGAACAGTTCATTTTTGCTGTACTTCAAAGTACTGTACTTTTAATAGGGATGCTGTAAGGCTGGCTCACCAATTTAAATAGTCTTAGTCTTGTGTGTTATATTATTCATATTGTATCTTCAAAAGTTATACAATTCTGTCATCATGAAACATAATTTCTGTTTGCCACTTTTGTTACTGAAGTTCTTTTTGACTGGACTTGAAACTACAGACTGCAGTTTCAAGTCCAACCAAAAAGAACTTCAGTAACAAAAATGGCAAACAGAAATTATGTTTCATAATAATAGAATGTTATAGTTTTTTTTAAGTACTTAATTGAACAGGGACGCTTGCTGTAAGGCTGTCTCGCCAATTAGTATGGTGTTAATATTATGCATTCTGCATACTGTATGGGAAACAAACTATCAGAGTAGGTCTCATCTTAGGCCCTGTCCACACTACACTGGAGCCACCTCTCTAACGTTACAGGGTGCCCAAACCGTTAGCGCAACGGTTTGCGTTTACACCTGTAATGTTACAGGAGGCGTGTCCGTAACAGTTGTCGAAACCACACGTGAGGTGGTTTCAACAATGGTTACAGAACCGGATCCGCCACTGTACTGTTACCGGCTGTAGTGTGGATGCGTGGAAATGGTCCCCTGCAGTGCCCGTAGCACAGCGCGAGCTGCATTGTGGGATCAGGTGCTGCTGTAACGGTTGCCCAGCTCTCGCAGTGTGTACCAGCGGTACTGGTCCCATACCAGGCACCGCCACAGTGTGGACACACTGTACCGCTCCCCAGCCGTAATGGTTTGTGGACAGGGCCTTACTGTAGTTATGTAGCACTTATTGAGTGGGAAGACAAGCAAACCACAGGTGTGGACTGGGCCCTGAGTTGCACAGCGACTGGCCTGGAATTTTTGTGCATGCACTCAGTCTCTGGTTCAGGGCAGCAGGCAGGAGAAAACTCAATAGGGAACCTGCAGTCAGGCTAGGGGTCGAGTGCTGTCATGTAGTAAAGGCACCCCATTTTCCTCTCACCTGGTGGGGGATGAGGTTGATGCACTGGCACTGCTGTCTGTCTCAGAAGAAATCCCTTCAAGTAACTGAAGGGAAATCTGCTCCCTGCCGGGGGTGGCTTTTTCTGCAGCTCTGCCATGTTGCTTTTTAATGGTGAAGTTGGCCAAAACAAGCTTACCACCTGATAGATTCAGAAAGTGGGATGTCCTGCATCTCTTGTGGTGCTACACCATCCACTTCAACACACATGGGAGAGAAATGGCCCATGGCCATTTCGGCTAAGGCAAGTTTAAAAAAATGAAAATCAGTCCACAAATGTTACACTTATTAATATGGCTGTAACACAGTGGTGTGTGTGTGTGTGTGTGTGTGTGTGTGTGTGTGTGTGTGTGTGTGTGTGTGTGTGTTCCTTGCTTCGTTGATATTGTTTGAAGTACAGAAAAGACCAACTCATCCAAAACCTAAAAGTGCCTTTCGTGTTTCATTCAAAAATGTTGAAATACTGTATTGTATTTGGTGCTTTGCATCTATGATGAGCTCAGTGCCACAGCAAAACTCCTGAAGTTAGCAGAAACTTCCTTGGACAGGATTATCCTTCCATAATCAAGTAAAAACACACATGCCCAGATATTCAAACTGCGCCAGGCTGTGGCACAAGCTTGGGCGCAGCACAACTTGGCTGCGCAGGGGCGTTGACTGGGCGATATTCAACGGAGCTGCGCCATGGCACAGCAACATTGAATATCGCACCCTGGCCACCCGCAGTGAGCATGGTGCAGTGGCACTGCACCAGCACAAGTGGCTAGAGTGGAGCAGGGGGATGCGCTAGCGCAAGTTCCATTGCGCTATGCGCAGCAACCACGATATTCAAAAGTGCACATGCAAATGGGGCCATAATGTATGCAAGGCGCAAATGGGGCCATTTGCATGACATTATGGCACCATTTGCATGCAGGTGTGCAGATTCCCGGCAACTTGCGCCTGGCACCCTGCCAGGCAGCAGCCGTCGGGTGGGACAGACTCCCCCTGCACAGCATGGCAATGTGCCCCACAGCCCGATCGCGGGCTTCAGTATAAATAAAACAAATCCAATATCCCTAGTGGTCCAGTGGACCGTTGTCTGCCCGATCGCGGGCATTTGTAATAAAGATTTCTGTCCCATATCCCTGGTGGTCTGAGCGGTACCCCCTCCCACCCGCCCACTGAGCCCCGCCCCTCTCCCCCGGTCAGCCGTCGGGCGGCAGCACCCACGCCTGCCGCCTGCCGATGACACCATAAACGGGCTATACACCCATTGGTCCACAGTGTGAGCCAATATAAAGTGCAACCCGATACCACACTACACATTCAGATATGTGAATGGATCCATTCACTTATCTGGAATGATAATATAATAGAGAGCTACGCACGCCCATTGGCTTCAGGACCAATGGCATACAGCCCCATTTCACGGTGTCAGCTCAGCTGGGCTGTGGGGCAGCAGGCGGTGGTGTGCTGCTGCCACCGGCTGACCCGGGGTGAGTGGGGCAGTGGGGCTCAGTGGGCGGTGGGAGGGTACTGCTAGACCACCAGGGATATTGGACAGAAATCTTTTTGTACAAATGCCTGCGATAAACGGTCCACTGGACCACCAGGATATTGGACAGAAACCTTTTATTACACATGCCTGCAATCGGCATAGGCGGGCGCTGCCAGGTGCAGCCGGAGCTCGAGTGGCCACCCACAGGTGGCAGCTGTCGTGTTGCGCCCTGCAACGTGGAAGCTCACCTGTGGGTGGCCATCCGTTCCTTTTTTTTTTTGGATCAACTTTGTGCTGGCGCAGGTAAGGGTTGCGCATGCATGGCTCCGCACATCCCGGGCTGTGCAGAGTATGCATGGGCACGCTCCCCCTACCTGTGTCTGCATACATTAATGATGCGCTCCAGCACATCAGGATTTGTGCCGTGCACTTTTCCCTTTTGAATATCGCGCCGGGGCGCATCAGTGGGTTGCGCATGGCAATACAAATTCAAAGTACAGTGCCAAGGAACTGATAAGACAATATGAGCCAAACTGCCAATTCTGCCAGTTTAAAAATAGAAATCATACATGTGCAATCATTATGTGCATGTCACGTGTGCAATAGTAATTTTACAAACTATAATGGGTGATTTTTTTTTCTAATATCATTTCTTTTCCTAATCCTACTTATGTGCTTTTTGCTCCTACCATAATATGAAAGTGTTTTAAATCTTTAATCGTCTAACTTTCAAAGTGTAAAACTATTATATCATTAATTCATAAGTGGTGTTGTGGTGCAGTTCCATAATGTCCACTGATGCAGAAAATTTATGTAGTGGTTTTAGTTGGTCATCAGTTTTTAAAGGGGTGGGCCCAAAAACGGGGTGTGGTTTAGGGCCAAACTAGGGGAGGAGCTTAAGGTCCGGTTTTTGCCTTATTCAGAGGTGGCAATCCTAGCTTCTGGGATGGGAGGCTCTTTAAGGATGACAGCCTTCACTGGATGAGGGAGGGGTCCAGTGCCCTGGGGAGCAGTTTGATGTCTATATTGGACAGTTAAATTGACTGTGGGGGAGATGGAGGTTCGAGCAACCACTGAGAAGAGAAAGTGGGTGGGAAACTTATCTAGGGCTCCCCCTGAACAGGGGATTATAAACAGCAGGGCAGGTAACAGTATGGTCGAAGTTTGGTAGTAAAAACCTTTACTTGTACATGAGTATATATGGTATAATGTGCAGAATTAAAAAAAAAAAAAAAAAAAAAAAAATTGTACTGCAGAAAAAATGCCATGTGAAGCATTTTTAACCTGCACTTACATGACTAGAAAAATTGCCTTTAATATAGGATTGCTTTTTGGTGCATTTTAAACAAACAAGAGTTTAATTTCTCTTTCTGCTGTTAGAATCTTGATGAAATAGCAGCAGCATTCTTTTTTTTTTTTTTTTAAATTTGACCTGACAAGGACTAGCAAATATTCTCAATTTTCACCTGGGGGGGTTTTGTACAAGAAGTATTGAGTAATACTGAAGCAGGATAAGCTGTTAGTGGTTTTGTTAATGGGGAAATTTGGCTAGGACACTGGTAATTCCCCTAGATCTTTAACATCTAAATGAACTGCCACCAGAACAGATAAATGGGACTGCAGTTGAAGGCAGTATAACACAGTGGTTTAGGGCTCTGAGCTGCAAACCTGGAGACCTGGGTTTGAATCCCACAGCCCCCAATTGCATACTGTGTGACCCTGAGCAAGTCACTTAACTTCCTTGTGCTCCTCAGGTTGTACCTGGAAACGAGCTTTGGCTTAGTGTGCCTTTCCTGGTTAAACAATTTCCCCTTCCCTTCCTTTAATGTCTTCTAAAAAAAAAAAAAAAAATTCACCTAACAGTGTAGCATGCCACTAACACCATGTTGGGGCATCTGTATCAGGGGTGTAGCCAGAAATTTTCGTTTTCGGATACAGTCTCCAACAGTTACACCACCCCATTAAAAAATGTACACAACCTTTCCACGTGGCACCCCCTTCCAAACAAGTCAGGCTGTTGTCAGATGATTCCTTTAATCTTTAAAGAGGTTATACATGTATCTGTCTCCTAAACAGAAGTTTAAACACACTCCTCAGTGGCCTACACTAACCCAAATACTTTAGATTAGAATGAAAATGTTAACAGAAAGTCATATGGTTTGTGACAGGCACTAAACAAAACTGTACACAAATGTGTACAGTGAGTATCCCTGTCTACACCCTTGATCTGAATGGTTACTTAACCAAGGGTAGCCTACCCCATTTTTGTGCACTGTCGCATCAAATGCATCAGCTGCCTCTGAATGCTAGTAATATGAGAGCCACTACTGCTAACCAGAATACTTTCTAGTACTGAAGCACCTACATGTTGACTAACTCTTTGCAATCTATTTTTTTCTCAAAACCAGTATCTCTAGCAAGATATTGTCTTCCCTTATGAAAAAAGAAATTTACTTTAACATATATTAACAATATAGCTACATATAATGAAATATATTCCAATCTACTTGTTACTATATTGTAATGTACTGGAAAATCAAGAATTTAAATGTTATAATTTGCAAATATATTGCAATGTACTGTAAATATACATCTTATGGCTGCTTTAGTATATTATGTATATTGCAAAATCTTGATTAAATTCCAAATATATTGAAATAAGGGTGGTAAATGTTTATTGGTATATTGCCAGTATATGTATAAATGTATTTTTATATTTCATATATATTACATGTGTAACATATATTAATATAACTAACTTACCCAGACAAAAACAAAGGAAATTATTTATGATCTACACATACATCTATCTGTACAACTGGAGTTCATCTTGTTAATCATGGAGATATTTGCCTTGAATTATTTTATACTGCAGCTTTAATTCAAACATGCATTTTATACATTTATATTTACACATATGACTTGCCTCACAAGTGCCTGCTTGCTAAAGGTTCAGATTGGTATTTATACCACCCCGTTTTCACTTTTAGGTCAGGGTGAGATCCTACATATAGTTACTTTATAACTTGTATCTTTCTTTTTAGTTTTAAGCTAATGTTGTAAATTTGAAAGTATTGTAAAAGTAGAAATGATCATGATTTTGGCTGATAATCTGTTTTTGAAATATGCAAATTAGTTATGCAAATGTACACGTGGGATGAAACTAAGCATTTACAAAAATATATAACGTATAAAATATCTTGTAAAAAATATACATAACACAAAGAATACAGTAGATATTTTGAAATATACTAATATATTTCAGACAATGCATTACTAAATAGATTGCTTTAAAGCATGTCAGTGCATGAGGCAGAATATGTGGTTTCAATATATGCTGAGATACGCTGTGCATTATATTTCATTGAGTCAATGTATTTCTCAATATAGTGACATACATATTTTTGCATACTATGGGTTAAAAATAGTCTGTTTAAAAATATATTTCATAATATATTACATTGGGACAATGCGTTTCTCTGTCTTGACATACATTATCACATACTGTATAGCAGGAAATATTAACTTTCAGTTTATTTTTGCTATATTAGCTTAACTGACAAAAGCGCTAAAATAAGCTGATTCCTGATATTACAGGAAGCAAAGTGCTGTAACTGAACATGAAGCTGATGCTTTAGCATAGGAACATAGAAGTTGATGGCAGATAAGGACCACAAGGCCCATCCAGTCTGCCCATTTTTTCTACCTTATGAATGTGCCATAGGCATGTACTCTGTCAATGGCCTATCTATTCATACTCATCTGTATTGCTCCCTTATGCCTATCCCATGCTTGTTTGAAGCCCTGCACTGTATTCATATCCACCACTTCCTGAGGTAGACTGTTTCATGCATCCATCACCCTTTCTGTGAAAAAGAACTTCCTCCCATTACCCCTTAATCGGCTTCCCTCTAATCTCATGCTGTGTCCTTTTGTCTTGCTATTTTTCTTATACTGAAACATGTTACACTCTCACCTTGTTAATTCTCTTAAGATGTTTGAATGTTTCCGATCATATCACCTCTCTCCCTCCTTTGCTCTAGGGTATACATATTGAGCTCCATTAATCTGTCCTCCATATGTTTTCTGATTCAGTACCTGCACCATTTGGGTTGCCCTTCTCTGGACTGCCTCCATTTTAATGTCCTTGTGCAGGTGCGGCCTCCAGTACTGCATGCAGTACTCCCGATGGGACCTAACCAGTGTCTTGTAGCGAGGGATTATTACCTCACTCTTGCGACTTGATACCCCTACTAATACACCCCAACATCCATCTAGCCTTACCTACTGCTTTAGTGGTCTGCTTGGATGATTTCAGGTCATCTGTGATGATGATGCCCAAGTCTTTCTTACCTTGTGATTGCTAGCAACTCCCCTCACAACCTATAGGTGGCTTCAGGATTTCTCTTCCCTATGTGCATGATCTTGCACTTCTTTGCATTAAACCCCATTTCCCACTCTTCCGACTATTTTGCTAGTTTATCCAGATCTCTTCTCATTCTGCCCACCCCATCTGGATCATCTACTTTGTTGCAGATCTTGGTGTCATCTGCAAACAGACAAACCTTACCCTCCAGTCCATCTGCAATATCACTGATGAAGATATTGAAGAGGATTGGCCCCAGGACTAATCTCTGAGGTAGCCCACTTGTGACTTGCATCTCTTCTAATTCAATAGGGCACTAAATAGTACTGCACCCCACTCCGCGCTAAATAAAGAGGGTGCTAAAATAATCAATCAATCAATCAAAATCTTTATTTATTCAGGCGAACTTCATTGAGCAAAGCTCATTTTCAAGATGGACCTGAGTGGTCATACAAATGAGGATACAAGTATTAATACATAGACAAGAATAGCATAAACAGCAATACAATGACATGAAATGATTATGTACAACAATTTACATATATACAAGGTACAGTAGAACCATTTAACCTGTAAGAAAAAAGGGGACAAAGGTGTAGCAGGCATAAAATATAAATTATAGGGTCTAACTAGTTTTATGAGGATATAATAGGTGATTTGGAAGACAGAAATTGAATTAATATAATGGACGGAAAAGGAAGGTGGGTCAGGTAGGGTAGGGGATTAGGCTTTATAAAAGCAATTGCAGAGCTCTGGAAAAAGGGCGGAGAACAATCTTTTGAAAGATGCCAGAGGTAGTAGGCTATCTAGCTTCATGGATTTTTGGAGAGAGTTCCATGCAACTGCTAAGGTGTAGCTGAAAGCAGCCCTCCCAAACCGGGTGCAGGCATTGGGGACCTTTAATATGATGTTTACTGATCCTTAAGGTGTATGGCCTAGTTGTAATTTGGGTAAAGCAATCAATGATATAGGTAGGTAGTTTGCCTGTTAACGCTTTGAATATCCAGATAGCAGCATTCCTATTTCTTCTGTGTTGTAATGATGTCCAGTTGACTGCCATATAAAGGGAGCAATGATGGGTGCTGGAGGGAAGGTCAGTAATAAATCTTATGGACCTGTGATACAGGGTGTTCAGTTTATGTAAGAGATGATGTGAACAACGGCAGTAGAGAAAATCAGCATAATCAATGAGGGATAGAATGAGGCCTGAATTAACCTTTTTGGAATCACTGTTTAGGTAATGTTTTATTCTAAAAATAGTCCAAGCCTCTGTCTTAGCTTTTAAGTAGCTCTTCAATATGGACAGAATAGTCAAGCTTGTTATCTATCCAGACTCCAAGGTATTTGAAGTTATCAACAAATTCAGTTTCTCTCCAAGTAAGGTGGATAATTGTAGGGTGGTGGATGCTGGGGTAGTGGTAGAGCAACTCTTTGTGGCAAAGAACATAGCTTTTGTTTTTTTGGCATTTAGAAGTAGTTTTTTGTCAAGTAGATTGTGCTGCAGAATGGAGAATTCGGATTGTAACAGTTCACAGGCTTTAGAAGGTGAGGGATTGCTGACATATAATACAGTATCATCAGCAAACAGATGAATGTTAAATTGAGTGAGGTTGGCATCAATATTAATATAAATGGCAAAGAGGATAGGGCCAAGAATAGAGCCTTGTGGTACACCCCTTAGCAGTGGTTTTGAGGTGGATAGGTAATTTCCATTTTTAACCAGTTGTGACCTATCTGAAAGGTAATCCTTAAACCAGTTGAGTGATAGGGAATCCAGGCCTAGTGAGTTAAGGGAGGTGATTAATAAGTCATGATCCACTGTGTCAAAGGCTTTACTCAAATCCAGGAACACAGCATGGGTACAATTTTTCTTATCCAAGGCAGTCTGCCAATCGTTGGTTACCTTAAGCTGCTAAGAATAAGCTGCTATACAGTATTTTTCAGTATTTTGCAATATATTCCATTTTCATAAGGGAATTGCCTTTACAGGCAGCAATCTGTAAATTTAGTTGTGCCTGTTTTAAATTTAAATTGCCAAGCCTGCTATTTTTCCTCCTAATCAGCTTTGTTTGGGAAGGTGTGTGGCCATTAAGCCTAAATTAGTATTTCAATGGTGTCTAAGAATTAAGAAAATTGGTCTTTTTTTTTTTTTATGCTGGTGCCACAGGTAAATCTTGGGGGAATTTTTAGTTTCCCTCTCCTTGTCAAACTGCAGCTCAGTTTAATCCTTTAGCCAGTATATTGTTCAAGCATCTAATTTGGGGTGTGTGGCCCTAGTGCTGTGCGCCAGTGGGCTACTACCCCTGCCTGTTGACTACCACACAGGTTAAGGGGCCTGGGTCCTGCTACGGTGGTGATCGGGGGTTCTATCCCAAAGTAATATGAAAATAGCATGGTGACTCCATCCAGAGTAAATTGACAATGGGCCAGGTGTCTGATTTGGTACGACCCCCCCTGGGATTGTTGTACCTCCCCTTTCAACCACCTCACACACTGGATGTCAAGTTGTTCCCCAATACCATACACTACATAGGCTTGACAGTTAATACAAAATACTCTTCATACAGCAGTTGCAACAAACTAAACACAGCTTTATTTTGGGGGAGGGCTAGGGACTGGGTACCTGGAATAGGATGGCTGTGAAGATAGTTAGGTTTATGTGCAATAACAGAGCCCGTGGGCCAAGACACATGAACGCCCACCCCCGCTGGTGCCAGTGAAACCCCAGTTTAGTCTATGAGGGTACCCTGAGATGTTGCAGACCTGGATGGTGCTGCAGATTGGCCGGCATTGGGGCCCTTGAAGAATACTTTAAATAAAAGGATTAAACCATTTACTTTCAAACAACTTTTTCCCCTGGTTCCCAGAGGTCAGGGCAAGCCCTGAAGTACTCCCGGTTCTGGAATGCTGAGAGCAGTTTCTGGAGCTGGGTGGGGTCAGAAGTTCAAAGTTCTGCAGATCCGGTTCAAAGGGCAGCAACAAGTAGGCAGGAAGAAATATTGAAGACTTGAGCTTGCTTGAAGGTCTGGCTGCTTTCCCCCTTCAGCCTGCTTGCATGCCCAATGCAGAGCTCAACTGCAAGGCCCACCAAACTACAAAGAACCCAGACCACGGAGTGGCTCTGCAGCCCGGCTCCCTCACAGGTCAGAGTGCCCTAGCACTCAGGCATGTGTCTTGGCACCCTACAGCCAGTTGACCCATTCAGTATGGGTTAGCAAGTTCCCTACCTGGTTCTGAGTTGCAGCTGTGGGTATTCCCTGATTCCACCTTTCTCTCGAGCAGGAAAACTGCTCTGGTGTGCAGCCAAACTTTCTGACTTTTTGCTTCCCAGGGCCTTTTGGCAACAGATTTCAGACTCTGGATTAACATTTCCTTTCCACAGTTGGTTTTCAGCAGCAGCAACAGGTTCCAGAAACATAGAACACCTGCTCACCTTTTTCCTCTCCCAGATTGTCCGATTCAGATGTAGCATCCACCTTTAGCTCTGGCGCACACACACACAGTTCCAAAGCTCTTTTTGCTCGGGTCAGGGTTTCCTCTCAATCCCCACTGGTGCAGAATCGCTACAACACCCAGTCTCCAAAAATTTCAACAACTTTCACCAAATGCCTGGAACACTTAGCAGAGATGCACAGTTCCTTTTAACAATGAAAATCCTTCACTCCAATCCTCGGTCAAAACTCGATGTCTTGTGAAAGGCCTTTAGACTTTTCCAAACATGGTACTGAGCCCTTCTTGGCTTGATCAGAGCCCAGATCACAATCCACAAACTGCCCAAAGTCCCTCTTGTTTCTCCTTAAAATTCTGCCCTCTGACTGGATGATTCCTGTCATTAATCACAAATATTACTATTCATTAGCCCACTTCGATTATTGATTGGCAAAGGTCCCTTGGCACCTAAAATTAGATCACACCTCCTCCATAAGCCCTTACAACTAGTTTTTAGACAGCTAGATAGTTGATTAGTTGTCCATCTGGGGGTCATAGTATCGAATGTTGGCTGCTGGTTAACCGTTCCACTGCCAGTTCATAGTGTCCCAACTTCATGCAGTCAGAGTAAACATTTATATTTTACAGTTTTCCCACAGAATTATAGCAGCCCCTTTTTCCTGTTAAATCACTGCTCTGTCATGAACATTAACTTTCCCCCAGCTTGTCGCTTCCACCAATTTTAGACTACCCCCAGGCAGCAGGCAGGCTCATTCATTAATATTCATACTGTCCCCCTCATGAATATTTAAATTGGCCCCTATTCTCCAGTGCTTGCATGCGCTATTCAAAAACTACTTGGCTGCTCCTTACTTACCTCCCCTAGGTGTCTGCTTGTTTGGCTGAATTAGGGGGTCAGGAGTCCCGGAGAAGCATTTGGGCAGCTGCCGGAATGGCCGCATCTCTAAAGTGCTACTGTGCACGCATGGGGCCATCTGAACCGCACCGAAGTGCAAAACAGGTCTGCTCCATGGTCAGCTCCTCCAGCCCTTTTTGAAGAAAAGGCTGGACAGAAACTGCACAGCAATTGGGTGGAGCACAAGCAGAGTAGGTAAGCCCCCCCGCGTGTGTGTGTGTGTGTGTGTGTGTGTGTGTGTGTGAACTACTTTATGTAATTTCTATTGTCAGAACTTTGATTGAAGCCTTAACGTCATTGATGTGCCATTTGTTACTGCCGTAGAGAGAAGGGAAGGCTGCTTGGACTCTATGGGGAAAGTGGTGTACCTGAACAGTCTTGGAAACAAGATGGAAGACATGCAGGTATTGTTGGCACAGAGGGGAGTGGACATCAGTGCTGCCGAGATTTCGGCCACATCAAACCATGACTGGGACCTCTCTATCCCTGGGTGTAAATTATATAGGAAGGAAATGGGGGGGGGGGGTGATGGCTTACATCAGGGAGGGTTAATAACTTGTGTGCGAGAGGAGTCTGAAATGGGGAGGGTGAAAGCAATGTGGACTCAGTTACTGTCTAATAGTGAGAAGATGGTTAGGTTAGGGATAGTTTACAGACCACCAAACCAGGAGGAGAAAAGAGGCTGGGGATTGAACTTGCAAATACTGAATGCTGCAGGGAAGGGAGAGGTGGTAATAGTGTTAAACTTCAACTTGCCCAAGGTAGACTGGAGGGTATCTGGCACAACCCATGCCAGGACTCTGGTGCTCCTAGATGTGCTGCAAAGTGGGTTCCTGACTCTGGGCATCACAGAACCCACCAGGGAGGGGGCAATCCTTAATCTGGTGCTGACAAATAGGGAGCACATTCAGGGTGTAATGGTGGAGGAGCTGCTGTGTATTTTATTTGCACGCTGGTTTTTACATGTTTAGAAAAAGAATCCCAGGATCTTGCCTCCCTGTGTGTTTTTTCGCCTGGCTTCTTCGTGGGTTCATGCCAGCTGAGGTGCTCAGCACTATGTACCCAAACTAACGAGATGGCAATAAATTGTTCTGCCATTTCTCCAGATCTCTCAGCTGAACATCAAATCTGGGGCTGATAACTCCACACTTGTTGAGTCTACCAGTGAGATTAACAACAATTTTCCCGGCTCTGTGATTGTCGATGATCTTGAACTCGCCAATGTAGCTGAGCTTCATCATTACAGTCAAAGACCTCATGATTACTTTGGAGCATGGCCTAATGAGAATCTGGCATTTGCCCCTTTTCTCTGCATTGTTGATGCTTTTAAGAGCATCAGCTAGCATGTTCATACGCAGCAGGCATTCCTCGTCTAGTGTGCTTACTCGGTAAACAAAAGCTAATAAATGGTGCCCTTTCTAAGTAACCATCGTATAGTGTGGTTCTGGTTGGACATGGGCAGGAAAAAGGCCCCCACTAAGACTAAAATTTGGATGTTTAGGAAGGCAGACTACAGAAAAGATGGGTGAGTTGCTAAGGAGTCACCTGGCAAACATCTGGGCGGATATGGGGGTACACTGAAGGTGGTCCATCATTAAGGCGGGAATAATGGTTGCCACAGAGGAGTGCGTTAGGCTCAAGTGGAAGGACTCAAGGGCCAAAGCACCCAGCTGGTTCAGTTCTGAGGTTGCCCAGGCAGTAAGAGACATGAGGATAGCCAACAAGAAATTCAGGAGGGCCAAGAGAGAGGAAAGACAGGAAGGATTATCTAAAGATGGCTAGCAGAGCAAGTAAGGTAGTTGGGTGGGCTAAGGCTCAGAAAGAACTGCAGATAGCTGAGGGAATTAAGAGGAGGGAGGCCTTTTTTCACTATATTAGTGAGAAAAAGGGACAAGAAGGATGGAATTGTTGGACTCTGGAAAGGGGACAGGTAGATGGAGGAGAATGAGGGAAACATGGAGGTACTGAATGAGTACTTCTGTTTTGTCTTTACCAGAGAAAAAGATGGACTGGTGCCAGTAGGGGGAAGAGGAGGGGCAGGCAGTACAGATGTGGTGATAGAGGTGAATAGGGTAAGGACAGGGCTACTAGCACTGATGGTGGACAAATCCACAGGCCTGGACAGCATACACTAAGGGTAAGCAAGGAAAGCCAGCACAGAGTGAATGAGTGAGAAAAAAAACAAACAAAAAAAAAAAACTTTAATTAGAAACTTGGGTTAAAAACTTGCAGTATTACAGGCATCCAAACAACAAAGTGCTAGTGCAGATGATGACTCAACCGGTTCGCTCTGGAGCTTTCTCAAGAGTCATTGTGATAAGGTTAGGTGCTTCTCTTAAATAGTCCCTATCCCCTTAAAGGGGCAGTGTGCTCATAAATAATGCACAAAGTGCTTAAAGTGTAAAACACACTTTCACAAATAGCTATGCAAGTTAATTGTAGCACACTGGCTATATAAAACAGTTGCAATATGTAGTCTCCCTATATAGAGGGCACCTCTTATGGTGCAGTATTCTGCTAAGTGGTTATTGCACATATTCTATTTTGTTAAGTTTAAAACATTATTTCAACATTTCCCATAATAACCAGAAATGTGCAGTTTTCTTAAGAAGCCAGGGTTATAGTTTGAAGAAGCTATACAGAGAAAACACAGTGGTTAAAACATGCTAATATAGTTTGAGAGTCTACATGGCAGTCGCCATTTTGTGACTCACTCCTTTAACTCCTATTTGTCCATATGGTGGGTTTCAGCTTGAGCCAGGCAGGATTATGTCTCACTCCATAGTTGTACAATCCTATTACCCCCTGTGTACTTCATGGCTCATTCTGAAATGCATACCATTGGTATCTAAGGAAGGAGATCTCTCGGACCTCAGACGGGTCCGATCTGGAGTCCCTCAGGGATCCATCCTGGGTCGGTTACTCTTCACCCTTTTTCTTAACACGCTCCTGAAATCTTGCACTGAACAGATTATCCTCTATGCTGATGACTGTTATCTTCTCCCACAAGGACCCTGTGCTCCTGCAGACCAATCTTCAGCAAGGCTTTGCCGCAGTGGAAAACTGGTTCATTCATCATAAGCTTGTCCTCAATCATAAAAAAACAAAACAAAGTAATGCTCTTTAACAGCTCTCAAAACAGGCATAGATCTCACCCCCTAGCTATCTCTACCAGCAATGGCAACATTCTTGAGCAAGAGCAGTCATTCACATACCTAGGGTTATCCCTGGACTCAAATCTCCCCTATGGGGCACACATAGACAATGTTGCCAAATCAGCAAATATGCACCTAGGCCTACTATACAGACATTGACAAAACCTTACTGCAGAAGCACCGAAGATCACCATCCAAAGCTCGGTGGTCTCCATCATTGATTATGGTCTTATAATCTATGGCTCTGCCTCTGCCCTGAGATGCATTTCAACATCACTTAACAAGGCCTGCAGGCTTATCTCTGGTGCTCATTGTCTCACTCATACATGTGTCCTGTATGCCTGATCTGGCTAGCTTCAACTTTCAAATGGCATAAAATACCAAACCTGCATTATGGCAAAGAAAGTAACCATGGGCCTCACTCCGCCAGGTGTCCAAGCACTGCTTAGTTCTAGACTAAAGACACGTAACACCAGGGGCTCTGAATACCAGCTCCTTCAGGTTCCCCGCTGTCGCACCTCTCAGGGCCAAAGATCCTTTGCCTTCAGAGCACCTAGCTGGTTAAATGCGCTCAATCCTGACATCTCCTCCACTAAAACCCTTGGCTCATTCAAACATAAACTCCACCTCCACCTTACTAACTGTAGCTCCTGTGAATGCTACCTATAAACTCCTCAGCGCACTCATTTTTGTTCCCTCCAACTATCACCTACCACATCTCCACCCCTTCCTTTTCCTCTGTTACTTTTTTATTTCTTTCTTTTCACCACTCCTGACTCTTCCCCCTTCACCCCGCCACCTCTTCTGAGCCCTCAATGATCGTTCCCTTTTTGTTGATTAGTTTCAGCCTGCTCCCAGTTGATGACCATGCCCTTTGGCTGCAATTCCTGCCCTCTCCAACTTTGCTCCTCACGTTTATCTTCATCTTCCACCCTCCCTCCTACTTATCCCTCTGTTACTCTGTGTTCCCATGTATACATTCTACTTCTAGCTATTGTATTGATCTACCATTGTAACCTAATATGCCAACCTATTTATTGTTTTGTTCCTATTTCTGTAACTTGTATTGTATTTGTTCTCTGACGCGGAACCTTTGTAAAAGAGCCGAGCTCAAAGGTACTTGTAATTCTAGTTGTAATAAAATAAAAAAAAATAAATAAATAAAAGGAAGGAGAGAAGAATATGAATACATTATTCTTAAGGTGGTGAAACAATACAACTTATTAGCAATACCGTATTTTTTTAAGATTCTAGTAAACAAGCACAGGATTTCTTTTCTTTATTACAGCAGAAATTTTCATCCTGTCATTAAGTCCAGGTGGATAATGACTACCTAGCTGAACAATCCATATCCTTTCTTTCTCAGATACCAGATCTTTTGTTGCCTTCTCTTTCCCAAACATACCCTCTGTACCACAATATTTTAAGGTTTGTATTGTGGGGTTGGATTGTCTGGCAACATGTGTGGCCAAAGCATTGGCCATATCCTTATTTTGGATAGCCCTCTGATATTCATCCACCCTCTATCTAAACATCTGATAGTTTTACCTACGTAGAATGCCCCGCAGGGATACAAGTTGCCAGATAGTGTCTCAATTGATAAATGTTCTGATCTCAGTTTTTTTCTGTGGCATTAGTACTGGTAAAGTGTAACGATACAGTATTTAGGTCTGCCACAAATGTGGTTCCCTTTAGGAAATTTGGAAATGTGGGTAGCCAAGTGCTTTTAGTTTTGTCAACTGTGTAAAGACTGTTAATGTGTCTACCAAGTTAGGGGCTGTTTTGTAGATAAGCGTGGTGGATTTGGGCAACTGTTCGGAGAATTGGGTCACTATGTGTAACCCCTAGGTGGAGCTATCCCAAGGGCTACTACCCCTGCCTGCTTGGCTAGTAGCAGGTTAAGGGGCCTGAGTTCTGAAACAGGTGTCTCCACCCGGAGGTCAGGGTTGGTAGTGGTCAAGCTAACCTGGGCACAGCCCTCTGGGACACTGTAACCTCCCTCTTTCCCCTCTAGTGGCCTGAACACTGTACAATAATCACTTTCACAATACCCCTGGTACACCACACAAGTACCCACACTGTTTGCACTTATCACCAGGGCTGGTTCCTCTGGCTCGACCCTGGCGACCCCCGGTAAAACAAGGTTAAGCATAGCAAATAGCAACAGTACAGTACTTTGAGCACAAACTGGAACCTCAGTCAGATTACATGCAGAAAAAGTTAGATCTGATTTATTCAGGGGACTTGAACAAGGGAAGGGCAAAATCAGGCTAATTAGCTTAAAGGTTATATCAATCAAGCAGTTATGCATGCGCTTTGAGTCCCCCCACACAGTATACCTCTGGGTACCCAGGTAGAGAAGAGATGGGCTAGCCAGGACAGTTGCCCAGAGTTGCAGCTGGTTGGGGC
This sequence comes from Neoceratodus forsteri, assembly GCA_016271365.2. Lineage (NCBI taxonomy): Eukaryota > Metazoa > Chordata > Ceratodontiformes > Ceratodontidae > Neoceratodus > Neoceratodus forsteri. The sequence goes on along the minus strand of CM057455.1, from coordinate 286,630,913 downwards.
CCTGTGATGGAAAACACAACATGCACAGTACACAATATTTGCAATCTGGAGCCAGAGAGCTCAGTTCAAAAAGGAAATGAAACAAGACAATCAGATGACTCACTCAGATTAAGCTGTTGTTGTAGGGAGCTACCCTGGTATTTACTCACGATACCCAAGACTGGACACAGGCTGGATGAAAATCAAGACTGCAGGTGGTTGATCTGGAATGCCAGGAGAAGCAGGGCCCACACAAGTCCAAGAGGCGTCGTTCCTGTTAAAGTGTGGAGCAGGGGGCTGATCCCCAGGCAGGTCTCTCGTCGATGGCTTCTCTGTGCAGTGGGTAGTGTGGCTGGGCCAGTCTGGCAAAGCCCAGACCACATGGAGACAAGTTCGGAAGCAGTCCGTTTTGGGCTGGACACAGCTTCCAGCAAGCAGAACACAGTTCACACAGTGGGGAACTAACTCACAACCCACTAGCAGCTCATAGCACATTTACATGTACGGGAATGCTACTGTACCAGGCAAAGCTCTCCCCAGGCACAATCGCAAAGTCTCTGCACACACCAGGAGCTTAGGGGTAGCTGGAACTCCTGACAGGCCAATCACATTCAGCAAAAATATTCGGTCTTCAGGTTGAGCCAGGCCCACTTCAGTAGCTTACATTAGTCACACAAACTTAGATTTAGTCCAAAATAATTCTCTTCTCTCCCTGTCAGGAGCAGCACACCGGCATGCAGGCCAAAAACTTAGCCTTTTCAGAGTTCTCCCATGCAAATCCACTAAGGATTGCTGCTCAGAAACACTTCAGTTCCTTCTTGCTCAGCTTCCAGCTTGGTTCTAACTGAAAACTGCAAGCAGCCCGGGACTTCCCCAAGATCCAAAAGATTTGGTTGGCTGATTTGGCTGTCAGTCAAAGCAAGAGCTCCCCCTTCAGTTGCAAAAAAGGCGCAAAAAAACTCCAAACTAAAGTTCCTACAGATTTTGAATTCAGACAGCTCTTGTAGTCCGGCTACGATTTAGGTCCAACCAGTACTGCTTGGTCCAATTTACAGTCCAGGACCAAGATAGTGGAGACAAACAAAACAGTCTTTGCTACAAAGAAAGCGGGTTAGACAAACTACATTATCATCACTCCAAATGATTTTCAGTAAATAGTTGCATCTTTCAACAGAGCTCCCGCTCAGATTACTTAAGCTGCAATTAGGCAGATCTTAAAGAGACAGTACATAGGCTAGACAAGCTCTGGTAAACACATTTAAACTGTTAAAACGCAGGACATTAGCCTGGCAGTGAGCCATTTAGGCAAGCTCAAGGAAGACTTTTTGGCAATCACCATTTGTAGGGGGGTTACATATGGATGATATTTCAATTTTTGTGAATGACATCCCTGATATTGCTTGCATGTTTACTCTATCTAGAGATGAAACTAAGTGGTTGTTCTCTGCCTGTGTGTGTGGTGTTTACCACTAGGAGGCTATCTCTTTCGACTTGCTCTACATCTCTTTCAGCCTGGTCTAGGGTCTGTTGAGTGTACCCCTTTCCTTGAACCTCTCTCATCAGTTTGCTTTGTTCCTTAGTCACTCATCACTGCAATTGTGTTTTGCCCTAAGGTACTGGGATTTAGGGATGCTCTGAATCAGGTTTTTTGGATGGTAACTGGTGGCATGAAGTATGGTATTCCTATCTGTTGGCTTCCTGTTTTTTTTCACTGTCCCATCCCCCAACTTCCTGATTTGCAAATCTAGGAAGTGGATTTCTTTCTGGTCGCCAGTGACCATGAACTTTAAGTTCAGGTTTGTGCTTTCTAGGAACAGTACAAATGTGCTCTACTTTTGCCTACTGCCCTTCACACCACCAGTATGTCATCTATAATGTCTCCAGAGATCCCAACTCATGGTAATAAGGGTTGGTATCAGGACTATAGATGGTATTCTTTTCTCAGTATTCTAAGTACATATTTGCATAATTGGGGGCAAAAGTTGCTCCCATAGCAATGCCTTTCAATTGCAGATAGTACTAGTCTCCAAATAGGAATGTGTTGGAGGTTAAAACCAGCTTTGTACACTCGCACAAAAACCCCACCAGACTGTTCCCAAAGTTGGTGCCAGTCTCCAGCCAATGGTGCAGAGCCTCTATAGCCCCTTCATGTGGGATATTTGTGTAACACTTCTACACTTCTAATTCTAGAGAAACTAACCACCAGTCTTGTTCCATTTCCATCTCTGAGAGGATGTTAAGGACATCTGTAGTGTCCCGAAGGTATTTATTTAGCTTTTGTTAACCAGGTAAGTACACTAGACAAAACATATGCCTATTTTCAGGTACGACCCAGGAGAGTACAGGAGAATAAAAGAACGTACAGAGTACAAATTGAAGCAAGTAAGGCAGATACACTGAAGACAGGAGAAACACAACATACATAGTGGGATAGCTCAGATTATAGCAGTGGACACCGTCAAATGTAAACATGTAACAGCACAGAGTTTCTAAAGCAATAAGGAGGGGATGGGTTTTACTAACTCTTGGATGTGTGTATTTATGTATTGCGCAAATGGTTCCATAAGGCTCCCTATCCTGGCTACTATGGGATGCCCAGGTGGGTTGTCAACTTTTATGGGCCATTGACAACGTATAAAAACAAGCATGACAAGGATGTTCTACTGTTAAGAAATCTAGTGCATCATTACTTATGGTGCCTTCTTTAGAAGTCTTATCCAAAAATGAGTCCATCTGTTTGAAATGCAAAGTATTATCACATTTCATCTTACAGTAGTACACCGTATTAGACAGTTATCAGCAATATTCCTCTACATATTTCTCAGTGTCTTAACAATACTACTGCCCCACCCTTATCAGCTTTTTATGGTCAGTTTTATCTTGTTCAAACCCCAGCAAAGCATCTCTTTCTGACTTGCTTAGGTTGTTGTAATCATAACCTGTGTTACCGTTGAAGATTTTCCTGAACTCTTCACAAGTCCTCTCAAAAACCAAAACACTTGTTATTACAGTGCTTAGGTTTTTCTGGTATTAGTAGGCTCAGGAAAGGGGAAAGGTAGATGGAGGAGAATGAGGGAAAAGTGGAGGCACTGAATGAGTAGTTCTGTTCCGTCTTTACCAGGGAAAAAGATGGACTGATGCCAGTAGGGGGGAAGAAGAGGAGCAGCAGGGCAGGGAGCACAGATGTGGTGATGGAGGTGAGTAGGGTAAGGACAGGGCTGCTAGCACTAATGGTGGACAAATCCCCAGGCCTGGACAGCATACGCCTAAGTGTGCTGAGAGAACTGGTGGAGGAGCTTGCAGATCCATTGATTCGTTTGTTCATTGGAGTTGGGTGTGGTACTGCAGGACTGGAGAGTGGCACATGTAGTGCCCTTCCACAGAAGCAGTCCCAAGGATGATCTAGGGAATTACAGACTGGACAGTCTGACCTCAATCATGTGCAGGTTCATGGAAACCACACTTGAGTAAAGGTTGATGGAGTATCTAGTGGAGCAGGGTCTCCAGGGTGCGAGACAGCATAGGTTTATGGGTGGGAGGGAGGTCATGTCAAATGGATCTGACATCTTTGACTGGGTCACTAAGAGTGGATAGGGGCCAAGTGGTCAATATCCTTTACCTGGACTTCAGCGAGGCCTTTGACTCTTTGTATCCCACAAGAAATTGATCAAGAAGTTGGTGGATCTTAGGGTTGGAGAGAGATTGACCAAATGAATAGAGAAATGGCTGAGGAGTAGGACCCAGAGAGTGGTGGTGGGGGGGTGAGCTATCTAGCACCAGGGAGGTCACTAGTGGGGTTCCACAGGTTTTGGTACTAGGACTGTTGCTATTTAATGTCTTCATCAACGATATTGGAGATGGCATTAAGAGCAAACTGTGCCTGTTTATGGATGACATCAAGCACTGTGGGTGTGTGGACACAGCAGAAGGAATACAAGACCTAAAGGAGAATCTGGAAAAACTAGAGGTGGTCCAGGATCTGGCAGCTTGGCTTCAGTGTAAAGAAATGTTAAGTTATGCAGATTGGAGTGAAGATCCCCAGGACTGCGTACAGTCCTGGAAGGGTCCGGGTATCTGCATCAGAGGAGGAGGGAAGGATCTGGGAGTGATGACTAGTGACCCGAAGCACTCCATGCAGTGTAGGAAAGCAGTAAGGGAAAATGAAATGTTGGGCTGCATTACCAGAAGGCTCAGCAGCGGGCAAGAGGAGGTAGTACTGCCCTTGTACAGGTCATTAATGAGGCCACATCTGAAGTATAGTGTGCAGTACTGGTGCCTGTACCTTTAAAAGGACATTAACCTGCTGGAGACAGTACAAAGGAGGGCAACAGACAATCACATGGGCCAGCAGGGTAGAACATAGGAGAGGTCTGAGGCCCTGAACATGTACTACTCCTAGGTGGAGGGGGGGGGGGAGAGAACATGATTGAGACTTTCAAGTATTTGAAAGGATTACATGGGGGGGGCATAAGGAAGGTCACTTTAAGATAAGTGGCAACTGAAACATGAGGGGACAGTCTTAAGTTGGGGGGAAGGTTTAGGAGGAAGGCTGAGGCATTTCTTCATGAAGAGGGTGGTGGCATGTTGGAATATACTACCGGGAGAATTTGTTTCATTGAAGATGGTGGGCAGCGTCAAGAGAGGCTGGGATAGTTAAGGGAAAATAAAGGTCAAGGGAGGGGACTGAAGGATTGGGGGGGGACAGGATCAGTAGCTTAAGATGAGGACCCTGCAATACGAGCAGACTTCTTAGACCAAATGGCCTTATTCTATTGGCTTCTTCACATGTTCGTATGACTTAGCCAGCATTGTGTACCAATTTTTGCTGATGCAAACTGTTTTTGCACAATTTTCTTTTGGCAGTTATGGGCTTATTATGGCACTGGTTAAGCTATAATTATTTGACACATTCTAGCAGTCTGAATTTTTTTCTGCTGTACTTTTTGCACACTCGCTGGTTTTTGTCACCCTTTTCCCCCTCTTCATCTTACAGAAGTCATTAATTCATTAGCTTGGAGAGACTGGTTACTGCAAAAAATACATTGATGTGGCACAGTGGTTCTTCGCAGACCATTTTCAGTCAAACAGTTTCAAAGTACATAGCACATTTGAAAATTATGCAGCAGTTTCCCCATGGGTCTGTCTGTTCTGCACCAGTAAAGCTAATGTCAAATTGTTTGCCCCGCAAAGGGAAATTGCATCTGGCTCATCACTTGGCAGTGGCAGATATAAGTTATAGAAATCCCTCCTTTATCAATGTCAGTGGCACAATGGGTAGATTACCTCTGGGGCCAGTAGATCAGAAGGTTGTGAGTTCTAGCCCCGCACCTGGTAAGGTGTGGCAATACCATAACTGACACTGTAGTGCAGTGGAGGGGGGGATGCTGCACTAGTGAGATGCCATCCTTTGGATGAGCTCAAACCAAAGTCCCTTCTACCATCTCTGGTTAGTGCCCAGCTGGAAGTAAGAGATCCCATGGCACTTACTGAAGAAGAGCATGGGCATTTCCCTGGTGTCATGGCCAACATTCCTCCTGCCAATAAAATGGGTCCTAGAAAGGGGAAATTGTTTAACCAGAAAAAGTGCACCAAGCTGGAGCTTCATTTCAGGTGTGACCTGGGAGCACAAGGAAGTTAAGTGACATACTCAGAGTTGCGCAGTATGAAGTGGGGGCTGATAGGATTCAAACCCTGGTCTCCAGGTTTGCAGCTCAGTGCTCTTAACCACTGTACTACACTGCTTCCTGCTCTCAACTGACCCCCACCACATAAGATACCTGGAAACGAGCTATAATAGCTTAGTGAGCCTTTATGGTCAAAAATTACAAATAAAATGAATTAAAAAAAAAAAAAAAAAAAAAAATTAAAAATCTTTGATTTTTTTCACAATGAAGAACTGCACCATCCAGAGTATGGTCATGAAGACTGGACTCCACTGTTGGCCAATTTCAAAGAAGATGTTTTAAACATTTTAAATATGATACTCAAAATATTTTTCGTCTGAGACACTGTTGCATCTGTGACTCCGGGACCATGGGTCCATTGAGATAATGGCTTGAAATGTATGGCTCCTGTGTTTCACCTACAGCTACTGGAGTTCCTTTATTTTACCACATAAGCACCAACTGCTTCAGGTTCTACAAACTGGTTAAGTGCAGTCAGTAGTTTTCTTTGCCTATCAGGGTGCCTACTTTGTCACTGCTTCCACATGGTGTTTGTTTGCATACTGATTTCCCTTTTTGCGTGCACTTGCATAAGGAACGTATTGGGACAATACAGCATTTGAGAGCTGTGTCTACCATGCCAAGCCAATTACAGCTGAAACTGCAATGGGCTTTGCAGTGTACACCAATCACCAGGCACTCTGGTCATGACACAAGTTCAGCTTTGCTATTGTGCCATGTTCTCTAGTTAAAAGAAATGAACTGCGTTAATGGGAGTGCTTCATTTCTTTCTGTAGCCATAACTCCAGCCAAGTGCATTACAGTTGACACTAATGGGCATGGCCAGAGTTATGGCTACAGCCGTCTCCTGCTGCCAGTCACATACTCTGTCCCCGGTCCTGGCTTAAGGCTTCTCTGCAATCTCCCCAAGGTATCAACAGTAGCCGCGGTGTGGAAGGAAAGAGATTATAGCTTTCAAGTCATCCAGCAATTGCACTCTGCAGCCCTGCAAACACAGCAACCTGGGTTACTAAAGCCTTTTCAGTCCATCTGAGATCCTGTTCAGGTAATCTGTTACTCCCCATAACAAAGTCTAGAAAGGTCACACAAGCCAAAGCCATTTGCCTAACCCAGAGACCCTAACCGCAAAGCCAGATACTGTACAACAATTTGCAAAATGTGAACTTGGATGGCGTGGGAGCACCAAGGTACCCCCAAAAAAATGCACCACTCTATCCAGAATCGTCCCCTCTCCCCCCCCCAAACACACACAGACTATTATGTAGTCCGTTCTATCCTTGTTTCTCATACCTTCCCCTCCAACTGCACTGATCCTCCTCTAAATAGCTGCCCAGGATGGTAAGTAGCAGAGTGCCAAGTGCTAGGGGGCTCAGCAGCTGCAGCATCTTTGAACAGATTGCTGCTGCTGCTGCTGCTGCCCTCCTGCTCCTCTCCCTAAATTGACCGCTCCTTGTGCCGCACAGGAGCAGCAGAGTACAGCAGAGCCCCACTGCAGGGCCCAAACTCATGTGTTAAGGCAAGCTGCACTGCCCCAACATGGATGTGAGCCATCTGCAAACCATAGAGCTTTGCGCCCCCCCCCAACCGGATAGTGCCTGGAGTGAAGTTGCGATATTTAGTCGTCAAATGCAAATGAGACCATTTGGCATGCAAGGTTTGAGGAGCCATATGTACACCCATTATGGTCTCATTTGCATGAGAAGCAGTAGCCGGTTTGCACCCATTCTGTGGTCACCTGCCTCAGCAGTCATGGTGGTAACTGGCTTCTGACACTCCCCAAATGCCCATCCCCTCTATGATGTCCACCCTGGTGACTAGTGGCGCACCCCCCTATCCTCCGAACACCCATCCTGGTTAGTAAGAACCTGTCCCTAGTGTCTAGCGGCACCCCCACCCTCGATTCCCCCAGTCCAGTCTAGTGTCCTGGTACCTGGGTGTCTAGGGCCCTTCTCCACCCACAATTCCCTGGCCTGAACTGCATAGGTCAGTTTCTGGTGTCTAGTGATGCATCCCACCCACTGAGCACCCATCCTGGCACTATCTCAGAGTGCTTGGTGGCTGCTGCCCCTGCTCTGGCCCATGTCCAATACAGTTGCCTGCCACCCAGGGGTCCAGTGGCAACCCACCAGCCTTCTGCCCATGTATTGCAGCATTACCTGGTGTCAAACCAGAGTGGCGAACAATGGTGGTGCAGTGGCCACCCTCCACACTAACCGCACACAGCCAACCCTGCCATACCTGTGAAGGTGGTGCCATGTGGGGAGCCCGTTAAAATGACTGGCACAGCCCTCTTCTCATCTCCTTGGTCGCCACCAGATGGGATGACAGGGAGCACACACATAGTATATGGTATACTGTATGTTCACTTTGTGTCATCCCATGTGGTGGCCAGCCAGGGGGTGAGAGGAGGGCTGAGCTGGTCATCGTATTGGGCTTCCTGCATGGCACTGCCTTCACATATACAGAGGGTTGGCTGGGAGAAGTGCTGGGTGCGAATGGAGTGGGGGGGCTTTCAGGTCTGCGAGTGCCTAAGGTGGCATCTATACTTGCCGAAACTCATTTGCCACAACACTTCTGGACTTGTGTTCCCACTTTCTATATGAATACCTAACTGTAAGGTGATTCACCTTAACACAATAGGAGTGACCCCAAGTACTGCAGACAGTGCTTGCATCCTCTAGCTAATGGACATACTGAGTCTGGTTTGCAACCAGATCACAAGTCACATGAACATTTGGATGATTCTACAAGATTACTACTGGAAGATTTTACAAAACTTCTACAGTACTGTGAGCTGCTTTCTCACATGTTCCTTGCATATGACCTGTAAATACGCCATGGTGACAGTTTTCTCTCTGTTGCCAAGGGAAATTAAGCTCAGTTCACCGCAAATGTCTTTAAATTTCTCCAGACACCATTGTCTGGGAATAAAGCCCCCCTATTACTTTTTTTTTTTTTTTTTGGGGGGGGTGCTGACAACCTGCCAAAAATGTTTGCAATAAAAACACAAACAATTTCACAGATAAGCTACACACAAAGGGTCTTTGGAAGGGGGTTGGGGCTGCTGCAAATGGAAATGATGGGTAATTCTGTTTGCAAGAAGGATGGATGAGGGAGAGAGAGTGCTGGAATCGGGAATCTGACCCTAGAGGGCATGAAATGTGACCTGAAGGAGACAGTCCAATGAAGGCATCCATCTAAATTATCTGAGCTGGCAAGTTGGGGCTTTATACTGACAATCCCCCTCTGCAACAAGTCAGTTAAGCTGGAACCAACCCTGTCAAGGGTGAATAGTAAGAACAGGTCGATGCCCTTTTGGAAAAAAAAAGTTAACAGTTTATTTAAAGAGCTAGTAGAGGGCCTGAAATTAATGCTAACTTTTAAAACTCCACAGTTACTTTTTGCATTCGTAAGGGACGTCTTGGGAGTACTGGCATTTTAGAAGTGTCACTGCCGAGCCAATCACAGCTGAAACTGCAATGGGCTTGGCAGAGTACACCACTGACCAGGCACTCTGGTCATGACACTAGTTCTCTTTTGCCGACATGGCATGTCCTCTAGTTAAAAGAAATGAACCGCTACAATGAAAGAGCACGTCATTTCTTTCTGTAGCCATAACTCCGGCCATGCACATTACAGTTGATACTAATGCACATGGCCAGAGTTGCAGCTAAAGCTTTCTCCTGCCACCTGCCACACTTCCTTCCTGATTCTGGCTTCTCTGCACCCTCCCCAAAAAGTAGCTGTGGTGCATCTTTACCCATTAGTGGCTCCTGCCACTGCACTCTGTCTCCAGTCCTGCCTTCTTGTGACCCCCCTCAGCAATGGCCGTGGTGCAGCTTTACTTATTGATGGCTCCTGCCTCGCCTCTCCCAGTCCTGACTTCTCTGCCCTCCCAGTCTTCAACAATGGTTGCAGTGTGGCTTTACCTATTGGCGACTCCTGCCTCGCACTCTCCCCAGTCCTGACTTCTCTGCCCCTCCCAGTCTTCAACAATGGTTGCAGTGCGGCTTTACCTATTGGCGACTCCTGCCTCGCACTCTCCCCAGTCCTGACTTCTCTGCCCCTCCCAGTCTTCAACAATGGTTGCAGTGCGGCTTTACCTATTGGCGACTCCTGCCTCGCACTCTCCCCAGTTCTGACTTCTCTGCCCCTTCCAGTCTTCAAGAATGGTTGCAGTGCGGCTTTACCTATTGGCGACTCCTGCCTCCTGCTGCACTCTCCGTCCCAGTCCTGGCTTTTCTGCCCCCCACCTTCAGCACTGAACATGGTGCAGCTTTCCCTGCTGGCGGCTCCTGCTGCCTCCCACACTCTTGGTCCCCACTCCTGGCTTGTCTGCCTCCCAAAACCACCCCAACAGGCTACAAAAGCTGCGGTGCAGCAAGTGAATGTTCGGCATTGACAAATGCTTGTTTAAGTATGGGCACCTGTAACTTTGTATTTTGGACAGGATCTAGTGGATTTTGGGATACAATTTGAGTGGAAAAGCACTATATTGAACTAAATAGAAATGTCCAGTAATTTAGCTTGCTCTGTAGATACTGTACTGACTCTCCAAAGCAAAGAAGTGTATTTTCCAAACACTTTTGCTGGTATGGCCCTGGAAATCATCTTTTGATTACTGTTTGCACATGTTGGCATCGATAGAGATTTAAATCTGTTTTTTTTTTTTTTTAATCGTTTTTTGTTTGCTACCAAAATAGCTTTTTTTTTTTTTTTTTTTTTCCTTCATTCCTTCCTATTGCTCTTACTCCTGCCTGCTACCTGCTCACGTACTCCTCCAAGTCATGGTATTTCCATACCTAGTCTGACTGCCCAGGACAACCCCAGAAGGCAGGATATTCACCCTCCTTTAAGCTTGGATCAGCCCAAATGGAGGCAGAGACAGACAGCACTGGCACCAGCATATGGGGAGAGGCTGTTCTTTTGTAGTTCAGGTGAGCGTGGGTGGCCATTTATTGGACCCTCCTGCTGCAGCTAATTGAGGGAACTATCTGCCCAAATAGGTCTCTACCACCTCCCCAGTGATGGTTTCCTTGTGACTGCCTGGTGGGATGGGGAAGGGTTGCCAGATGGTGTGTGTGGTCATGCTGAAAGCTGCTCTACATGTGGATGCTTCTAGCCCACTCCCCACTGGGAGTAGAGTGCCATCACATACTGTATCCTCTGAGCACTTCCTTCTGCCTCTGCTGTGGCAGCTTGAGGTGTGAACCCACACAACAGTCATCCCATCTGATTAGCATAATGGAGCTGGCCTAATTGCTTTTCTTTTGGTAAAAATAAAGAACTATTGATACTTCTGGGAATTCAGCTTATTCCAGCTAAAGCTTCAGCATTAGTCTTCTCTTCCTCTTTTTAAAATTTTTTTACCTGCCTGTAGAATCCCAGTTCTCTTCTATAGACATACACCGATCCAGTTTTCATATAAATGTCCTTAATCATAAGGAATATAGGACATAACCAAAGAAACTAAGCTGGATTGTCCTCACTGCTGACTGCCACTAGATCTTTAAAGAATGTCTTTTTCCAAAATGTTTGTTCTACCACTACTGCCTGTGAATAAATGGAGACTATTTGGTGGTATGAATGGTGTCTATACTCCCACTCACCAACTGTTACATCAGTGTTAATGATGGCAATCTCCCAGACCCATCACCCCACTTACCTTGGCCCTTCTGTCATGTTGTCTCACAGCTAGAACCCAAGATTGGACCACTGGGCTGTGGACACTCTACTGGTGGTGGGGGTCACAGGCAAAAGAGCAGAGCCCAACAGGACCACAGATATTCTCATTGCTAGGGATTTTCATTCAGTTTATCTCTGTGGGTGCCGGCAACAGAGCTCCAAGCTCACACTCTCGGACACACACAGACAGGAGAGACAGCTGGGGGGGAGAGACAGATGGGGGAAGGGGATAGACACTAGTCAGTGGCTCAGCAGGTACCACACTTGCCTCAGAGCCCAGAAGATCAGAAGGTGGTGGGTTCTAGCCCCACACCAGGAACATGGGCTAAATCCCAATACTGACACTGTAGTGCATCAAGACGGGGATGCTGCACTCCAGAGGTGCCGTCTTTTGGATGAGACATTAAACCAAGGTCCTGTTTGACTATTCTGATGGTTGTTCAGCAGGACGTTAAAGATCCCATGGCACTTCTCGATAAGAGTAGGGGAATTTTCCCAGTGTCCTGGCCAAATTCCCCCCATTCACTAAAAATACCACCAACAGCGTAATCTGATTCTGTAAGTCTACATCTATATACATACTCCCCTTCCCTTGCCCCCGGGTCGCACCTGGAAATGAGCCTTGGCTTAGTGTCCCTCTCCTGGTCTCAAACTTTCAAATAAATTTGTCTTTCTGGAAAGATGTACTGAGCTGGTGACAGCTTGTTTTCCGATTCATCCTGGGGGGAAGGGGAAGACAAGAGAAAAAATGCAATTACAAAACACAATGGCAGAAAACAGAATAAAATGTAGGTAGGAGGAACAAAATGAGCAATGTACAGGCAGTGCTATTGTGGAATAAGTAAGTAATGGAATAAGTAGCAGAAGAGCATGTGCAACAATGCAATAGTAACGCGCTAGTGTTGGTGCATGGTGAAAGGGGAGTTGAGGTTGGAGAGAGTGGACAGAAGCCAAGACTGCTGTCGGGGACAACTGCAGGAGTTAGTACTGTAGCAAACTGCAGAGGAGAGATTTCGGAAAGTTAAGGGAAGGTACAGAACAGACGGAAGAGGGAAGAGAGTCCCAGATTTAAGGAATGCATGTAGAATTCAGTTTGACCACCAGAGGATTTCATGGGGGAAAGTGAGAACCAGAGTTGTGAAGGGAGTAGGAGGTAGAAGTGGGGGAGGGGGGGAGTGGAGAGGGAGCCAAACCAGAATTTGGAGATAAAAGGTACAGTGGGCAAGGTGCCTGGTTTCAAGAAGAATCGGCATTTATATAGCGCTTTTCATACAGTGTATTCCAAAGTGCTTTACAAGCAATGCTAGACTGGTAGTGAAGTGACTGAATGTGTAGTGGCAGCCATATCGCACATCAAGTTACACACAGCCTGGACAATTGCGTGATCCGGCTTATGGGAAGGGGAATGGTGGCCAGGACACTGGGAATGTCCCCTACTCTTCGCGAAGAGTACCCTGGGTTCTTTTACTTCCACCTGGACATCCACCAGGACAGCACCAGGAGATGGGTAGAAGGGACCTCTGCTTAACATGCCATCTGAAGGACAGCACCCCCCAGCAGTACAGCACCCCCCAATACTGCACTCTGATGCCAGCATTTTAGGTAAGAGTCTAATCCCAGTGTGGGACAAGAACCCACGACCTTCTGGTCCAGAGGCAGATGTGCTACCAACTGAGCCACACTGACACAAGGGCAGGGAGGAGTACTATGAACAGTGGTGTGAGGGGGACTGTCCAGGGCAAACTGAGGAGTGAAACAGTGGGGTCTAGTCTGGCTAAGGTAGACTTGGGAGCATATGGTATCTCTGCAGGCAGAAAGCGGGACTGTCCCCTTATTTCTGTAAAACACACCAAATTTGGGGTGAAGCTTCTGGTGGATAGCATCCACATGCACAGGGAACTTTAGGTGCAAATCAAGCCAGATCTCAAGGTGCAGTACTTGAAGGAGGAGGACCTACTCAATCACTGCACCATCAAGGGTATGGAATGAGTGTAGAGGGGTGAGCTCAGCAAGCCTCTGCCTAGTGCCAAAAGTCATAGAAACCATTTTCTTAGCATTGAATGGAGCAGACTGGCATGGAACCAGTGCTTGACTTTGTTAAAATCTAGTTGGAACTGGGCCATGAGGTCAGTGATGGAGGAGTCTGAGGCGAAGAGCACTATGTCATTGTATACATGTGATTAGACACAGAGGATCAAGCAGTTGGGAGGTAATTTCAGAAAATGAAGAAAATAATTGGTCTAAGGATGGGCCTGTGGGTGATGCATGAGCAAATAGGGAGTAGGGTGGAGGGAGTCTTCAATATGGACTGCTTGAAACCTGACCTCAAGGTAGGAGCAGAACCACCCCACAGAGTAGGCATGTGTGTACAGCTGCCTTAAGCTTGTCCAGGAGAAAGGGATGGGCAACAGTGTCCAAGGCTTTTGCCAAGTCGACAAAGACGGTGGAGGTGACCAGGTTCTGATCCATGCCAGAGAGGATGGAGTCAGTGAGCTGTTGGAGGTGGAGTGGTGCTTCATAAAGCCAGACTGGAAAGGAGTGTCGGAGGATGAGTTGAAAGGGGGAGAGTTTTTTTTATTTTGTTTGGTAACTGGGTAAGGCCCACTAGGCACAACTGCCTGTTTGCAGGGGTGACCCGGGGGCATTGGGATGGTTAAGTGATTTGCTCAGAGTCGCACAGTATGCAAGTGGAGGTTGTGAGAATCAAACCCAGGTCTGCTGGATGTACCACGTTCATTCACAGTTTTAGTTTAAAGAGCCTCTGATGCCAAAAGTGCTACATTGCAGAATCTAGATAAGCATACTCCCAGTAATTCTCATACCAAAAGCTAAATTTTTTACATTACTTCGTTTTAAAGTTATTAGCCATTTTGTAACTGATTGCACTGCCTGTGCATAAGAGCAGGTGTCAGTAAAGATCTGATGTCATGTAGGGACCTCAAAGTCCAGTAATCGCTGTCCGCAAGCTTATAGGACCCATTTCTCCAAAGTTGTAAAAATCATGTGCAATAGTTTTCACAAGTAAAACAGGCAGCACTAGTCTGTAAACATTGCTATAAAAACTACATATGTTTCAGGTTTTGTAACAAAGTTGATCAAACTGTATTATTTAATGCTGTTTTGGTGTGGTCCATTTCTTCAGGGTTGCTGGATGCTAGGTCAGCAAGCCTCCAGGCTGCTGAAACCATGTAGAGTGCTACTAATTTCACTGCTGTTTGTCATTGTCTGTTTTATAATATGTTTTTTTAGGAACTAGAAGGGGGACAGGATCAGATCTGTACAGTACAGTAGCTTCTTCTTGTTGTTTTTACATTGTTTCTTGTGGATTCTACTTGGTAGAAGGTCATTTCTTTTCTTTCTTACTACTTCTAAGGGGCTAGCAGGGTATTGTTTGGGGCTGTTGGAATTTTGAAACCTGTTTTGATAGCTATAAGTGGGCTCATTTGTTTGTTTCACTGTGTGGCAGGCTGCATTTGTAGAGGCCTATTTCTTCTGATTTAAAACTTAAGTGGTGTGATTTAACTGGGTCTGTTTCTTTGAATTGGAGACCTATATCTTCTAATTTCAAGCCTATTTTGATCTGGTGTTGGTGAAGCTGTTTGAATTAGAGTCCTGTTTCTTTGGGTAGCAAACCTATTTTGGGGGCTTTGAGTAAAATTGTGAGTCATTGTTGCTGGCTTCACTAGCTGCAAAATTTAGAGCAGAGTGGAGGAAGGGTGCTAATGGTCTGACCAGGGCCCTCAGCTACCTGATTCTTTCTGGAAGACTTGGGCTGGTCCCACCCCTGGTCCATTATTTCCTTTATACCAGGGGTTCTGACATCACTTCCTCAAACTGGCAAAGGATATGCACCTGTCATAGCAGAAGCAGACATCCAGGAAAGGAACAGCAAGTGAAGAGGTGATTGCTATCTCAGTGGAAGGGAAGTAAATGCAAATCTAGGAGCTTTCATTGTTACTACTTTGCATTGCTATTGCACTGGGGAAAGGAGGAGTAGGAGTTTGAAGAAGGTTGTGCAATAGCTACTTGAAGTCTCTGAGTGTGGGTAGGAAGGATAGGAATATAAAAAGCAGTTGCTCAATCTATCTAAACTTGTACAGTAAAGGGAGTAAGGGAAATAAAGAAAATAATGTTTTTGCACTGTTAAAGGTGGGGAAGAGGGGAGACTTGGGGGAGTGTTTGGTATCCTGCATCTGGAAGGGTGGGGGGTTGCTGGTGGGCAATGACAGCAATGGGTAGGGTGGTAGGCTGCAACAATTGTGGTGCACCAATCTTTATAAAAATTGCCTGGAGTGTGGGAAGAGGTTTAGCGTGCAACCACATAGAGAAACTTAGAAAGGAGATCGAGGGTCTGCAGGAGGAACTAAGACAGGCAAGGCAGATTGGGGGTGGGTTTAGCCCAATACTGGAGGGAGAAAGAAGGGGAGATGAGGGATGGCGATTTAAGCCAACAGTGGTGAGGAGAGGGTCAGAAGAAGGGAAGCAGAGACAAAGGGGCCCAGGCCAGGAAGAACGATTGCTGGGGAAACCAGGTCAGGAGACAAAAGACAAATGGAAGGAGGAGATGGGGACTTGTGAGAGGAGGCGAAGAAGTGGTAAAAGTCATGGAGTGGAAAGGAGAAAACAGGTTACTATGCAGAGAGAGGGAGCGGGCATTTGTGAAGGGCCTTCAGAACATAGTTTTGCACTGCTAGAGAGGAAGAAGGTGGAGGAGGGAAATGATGAAATTAGAGGAGTAATTGATAAATGCCTGGACCAAACTGGAGCTGGGGGAATTGTAACAGGGGCAAAAGGGGGAAATGTGCAGGAGGAGGAAGCGGAGCTGGAAATGAGAGAGGGAAATAATTGGAAGCAAGCAGGGAGTAAGAGTGGTGGAATCTTAGTGCTGGGGACTCAATACTAAGAGGAGGATAGAAACGTTCAAGTACCTCAAGGGAATCAAAGTCCAGGAGGGTAGCATCTTTCAGAAAAAGAGATGTGTAAGAACAAGGGGGCACAATTTAAAGATAGAGGGAGCGGTTCAGGTGTAATGTGAGGAAATTTTTTTTTTTCACGGAGAGTGGTGGACACATGGAACCGCCTTCCTGGAGAGGCTGTGGGGTCTAAAACAGTGGAGGAATTCAAACATGCATGGGACAGACATAAGGCAATTATAGTGGGGGTGGCAGGAAGTAGGCCGTTGGTTAACTAAAATCTGCAGCTTATCCAGTAGGTAGGGAAATGGGCAGACTGGGTGGGCCAAGTGGTCCTTATCTGCCGTCAGTCTGTTTCTATGAGTCAGGTGGGGTAGCAAGGGGGAGAAATATAGTCACGTTTGGGTGGAGGCCATGCCAGGAATGACAGCGGAAAGGGTGGGACAATCTGTTCTGAAATATGCAAGAAGGGAAGGGACAAGCCTCATTTAATTATACATCTTGGGACAAACGACCTGGCTGACAAGACAGTAGATATAGCCCAGAGGAGGTTTGAGGAACTAGCACAATTATGTGAGGGGGCAGGAAGATCAGTAACTTTTTCAGAGATACTTCCAGTGCCCAAGGCAAGCACAACAAGAAAGCTGAGAATAGAGGAATTCAACAGATGGCTAAGAACCTGGTGTTGTTCTAAAGGGTATGGGCTGTTTTTTTTTTTGGGGGGGGAGGGACCTGGGAGGACAGTAGTGTCTTTGCCAAGGACAGACTACACTTGAGTGAGGAGGGAAAGAAAGTGTTGAAATAGAGGAGTACATAGAGGAAGTTGGGAATTTAAACTAGGAGTGGGGGGGTGGCAATTGGGCAAGACATGCAGAGACCACAGGCTGGGAAACCATATGAGCTTACACCCATAACAGTGACAAAGGACAAATGGTAAGTACTATTGGTGATGCTAGGAAAGGAGGGCAGGATGGGGGGGAAGGGTGGAAGGTGGTTACCCTTAATGCTAGGAGCATTGGGAGGAAAACTGCAGAGTTACAGGTGCTCATGGCAGAGGGAGAGGTGGACATTGCAGCCATCACAGAAACATGGGCCACCCAATACAATGACTGGGACCTGTCTGTACCAGGGTACAGGTTATTTTGTAGGGACAGGGTGATTGGGAAAGGAGGGGTGTGGCACTATATGTGAAGAAAGGACTGAAGTGTGTAAGGGAGGAAGGGGAGGAGGGTAGTATGGAGTCACTTTGGATGCAAATCCAGGATTCAAAGAATAGGATTCTTAGAATGGGAGTGGTGTACAGGCCACCATCTCAGATGGAGGAGTTAGACAGGGAACTTGCGGGACACATCAGGAGGACCTGCGAGAAGGGTAGTGTGGTGATTGTGGGGGACTTCAACATGCCAGGAGTGGACTGGAGTATCCTAACAACCAGGAACAGAAGGTAGCAGGTACTGCTGGATGCCTTCCAGGACAGCTTCCTGCTGCAAATGGTCAGTGAACCAACCAGCTTAGGTAATACCCTTGACCTTGTGCTGGCAAATGGTGACTTTGTGAGAACTTACAGTGGAGGAACCGCTGTCGGGGAGTGACCACCACTCAGTATGGCGCCCATTGGATATGGGCAAGGAACCAGTGGAATCTGGCACAAGAGTGCTGGACTTCAGGAGGGCCGAATTTGGGAGGATGGGGGAAGTGGTAAAAGGGTACCTGGCCAGAATTCAATCTAGTATGGACACTAACCACAGGTGGGAGCTCATAAAGCTGGGGATAGTGGAGGCAACCAAAACCTGCTGCAAGCCCCAGAGCAAGAAGGATAGGGCTAAGAAACCGAGCTGGTTGAGCAAGGAGGTCATGGAAAAGGTAAGGAGGAAAAGAGCTGCCTTTAGGAGATACAAGAAAACAGGGAAGGGGGAGGACAGGGAGGAATACTTGATGGAATCGAAGGAGGTGACAAGGGCAGTAAGGGGAGCCAAAGCATCTACGGAACTCAGGCTGGCACAAGGTATTAAGAAGGGGGAGAAGGACTTTAGGTACATCAGGAGAAAAAGAGCTGTAAGGACCACATAGTAAGGATTAGGAAGGAGAGGGGTTGGGTGGGAAGTAGGTATGATAAGGCAGAATTACAAATGAGTACTTGCTCAGTATTTACTAAAGAGAAGAGGGGTGGACTCCAAAGGTGGAGAAATGGCAGAAATGGGGAGGGAAGGGTGACAGATGGGTAAATCATGGAGGGCAGAGTTTAGGAGGGTTTGAAGGCACTGAGGGTGGAAAGAGTGCCCAGGCCCAGATGGCATCCACCCCCAGGGTACTGAAGGAGCTGGAAGAGGTCCTTGTAGGACCTTTGGCAGACCTGTTTAATGCCTCACTACTTTCGGGGTGTGTACCTCAGGGCTGGAGGATGGCTCATGTGGTGCCCCTCCACAACGGTGGCCCCAAGGATGAACTGGGAAACTACAGACCAGTGAGCCTCACATCCATCGTGGGTAAGCTAATGGAGACTATCCTGAAGGAGAGGCTGGTGGCCCTCCTAGAGGCCAAAGGACTACAGGACAGCAGACAGCATGGCTTCATACGTGGCAGATCCTGCCAAACCAACCTGGTGGAGTTCTATGACTGGGTAACTAGGCAACTGGACAGGGGACATGCAGTGGATGTCCTGTATCTGGACTTCAGTAAGGCATTCGACTTGGTGCCGCATGGAAGGCTGGGAAGTAAGTTAGTAGGTACAGGGGCAGGTGAAAACCTGGTGAGATGGGTAGGAAACTGGCTTCAGGGAAGGCAACAGAGGGTGGTGGTGGGTGGGGAGCTCTCACACCCAAGGGTAGTGATGAGCGGTGTTCCACAGGGCTCGGTGTTGGGACCAGTGTTTGGGATATTCATTGCAGACTTCTCATGGGACATCAAGAGCAAGATCAGTCTGTTTGCCGATGATACCAAGGTAGGAGCAGTGGTGGATGGCAGGGGTTGCAGGATGATCTGGCAAAGCTTGAAACCTGGTCAGACACCTGGCAACTGGGCTTTAATGCCAAAAAGTGCAAGGTGCTGCATTTTGGGATGAAGAACCCAAGGAGGAGTTACCAGCGGGGGAGTGCAGCTAGCCCAGACAGAGGAGGAGAAGGATCTGGGGGTGCTCATTACAGGGTCAATGAACAACTCGGCACAATGTAGGAAGGCAGCTGCAAAGGCCAACAAAATGCTGGGTTGTATTGCAAGGGGTATATCCTTGAGGAGGGAGGAGGTGATTCTACCACTGTATAGGTCATTAGTTAGACCGCACCTGGAGTACTGCATGCAGTACTGGCGCCCATATCTGAAGAAGGACATTAAGTTACTGGAGGGTGCAGCACAGGGCGACAAAGATTATCAAGGGGCTGGGGGACTTATCATACGAGGAGGCTGAGGGAGTTGAACATGTACTCACTGGAGGAGAGGAGGGATGGGGGGGGATATGATTGAAACCTTTAAGTGCATGAAAAGAATAAACAAGATGGGTACAGAGGGGCTGTTCAAAGTAAGGGAGGAGGGGCAAGGGCCATGATGTGAGACTGGAGGGAGGAAGGTTCAGGAGGGAGATGAGCAGACACTTTTTTACAGAGAGGGTGGTGGCTGGGTGGAATGCATTACCTGTAGAAGTGGTATCCAGTAGAACAGTGGACTGCTTCAAAAGGGGATGGGACAGGACAAGGGTGAGGGTTAATGTAGGGGAAGGGTGGAAGGGAGGGACAGCTGCAGAATAAGGGGTGCTAGCTGCACATTCGAGCAGACTTGATAGACCTCTAGGCCTTTATCTGCTGGCAAATTTGGTATGCTCGTAATAGGGTCCTTGTATGTGTTAATTCCTACAATGGGTGGAAGTGTTAGCTCTGGTAAAACTAACATCGTAATTTAGAGTAGAACATAGATGAGTCTGCACCGCCCCCCCCCCCCATTGAAAAGGAGATGGGATAATTGTTTTAAATTGCAATTCTTAGAAGTTGCCTTAATTGACAATGTGTGAATGGGCCCATCCTTTCACCACATCAGAAACTTATTCAGACTGCAAACCTCTCAACAGTGTGCTATGAGCCTGACCCAGCGTTCAGCAACCCAGGAAAAAGGACCTTAATAAAAAGGCACCCAGACAAAATATTGTCAGTTTTGTTACAAAGCCTGAAACACAACGTTTTTAAAGCAATGTTTACTAACTCATGCTGCCTGTTTTACTTATGAAAACCATTGCACATGATCTATACAACTTTAGAAAAACAGGTCCTATAAGCTTGTTGACAGGGAATACTAGACTGTAAGGTCTCTAGATGACATCAGCAGCAGCAGCAGCTCTTCACTGAAACGGGCCTTTTTTGAACAGGTAGTGAAATCAGGGTTTCAAAATGACTAATAACTTTAAAATGAAGTAACATAGAAATCTACTTTTTGGTATGAGGTTTACTGGGGATTATTCTAATTCTGCAATGTAGCACTTTTGGCCAGATGGTGTCAGCAGCTCTTTAACCGCTAGGCTATACTGCCAGCCCCAATAACACCACCTCTCCATCTTGGGAAAGAACATGGTGTCCAGGGTGGGGAATGAGGGAGATAGAGTGTTCGTTTCTGGTGAGGGCTGCTCCCTTTGGGAAGGGGAATGACAGTAGCCACTTTCTGTGAGTTGGGCACAGAGGTGAAAGAGGAGGAGAGGTTGAGGAGAGGTAGGTGATGAGGTAGAGTAATGGCATGAGCAGAGAGATACCGGAGCCTAGGGTCAAGACCATCAGGGCTCCCAAGAGGGTCTTAAGTGATGCAGCAGAAGTAGTAGGAAAGAAGTAAAAAGGGAGGGGGAGCAAAACTGTATGAATCCCCATTATTCTAAAATGTATGCTTTTTTACACAAACGTGATATGACTTTTTTTGCCTGCACTTTATTTTGTACCACTGTTACGTTTTATCAATAGTACTCTCGTTACTGTCTGCACTATGCAATGTACTATTATGTTTGCTTGTTGACAGTATCTCCTCCCCCGCTTCCTTGTATATCACACCTGGAATTTGAGCCTCTGCTCAGTGTACCTCTCCCAGTCACCAATTTTCAAATAAATATGTAAGTGGGCCTACACTAGGTCTCTGGGATAATATGCGAATGAGTGGAGGGTGCATATGATGACCCCTCTAGTTTTTGTTTTCCATTATGTATTTTATGGAGGTTTCCCCTGTTTTCACCCACCCCAGTTCTGTTTTCACCTGTGCATGTGTGGAGGTACGTGCCTGCTGCATTCCAAGATGCCATCCTGACTTGCCACCCCCTTCCGCCTGTGCCGCCACTGGACCTCCACCCAGTGGCAGTGGGACTATGGAGGGGGAGACAGCCACCCCAGGAGAGGAGCTGCCGTTAGGTGTTTGATTCTGCTCTGCCCCTCCCTCCCCATGTCCGCACCATGACGACCCAGTATCATTCCTGAACCTGGGTCACTGTCGTGGCATGAGGTGTGGCATCCAGCGCCTCAACCCTCCGCTCCACCGGGCCAGCAGACCTCTCTAGTTTTATTTATATATTTATATATTTATATATAGAGATATACTCGTTGCAAAAAACTTCATTAATGCATCAGTTATGGTTGATAGCACAGTGACAAAAGTATGGAAATGTAATGTTGGGGTTACCACCCCAACCCACCCTCCATACACCAACAGACAGGGTGTGCCATGGGGTCATCAGGCCCAATTCTCATTCCACTCCATATCTAAACAGGCTGACATGATACAGTATAGGAGAATGGGGTGAGAGTTAGATCTGACAACCCCAATGCACACCCCGATGTCTTGTGGTGGGGGGGGGTAGTAGGGGTGGTAACCCAATGTCACATTTCCATACTTTTGTTGCTGTACTATCAACCCTAACTGATGCATTAACAAAGTTTTTTGCAATGAATTTCCCCTCTTTCTGAGATAGTGTAATGTAACTGGTATGTGTTTGTGGGAAAGCGGGCCCTCCAGGCCCTGCACATTCTTCGTTGCCCATTTTTTGTGTAATAGTATGCATATGTGGACGCACAAGCCTTTAAGCCCTGCGCTCCCACTTACAGATAAGTACTGAGCCATACAGCAGCTCCATAATACTGAAAGAGAACCCCCGTAACACTTATTTGGCAATATATCAGTAACCGTAGCAACTATGAAAATAAATCCACTGCAGTTGTAATCATGACTTTGAACCCTCTGGATGCTTAGTCCGGGTAACGAAAAATCTGTCTCTAATTGTTTTCGAGATACGGGCACCGCAATGTTTATCCTATAGGAAATTTCTCAACTTAAGAACGCTGTAACTCTGGATGCATTGAATGTTTTGGGACCAAACCACCAAAAGGCACATCTGTGGGACCAGGGCTTGCCACCCTGTGAATTTCAGCCCAAAAGCACAATCCACCTTGTCACAAAGTGACAAAACTCATAGCACAATGTTTTCGAGCATTGTTTTCGCGACAATGTTAATGTTTTTGTGGCACCCCTATTTCTTGTAATAAAATCTTTTCATGCACAAACAATATGCTGTCGAGCCACCTTTTATTTTGTGTGCGGTCATTCTCACACATACAAAAATGTTTTCACGAAAACAAAATGCCAAAATGGTGGAAACATTTGGAAAAACATATTTCCAGACTACCTGCACAAAAACTGATGCCAGGGGCAAGTTCCTCAAGGCCCGAATAGGTAAACACAAGTTTTGGTATTTAGCAAAGGCACTATTTCTCGTTTTTTTTTTACAATGTGTTTTGTCTCTCGCTAACTGAAAACAAGATGGCGGCAGCATGAAAACAAAAATGTTTTCGTGAAAGTTTTCACATTGTCCATATAAATTCTGCAATAGGCTACAAGGGGACATGAAAAACTTCCATAACTTTGGAACAGATTAATATTTGTTCACCATATCTTCAAAAGGCCCCAGCCTGACCCAGACCACATATACAAATGCACATTTGAAGCCAGGCATACACACTGTTTGTTCCCTGGAGCCTAACAAAGAATTGCACAAAAGCTGAGGATTTTTAACATTTGTGACACTCCACAGCTCAGCAACCGTACATCCAACTGGAACAAAACTTTCCAGATCCAGAGACCTGTGGTTGGACAGCGCACATGCAAAATGTCAAGCAAATCAGACAAATGGTTGCAAAGTTATTAAAGTGTAAACGTTGAGGTTTAACATAGACTTGGCCTGCCAACCCTAACTATACCTGCACTACCATGCAGGTATAATATATACTCTCTGAGACTCCGCATGTGTGACACGATGCTCAACCAAGCAACCTATGCCCTGTGCTCTACAGATGTTTGCTGCACCACAACCAGTGGCCACCCAGGTGGCGATCATGCAGCGAAACCCGGAACCACCCGCTCCCCAACCACCTGAGGAGAAGACTCATCTGGGATGCTCAGTTCTCCACCCTCTGATCCGAGTCTGTGGCACAAACCCAAGTGTCTGGACTACTGCACCATTGGGCCATCGGCACATTAGTTTCTTAAAAGGTCAAAATGAAAATGGGGAGGTGGGGCAGTTCCTTTTGTAAATGCATAGGGAGATGTACAATCAAGCAGATTAGCTAGCAGTAAGGCCTCTATCTGCTGGCATGTTTGCACGTTTGTATATTTGTATCTCTCATTAGAGAGGCTCAGATAGAGTACTAACCTGTCTGGACCACTGTCCATGCATAACTCTAGTATCCATATTCCAGTGGATGGATCTGCATAATTTTATAATTTGACAGGATAGTCTCGGGTCACTTGTCAGGGTAACTGCCTTGATTCCTCACTTGTTCTGGACCAAAAACACTGGAAACTGATGCTGAGAATGCTGCTCTGGAAGCTGTAGCATCAGGGGCGTCATCAGAGTTGTACAGTTGGGGGGCTAATGCCCTATAGTTAAAATCTTAACCCAACTAGGGGAGTCCGGGGGCATGCTTCCCTGGAAAATTTTGATATTTTTACCTTTAAATGGTGGCCTTTCCTGCATTTTACAGGTGAACAGGAGCTACCCTGGCCAACCCAGAAGCTGACATTAAAATATTTTTTTCTGAAGAGCTCCACACACAAACACTTCTGAACTGCCCCACATTAAGAGGGACATAACCCATTTCACCCCTTAGAACTGCTGCTTTCCACACCCATAAGATATGGAAAAAGTTCTGACCACGCAGAGAAGATGCTGCAAAGTCAGACTTTAAAGTAGAAATTCAGAATACTCACACTGATTTGCTGAACATTACACTTTGTACAAACTTTAAAAAATGCATTAGTTTCAAGTGTTCTAAGATAGTATCTCCTAGCAATGTGAGGTGGGAAATAAATTCAGAGGGAATATGTATGGAAAACCAAATAAGCAGACAAGATACCTATACCAGAGTGTCTGGTCAAATAAACACACTAGCTACCTGCATTTTAATGAGACAACACAATTCAGATCAAAGGCAGTGCCAGCAGTTATTTAGCATCAATGAAGACTCCTTCCCCATAGCCAGGTCTGTGATGACTGGGTCCTCACTATATGCCCTACTCCAGTAACAAATTAGCACTTAAGTTATAAGCACCAATGCAGCTGTGCATGTCAATCCCTAGCTCAGTTACAAGCTCACCCTCCTAAATCACATTGCACTGTGCTGTACATCTTTAGTATACATGCAGAAATAATGGACTTGAGCTTTCAGTCTTTTTAAACTGACACCTCTTTTGTGAAACCAGCTTATTCTTATCCCCTAGCCAAGAAAACCAGTACCAGGCAGAAACAATGGCAGAAGCAGAATATTTTACATACTGGAACAGTTTCATGATGGACTGTTACTGTTTTCTTTTTTGTTTTGTTACAAGTATCGTGAAAAGCTAAGACTAATTACCCTTCTCTTTTTAACCAACACAGAGAAAGCAAATTGAATTTATAGGATTTTAATAACCAGGTATTGATTTTAAGTTAATTCACTGACCAGTAAACTTTCCTCCAGGATTCAGAAGCTACCTCACACATTTAATAAAAAGTCAATCATTATGTTGCTTGCATGCATGTGCAAGAAACATAGTGCCATCATTAGAGTTTTTGGAGGTGTCAGCCCCTCTTCCAATGCAGTCAGTGTGTTTGCAGGCGTGCTCCAGTTCCCCAATGAGTGCTGCAGCTGTCTATGACGGCTCCAAAATGCAGTGGGATACAATTGAAAGGGGGAGCTCCGCTTCAGTGAGCAGAGCTCTCTCTCCCCCCCCCACGCACCGCAGCAAGACGCATAGTGCATGCTGATCGTTCCCACGCATACACTGTATGGCGGAAGGGTGCCCAATCCCTGTCGGCTCCACGCTTCCCCCAACAGCTGTCCAGGTGCCACGAGAGCCCACCCCAGCGTGGCAACAACTGTTACAGCTGACGGGGTGCCTCAACCTCAGCCGGCTCCAAGGCTGCATGCCCCCAAAAGCTTTCCCGGTGCACGCCAGGAGCCCACCCCAGTGTGCAACGCCCGTGTCGTTGTCTTATATAAAAAAAAAAAAAAAAAGGTCCTCGTAGTCTCCTGCCCCCCCTCCCACAACCCGCACCCCACCCTGCGCACCCTGCCTCCCCACCCCCCCTCACCCCATACTTTGCCTCCGGAGCTCGGCGACGATCATCGGTGGACCAGGAACACGTCTGCACTCTTCAAAGACGACCGTGAACTGAGGAAATGCCGGTAAGCTGTATAATGGGATAGATAGGGTTTTTTCAACTTTGTTGCATATCTCAGGCATTTTTGGGACTTTTGGCCCCAAATTTTCAACATGGGGTTTTTGGGACCCCTCCTCATGAATTCTTGTACTGTCATGCCGTTACTCGGGCCCAAAGGGTGATTTCGCAGTCACTGCGCGAAATCACCTTTCCACACCGATTAACGAAACTACACTGCCAGTGTTCATAAGGTGGGCTCTCAAAAAGCCTATGTTGAAAATTTGGTGAAAAAATTCCTAAAAATGACTGTTTTACGAGCGTGCGTTGCACAGTTCCTACACACGCTCGTAAGTTTGTGAATTTAATATTTTCACTCCAGATTTTCAACATTGACATTTTACCACACCTCCTTATGAGCAGTGGAGCTGTCATTTTTCACATCTTGCCCAAAACATGTTTCCGCCCATGTAGCGCACAATGGCGCAGTCGGTGTGTGAACTCAATGTATGGGACACATTAAGAAAATCACAGTGACACTGTTCATGAGCAGAGGTCTTAAAATGGCTATGTTGAAAATTTGGTGAAAAAATTCCTAAAAATGACTGTTTTACGAGCGTGCATTGCGCAGTTCCTACACACGCTCGTAAGTTCGTGAATTTTCAATATTTGCACTCCAATGACTTCCAAATACCTAAACAGCACATAGAAGCAAGCAACATTCGGCATTGACAAATGCTTGTTTCTTACTGCTTTGATGCCTCAGCCTGCCACTGCTTCAGTCACACTCCTGCTGCATGGACTACTGCTCCTTGAATGGGGGCTCTTTTATTTTGCAGGAGGACTAAGTGTAGTGAGATGGGCATTAATCATACATACAAGTTAATAATACTACTGGCTTTGTTCCCGGTTATCTCACCCAATGCCAGCCATAGTTTACTTTTGGCTTCTTGTTCCCAGGCGGGAGCTGGAGTCTGCCTCTGCTGTTTTCAACCTGATGCATCTGCACTTTCCATGTGACCCACAGACAAGGTCAGGCTGCCAAAACAGTATATGCAGTATTCACATTATTTGGATTGATACAGGTCAAAATATTTGTCTGCGAGCTCAAAAACGTTATGGCAGGAAAATATCGCTGTCTGCACATCTTGTAAATCAAAAAATAACATTCCGCAAAAACAATCTTTCAAATGTAAACGGTTGGTCCCATTTGAAAAATAACACTCTGAATAGCTAAGAACAAATATCTGTTCACAGTATGCAATGCTCCAAATATAATCTGCCGTGATGTCAGTTGAGAGGTGTTATTTTGGGGGTTGGAGGGAAGACCTGCAACAGCGGGCTATTCAGATGTTCCAATCCTTACAGGGGTTAAATGCAGAGGTGGGTGGTTTTATGGGATACCAATTAAGAGCCCAGTGTCGGGGCAAAACACACTTGGCCACTTCTGCCTTCAAAACCTAGGAGTCTGGAGCCTTTCTGAATTGCTGAAGTGTACAGCAGCACTACCAGATCCGACCACCATGGTTTCTTAAAACACAAAATCAAAATGACAGCACTGACTGGGCACAAGAAGCCAAGTAAAGCTAAGTGATAGCCGAGCGGTTATCCTACACCGGTGAATAAATCCACTCTCTCCCATTCACACCACTGTTTGGGATGCTTGAATAGCTAGCTCTAACCGATTACTCTCAGTGCATCTGTCCCGTTTATGATTTGCACTTAGAACTCAACCTACAGTACAATGTACACACTTTAGTCAACAGAATGCCTTTCTCATGGTCGCCTGACTCACTTCAGAAATTCAATTGCCCTAAAATTTGGCAAACTTGCCCACCACCTTCACTCATCTCCAATCTGAGATCTCACTGACTTGCTCACTCAATAAAGGGCATGTACGGAGGGGGGCGAGAGCAGGTACAGCTCACCAGCTCACTGTCGGACTCTGCCATAAGGGCTCACTTAGTGCTCAATCCATCAGTTGTTACCTTGGGGTGGGTCCTCAGCTGTGTTGGTGCTTACTTATCTCCCTCAGGATCCACTCATGTTCCGATTTGTAGCTGTTTGGCATGGCATCTGCTACCTTCTCTTGTCTCTCTCACCTCCCGGCTCCTCGTAAAGTTGGATTCATTTTAAATAATGATGGCGTGTCACTGCGCCTTTGCCTCGGAGTACGCAGCAGCGCTCACGCTCTCAGTATGTTAGCGGCATGATGCTGTGGTGGTATTGTGCGCAGAAAGGGCGCAGCAGCTAATTGGCTGTGTTGTGGCATCATGTAACTAAGTGACCAATGCTAGTGCTAGCGATACAGTGTCTGGCATCAGCTGCACATAGCACCAATGTTGTCTTCCTGTGGGACATTAAAAGTCCTGCTTTTTGACCGTATGCAAGTTGCATAACTGTCAAAAAGTGAGACTTTTAATGTCCCCCCAGGAAGACTTGAAGATTACCACAGAAACAGGATGATCTCAGCAAAACCAGGACAGGCAGCAACCCTAATTATTGGGGGGCTTTGACTAATATTGGGGGGGGGGCTATAGCCACTCCCAAACCACCCTGGTGATGCCACTGTGTAGCATTAGGACCATGAGAAGAAGCAAACAGCATTAAGTGAAATTTCTTGTAGTTATGTTATAAGTAGCTTGAAAACATCTATATGACTAATTTTTTTGTTTTGTTTTAGTTGGTCTGCTGACTCAGAAACACACACCCTTTCAGTAACTACACAGTGTATGCCACATATGATTTTCCACATTGCCTCCATGTCTTTTATTAAATATTTAAAAAAAAAAAAAAAAAAAAAACTTTAACAGTGGAACTTAAAAACAATAAAAGGACACACCTTGGACCAATGTTTATCAAATCAGAAAGTTTCAGGCTTCAAAGTCTCCTATTTTTCTAGTTATCGGGTGGCAAAAAAAGGCTTAACATAAAAAAAAAAAAAAAAAAAATTTGCATTTCTTTGCATCTCTGTAACTTTGCCTTGCTTGAACTGATCTACATGGAATTTACAGCATCAAGAGTTTCTGATACAGAGGCTGTACTTTCTAAATTTCATGTCAATCAGTTGAAAGGGGGCAAAGTTATTAATGTACAATGCTGGGTATAAAAATCACAGATAAAAAAAAAAAAAAAATGTAGGCCTCAGTGTACTACAATCTGTAGGTCGGCAAGGGAACTGCTGTAAAAACTTTATTTATTATTTATTTAAAAGTTTTAGCAGGAGGGACACTGAACAGTGTACTGCTAGATTCCAGGTGTGTCCTGGGGGAGGGGGACAGAGGAGAAAAATAGACAAAGTACAATTGGATACAGAGTACATAGAGCAACATGATCATACAGAGTAATTGCCAGGTACAAATAGATACAGCGTACAACAGTGCAACAGGAACATACAATGGTAGGTATTATGTACAATGGCACAAATAAGTAAGTGCAACAGTTCTAGATACAGCAAACAATGTGAGAATGTAAGCGGAGAAAAAGGTAGGGTGCCAGGTCAGGAGAGTAAAAGTACACCAAGCCGCAAAAACAGGTTGAGGAGAAATGTGCATTGATGAGGGAGTACAGGCTCTCTGGATCTGCCACCAGTTGGTTTAGTTCGTACCTGTCTGGTAGATCCCAGGTGGTAAAGATTGGTTCTCACACCTCTAACCCCCTCCCGGTCACTACCGGCGTCCCCTAAGGCTCGGTCCTAGGACCAGTACTCTTCTCCATCTTCCTGAATGATCTGCCGTCTGTTTGCCCACGCACATCCATTCACATGTATGCTGACGACACTGTCCTGTATGCTTCAGGCCCCTCCCCTGTTGCAGTGGCATCTACACTCCAGGAGAACTTCAATGCCATTCAGCACTGGCTCCGCTCAAACCAACTGTCTCTTAATACTAAGAAAACTGTCTCCGTGACTTTCGGCTCACAGCAAAGACTCTCCCATCTCCCCTCGGCCCCCACCTTTCTCACCATCGATGGTACCCCCTTGGAAGCTTGCACCTCCTTCAGGTACCTAGGAGTCTGGCTTGACCAGCACCTTGACTACACCACACACATCGATTCAATCCATAAGAAACTGCATCCAAAACTAGGTGCCTTATATCACAACAAGGACTGCATCCCTCCAACTACCCGGAAGGCAATTGTTCAGAAGATGATCCTCACTGTACTAGACTATGGGGATGTAGTCTACGGAACTGCTCCCACAACCTCCCTTGCTAGTCTTGACGCACTCTTTCCTTCTGTTGCTATATCTTGGGCTGCCCCCCACAACTCACCACTGCGACCTCTACAGTTCCTTGACCTGCCCTCACTTCATGACTGCAGGCAGATTCACTTCGCCAGGACCACAGCGAAATACTGGACACAGTCCCTCCCTCCCTATCTTGAATCTACCCTCGCAACCCAACCTCTGCCTACCTACTCCCTCAGGAGCACTGACTCCAGGCTCTTTCAAGTCCCATTCATGGGTTCAGTCAGGGGCCAAGCTGCCTTCAGTTACCGCATGCCCAAGCTTTGGAATACGCTGCCAGCTGCCATCAGACTCCTCACAAACTCTCAGCAGCTCAATCACATCCTAAAGACCCACCTCTCCTTGTGCTTGTGCCTAGGCCCAGCAAGTGGCATGCCACACCACACATGCCACAACCTAGACTCTCACTCATACAGGTCCTGTGCACCTTGTACACACTTGCTGCACAACTTGTACAAGGGCTATGGTGTCAACCACTCTTGCTAGAGCCACTGCTACCACCTCCCTAGTTTACAACTTCCTGAGTAGTGGTAGGGATATGTTATCTAATTTGCGGTTTCAGTACTACTACATTGTGCAACCTTGCTCTGTAATGTTATTAAATATACTTGGTGCTCACAGTCGAGCAAACTCTGCTATCCATTAACCTATGCATACAATGTGATATCTGCATTGCATAATCTGTATACTTGAACAATTATTCATCGTCTGTATTTTACTCCTCTCCCCCTTCCCCCAGGATGCATCTGGAATCGAGAGGTATCTCTGCTCAGTATGCCTTCCTGGTAAAACTCTTAAATAAATAGTATAGATGCTGGGGTGAAGGCTTGAACCACTGATGCCAGAGTTCTGTATCCTCTGAGGTGAGGATGAACCACTGATGCATGTGTGCAGTGACCACTAATAATGCATGAGTTGTGTGTCCTCCGAAACTTTTGCCTCCCCTGAACTGATCTACCTGGAATTTACAGGATCAAGAGTTCCTGACACAGAAGGTGGGCTTTCTAAATTTCATGTAAATCAGTTGAAAGGGGGCAAAGTTATTAATGTGCAATGCTGGGTGTAAAATTCACAGATAAAGATGCAAGCCTCAGTGTACCACCATCTGTAGGTCGGCAAGGGAATTGCAACAACTACCAGAACTCAAATCTCCTCTGCATTTAAATATATGCATTTCCCATAATGCGCAGCAGCCAAATCCCAAACATCAAACATAGCAGAAAAACTGAGATGATTCCACAGTTTACAAAAGTCAGTCAAAATGAGCACAGTTTACAAAACAGTCAGTCAAAATGAGCACATATTCTGAAATGCTGATCACATCCGCATGTAATCAGTAATCCTGTTGCAGCCACAATATAAAAAAGTTAAAAATGTAGTTTCTCTAGTCGGGTGCAATCATTTTCCTTTTTCACATGGCAGAAACTTTAATATCTTCCTGAAACCTTTGTAATTTTGCATTTTAAAATTACTTTTATGCAAATGTAACATGAGGAAGACAAACATATAGAGTGAACTCTTTCTCTTCCCGATGCTACAAGAGGATTAACCCACTCCCGAGCATTGGTCTCTCAGGGATTAATAATGTATTGCTGGGAGGTGGAACCACTCTGGGTTACATTAATCCTTGAGATACCCATGCTCTGTTGTGGGTTAATCCATACACAACTGATGTTATGAATGCCGTTTGTGAGTAGGTTGATTGGACCTGCCTTGAAAATCTTCATATTAGTTTGATGTGTAACCCCCTTACAAAGAGGGGGTGCCCGAAAGTCTTCCTTGGGTGTGCCTAAATGCCCGCTGCCAGACTGGTGTCCTATGTCTTAACCGTTTAAAAGCTACATGTGAGTGCCTTATAGCCTCTGTGTCCTGTCTCTTTAAGAGCTGCCTATATCAGTGTATAATTAATCTGGGTGGGGGCTGCTGAGTGTTTCTAAACTCAAGTTCCGCCTGGGCTGTCAGATAATTGCTCCATTCTACCATTGCTAGTTTTTATTTATTTATTCAAAAGTTTTACCAGTGTAACCCCTAGGTGGCACTATCCCAAGGGCTACTACCCCTGCCTGATTTGCCACTAATGGGTTGAGGGGCCTGGATCCGATGGCGGGTGCCTCCACCCAGAGGTCGGGGTTAAGACAGTCTGATATGTCTGGGTCACTGCAACCCCCCTTTCGTCCCACTAGTGGCCCACACAAATCAATCACAGTACCCTTGCAATATACACTTACCCCCAGGATTGGTTCAATCAGCTTGACTCTGGGGACCCCCTGTAAAGTAAGATGCAGTTATACAATAACCACTGTACAGTAATTCAACACAGACACACAGTTCAAGCAGTGTAGTTTTGCTAAACAACCAAATCTGATTTATTTAGGGGATAGTAACAAGGACAGGGGGAAATCAGGTTAATTGATTCAGTCACATTAATAATCACAGTACTGTGCACATATTAGAGTCCCAAATGTCACTCTTACTGGGTACCCAGGCAATAAGAGGCTAGCCTATTTGGTGCAGTTGGTTGGGGCCCTGAGGATAGAAAATGCATGCACAATATCCACTTTGTAATCCACAGCCGGTAGGCTCAGTTCGTGAAGAAAGAAAGGAAAAGTAATCAGATGGAACACTTGCAATTAGATGATGGCAGGGAGCTACCCTGATTTGTACTCACAAATTCAATGCTGAAACTGAATGGAAGGCAGATTGTCCTAGATTGCCAGGAGGAGCAGACCATGTGGACTAGGTCCTTGTGACTGGACTCCACTGCAGTTTAGAGCAAATGGATGTAGTCTGGATTAAACTGGGGTTTACTTCCAGCTTCATGCACTCTATTCACTGTACAGGGGATTTGAAATGAGATTCTCCTCAAGCACTACACACATTTATATGTAAAAGGAAAGTACTATACCAGGCCGGCTGCTTCTCCATCCCGATCGCAATTACTGCACAATACCCGGGAGAACACACAGCAGATTCAGTTCCTGACAGACCGAGCACGATTCAGCAATTTCTCTAGTCTTCTACAGGGTGAGCCTGGTTTCCTCACTCCTGGTGCTTCTTTCTCCTTAAAACTCTGATCCAGTCCACACTGGCACTCACAAACAGTTGTAGGCCAAACTTCAGGGCCTCACACGAGCTTCACTTGCGAAAACTTAACGCAGGAGACCGGAGCTCCTTCCCTCTTCAGTCACAACTCATCTCCTCTTTCCAGTAGACAGAGCCGGGCATTTCCTTTGAGTTCCTCCCAGTTAGTTGGCTGGTTTTGCTGTCACTCACACTAGACTCCCCTGTTGGTGGAAAAAAGGCGCCGAAGTCCAAACTACAATTCCCAGAAGCATTGGCCATACAGTACATAGGTGGCTGGCTCCACAATGAGAGTCCAAGTTCTGATTTGCCAGCAGCAGGCTCCATTTCAAAGGTCTCCCCACACTGATTGGTCCAGTTCAGCAGTTCAAAACTAGAATGGGGGACTAGGCAAACACAGTTCTGATTGCAAAGAAAAGCAGGTTAGACAAACTGTATTTTCGTTAATACTCTTAATGATGTCTGGCAAACAGTTATATCTTTGAAAAGTGCTCACTCTGCCCACTTAGTGATGGCAGAAACAGAGCGATTGGGCAGCAGCTAGAGTGGGACTCAAGCAGGGAAACACACAGACCCCCATCCAAATTAATTATGTCTGCAGGTAGACAGCTCTTAGAGACAGTACCAGAGGCTCTAAAAGCACTCATAAACGGCTTAGACGCCGAACACCATCCAGGCTTGGAGCATTCAAGCAAGCTCCTGGAAGACTTTTGGGAACCCCCATTTGCAGGGGGGTTACAGCAGGAAAGACATACTGAGCAGACTACCGCTCGATTCCAGATGCGTCCGGGAGGGGTGGAATAGGGGATGTGAGGATACATAACAAAGTACAGAAATTTACAGATATGTACAGGTAAGCTATATACAATGATATGTGAAGAATAAAATAGAGTGCATCACAGCATGTAACCAGCAAATCTGGGTAGACACGACAGCTAAAATTGGTATAAGCTGCAAATGGCAACTTCACAGGGTCTGTGAATTAGAGTATTATGGAGTAACCCCAGTTGGAGCCAGTAGGAGAGCTAGGACCTAGACTAGTGAGTTTCGTCTGCATGAGCAGTTGGCGGAGAGGTGCCTTCTGAGGAGTGAGTTGATTTGCTGAGAGGAGGGAGCTTGCCGAATGTCCCCAGGCAGGGAGTTCCATAGTTTGGGCATGCTCCCTCTGAAGGCCAACTGGGCGGCAGGGGTCGACATGTAAGGGACATGCAGGAGCTGGGAGTCTAAGTTCCTGAGTGAGTATGCAGGGGATGTTTGAGCACTTAGGGTAGCAGCGAGGTAGGAGGGTAGTGACTGGATCCAGAATCTGGCCATGAGGCTATTGCAGTGGGACTGTCGCCTATCGTAGAGCGAGGGATGGTTAAGGGGCCGGTGGAGGGTATACAGTCCAAGGCGAAGTGACAGGAGTGGAAAAGAGGATCCCGTCTAGCCAGGGTGAACTTGGGTGCGGCACTGTAGACTACGTCCCCGTAATCAAAAATAGGGAGGATCATTTTCTGCACAATTGCCCTGTGGGCTTGCAGAGGAATACAGCCATGGTTTTGGAATAAGGCGCCCAGTCTAGGGTGCAGTTTTTTGTGGGTAGTGTTGATGTGTGCCGAAAAATCGGTGTTGGTCCAGCCAGACCCCGAGATATCTGAAGGAGGAGCAATCTTCTATGGGAGTCCCTTCTAGGGTTTTGAAAGTGGGCGTGGCGGGGAGTCAGGAGAGTATCTGCCTCGTGCCGAAAGTTAGAGACCGTTTTCTTGGCATTTAGAATAAGTTGATTTGAGTGAAACCAGAGCTGAATAACATTGAAGTCTTGCTGGAGTCTGGGTGCCACTTCCAGTGGGGAGGGACCTGAAGTATACAGAGCTGTATCGTCTGCATACATATGAATGGATGTGTGTGGACAGGCTGATGGCAGATCGTTTAGGAAGATGGAAAACAAGATTGGGCCAAGGACAGAGCCTTGGGGGACACCAATGGTGACTGGGAGGGAGTTGGAAGAGGAGGTCCCAAATCTGACAGATTGGGACCTTTCGGCCGGGTAAGATTTGAACCAGCTGGTGGCTGCAATGGAGAGCCCTGTGCTGGAGAGCTTCACCAGAAGAAGGGCATGCGAGACAGTGTCGAAAGCCTTAGCCAAGTCAACAAAGATGGTAGATGTGATGTGGCCTTTATCCATGCCTGTAAGGATGGAGTCAGTGACTCTGAGGAGGGAAGTGACAGTGGAGTGAGATTTCCTAAAACCTGACTGGTAAGGAGTAAAAAAGGAGGAGGAGGAGTCAAGGAAGGAGGAGAGTTGTGAGAGGATTAGATGTTCCTGGATTTTGGCTTCAATGGGGAGGAGGGAGCTCGGGAGGAAGTTACCAGGGGAGGATGGGTCACCACCTTTAGGGAGGGGGATGACTGTGGCATGCTTCCAATTAGAGGGGATAGCGGAGAGAAGGAGAGGTTGTAGAGGGAAGCTAGGGGGCTGGCAATGGCAGGGGCTGACAGGTAGAGCATTTTGGCATCCATCCCGAGGGGCATTTTCCCTTAGAGGGATTGAGGGCAAGCAGGGCATTGAGTACTTCAGTTGGAGTAACCAGGGAGAAGAAAGCCAGGTAGGGGGTTTGGGTGGGAAGGGATTTGGATGAAGGAGGGTGTGTTGCAGGCAGTGGATTTGAGTGGAGAGAGGTCGCACTACTGGTGAAGGAGTTGAATACAGTGGCCACTGCATGTGATTCTGATATTGTGGAGCTGCCTACAGCTAGGACAGGGGTGGGGGCTGGGTGGGTGGGAGAAGATTTAATTGATTTCCAAAACTTAGCTGGGTGATTTAGATTTTATCGGAAGGATGCTGAGAAATATCGGGCTTTAGCTTGCTGGATAAGCCTGATGCAGTTATTTCTAAGCGTTCAGTAGTGTTTGTGGTCAGCGAGGGTACCTGAGGATTTGTAGGCTTTCCACACCTGGTCCCTAGCTTGGAGGTGGTCCATAAGGTCAGCTGTGATCCAGGGCAGATGAACTCCCCTGACTCTGGCCTTTTTGAGTGGGGCATGGTGTTCCCAGATGGCAAAAAATCTGGACTTGAAGAAGTTTAGGGCTGAATCAATAGAGATGTCCTTGGGGATGAAGGGCCAGTCAGAGTTTGCCAAGTCATTTAGGAGCCCTTCAAGGTCAAGGGATTTGTATGATCTGATGAGGAGAGTTCTTGGTGGAAGTGACTTGGCTTTAGATATATTTCTTACTACGTTAATCATGTGGTGGTCGCTCAGAGAATCTGGTAGGAGGCCAGAGGCAATTATCCTGTGTGGGTGCGAAGTGAGGACCCAATCCAGTAGGGAGTGATTCTGAGTTTTGTGATTTAGATACGTGGGCTCAGGGATCTGAGCCAGATTTAGTGCAGCCACATGGTTGCGGAGCTTGGTGCTAGCACTGAAGAGCCAGTTCTGGTTAAAATCACCAAGGATATGAAGTTCACCCCTGAGGCAAAGGTTTTTAGGGTGTCCAAGTGCGCCATGACTGAGGTCATCGGGGCATCCGGGGAACCGTATAAGCCTGCTATAAATATGGGGATTGCGTGGGGTAAGGAGATTTTTATCTGTAAGGCGTTAATGGACAGTGGGAGATCGCATAGTGAGACAGGAGTGAATTTTATCTGGGATGATATGTAAATGGTTATGCCGCCACCTCTCTTGGTGCCCGGGCGGTCATGAGTGACTGAGTAACCGGGAATAGCTACTTCTGCATCCAGATTGTGTGGTTTCAGCCAGGTCTTGGTGATTATCAGGATGTCAGGACATAGCGACAGGACAATTGGTTGGAGCAAGGGCAATTTTTGCAGTAGACTGCATATATTTGAGTGGGCTACTTTCAGTCCTCTGGGTAGTTGGATAGTAGGACAGGTGTTGTGACTGGTGTAGGAGGCAGGTCCTGGGTTAGGCTGTATGTCCCCTGTGAGGAGGAGTAGGAAAGTTAGCACCAGTTTTGTATTTGGTAAGAAACACTGTGGCCTACGGTGGGCAGAGGGAGTCTTGGGGCAAAGTGTGGAAAGTCCTGCCGCAGGGAATTTCATCACTGTCAGCCCAGCATGAAAGGATGGAGGGATAATGGAAGGACTGGGAAACCAGCCATGAGGAGTGAGGGGGTGCTGCCCAATGTTTGGGAAGGAGTAGGTACTTGGGAGTGTGATTTGGATGGTGATATTCGGAGGACTAGGTTGCTTACCGGGCAGATACGAGGGTGGGAGGGATGCTATAGTGGCAAGTAAGGCTGCTCCTAAGATAGTTTTATAGGCTAAGTACAGCATTCTTATGCTGGAAAGGTAGAGGAGTGCAAAAATCTGTGGTGGCCCCTAGTGGTGATAGCTGATAAGCTGCAAAGGGGAAAGTAGGGTGATTGGTTAAATCCACACATGACACTGCCTGCCTCTGACTATATAGCAAGTGGCTCACAAAGGGGGTGGTGGTGGGGCAGCTGACACGAAGAGTCACCGGGGAAATTAGCAGCAGAGGATCCTGTTGTAATTAGTCTTCAGCTGGAGTCCTGGTAGCGCTGTCCAGACAAAAATTTAAACTTGGCACCAAAACACCCACTCAGTCCTATGGGTGTACCTGCAGAAATTCGGCTCAGGGGGAGGGTGGCTCCGTGTGCCCTTGTGACCACCAACGGGGCTGTGCAGTGGGGAGCTGAGGAGAGAAAGGAAAATGAGGTATTTATAGCTAATGCTAGGCTGGGGGAACCGCATGCAAAACAAGCTAAGAATTGGACTCTGGAGCTGAAGTAGGACACAGGCGTTGCTCTGATTCTATAATTCAAACAGACTCTGAAATCCAAAGTACTGTCTCTGTGGCTACCAAATCCTAACTCACATTCTGGGATTCAAAGCAGGGTACAGGAACATGGATTTCTACAGTAAGCAACCTCCTGAACTCAAAGCAGCTCTGCAGTTTTACATTTACTCAAAATAAAATTACTTTAACAAGGAGCTTAATCAGTTGCTATAACACACATTTGGGTGCACTTAGTAGAAAATTTCTTACGCTACATGCACCTAATTTCTGTAACTCTCTATAATAATTCCTCTTTTTTTTTCCTAGCAACTCTAGTAATACTACATTTCTCTAAATTAGCAGCAGAGGATCCTGTTGTAATTAGTCTTCGGCTGGAGTCCTGGTAGTGCTGTCCAGACAAAAAAATTTAAACTTGGCACCAAAACACCAACTCGGTCCTATGGGCGGACCTGCAGAAATTCAGCTCGGGGGGGGGGGACGGCTCCATGTGCCCTCGCGACCACCAATGGGGCTATGCAGAGGGAGCTCTGTTAGAAGCTGTACTTATTTGCTGATTATCTATTCTAATAATATCAAAGTGGGTCTAACCTGCCTTCTTTGCAGCATGGACATTTCTGTAAATCACCACCATCTTGGTTCTGGACTGCCATTGTGGACCAATCAGTACCTTTGGGGGCCCTAAAATGGAGCCTACCCCAGGGATCTTGTGAGGGTTAATTTCTGTAGTAATTGTTGTTTTTCCACTTTGGCACCTAAATGGACCTGGAAGGGGGGAGCCCTTGCTGTGACAGATGAATCAACCCTTTTGGATCTGACAAAGTCCTAAGCTGCCTGCAGCAGAGAGTCTGTCTGAGTTTGGAGGTGAGAGTGAACAGCTAGAGACATTCAAGCAGCTGCTCCTGCGTAGTCTTGCAGGAAACTGGTGGGAAGGTTGTGTTTGGCCTGCCTGCCAACTTGTCGGGAATCCTTTAGCCTGAATTTAAATTGGACTAAATCTGAACCAGTTGTGACCAGAGTTACTGAATTGTGGCTGCATTATTACCTGAAGAGGACCAAAGATTTGTTCCATGCAATTGACCTGTCAAGTCTGAAACCAACACAGAGCGTACAGTTTGTGCAGAGACACTGATTGCGACCGGACTGTCATCAGAACTGTGGTATTTACCTTGCTCTACTATGAGTGCGCTGAATGGTGTTAGTGGGTCATGATTTGGTTCCCTGCTGCCTGCTTGTGTCACGCTTGCTGGAAGCTAAATCCAGCACTACTGGACTGCCATCCGAATTGTTCACCTGTCCTGGGCCCTGCCACCTTGGCCCAGACAGCTGCTCACACCACAGAGAAGTCCATCGATGAGAGACCTGCTTGGGGATCTGCCTTCTGCTCAACATTACGAACAGGAACAACACCATGGTGAATCGTGTGGACCCTGCTTCTCCTGGCAAACGAGCAAGTCATCCTACAGTCTCCATTCCATCCATCCAGTGTCCTATACTGGGTAGCATGAGTAAATACCAGGGTAGCTCCCTGCAACAACAGCTCAAAGTGTGTAATCTGATTTAATTGTTTTTGTCTAATTATCACGAACTGAGACTCCTGGCTCCGGATTACAAATTGGAGGTTATTGTACGTGACTTGTCTTTCCATCATAGGGCCCCGACCAGCTACAAACCCAGCCTACCCTGGACAACGTGTCAGGCTAGCCTACCTCACCACTGGGTACCCAGAGTGTGTGTAACGGTGCTGAGGGACTCTAAAGTGCATGTCTTGTAGCCTGATTGAATAGTTATCTAAACCAATCCACCTCATTACACCCCTTCCTTTTTCGTTTCCCCTGAATAAATCGGATCTGAAGTTTTTTGCACTTAACCTGCCTATGGTGCACTTCTGTACAAATAGCACTGTGATACTATTGTTTGCTGTGTTTAACTTTACTTTACAGGGGGAGTCTCCAGGGCCGAACAGGTGGAACCAGCCCTGGTAAGTGTAATCAGAATGGGGATATATCTGCTGTTTGGGGGCTATTGTACCTGTGTATTCTATTCATTGTTTTGGCCATTAGAGGGGAAAGGGGGGGGGGTCAGTGTCCCAGAGGGCTGTACCCAGGTCAACTACACTACCACTAACCCTGTCCTCTAGGTGGAGGCACCCATTGTCAGTACCCAGGCCCCTTAACCAGCCCCTGGTCACGCAGGCAGGGGTCGTAATCCTTGGGATAGTGCCATCTAGGAGTTGCATGTTGGAGGCACCGCTGGGATCAGTGCCATCTAGTAATCAGAAGTGGGTACTACAACCCCGCATTCAATAAATTGTGACAAAATGGAGGTGCTTACTACACCTAACATAGAAACAGACTTTGATGGCAGATGAGGACCGCTTCGCCCACCTAGTCTGCCCATTTCCCTACCTACTGGATAAGCTGAAGATCCTAGTTAACCAACAGCCTATTTCTTCGTACCCCCCCACAAGAATTACCTTATGTCTGTCCCATGCATTCTTGAATTCTCCCACAGTTTTAGACCTCTCAACCTCCTCAGGAAGGTGGTTCCATGCATCCACCACCCTCTGTGGAAAAAAAAAATACTTCCTCACATTGCCCCTGAGCTGTGCCCCCTTGTTCTTGCACAGTTTTTTCTGAAAGATGCTACCCTCTTGGACTTTGATTCCACTGAAGTACTTAAAAGTTTCTATCATGTCCCCTTCTCTCCCTCCTTTAGTCTCTCCTCATATGGGTTCTCTTGCAGAGCCTGCGCCATTTCAGTTGCCCTCCTCTGGACTGCCTCCTGTCTATGTCCTTGCGGAGATGGGGTCTCCAGAACTGGATGCAGTACTCCAGATGGGGTCTCACCAACTGTCTGTACAGAGGGACAACAACTTCCTGTTTTCTGCTGGTGATGCCTCTCCTTATACATCCCAGTATCCTCCCAACCCTCCGTACTACCTTTTCACATTGCTTACATAGAAACATAGAGGTTGACGGCAGATAAAAGGGCTGCAAGGCCCATCCAGTCTGCCCATTTCTTTTTCCACCTTATAAATGTGCCATCGGCCTTTGCTCTGTCAGTGGCCTATTCATACTCATCTGTATTGTTCCCTTATGCCTATCCCATGCCTGTTTGAAGCCCTGCACTGTATTCATAGCCACCACTTCCTGAGGTAGGCCATTCCATGCATCCACCACTCTTTCTATGAAAAAGAATTTCCTCACATTTCCCCCTTAATCAGCCTCCCTCTAGTCTCATGCTGTGTCCTCTTGTCCTGCTATTTTTCTTATTTAAACATGTTCGACTTTGACCTTGTTAATGCCCTTAAGGTGTTTGAATGTTTTGATCATATCACCCCTCTCCCTCCTTTGCTCAAGGGTATACATATTGAGCTCCGTTAATCTGTCCTCATATGTCTTCTGATGCAGTCCCTGCACCATTTTGGTTGCCCTTCTCTGGACTGCCTCAATTTGGTTAATGTCATTGTGAAGGTGTGGCCTCCAGTACTGCATGCAGTACTCCAGATGGAGTCTAACCAGTGTCTCATAAAGAGGGATTATTACCTCCCTCTTACGACTTGTGATACCCCTACTAATACACCCTAACATCCCCCTAGCCTTACCTACTGCTTTAGAGGTCTGCTTGGATGATTTCAGGTCATCTGTGATGATGATGCCCAAGTCTCTTTCTTCCTTTATGACTGCCAGCAACTCCCCTTCCAGCCTATAGGTGACTTCAGGGTTTCTCTTCCCAATGTGTATGATCTTGCACTTCTTTGCATTGAATCCCAGTTGCCACTCTTCTGACCATTTTGTTAGTTTATCCAGATCTCTTCTCATTCTGCCCACCCCATCTGGATAATCTACTCTGTTGCAGATCTTGGTGTCATCTGCAAACAGACAAGCCTTACCCTCTAGTCCATCTGCAATATCACTAATGAAGATATTGAAAAGGACTGGCCCCAGGACCGATTCCTGAGGTACTCCACTTGTGACTTGCATCTCTTCTGACTGTATACCATTTACCACCACTTTGTTTTCTAACTGTCAACCAGTTTGCCACCCAGTTGACCAACTTCTGACCCACCCCGAGCCTACCCAGCTTATTTATCAATCTTCTGTGTGGAACAGTGTTGAAAGCTTTGCTGAAGTCAAGGTAGGCGACATCAACTGCTCCCTCTTGGTCCACCACTCTGGTTACCCAGTCAAAGAAATCTGAGATTAGTTTTACAGGACCTTCCTTTTGTAAACCCATACTGTCTTGGATCCTGTGTCCCTATGGATTCCAGGTGTTGCTCTATCCTTTCCTTAAGGAGTGCCTCCATAATCTTGTCCACTACTGAGGTAAGACTGACTGGTCTGTAGTTCCCTGCCTCCTCCCTGCTACCACTCTTGTGGAGCGGGATCACATGAGCCCTTCTCCAGTCTTCTGGGACCTCTCCTGTGCTCAGACTCCCTAAACAGTTCTGCTCATGGCTCTGCTAGTTCCACCCTTAGCTCTTTAAGTACCCTGGGATGTATGCCATCAGATCCCATTGCCTTGTCCACCCTGAGCTTAGCGAGCTGTTGTAGGACTCTTTCTTTTGTGAAGGGAGTAGTGCTTATCTCCCTCCCCCCTGTGTCCATGGTGCTGAGCTGTGGGCCCTGCCCTACCTTCTCTTCAGTAAAGACTGAGCAAAAGTTTCTATTTAGGATAGATGCTTTTACAGGGTCCTCTTCCTCACATGCCCCCTTTTCTCCTTTGAGCTTAGCAATACCCCCTCTGGACTTTCTCCTTTCACTAATGTATCTATAGAAAGTCTTGTCACCTTCTTTTACTGTTTGTGCTAGTGTTACCTCAGTTTGGGACTTTGCCTGCCTTACTGCCTCCTGCTTCCCTTAGGGCAGTTTGGTATGCCTCC
This sequence comes from Neoceratodus forsteri, assembly GCA_016271365.2. NCBI lineage: Eukaryota > Metazoa > Chordata > Ceratodontiformes > Ceratodontidae > Neoceratodus > Neoceratodus forsteri. Next base: position 286,588,037 of record CM057455.1, on the reverse strand, counting down.
CTATCTTCATCCCGCTGTGTTCCCTTGTATTTCCTGAAGGCCAGCCTTTTGGCTCTGACAATTTCTGCTACTGTATTTGAGAACCAAAGTGGTTTCCTCCTTCTTTTGCACTTCCTTTTCTGTCTAACACAATGAGATGTTGCTTCAAGTATTGCATCCTTAATGCTTACTCACTTTGCCTGTACCCTCTCACCTGTGTTTCTTTTTGCCAGGGCTAGCTTAACTCTGTTGGCCATCTTATCAAAGTCGGCTCCTCTGAAGTCCCATATTTTTGCCTTGGAATGGTATGATTTAAATGTAGAGGCTAAATTGAACCATACCATGTGTTGGTAACTGGCCCCCAGGTTGCTTGCCAGCCTTAAGGTCATCTGATAAGATTACCCCAGGTCCCTTTCCATTTTTGTTGTTACTACCTCCCCAATTGTGTACTCTTCCCCTGGGTATTTGTTTCCCAGGTGCATTATTTTGCACTTCATTGCATTGAATCCAAGCTGCTATACTTCTGACCATTAGTCCAACCTTGCCAAGTCCCTTCTCATCCTTTCCACTCCATCTTTTGTATCAACCCTGTTGCAGATCTTTGTGTCCTCTGCAAAGAGGCATACTTTTCCTTACAATCCCTCTGCAGTGTCACTTAGAGACATTAAAAAGGACTGGACCCAGTACTGAACCCTGCGGTACCCCACTAATAACCCCCCTTTCTTCCATCCTTTGGATGAGACGTTAAACCAAGGTCCCTTCTGCCCATCCTGGTGGTGTCCTGGTGGGTGTCCAGGTGGAAGTAAAAGAACCCAGGGCACTCTTTGCAAAGAGTAGGAAACATTCCCGGCATCCTGTCCAACATTTCCCTTCCCATAAAACCGGTTCATGCAATTATCCAGGCTGTGTGTGGGTGATGTGCGATATGGCCTCCACCACACATTCAGTCAGTCTAGCATTGCTTGTAAAGCACTTTGTATGTATGAAAAGCGCTATATAAATGTTGATTATTATTATTCTCCTCTGTTTATTACTTTCTGAGTCCTGTTGTCCAGCCAATGTTTTAACCAGGCTACCACCCTGGGACCCACTGCCAAGCTGGCTAATTTGTTTATTAATCTTTTGTGTGGGACTATGCCAAATGCCTTGCAAAAGTCTTGGTAGGCCATGTCCACCGCCCCTCCCTGGTCTACTATTTTGGTCACCCAGTCAAAGAAATGGATTAGATTCATCTGACATGACCTTCCTGCTGTGAATTCATGCTGCCTTGGGTCCTGTGCCCCACTGGCCTCTAGGTACTCAACAATTCTTTCCTTAGAAGTGATTCCATCATTTTCCCTACCACAGAGGTCAAACTGACGGGTCTGTAGTTTAGCCTCTGTCTCGCTCCACTTTTGTGAAGGGAATCATGTTCACCCCCCTCCAGTCCGCAGGTACCACACCATCCTCCCATGATTTGTTAAAAAGGGTAGTCAGTGGTGTCACTAGTTTTCCACTTAATTCTTTTAGAATTCTGGGGTGAATCCTGTCAGGCCACATTGCTTTGTCCACCTTCAGTTTTAGGAGTTCTTTCAGAACCCTTTCTTCTGTGAAAGGACTAGGATCGAGCCCCCCCCAAGCGAGAGTGCTTCTGTTAATTGGATTAGGTACCTTCCCCATCACTCCCCATAAGCTATTAGTGCATCGTATGATGGAGTGGAGTGAGGCTTATGGGGTGAACCCCCCATCAAGCTTTTCTGTTAATGGGCATCCCATTAGGGACCACTAATGCAGTTATTGTAGAGACCGTTGAACAAGTTAAGTGCTTGAGGAAGGTTGAGGTGAAAGGGAGGGAGTCAGACCTATTTGATGAAACTGTGGTGGTCCTTCTCTCCTGCAGCCTCCCCATTGACCCAGAGAAGGTGCCCTCTGTTTTGCCTGAAGAGTCCCAGAAGGGGGTGGAGGGTCATTCATCTGCACAGTGATCTGGCTACTCCTGGAGGATCCCCCAGAAGAGGGGTTCAAAGATGAGCTGTTCAAATTGATAGCACCTGAGGGGCAATCCGCCAAAGAGTTGGTAAAGATGCTAGATCTTTCTGAAGATGCCACTCCCTTGCAGTCTCCTATAGCATCTCCTGCCACCCCTAGGGCCTCCCCTATGGTCACTTCCCCATAGTGATACCATCTGTACACCTGGACTCTTACCATAGATTTAGACTCTTCTCGGGCATGGTCCCAATGCCCATGGGGGGGAGGATGACCTGGAAACATGGATGGACTATGCCACCCCAACGGTCCAGGAGTGGCAGTGCTCAGAGGGGGAGAAAGGAAGAGTCTCATGGAGAGCTTGAGGGGCCCTGCACTGGAGGCCATTCGTATTCTGATCTACCAGCCCAGAGGCCACTGCTGCTGAATACCTCTCTGCTCTGGAGGGGGGTCTTTGGTAGCACTGAGTTGGGGAAGGATTTTTTTTTTTATTAGGTCTCGGATTACAATACCTTTGAGCCAGGGCTCTTTTACAAAGGTTCCACATCAGGTTACAACTCAAAACATAAGACATGTAAATCAGATTGCAAATTCAATACATAGGACAAGGTTACAAAAGTGTAAGCTAAACTGTTACAAAGCATCTGAACAACAAAACAAGTTTTGGAGGCTAGGTTACAAGGAGATAGCAGATGAGGTGCAGAGAGGATAGAGGATGAGAGAGGAAGAGTAGAGGGGGCGGAGAGCTATAGAGGAGGAGCGCAGCCAGAGGCATTGTCGTAGACATAACATGGGGAAGTGCATACTAAGGGATAACAAAGTGCTAATAGGAGAGAGAACTGCATAAGGTTAGGGAAATATTCATGGGGTCAGCTAGTGGAGGCAGTCGCAGGAGCTAGAGGCAGTGAGTGCTTTTAAATGCACCAAGGGTAGGAGTGGAGGAGATATAACTGTTTAGACCATCTAGCCAGCTGGGTGCCCTGTAGGCAAAAGATCTTTGACCTTGTGAAGTACGACAACGTGTAACCTGCAGGAGCTGTGAATCAAATCCCCTGGTTGAGTGGGGGAGTTGTGCTAGGGTGCAGGGTACACACACTCCAGGGGCACAAGGCCCATAGCTATTTTCTTCACCATGGTGCAGGTTAGGTACTTTATCCGACTGGTGAGTTGCAGCCATCCAGTTTGTGCATAGAGATCGCACATATGTGTGAGGTAGTGGGATCCAGTGAGAAGTCAGCAGGCCTTATTGAGGGAGGTCGATATGCGTCTAAGAGCGGTAGGGGGGCAGAGCCATAGATAAGCCCATAGTCAATGGAGACAACAGAGCTCTGAACACGACAGTCAGGACTTCTAGGGTATGATGTTGCCTATGCTGGAAGAGAAGGCCAAGGCGAGTATTTGCTGCTTTGGCTACAGAGTCTGTGTGGGCACTGTAAGTTAGATGAGGGTCTAGCGTGATCCCAAGGTACTTAAAGGCTTGAACCTGTTCCAGGGTGACTCCATGACTGGTTTTGATGGATAGGGGGTGCAGCATATGCTTGTTATGAGAGCTGCTGAACATCATAGACTTTGTTTTCTTATTATTGAGGACCAGATTGATTTGAAAACCAATTTTCAACAGATATGAAGCCAAGCTGAAGATCTGATGTTTAAATTTAAATCCACAAAACAATGGAAGTGTGAGAAGCTGTCTGTTACCAGAATCAAGAGGGCTCTGCAGAGGGCCCACAGGAAAGGAGGGGTGCCTGCTAGTGTCTAAATCTGGACAGGTTAGACCATATCCTAAAATCAGCTAGGTACTCTAGCATGATGATGCTGAAACTTAAATTGCAAGACAGAAAGACTAATCCTCCTGAATATTGTTACCTCATGAGAGATTTGTGAAGCAGAGAATGATGAAGAGGGATGGGAGCCCTATGCCGAGGTTGCCTGTACCCGCCAGACCCCTGAAAGAAGTGATGAGACTGAATTGCAACAGACGAGGGAACTGATTAAAGAACTGACAGTTGAGAGTCCGTCAACAAACTGCTGAGGCGGCAAAAGATGCTAACTCCTGTCAGGCACCTCCAGAGTCAAATAGCGAGGTCCCGCCTGGAGGGGTGGGGGTGCACATAATCTCCTCTGAAACCTAGACTGAGGGTAACCTGCTGGAAGGGGTATGAGAACTGAGTCCTGGTGGGAGATCTGCTTCAAGCTACACAAGCCGCTGACCCCTGTGGAAGCTCAGAAAGCAAGGAAAGCAAGTCACGGACCAGAGAGGGACCCCGAGAGTTGCCTACCATGCCCAAGCAAGGGAACTGCTCCCCTTCCACTAGACTCCAGGGAGCCCATCTTTTGCTATCACTGTGGAGAAGATGGGCATACCCAGTTTAACTGCAGCTCACCTGAGAATCTGAGAGGTTACTACATGGTTGCTAGCATTAATTTGGTGAAGCAATATATGGCCTCAGGCTGGGCCTACCAGATGGAGTTACTCACCCAAGACCGCTGTAAGGCAGACGTCTAAGTCCTCATCCCCTGACTGGTCCAAGGTGGTAGGCCTGTCCATGGAGACCACTGTAACAGTAAATGGTGCATCTGCCTGGGCCATGCTTGACAGTGGATTCCAAGTGACCATAATGTTGCAAGATTGGTACTGAAAGCACCTGTCTGATGTGCCCCTACAACTGCTGGAAGGCCTGCATGTGTGGGGGTTAAGCGTGAAGTCCTACCAATACTTGGGATATATTTGGATCTGGTTGTCATTCCCTACTGCCATGGCTGGAGTGGATGAACAGGTTGAGACACTAGCTCTGGTGTGTCCCCCTACCGGATTATATGATTGGGTTCCACTGCTCATCGGAACAAATGCCCACATGTTTGGAAGGCTAGCGCAGTTGTGCCAAGAGGAACAAGGGCAACAGACTGGGTGAGCCCTGAGAATTCCAGCCTCGATCCAGAGAGCCTATGACCTGCAGAAGCAGACTACTGAGGTGGACAGAGACAAGTCAGTGGGGATAGTGTGAAAGAAGGATCCCGACTCTCTAGTGCTAGCACACAATGCTCAATATACTATTCACGGAGAAGTTCGTTTTTGGAAGGATGTGAAAAATAAAATATTGATGCTGGATGCTCCCTGTGAAGAGAAATTCAGAGGGGCTCTTGGTTAAACGCAGTATTCTACCTGCCCGTGCCCATGCCGATACACGATGAGTGATGGTCCAGGTTCGAAACATGTCGGATCAAGAAATCTGGGTGAACAGGGGGTGTAGACTGGCTACAGTGCACTGTGCACACACTGAAGTAGTACCCAGCCACAAGCATTCTGGTGGAAAGGAGGAAGTGACCCCAGACCTATTTGACTTGGTGATTCCCCCTTGTCTGCTGAGTGGAAGACTTGAATTAGCAGGAAACTTGCCCAGAGGAACCAGGTGTTTTTGCTGAAAGAATGGGATGTGGGATATGTCTGCAGTGCTGAGCATAATATTTGGCTGCATAATGATACCGCTTTCTGGGAGCTGTCCCACCGCCTTGCCCCTGCTGATATAGACCATGTTCGGCGGCACCTACAGGGAATGCTAGCTGCCAGTATTATTCAAGAGTCGAGGAGTCCCTATGCATCCCCCATCGTAGTTGTGCACAAGAATGGGTCCATGAGGATGTGTGTGGATTATTGGACCCTAAACTGGTGGACCATCCCAGATCAGTACACCATGCCATGCATACAGGATGCCCTGGACTACCTGAATGGGAGTCGGTGGTTCTCAGTACTGGATCTCCGCAGTGGATATTATCAGATTCTAATGGCCCCGGAGGACTGAGAAAACAGCCTTCATCTGTCCTTTGGGATTCTAGGAATTCCTGAGGATGCCACAGGGGATTCTGGGTGCCCCTGCCACCTTCCAGAGATTGATGGAGTGCAGTGGGAGACATGAACCTGCTGGAATGTTTAGTCTACTTGGATGATGTCATTTTCAGTCTCATGCTAGAGGAACATGAGACGAGACTGTTCAAAGTCCTCGATCATTTGGAAGAATTCGGCCTCAAGTTATTCAACAAGTGCCAGTTTTTTCAAGTGTCTGTAAAATATGTGGGACATATAGTGTCAGCCGAGGGGATACAGACAGACCCCAGTAAAATGGAGTCTCTGATCACCTGGCCCCGACCAACCAACTTAAAAGAGCTACAGTGTTTCCTGGGGTTCTGTGGCTATTATCGCCAATTCATTAAGGACTATTCGAAGGTAGTCCGACCAATCCTTAACCTTACCCAAGGCTATCCTCCTACCAACTACAGATACAAGAGGGGATCTTTCAAGGAAGAAGAAACTGTGCATTTTCAAACAGGTGAACCCTTTGGGACCCATCGCACCCCCGAGTGAGAGGCAGTGTTCTTTGAAGTCATCTATCAGCTTACCCACGCCCCAGTCCTTGCATATGCTGATCACACCAAGCCATACATCCTGCACACAGATGTCAGTCTGAAGGGGCTTGGGGCTGTGTTATATCAAGAGTATGAAGATGGCCTGAGACCTGTGGCTTTCGCCAGTCGCAGCCTGATGCCTTCAGAGCAGAATTATCTGGTTCACAGGTTGGAGTTCCTTGCTCTAAAGTGAGCTGTAGTCTATCAGTTTCATGAGTACCTCTATGGGCCAAGATATTAGTAAAGACTGATAACCCTTTGACGTATGTACAGACTTTAGTCAAGTTGGATGCCACTGGGCACCGGTGGCTTTCTGCCCTATCAACTTACGATTATGCAGTTGCATGCTGGCCTGGACTGAACCATATTGATGCTGACGCCCTTTCATGGTGGCCAAGTTCCAAAGACAATTGGGTGAGGCTATCTGAACCTTCTATTAAAACATTGTGCCAGAAGTTTGACAAGGATGAGCAATTGTCTGCAGACACCATGGACTACCAGGTGAACTGCTTGGGGCCCCCTGATACTTGCATACCTGCCGCCTCTATTGTCATTTCTCTGCATTAGATATCAGTGCTCTGCCACAGTTTGATAGTGACAGCATTCAGTGGGCTAAATCCCAAGACCCCATGATTCGGCCTGCACTTGATGCCCTGCGTGCGGGGAAGGATGTGTCTAAATTACGTTCTACTGACTTACGGACTGCATTGTTATTCAAGGAAGGCCCCAGATTAGTTACATGATCAGTTGTTGTATAGAGAGACAGTAGATCATTGAGGTCAAGTGGACAAACGGCAGTTGTTCCTACCCATGGCTTTTAAACGGCTGGTACTGAGGTCCCTCTATAACCACATGGGACACCTCGGTATTGACCAGACTCTCTTGACTTGGTACATTCCCAATTCTATTGGCCGAAAATGGGGGCAGATGTCGAGCATCATGTCAGAACTTGCAGTCGCTGCCTTCAACGGAAAGCCTTGCCCCAGAAAGCTGCCCCAGAAAGCTGCCCCACTTGTCAACATCACTACCAGTGCCCCCATGAAGCTGGTTTGCATAGACTTCCTGTGTCTGGAGCCCAATCAAAAGAACATTGACAATGTACTGTAGTAACCAATTACTTTACCCGATACACACAAGCTGTCCCGATCAAGGATCAAAAGGCCTCTATGGTGGCCAAGGTGCTAGTAGAAAAGTTCTTTGTCCACTATGGTGCACCCCAACACATCCATTCTGACCAAGGAAGAGACTTTGAAAGTAGACTAATCAAAAAAAAAAAAATGCTGTCCCTGTGGGGGGTGTGGAAGTCCAGAACCATTCCCTATCACCCTCAGGGGACCCCCGAGCCAGAACGCTTTAACCGAACCCTTCTGAACATGTTGGGCACCCTCCCAAAGACAAGTCTAAGTGGAGTCAGCAGATTAGCATCCTGGTACACACTTATAAGTGCACCAAAAGTGATGCTACCAAATTCTCTCCTCATCATCTCATGTTCGGAGGAAGCTCGGTTGCCCGTAGATGTTTGCTTTGGGGTCTCCACGAATGGGGTCCGAGTGAGAACTATTTACAATATGTACAGAAACTGAAAGCTCAGTTGAACCATGCATACCAACTGGCTCAAACAATGGCTGCCAAATGAAACCTTGCTAACAGAGAGACCTGACCAATGGGTAAAGGCTCAGGAGCTGTTGCCTGGGGATCGAGTGCTATTACGTAACTTGGGACTGCATGGAAAGCATAAAATTGCCGATAGGTGGCACTATCTCCCCCAAGTAGTAGTTGGCAAATTGGACAATCTGCCGGTGTACAGTGCACCCTGAAAATGACTCTAAAGCTGTCAAGACCATGCACAGGAACCACCTATTGCCCGTCGGCCAAGTGATCATTGATGCTGAACCGACAAATGATGCCTCACTTGGGCTGGTGACTTGTGCTGCTGCTAAAAAGAGATGGTCAACCTGCCCCAGTTGTTCCAGACCCAAGGCGCCCCCCCAAGCAGGCCCAGAATGATAGTAACTGTCAGTCTACCTCTGAAAGTGAATGTGACAATGCTTATTATCCTTCTTATGAACTGAGTCAGTTGTTCCAAGGAAACCCTATGCATAATTATGGGGACGAGGCTGGGCCTTCAGGATTGTGCAAACCCCCAGCTGCTTCTTTGGTACCAATGCCCCCTGAAAGTGAGGTGCAGAGTGTTATGTCTGAAGTAGCAGATTCCTTGTGTCTAGTGGAACTGTTTGACTTACTGGAGGAAGAATCCAATGTAATAAATCTGCCTGGTGAAATACCAGAACCTGCAGAACAAGATGGCAATGTTGACAGAAACCCTCTTGTGCCACCAAGTTCAATAAGTCCAGAGTTCCCTCTGGATGAGTCACCTGAGCCCTGTTCCAAAGATAATAGAGCCAAGTACTGTGGGCACAGAACCTACAGAGTAAGGAGCAGACAGTGTTCTCAATCTGGACATTTCAACCCATGCAGAGGCACCCCTCATGACAGAAGTGTCAAGTGCCAGTGTTGATTGCCCAGAGCCTGTGTCTGTAACCCCCCAGAAAGTATGGACAAGCTGTCAAGTCAGTGCTATGCCTTAGTCATGACTCCCCTGGAAGGCCAGTGGATTTGCCTCTCAATGTGGCTCACAAAGGTGTCAGTTTCTCAGAGCTCACTACCCAAACTGAGCCTGTCTGCCAACTCTAAGTTAATTGTTTTTCCCCTCAGAATATGGTGTCCTTGTCCCATCTTGCCCCAAGTTAGCTGATCAGGAAGGGCCTCCTATTACACTGTTCAATATGCAAGAAGTTATAAGCTGAATCAATGTATGATGATAATAGTGTTAATCATTGCAGAATCAGTATCACGTGTATGAAACCTGCATAACTATTGTCATTATAGATGTAGTATTGTGAAGTGTATTGAAAATGTATAGTAATGTGATAAGTTTGCATTTACTGATGCATCAGATATTTGTATAGTATACTAATGTGTCGCGTATATCTCGTATAGTATATTGCCTTTTCAATATTGCGGTGCAGACTTGACGCGGATGCCAGTTTTTCCAGGCAGGGAAGGGTGTAACCCCTTACAAATAGGGGTGCCCAAAAGTCGTCCTTGGGTGTGCCTAAATGCCCGCTGCCAGGCTGGTGTCCTGTGTCTTCACCGTTTAAAAGCTATTGCATGTGCGTGCCTTATAGCCTCTGTGTCCTGTCTCTTTAAGAGCTGCTTACATTGCAGTGTATAATTAATCTGGGTGAGGGCTGAGTGTTTCTAAGCTTTAGTCCCACCTGGGCTGCCAGATAATTGCTCCATTCTGCCATCGCTAGTTGCACAGAGAGAGCTCTGTTAGAAGCTGTACTTATTTGCTGATTATCTATTCTAATAATATCGAATTTTGTCTAACCTGTCTTCTTTGCATCATGGACATTTCTGAAAATTACCACCATCTTGGTTCTGGACTGCCATTGTGGACCAGTCGGTACCTATGGGGGCCCTAAAATGGAGCCTGCCCCCAGGGGTCTTGTGGGAGTGAATTTCTGTAGGAAGTGTAGTTTTTCCACTTTGGCACCTAAATGGACCTGGAGGGGGAGCCCTTGCTGTGACAGACAGAAGAATCAACGAATTTAAACGTTTTGGATCTGAGGGAAAGTCCCAAGCTGCCTGCAGCAGACTGTCTGAGTTTGGAGGTGAGTGAACAGCTCAAGACATTCAAGCAGCTGCTCCTGCGTAGTCGTGTGGGAAACTGGTGGGAAGGTTGTGTTTGGCCGGCCTACTTGTCCCTCGTGAGTTAATCCTTTAGCCTGAATTTAAACTGGACTAAATCTGAACCAATTGTGACTACATTATTACCTGAAGAGGACCGAAGATTTGCTCCATGCGATTGGCCTGTCAGGAAGTCTGAAACCACCATAGAGCTTACGGTTTGCGCAGAGACACTGTGATTTGCGACCAGACTGTCATCTAAACTGTGGTATTTACCTTGCTCTTCTATAAGTGTGCTAAATGGTGTTAGTGGGTTGTGATTTGGTTGCCCGCTGCCTGCTTGTGTCATGCTTGCTGGAAACTAAATCCAGCACTACTGAACTGTCATCTGAATTGTTCACCTGGCCTGGGCCCTGCCACCTTGACCCAGCCAGCTACTCACGCTACAGAGAAGACCATAGACTAGAGACCTGCCTCGTGATCAGCTCCCTGCTCCCTGCTCAACATCATGAACAGGAACAAAACCACAATGAATCGTGTGGGCCCTGCTTCTCCTGGTAAACCAGCAAGTCATCCTGCAGTGTCTATTCCGTTCATCCTGTGTCCTATACTGGGTAGCGTGAGTAAATACCAGGGTAGCTCCCCGAAAGAACAGCTCAATATTAAGTGTCATCTGATTTAATAGTTTTCTCTAATTATCATGAACTGAGTCTCCTGGCTCTGGATTACAAATTGTGGGTTATTGTACATGACTTGTCTTTCCATCATAGGGCTCCGATCAGCAGCAATGCTGGCCTACCCTGGGCAACGTGTTGGGCTAGCCTACCTCACCACTGGGTACCCAGAGTGTGTGTAACTGTGCTGAGGGACTCTAAAGTGCATGCCTTGCAGCCTGATTGAATAGTTATCTAAACCAATCAACCTGATTACACCCCTTCCTTGTTAATTTCCCCTGAATAAATTGGATCTGAATCCTTTTGCACTTAATCTGCCTGTGGTGCACGTCTGTACAAATAGCATTGTGGTACTATTATTTGCTGTGTTTAACCTTACTTTACAGGGTGTCTCCAGGGCCAAACAGGTGGAACCAGCCCTGGTGGTAAGTGTAATCAGTGGGGATATATCTGCTGTTTGGGGGCTATTGTACCTGTGTATTCTATTCACTGTTTAGGCCACTAGAGGGGAAAGGGGGGTCACAGTGTCCCAGAGGGCTGTAGCCAGGTCAGCTACACTACCACTAACCCTGTCCTCCGGGTGGAGGCACCCGTTTTCAGCACCCAGGCCCCTTAACCTGCACCTGGTCACACAGGCAGGGGTAGTAGCAGTTGGGATAGCGCCACCTAGGGGTTACAGATGTTAGAAAGATTTAGCGCATTATTTAATCGGGTTTATTTATTTTATTTCAGTCTAGAATTACAACAATACCTATGAGCCGAGGCTCTTTTGCAAAGGTTCCACGTCAGAGTGTGCAGAATTCATCTTATTACTTAGACAAACATGTTTGACTTACAGACAGGTAATAACAGGTTGTTAATCAAATAGCTTTTTTTTTTTTTTTTTAAGATTGTTTATGCTTCTCCTAGGCAGGGCATCCTTCCAGGGTGCACACGTGGCAAGGACTGCTACTCCCTGCCTGAACCCTGAAGTTCGACTGGAACTCCCCTGACAACCAGGCAGCCCTAGCACACCAGATCACCCCCCCCCCGGGCCGGGCCCGCTCACCCTCAGTGGTCTATCTGAAATTAGAGGGGGCTTTCCGCAGTTGCCGGGTAGGCCAGGAGTCCATCGGGGATCGGGCTGGCAGTGGGATGTGCATCCGCCTCTGGTGCCCCATCATCTCCACGGCCCTAGGCGGGGTTTTTCATGGTTGTAGTTGCCCCCCTCGGGGGTGCAGCATGCAAGTACATTCTTACACGGCTCACCTGCTGTCGTGTGCCACACTCCCACCCCTTCTCATTCTGGCTGGCATACCTGTGCTCTCCCTGATCTCCATCAGGGGTCGCTAGGATGCAGATCAGCCCTGGAACCCTCCCCAGAGAGAGAGAGAGCAGTCCTCCGGATGCTCAATCCTCTCCCTCCCCTGCTGACCCCCAATGGCCCGGGCTCGTTCCCGAACTCAGGTCGCCGGCGTGGTGTGAGGTGTGGCACCCAGTGCCTCAACCGTCAGTGCCACTGGGCTGGCTCCAAATAGACCCTCTTAATAAAAAGAAAGAGAATTGGAGCCAATACAAAAGCATGGGTTACTAGAGAACTATTAGTATTAATGAGACAGAGATGGAGCCTGGAAACTATTTATAAAAAAAAAAAAAAAAAAAAAAACCCAACCAGATCCTTAGGAATAAATGTAAGGGAGCCATAAGGAAAGCAAAAGTAGAATTCTTAAAAATAAACAGTTGTCGTTTTTGGGTAACTCAAAAGAAACTTGGCTTACACTTCACAATTTAATGGGAAGGAATGTTAATGAAACAGCAATCCCACTTCAGGATGGGGACCATTTAGTGAGCAATCCTAATCATGTATCTAAATTGTTTAATGAGTACGTTGGGGATTTAGGAAAGTTTCAAAATCTGATTTCAGATAGGAAATTGTTTTTGGATGGGGATCAAAGTCTTAAGCATCCCCTTTTTTATTTTCATGTTGTGACTCCAGAAATGGTTACTGATTATGTTCTTAAATATAATCCTAAACCTATAATTGGATAGGATAAGATTGTTTTATAGATTATTGAAGTTGGGAATAGGAACATAGGAATCGTGTCGGCAGATGGGGGACCACAAGATCCATCTAGTCTGCCTGTGTTTATGGCCCCCCCCCCCATTTAGACTACACCCTGATGTGTCCACAATGTCTGTCCCATGCGAGTTTTAACTCATGTACTGACTTGGATTCCACCACCTCCTGAGGGTAGGCTGTTCCATGAGTCTATGACCCTTTCTGTAAAGAAGTATTTCCTGAGGTTGCTTTTGAACCTGCCTCCCACCAGATGCAACTTGTGCCCCCTTGCACGTGCATCCCTGTTTTGCTTGAAGAGGTTTTCTGCTTGTGTTGTGTTGATTCCCTTCACATACTTAAAAGTTTTGATCATGTCCCCTTTGTTTCTTCTCTGCTCAAAGGTGTACAGATTTAGTTCCCTGTATCTTGCCTCGTATGGCTCATAATGCAGTCCATGCACCATCTGTATAGCCCTTCTCTGTACTATCACCAGGTGGTCTGTCTTTTTTGAGGCGGGGTCTCAAACTGATTGCAGTACTCTAAATGTGGCCTCACCAAGGACCTGTAGAAAGGAATGATAAACTTGCTCTTTCTACTTGTAATTCCCCTACCAATGCATCCAAGGATGCCACTCATCCTCTGTGCTGCATTTTCACACTGTTTTCCAACCACCGAGGTCAAACTAACCAGTTGGTAGTTTTCTGCCTCTTCCATAAGGTACTACTATTGCCCTTTTCCAGTCCTGAGGTATTATTCCACTTTCCAGTGACTTGCTGAAACTCTCAGCCAGTGGTGTGGCGGGTTCTTCCTGAAGCTCCTTCAGTACCCTAGGGTGGATGCCACCTGGCCCCATTACTTTATCTACCTTGAGCCTATTCAATTCTTCTAGGACCCTTTCCCTTGTGAAGGGTCTTGTCTGCTCCTGTGGTGTTGTGTACTGACCTACTTGGTGTAGAACCCTTCTTGCTGTCTTCTTTGGTGAAGACCGAGCAAAAGAAATCATTTAGTAACTCTACTTGGTCTTCGTCTGTCTCTGCCATCTTGCCTTCCTTTACTAACCTGACTACCCCCCCACTCTCTTTTTTCCTCCTGTATATATCTGAAGAAGGTTTCATCTCCCTGCTTGACCCCCCTGTGCTATTTTCTCCTCTGTGCTTCTAATCTCCTAACTGCCTTTCCTGCCTCAGCTTTTTAGTATTCTTCTCTATTTAATTCACTTTTAGTTTGTTTATATTTTGCAAAAGCCCTCCCTTTTTTCCTTGATTTTGGTTGCAACTTCCTTGGTGAACCAGAGTGGATTTTTCTTTTGGGTTTGGTGATCTGCCTAGTGCATGTAGCTGTATTTAAAGCATTTTTTTAAGGCCTCCCAACAGTCTTCTACATCTTGAGTTTCTGCCAGGCAGCATGGATGTGACTATTTCATTTCAGGAAAGTTAGCTCTCCTGAAATCTAGAACATTGGTTTTAGTGTGACTAGTATCTCTTGCCTTGTTCGTAGATAGTTGGATTGTCCTGTGGTCACTAGTTCCCAGATCAACCCCTACTTGCACACCTGAGACTTTTGTGCTGTTTGTGAGCACCAAGTCCAGCATTGCTTTGTCTCTGGTGGGGGAATTCACCAGCTGTTTTAAACCTGCTCCTTGCAGTGTTAACAGGAAATCTTTGCTTCATTTGGAGGATGCTGTGTATGAGAACCAGTCCACATCTGGCAGATTGAAGTCTCCTACCAGCAGCAACTCTCCCCTGTCTCAAGATGGTCTCCATGAGCTCTTTATCTATATCAGCTTCCTGGGATGGGGGGGGTCTGTAGATAACTCCGATCTGGATTGGGGCCTTCTCTCCAGCCCCGAAGGTAATCTAAAGTGCCTCTGCCTTGCTCTGCTTCCTTTGGATTTCTGTTGCATTGATGTACTCGTTTATATACAATGCTGCCTGCCCCCTCTCCCTTTTTGCTTTCTTGATCCTTCTGGAATAGCATGTACCCCGGGATAGTGACATCCCATGTGTGGTTCCCAGTGAACCATGTTTCTGTAACGGTGACCAATTCTAACTGCACTTCTGCCATCATGGCCATGAGATCACAAATTTTGTTAGTCAGGCTACAAGCATTGATGCGCATTGCCTTCCAACACTGTTTATTCTGGTTACTTGAAAGCTTACCCTGGCTGTGTTGCATATGTGTTTTGTGTTGCTTGATGTGTGTATGATAGGAGCATATGCGTGCTGAACTAGTTTGTGATGGGAGAAGGGCACATGGTGACCTTTGTGGTGTAAGGGGTGTCTGTGCCACCCCCATGTCAACTAGTTTAACTGACCAATATGGACGTCAACCTTATGACCCAAGTGCTCGTGTACCTTCTTTAGAGAGGTGCAGGCCATTGAATTTAAAAAATCCCATTCCCAGAAATCCTGTGAATTACTGATATACTAGTGACCTTTTTCCTGGCACCAGTTCCTCAGCCAGGTGTTAAATTTGATGTCCTGTTCCCGCCTGCTATCTCCCTTATTCCAGACTGGCAGAATCTCTGAGAAGATGAGACCAGTTGCCAGAGAAGAAAGGTTGTCACCCAGCCTGGAGATATTCTGTTTAGTTTCCTCCACTGACCTACTGGCTAGGCCATTTGTACCTATGTGGAGAATGACCGGGAGTGTTTTATGGTCTCAACACTCATAAAAGTATTAGCCACTCCCCTGACAACTTTATTCAACTATTCATTATGCCATAGTGTTTCCCCCCCAGATTTAGAAGTCCGCTCTCATAAAGCCCCTGTACGTAAATCAGGTTGTAGGAATATTGTTTCAAATTATAGACCAGTCTCATTGCTGGCATTGTTATCTAGGGCCCTGTCCACACTACACCGCTCCGGCCCGGTAATGGATACAATCTGTTATGGCCGGGGAGCGGTGCAGTGCATCCACACCACAGCAGTGTCCGTTACGGGACCGGGACCGGCACCGCCGGTCCACACTTCGAGAGACAGGTGACCGTTATGGCGGCGCCCGATCCCACAATGCAGCTTGTGCTGCACTTCGGGCCCTGCAGGGGACCGTTGCCGCTCGCCCACACTACCGCCGGTAACGTTACCAAGGCGGAACCGGTTTCATAACCGTTGTTGAAACCACCTCTTATGTGGTTTCAACAACAGTTATGAAAACGCGTTCTGTAACATTACAGATGTAAATGCAAACCGTTGTGGTAATGGTTTGGGCACTCTGTAAGGTTACAGAGGCGTAGTGTGGACAGGGCCTAAAATTCTTGAAAGAATTGTGTTCTATCAGATTCGGGATTTTCTGTTAGAATATAATTTACTAACCAATTGTTGGCATGGGTTTAGGAAAAATCATCACAACACTGGGAGACTGCCTTGGTGGGGTTCACAGGGCAGCCTACAGAGTGCCTTGGATTTAGGACACTCTGTTGCTGCAGTATTTGTGGACCTCACCAAGGCCTTTGACTTGGTAAACCATATACAGTTGTTGGAAACCTTGAATAGTTTATTTTTCCAGTGATATTTCTTGGTTAGGCAGTTACTTACACAATAGGGAGCACAGAACTATCATTGCCCAGACATGCTCTGATCCCCATTCAATTTCCTGTGGAGCACCCCAGGGCTCAATTTTGGGTCCACTCTGTTTTCCCTTTTTTTATGAATGCTGCCCCACCACCTGCATAGGGTTCAAAATGATCTTATACACAGATGTATGGGGTAATATTTTCAGATGAACTCAATCCAGATCATGCATTAACTAAGGTCCAACAGGACTTTGAAACATTCCAAAAGTGGCTGCTTTCACGTAATTTAGTTAACTTTGGGAAGACTAAAGTAATGGTTTTTACATGCCCCAGGAAAGTCTGAGACATTAATGTCCCTATTGTTTATCTGAAAGGGAATACAACTGAATTGGTAGGTACAACTATTTAGGGGTTATTAGACTCCCATTTTTCTTTTGACCTCCAAGTTAGTAAAATAAATTAAAAAAAAAAAAAAAATACATCCAAGGCTAGGAATGTTTTTTGGGATTAAATCCTTATTCCAGAATCTCGTGGGCACCTGGCTCAGTTTCTTGCTAAGTGCATTTGACTGATCTGATTTATTCAGGAACAAATGAAAAAATTCTACAGAAACTTACGGTCACCTATAATAGTATTTTAGGATTTATGACTGGTCTCTCACTGAGAACTTGTCATTGTGTATTGATAAGGGACGCTAACTGTCCTTTTTTAGATAGGATTAAAAGTAAGCTGGAAGTTTTTGTATTTAAGGGAATGCAGGGTTCACTTTCACCAATTATTCAAGATATTTTCCTCCGTTCACACAGCATTTTAGGTAACATAGAAACATAGAAGTTGACAGCAGATAAGGACCACAAGGCCCATCCAGTCTGCCCATTTCTTTTTCTACCTTATAAATGTGCCATCGGCCTTTGCGCCGTCAGTGGCCTATCTATTCATACTCATCTGTATTGCTCCCTTATGCCTTTCCCATGCCTATTTGAAGCCCTGCAATGTATTCATAGCCACCACTTCCTGAGGTAGGCTGTTCCATGCATCCACCACCTTTCTGTGAAAAGAATTTCTCACATTCTCCCTTAATCGGCCTCCCTCTAATCTCATGCTGTGTCCTCTTGTCCTGCTATTTTTCTTCTATTTAAACATGTTAGACTCTTTCACCTTGTTAATGCCCTTAAGGCGTTTGAATGTCTTAATCATATGGTAAAAATTATTACCCTGAATTAGAACTGTTACTTGGGCTGTGATATTGTAACTTTTTGAGGTTTGGGGACAGTTGTTTGTCAGGGTTAATTAGAGGGAAATTTAAATGTGTTGTTTGCCTGGTGTTTGGTAAGAGCCATGCATACCCTGTTTGTAGGCTTTCTTAAATACTGAAAACCACTGGGTGTTGGGATTGAAAAGGCTGAGAATTTCTGTTTTTAGGACTGAAATTTGAAGCAACAGCAGTGGGGCCTGTGACATCATACGGTACCTGATGTCTGCTACACACACTGTTAGTGGGACCAACACACACTGGACTGTATGTGTTTGTGAGACTTTGGAACTTTGTTGGTGGGGTTGAAATTGGGTTTGTAAATAACTACAGTCAGTATGAGAGAAACTGTATTCTAGGGAAAGGGACTGAGAAAAGGGGGTGTGCCATTATAAACAGAGGGGGATAAACAGGGTGGCCATATTCCACCATGGCAGGCATCTTTGGAAGGGTTGTAGGCTGTACAGGTTGTGGGATGGCAATAATTCTAAATTGGGCCTGGAGAGAGGGATGCTGCCCACTCTGTAGACAGTTATCTTGTATCAGGAGTGAGGTATATTGGTTAAGGAGTAAGTTGGGGGAGCTGGAGGGGGTGTCCAAGGATAAGGGGTGTGGATATGGGCAGCAGAAGGGTGGGGCTGAGGGGAGGCTGGGGCAATGCTCTGAAATTACAGGATGTTATGTTACAGTAAGCAGGAGGGGGGATATTAGGGACAGAGGACCCTTGGATAGGGAAGTTGATGCTAAGGGGAAAGCGTACGGGGTGAACATTCTGAATACAAAGATAGTGGAGGGAAGAGTCAGGAGGGGCTGTTGTGCGAAGCCTAAACAGCAGACTGTGGGAAGGGAGCTCCTAGGTGAACAGAGCAAGAGGAGAGAGGTCAGTTTAGAGGTGCAGTCAGGAGAATCTCGGGTTACTTGATGGAGGCTGACATAGAGTGTACTTAATAAATTTGAGCTACTAAGCAACCTAGAGGGGGAGGAAGGGGTTGGTGGAAATGAGAACTTATACAGAGGCCGGGGGGAAGGAGTCTGATACCCATAGGGCATCACAGACTGGCAATGGAACGGATAGAAATAGTCCCAGAGGGAGAAGGGGTAACATATATGTTAAGCAAATGGGGGAGATGCAACATATTCCAGACATGAGAGAGGAGAGCATGATTGGAGAGAAACTGGGAGAAAAGGAGGTGGGAGAGGAGCCCCCTTTCAGCAGGGGGGTCAGTACCAAGGATAGGGCCCTAGCTAAAGGGGACCCACAGAGAACTTCTGGAGGCAGGGGTACTATTACAAGGGGGGAGGATGGTGGTGTGGGGGAAGGAGAAACCATCAGGGCCAGGATAAATGGTTCGGATAAGAGAGGGTTAAAGGGGACACCTATTCAGAAGGAGTTTGAGTTAAGTGGGCAAAATAGCAAGGGAGGCAGAAAGGGGAGGGTGACAAGGGGTCTCTAGTAAGGCAGGAAGACTCCCACAAGGTGAGATCATGAATAAAAGGGGAAGGGGGCTGAGAGGGCATAGTGGAGGTAACCATAAGGATGATGGCGGTGTTAAGGTTCTGTTATTGGGAGACTCGATGATTAGGGGTATCCAGTGGGAGGGACAGGGGGGTGGATGCCATTGCCAGGTGAAGGTAGTGTGTATCTCTGGGCTGACACTGCACAGAGCAAAGTTCATGGTGTATGAAATGGTTAGGGATTGTGGAGGGAAACCGGATTTCCTGGTGCATTTGGGAACTAATGATCTAGAGGGAAATAGCATTTTGGAAATCCAGCAAGGTTCCAAGAACTTGCCAGAGTCTGTCGGGATAATGGATGCAACATTTCCTTCGAGATAGTTGCCAGTACCAAAGGCCTCAGTGGAGAAAAATAGCTTCACAGAGGTTAATGACTGGCTCAGGAAGTGGGGTGAAGAGAGTGGGTTGGGGTGTTGGGAACTGGAATGGAGTTTGGGAGGATAAGGGACTATATGCCAAGGACAGGTTCCATCTTGCCCCATGGGAAGGAAATCCTTAAACAGGGATGGCTGACTACATACAAGAAAGGTGGGGTTTAAACTTGTGAGGGGAAGGGATAAGGGAGGGCTGACCAGAAGCTCTCCTCCAGATGAGGGAGTAGCCTTCACGCCCAAGGGGAAGGGAAACAGATTGGGGATGGAGGTTTCAGGAGGAGCAGAGGGAGGATGGAAGTATAAGGAATCTGGGTGGGGTTAGAAAGAGAATCAGGGATAAGGGTGGGGTTGGTGTTGGTAAATGCCAGGAGCTTGGGAAACAAGTTGCCAGAGTTCCAGGCCATGCTGTTCGGGGGTGGATGTGGCGGCGGTCACGGAGGCTGGGCCAACAAAAAACCATGACTGGGACCTAAACGCACAGGGGTACACTATGCTCAGGAAGGATAGAAAGGAGGGCAGAGGGTGGAGTGGCTATGTTCATTAGAGATGACATAGAAATTGCTAGGGTAGAAGAGGCAGAGGGAAACGTGGAGGCCTTATGGGTCACTTTACGATCCTCAGCAGGAAATAAGGTCAAGCTGGGTGTAGCATATAGGTCCCCCGGGATGAGTGAGGTTCTAGAGGATGGTTTGCTGGACAACATCATTGCCCAGTGTGGACCAAAAGGGGAAGGAGTGGTGCTGATGGGGGACCTTAATATGCCAGGTACAAACTGGGGAACCATGTCCTCTAAGGTGGCCAAGGAGCAGAGGCTGCTGGATGGCTTCCAGGATGTTTTCTTAACACAGCATGTGATGGAGCCCACAAGGGAGGGGCATGTCCTGTATGTGGTTCTGGCAGATGGGGATCTGGTGAGGGACATGGTTGTACAAGACCCCTGACTGGGAGCGACCACAATACCTCCTGGTTTCAAATAAGCATGGGGGAGGGGAGATCTAGGACACTGGCATGGACTTCAGGGGGCAGACTTCATGGGCATGGGAAATATTCTCAAGGATCACTTGATGGGATTACCTCAATGACAAGTGTGGAAAGGAGATGGGAGGTCATAAAGCAGGGGACTTCATGAGGCAGTCAGGATCTGCACTAAGTTGAAACGTAAGGGAGCAAGGTCACATAAACCATGCTGGTGGTCCAGTGAGGTACAGGTAGCAGTCAGAGAAAGAAGGCGGCCTACAAAAATATAAAACAACAAGAGGGATAGGGATAAGAAATGTACCAGCTTGCATCTAGAAAAGTCACCCATTATGGTGAGAGCAAAAGTCCAGTAAAGAGCAGCGGCTGGCACAGAGGATACATGGAGGGAAAAGGGGTTCTTCCGGTACATTGGGGAGTGGAGAAAACTAAGGCCATCTCAGCAGATTGAGATCAGAAGGAGGGTGGGTGGAAGAGGCGAGGACCAGGCAGAGGTATTTAACAAGTACTTTGCCTCTGTGTTCACTAGGGAGGGGATGGGATAGAAACATCAGTAAAGTGGGATCAGGGAGCAACAAAAATGGAGCAAGAGGGAGAGAGGTACCCCAGGGGTGTCACATCTGGGTAAAGATAAAAAGGCCAGTAAGGTGGAGGGGACGGATGATGCTATCTCTGCCAAAAGGTGTGGTTAGCCCTCAAGGCCCTAAAGAAAGACAAATCTCCTGGGCCGGATGGCATTCATCCGAGAGTACTATGGGAATTGGCAGACATACTGGCTGCACCCCTGGTGGAGCTTTTCAGCAGGTCACTTGAGACAGGGAGGGTACCTAGGGATTGGCGAGTGGCACATGTGGTACCAATCTACAAAGGGGGGGTCGAGGGAAGTACCAGGTAACTATAGACCCATCAGTTTGACCTCGGTGGTGGAAAATTAATGGAGAGTATACTAAAGGAACGATTGGGGTGTACTTGGAGGAGGTGGGAGGTCTGGATAGTCGGCAACATGGGTTTGTGCCAGGTAGATCATGTCAAACCAACCTTGTGGAGTTCTATGAATGGGTAACATCAGAACTGGACAGGGGTAAGCCTGTGGATGTATTATTCTTGGACTTCAGCAAGGCATTTGACTCTGTCCCCCACAATGGTCTGGTGGAGAAACTGATGGGGTTAGGAGTAGGCCCTTTGATGGTCAGCTGGATGCACTCAGAGTGTAGTGGTCTGTGGGGAGCTCTCGTAGCCTAGAGACGTTGGTAGTGGGGTACCGCAGGGCTCGGTCCTGGGTCCGATCCTGTTTAATGCATACATATCGGACATCAGGGAGGGTATAGGGTGTGAAATGAGTCTCTTCAACGGATGACTCCAAGATGGGAGCAGTAGTTGAGGGAGAAGAGGAGGTTGGCCCTGCAAGAGACCTGGACACCCTGGAAGCTGGGCTCACACATGAAATTAAATTTTAATATCACCAAGTGCAAGGTGTTGCATCTTGGTGGGAAACTCTAAACACAGGTACACTCTGGGAGGGCGTGGAGGCCTCAATAGGGGAAAAAGACCTAGGGGTCATGGTGGATGCATGTATGAATAACTCTGAGCAGTGCAGGAGAGCGGCTAGCAAGGCAAACAGGATGTTGGGATGCATCGTAAGGGGATCACCTCTAGGAGCAAGGAAGTGATTCTGCCGCTGTACAATGGACTGGTTAGACCACACCTTGAGTACTGTGTACAGTACTGGAGACCACACTTAAAGAGGGACATACAGCTCCTAGAGAGGGTACAGAAGAGGGCAACAAAGATGATACGAGGGCTAGGGGATTTGATTTATGAGGACAGACTTAAGGAGCTCTGCCTGTTTTCACTGGAGGAGAGGAGAGATAGGGGGGACATGATTGAGGTCTTCAAGTACCTCAAGGAATAAATAGGGTAAACATGGAGGGATCTTTAGACTAAAGCAGGAGGTATCACCAGAGGGCATGGTTTGAAGTTGGAAGGTGGAAGGGTAAGGGGAAAAGAGGAGGAGGTTTTTCACTGAGAGGTGGTGGACCCTTGGAATGCACTGCCTGGTGAGCTAGTTCAGAGATCCACATTGAGGGCTTCAAGAGAGGATGGGACAGACACAGAAAGTGGATGCATCAGATGATGTCCTGTCCCAGGGGTGGGGATGGATGATACGGGTTTCTGGAGCACAAGGGATGGGATGGTCTCGGCACCCAACTAAGGATCTAAAGTTCGAGCAGACTCGATAGACCGTAAGGCCTAATCTGCTGGCAAATAGTATGTTAGTATATGACCTCTCTTCCTCCTTTGCTCAAGGGTATACATATTGAGCTCCGTTAATCTGTCCTCATATGTCTTCTGATGCAGTCCCTGCACCATTTTGGTTGCCCTTCTCTGGACTGCCTCAATTTGGTACCAGATCTCAGTCTAAAGGTTTATTCAGGGTCCCCTATTATAAGAAGACAATTGGACAGAGGTCTTTTGTGTATAGGTCCATTGCCTTTCTTAATAGTATTCCAGCTGTAGTGACTAACTGTAGATCAGTCAGATCTTTTAAGCTTAAGAATGTTCAATGGCTTAATACCCTTTCAGAATGCAACTGTTTTCATTAAAGGAAATAGGAAATTAGTTTTACTTGGTTAACTGCCTTTCCATTTTCCTTTCTATGCCAGTTATGCATTCCGATATGCTTTGGTTTTTTTGATAATGTAACTTTGGGGTACCTTCAGATCTACATTGAGTTCCACTCTCCTCACCAGCTACTGGTCTTGATTTTCAGATTTCTAAGACATTCTATGACATCACAAACTCCCATTCAATGTTATTCATTGGAATGGCCTGCAATGGGTGTTTCTGATGTCATAGGATGTTCAGGCAGTACGAAAACAGAGAGCAGCAACTGCTGAGCACTGAGGGATTCAGGGTAGTTATAAAGGCCAAAAAAATAGATTATTTAACAAAAAAGATCAAAAACGTATCAGAATACTGGGTAGCCAATAAAAGAACTAGAGGGGTTCCATGTCATAAGGGCGAACGCAAAAGAGCGATCACTATTATGGCAAGTGTATATCATCAAAAAGCAATTTGTCAATATACACATAACAGGGACACTACATCCGGCCAGTAGTTTTCAATGTTTATGCTGGGGGCTTCACCCCCCCCTTACTGAAGTTCTCAACCCTGGGGGATGCATGTTGGAGAGAGTGAGACTCCCCCCAAAATTTTTTAAAGTGCATGAGCAGCAGCAAAATATTCCTCCCTGTCCTCGAACCCAGAACCTCCTATACCAGAGCCAGCCACCCTCCCCACCACACCACAAGGGCTGGCTCAGCAACACCAGGAACGCTGCCCCACAGAAACCCTCTCTCCTATCCCTCCCCTTCCCCTCACTATTCCTGCTTTCCAGTCGCCCTTCTGCATGGTTGCCATTGACCAGGTCGCTACCCTTGCAGGGTAGCCGTTAAACATTTCACTCAACATGATTTGCTTATTTGCAAGTCGCTCATATGAATGCCCTTCTGATGTGATACCACTAGGTGGTATCTAGAGGTCTAAAAACTGTTTCCCATCACCTTTAAGACCTTGTTAAATGTATGTTTGTATTATTGTTAATATGTATTGTTTTTAATATAGTATGTCCTTTTGATTATTTGTCTTAATGTTTTACTTTTCGCTTGTGAAAATGGGCAATTTGCTCATCTTGCTAACAAGAATAAAAAATAAAAATGAAAATAAAAACATTCCTTCAGGTCACTTAAGGGGCACCCACCCACCTACCTGCTGAACTTGCTCCTCGCTTTTATCCTCGCACCCCTTGGGAGTATCCAACCCTCCTCGACTCCAGTGTATCCTTGCTGGGGGTCCCTCTGCTCTCACCAAAGAGTGCTTCCAGGAATTGGAGGAAACGCTAGCAAGAGAAGGTGTGTCATAGGGTAGAGTGATGGGGGGGGGTACAGAGGACAATCAGGTGCATCTAAGTGGGTGGTTTCATTTTTTTTGTTTTACCAATTTAGGAATCTGGGCTTTATATAGAGAAGCTCGAAATGTTTATGCAACTAAAATCAGGTTTGCTAAGTGGGAGCATTTTAGAACTAAATTGAATACTATCCATAAGCAGAATCCCAGATTGTTTTGGAGGACGATCTCTGATTTAACAGGGAAAATGGAGCATATGATATGAATAAAATTAGTTGATGGAACTGAAGTTACATCTGGGGAAGAATTGGCAGATACATTTAATATATATTTTAGTAAGGTGGCTTCCTCTGGGTTTGATAAGGGTGTTCCCCCTGGCCATACATCAAATGAGGAAAATGTGGTTTCTGGGTATGGATGTTTTGTTGCATTCAGCTTCAAACCCATCGCATCTGAGGAGGTGAGAACTGAACTGTTGGGGCTGAATACAGCCAAGGCAATTGGTTTTGATAGGATTCCTGCTAGATTACTGATGTGTACTACTCCCCTGTATAGCTGAACCTTTAGCTTTTATTTTCAACCTATCCTGCTCTTGGAGTAAATTTCCTGAGGACTGGAAGGTTGCAAGGGTAAAGCCTATTTTTAAGTCTGGAGATAGGGGTGAGCTGGGCAATTATAGGCCCATCTCACTCCTACCACAGATTTCAAAGATTTTTTGAGAGAATTGTCTCTAATCAATTAAGGGATTTCTTGGATTCAAATGGGAAGATGTCCATGTATCAATCTGGTTTCCAGCCTTTACATACCACTCAAACTGCTTTAGCTAAGGAGGTCAACGATCTCCAGCTGAGCCTGGATAGGAGGGCCATGGTTGGAGCCATGTTTATAGATCTTTCTAAGGCATTTGATACCCTGAACCATCAAGTACTCCTGCCCAGGCTCAGCTGGATCGGTTTGTCCACTCAGGCTGTAAACTGCTTCTCTTCTTATTTGAATGAGAAAAAAATTTGTAGAAATCGGTCCCTTTAAGTCCAAATTGATGAATATTTCTTCTGGTGTCCCACAAGGGATCGATTCTAGGGCCCTTAATATTTAATATTTATATTAATGAGCTTAAATTTGATTTTCCTGACACAAAATACCATCTCTATGCAGATAACACTGTATTGTATGTTGAGGGCCAGACTTTGGACCAAATTGAATCTAAACTCCAGCTGACTTTTGATCATGTTCAGAAATTGTTTCATAAACATTGTCTGATTTTTTTTGAATCCTAAGAAAACCCAGGTTCTTCTGTTCAGAAACAATCTAAAGAATCTAATTTACGTTTGAATATTCAGACTCTAGATGGCTTGGATATAAAGGAAGTGGCCCAATATAAATATTTTTAGGGTTATGGCTAGATTGCAATTTAACTTTGTCTCATCATATAAAAATATGCTTTGGGGACTGAATAGGAAATTGGGGGCTCTTTATAGATTTAAATATTTCATGTCTAGAGATGTCCGATTAAATGTAGTCAATCCTCTTTTAATGCCTGTTTTAGACTATGGGGATATTCTATGGTGGAGCTTCTGTCACGTTACTGAATAAAGTGGATATAATGTTCCACAAAATGGCACGTTTTGTTCTGGAGGTACCCCATAGAACACACAGCTGCATATTATATAATAGTCTAAATTGGCCAAAACCTTTGACCCATAGGAATTTACATCTCCTTAAATTTATGTATAAAATTTAGAAACATGCAGTTGCTCTTTACATCCTTGAGATGTTCTCCATAAGATCAGTAAAAATTTGAGGAGAGCTCATGGTTTACAATATTCTATTACTAAATGTAATCTAAATATAGGTAGGTCATCTGTATCTCATAGGGGAGTTGCTTTGTGGAATAAAATTCCAGTAAGGCTACGTGAATCAAATCAAATTATATGTATTTCACATTTGAATGACTGGTGTTTTACACTGGTCTAATGGCCTTTCTCATTGTACTGAATGTGATGTTTGATTATTTATTGTGTAATTTTGATTTTTGTTCTTGTAGTTTTTTTATCGATATGTGCAATCTCTTTTTATACTGTAACTGATGTTTGCTGCTATGAACCCATGGGACTTCATTGAAAATGAGCTATGCTCAATTGAATGTTTTTTTTTTTCCCTTATTCTGCTGAATAAAAAATTTACTACTACTACTTCCTCCTCTCCACAAGGGGTTGTGCATCACAACATCCTGGGGTGATTCACAGTGGCATGTGGTCACCCATGTCACCAAGTGCACCACCACCAAGAGCCACTGTAGGAGTGGTGCATGTCATATCCTCCCACCCATAGAGGAGAGTCTCTGTGTAGACACCTCAGTCTTTGCTCCAGTCATGTTTGATGTGAGGTGCAGTGGTCCCCACCATACGAGGATGCCTGTCATCACTTGGCATCATGAGGCTAGCCTGATTTGATGTTCTGCTGTATATAGAAACATAGAAATGTAGAAAATGACCACAGAAAAAAACAAGAGGTTCATCTAATCTGTGTGAGTTCCCTATCTGTCATGAGACCAATTGACCATACTGGTTTGTAGCTCCCCAGGTCCATCCCCCTCCTCTCCCCACTGCTACCAACCCAAGTAACCACCAAACCCTTCATGCTGTACCAGCCATGCTCGAAACTATTTACAGTCTTGGCATCCACCACCTCTGCTGCCAGGACTATTTCATGGCTTCACCACCCTTGCACAAAATAGAACATCCTCACATCTGTCTTAAACCTTCCCTCTGACAATTTCCACTCATGATCTTGGGTTCTAGATTCTGTATTCCTGCTAAATAGTTCCCCACAGTTCACCTTGTTTGTTCCCTTCAGGAACTTCGAGGTCTCTGTTATATTCCTCCTCTCTCGTCTGGTCTCCAGTGAGTACGTGTTCTGTGCCTTGATGCAACCATTCGTAAGATTTGCCCTGTTGGCCCTGAATCATCTTGGTCACCATGTGTTGCACTGTCTCCAGCCTATTCCTGTCTGTTCCTGTCCTTCCTTCGGTGAGGACTTCAGAACTGAGCACTGTATTCCAGGTGCGGCCTCACCAATCTCTATATTTGGTTTCAACACTGTTTATCACAATACTGCATTTTGTCTTTGTACCTCCTCCCCCGGTCACACCTGGAAACGAGCTTCTGCTCATGGTGCCTTTCCCGGTCAACAACTTTAAAAGAAATAAAGTATATGGAGGTTGTAGTAGTACCTCTATTATCCTGCTGTCAATACCCCTTCTGATGCACCCCAGCATCCTATTAGCCTTACTATACACCTAAACTGACTTGACTGAGGGTGTCACTAATAATTCCCGGGTCCCTGTCCTCTGCCGTAGTGCTCGGTTTAACCCCTCCCATCCAGTGCTCTACCCTGTTTTCTGTTTTCCCCTAGGTGCATAACCTTGCATTTTTTGGCATTGAATTTCAAATGCCAAATGGACTACTTCTCTAGCCTTTGTAGACCCCTCTCCATGATCCCTTCATTGCCATTTACCCTAGCACAGAGCTTTGTGTTATCTGTGAAGAGATGCAGCTTGCACTGGATGACCTCTCCAATGTCAGTGATGAACATATTGAAGAGGACTGATCCCTGTGACCCCCACTCATAAGCTCTCTCTCTTCCGATTTGATCCCATTTACCACTACCCTCTGCTCTCTCCTTCAGCCAGTTTCCTACACATCTAACTAGGTCTCTAGTCATGCCCTGGTCCTCCAGCTTCTTCAGCAGACTTCTGTGTAGCACTGAGTAGAATGCCTTGCTGAAATCAAAATCAAGTAAATCCGCAGCATTGCCCTTATCTACTACCTTTGTTACCCAGATAAAGAAAACTGTCATGCTGGTCTGAGACTTCCCTGCCACAAACCCATGCTGTTTGCTATCATGTAAACTGCTCTGTAGGTAGGCCACAAGGTCCTCTTTGATCAGTGACTCCATAAGTTTACCCACTACAAAGGTAAGGCTGGCAGGTCTGTAATTTCCCGGTTCCTCCTTGTCCCCCACCTTGTGTAGTGGGACTGTTCACTACCCTCCAGTCTTTAAGAACTACCCTTGTCTGAATTGAGCTGTTGAAAAGCCCTACTGGGGTTCAGGGAATTCCACAGCCAATTCCTTGAGCACCCTTGGGTGCATCCCATCTTGCCCTGGGGCTTTACCTTTAGAGCTTCAAGCCATTTCTGAATCCTTTCTCTGGTAAATACTGACTGCCTCTTTAAAAAATGCTCCCACTTTCAGGCAGGGACTCACTGTTTTCCCTTGTGAAGACGGAGCAGAAGTATCCATTAAGGATGGCTGCATTTTGTTCATCTTCTAGTGCCCTCACCCCCTTGTAGTGTAACAATACCCCCTCCCTGCTTCCCTTTTTCCTTAATATAGCTGAAGAATGTTTTCCCCACCCTTGACCTCCTCTGCAGTATGCAACTCTGTCTCCCTTTGCCTGCCTGACTATCCTGTTTACTTCCTTAGTTATTATTTGGTACTATCCCTGTTACTCTTTCTCCTGCTTTTCCTTGTACTTCATGAAATACATTTTCTTGGCCCTCACTCTGACCCTTTCTGAGAACCATAGTGGGCTCTTGTTTTACAGTTCTCTTGCATGACTTTGTTGCCTTGGGAATGGCCCCCTTGATTGCCCCATCTTTCTTTTATACCTCTGATACTGTCCATCCTGGTTGGGTTTTTTCTCACCAGCTCCCTCATCCAGTTGAACTCGGCTCTTCTGAAATCTAAGACTTCAGTTTTTGATAGGGGCATTCTGACCCAAGGGTCAGCCTGAACCAAATGGAGTTATGGTTAAAAAACCTCATTGGCTCCTCTACTGTCACTCACTCCACTCATCGTCTCAGAGTTGGTGAGCACCAAATAAAGAATGGCCACCTGTTAGTGGTTTCCTGAGCTGCATCATTAGGCAGTCCTGCACTGTATTCAGCAGGGCATGACTTCTGCTGCACCTGGCCACTGAAATATTTTGTTTAAAAATGTGGTGACCAGGAAAGGCACACCTAGCCAAGGCTCGTTTCTAGGTGTGATGGGGGGCCGGGGTACAGAATAGGGGATTACAGCCAGCAATTAAATTACAAATCATCAGATTGTGGGTACATAGGCAACATTATAGATGTAGAAGCAATGTGATAAAAAGTATATTGCAACAGCAGGGTTGGTGCAATTGTTTGTGGGTAATCATTCAAGCATACAATAAAGTCCACAATGCCTGTTGATCCTATTCAGTATCCTATATCTGTGTTAAATCCCCCCTACCCCAGACTCATCTGGAAAAGAGCCATTCAGTTCGGCATGAACATCCTTGAGAAAAAATTTCAAATTTAATAAACTGACCACAATTAGAGGTATGTGAGAGATGCCATGGATTATTAGATTACACTATCCCTGGCTTCTTTCTGGTCTGACTTCAAGTGCAAAAGTTGAACTTTACCATCTCCACTCTTAGAATTGCCCTTTGAATTCCTAATTTTATACTGTGAACAGCTCAAGACGATGATCCCACTGATGAAGCCAGCAAAAGGATTTATGTATCATGCCCTCTTCGTCCTCATCCTCCTCTACTCCTTGAGGTCCTCCAATGGCTTTTTTGACTGGTTGAAGAGCAAAGAACCTACTCCCAGTACCCAGCCTTCTACCCCGATCCCTGAGCCTGTCCCCAATGCACCATTCGAGATGACTACCGCGGATGAGAAATTCTTGGCGCGGAGGCAAAGCATCTGGACCTCTCTCCACTGGACAGCTGCCATTACAAGGTAAGCAAGAGGTGATCTGCTCATTCTCTGTCCTACAAATCTTGGGTCATTTGGGTGTTTTCCAAAGGCCAAACAAATTGTTGGGATAGTGGTGGTAGTTGGGGGGGGGGGGTGTCAGTGATGATCCTTTTTCAAGTAGTAAGACATGATCAGGGGTTAGATTAACAGCCTGTTAATCCTAGGGGCCCTAGGGTTGCAATGTGGCTTGAGGTGCAGCAGAGTGCCATACTGCACATAGGGGGATGATTAACTCTTAATCTAACTCCTGTGAGTGCCTTATTGCTATTATAAAAAACGTTATAGTCTTATTTTATTTCTTTTATTCCAGGACACATCTGGAAATGAGCTCTTGTTAGTTCAGTATGTCTTTCCTGGTGAAATTTTAAAATAAATTTCAAAAGAAAGTGTTAGAAGTGTACCTTTTTAAACGTTTTCCTCTTTGAGAAGGATATCCACCAATTCTTTAAGAATGCTGGTTCAGAATAAGAATGTATTTTTCCAGTGATTCAGCATTGCTAGAGAATGGAATACTAACCAGAAGTATTCATGCGCCACGTCAGTAAGGCAGTACATGACAGTGTAATGGATATTAAAGCGGAAAGGAAATTATTTTGAAATGTCTGTTTTTAGAAATGATATTCATACACTTTAATGATCCATATTTAACTGTACCTGGATAAAAAGTGATGTGAAAACTGTATTTTGCATTGTTTTAATGGGCAACATTTAGTTAGTCATCTTCATGCAACTTATGACCTGGGGCCCAATATTCAAAGGTTTGCATGGTATGCAAAGTGATTGTGTGCCATTTTACAAGGAGCACAATATTCAAGGGGTTGGGGGTAGGTGCACACGCTAAAAGGGATGGAACACACACACAAGTAGATAAAGGTAGTCGGTGCACAATGGGAGGGACAGGGACATGAATTCTGGTCAGCATATTAGCGCTGCACAAAAGGAAGTGTGCTGTCCACTTAGTGCAGTGCAATTACCACAGAGAAAAAGGTCGACTTACTTCAGGCAACCCTAACGGCCATCAGGGACACTGCAGCCAACCACCAAGATGGTGGTTGGGGGAGCACACTTGCTCCCTGGTGTCCAGTGCCACCCACCAGCCTCTAATCCCCATCAAACTACACTCTGTCCTTCATGTCTAATGGAACCCCACCCATCATCCAATCCTTGTCCCATCAAAGTACACAGAGTCCCAGGTGTTGAGTGGCACCCTCCACCCTCTGATCACTGTCCCTGTAATGAATAAAGTATTTCCTGGTGTCTAGTGGCACCTCCACACCTCTGATCCCCTACCCCATATCAATGCAAATATTCTCTTGTGTGTAGTGGCACCCTCACACCCTCCAACCCCTGTTCCCATATAAATCTAAATATTCCCTGGTGCCCAGTGGCACTCCCTTCCCTCTGATCCCACACACATACAATCTTTGCCTGGTGGCATCCCCCACCCTCTGATCGCCTGCCACCTTGTCCGGCAAGCTGTCCCTGGTGTCTAGTGGCCCCCTGCACTGCCTGCACCATGCAAACCGCCTGACCACTGTTGCTGATGCTGCAGATCTGATATGGCAGCTGGCACAACCCTTCTGTTACCTCCTCTGCTGGCCACCATATGGAATGACAGGGAACATGTGTCCTATGTACTGTACAGGGAGCGGGTGTAGTCCTGTACTGTACAGGGAGCGGGTGTAGTCCTGTACTGTACAGGGAGCGGGTGTAGTCCTGTACTGCACTGTACAGGGAGTGCGTGGCCTGTCTACTATAGAAGGTATGTGTGCTCCCTGTAAAGTACACAGGATGCACGCTTCATGTCATTCCATACAGTGGCTGGCTGATGAGGTGAGAGTAGGGCTGTGCTGGTCACCATATCTGATCTGCAGTACTGGTGACAATGATCAGGGTGGGATGGCAGTGTGGTTTGCATGGTGCTGGCTGTATGCAGGGGGCTACAAGACACCAGGGACAGCTTGCTGGACATGGTAGTGGGCGACTGGAGCATGGGGGTGCCACTAGACACCAGGAAAAGATTGTACATGTTTGGGGATTGGAGGGTGGGGGGTGTCATTGAACTCCAGGGAATATTTAAACTTATATGAGGATGGAGATCGGAGAGCAGTGGGTGTCACCGGACATCAGGGACAGTGTACTTTGATGGGGATGGGAGGGTGGGGGGTGCCAATAGACACAGGGGAATATTTATATTTGTACAGGGATGACAATCAAAGGGCAGGGAGTGACACTAGACACTAGGGGATTGTTTTTTACTTTATCCCCCATCCTGGGTGGCCCTCCATCTCGCTGACCACCCCAGTCCCATGCTCCCTACTCACAGTGCACCTCCTGTCATCCTCCATGTCTTAGCCCCCATGACAGGGTGGTGGGGATCCCTCAACCTGTCGACACAGATCCAGTTTCAGGAGCTGCCTGCCATTTGTGGGAGCGGCATCTGTGGGGGGTCAGCATTCATTCAGCCACCCAGGACATTTTTATTCTCCAGCTTTTCTCCCTCCTGTCCCCCCCCCCAGAGGCAGAACATTTTGGTGTCTGCAACAGCTGAGCTGAGCTGTGCTTCTGCCCACAGCACGTCTGCTGACTACTCTGCCCCCGTCTCTAATGTATAGGACCCAGGTGCTCAGACACCCAGCCACCACTAGGTGTCAGAGGTGTGCCAGTCTCCGTGTTCCTCCCTCCCCGGGAGAGGAGAGCTGTCTTCCAGATGCTCAGTCCTCTCACACCCTGGTGACCTGCTTGAATCGCAAACACAGGTCACCAGCGTTTCAGAAGGTAAGGCAAGATGCTTCAGCCCTCCACGCCACTGGGCCAGTGACATCAGGGAATATTTACATTTTATTTATTTAGTTTTTGTTGCCCGGGTAAGTACACTAGACAAATCCTGCCTATTTTCAGGCACGACCCAGGGAAGGGGGATACAGATGAATGCCAACTGACCTTGAACCAGATTAAGCTGTTGGTGGTATTTTTAGTGAATGAGGGAAATTTGGCCAGAACACTGGAGCAATTCCCCTACTCTTGCCAGTAGGGGGACCCTGTCGCTGTGAGAGACTGTCATTCTGGCCTCAACTGTGGAGGAGGAAGGTCAGTTGCAGAGGGCTACGATGGCCCAGAGTTCCGAAGAGACCGGAGTTCAGTTACAGGAGGGATCTGCTGAGGTGGCGGCTGGGATGCACTAGAGGGGTGGCCAGCATAGCGCCAGAGTCAGCGGTCCCATGGAGGATTTTGCAGTTCAGCCTTTAAGTCTTGCTGAGAAGAGGCGCTGCTTGGAGGAGGAACTCCTCAGTCAGTGAATTACTAGTGCAGGAGAGTTGGAGTAGATTTGGAGGATGACCGGAAGAGGAAGCATTCCATGACGTCGCTGGGTGCTTTGGAGGCAGCGGGGCCTAGTAAGCTCCATACGGCCTTTGAGTGGCATGTTTCTGGCAGTGGTGTGGCATCTTCAGCCTAGGGGGATCTTGTAGATGTGTCCTGGTCTCTGAAGCGAGCGCTATGGAATGCAGGCTGGATCCCTGTGTCAAGTGCTGCATGGAAGCTGGCTGGGGAAGCTGCAGATCTGCCTGGTGATGCACAGATGAGTACTGTACTAACTGTTCCTGACAAATCTTCTGTCTTCTGTACTGTTTCCCCTGCTTCTCAGCCTGCCCTTCCCTTTGAGACGCCAGGTGGGTTGGCTGAAGATATTGCTCTTCATGCAACAGAAATGCAGAGGCCGGCTCCTGACCCTTCGGAGAAGCCTACTTATGCTAGCCATTTTTGGCAGCCTGTGGAACTAGCTAAGCGGCGCAATGCTATTCATTTGCACTATGTGGGTCCCAGGGATAATCCCCCAGATAGATTTTATGTTGGGAAAATGCTTTTGAAACGAAGTATGGGGTTCTCACCCTCTGAAGTATATGCATTGATTCATGTCCTTGGGGAGTTTGTTTTTAACATAAGTTTTCATACCCCTGCACTTTGGAAATCTTTTGCAGTCGTTATTTAAACTTAAACTAACCCTTTATGGTCTGACTTTATTGTGTTACCTCTAAACAACCCTTTCAGGTCATTACGATCCTGTTTAGGAATGAAGGGGTTAATGTGGTCAATATTGTGAACTGGCTCTTCAAAAGATGTGACATTCAGAGAAATCCTGTTCCTATCCTGGATGCTGAAGGCTTCTGGAATGGGGGTTGGAAATTTCGGGTGAAGCTACGTTCTACAGATTCTGATTTAATACATCTCCCTAATTGTTTGTTTTTTCATGGGTAGAGATAAGGGGTTCTTTTTCTACCCAGGTCAACCCAGAGTCTGCTTTAAATGTGGGTCTCTGACTCATATAAGCTCCTCTTGCGAGGTGCTTAAGTGTTCTCACTGTAGGGAGACTGGTCACCCTAGAGGCCATTGCTTTCAGACATCCAGATGTAATCTCTGCGATGAGATAGGACATGCTTTTGAATCTTGTCCTCTGGCTGCTAAAAACACTGCTGAAACAGATTTTGGGGTTCAGGATCATTATATTCGGGTGGCTGTGCAGCAAGGCCTCTCTTCAGTGGGAAGTACAGATCCCAGAATCCCTGTGGCTGGTCCTCCGTTATCTGAGAAAGCCTTGCCTGAGAAGCTTGATTTGGTTTCTACTGTCATGGATTTGAATGAAGTTGAGGCTTCTATGGTACCTGAGCTGGAGATTGTAGGGGTTGCTGGTCCTGCTCCCCCTGTACCTTCAGGTTCTGGCCCCTTGGATGAGGGTTTTACCACAGTTAGTGGTAAAGGGAAGTCAGTAAAGGGGAGAAGTAAATTAGCTAAAAAAAAAAAATCCATTGTCTCGGTTTCGGCAGCTCCTATAGCTGACCAGAATATTTATGAGGTTTTGATGGAGGATTCGGAGGTGATGTCAGAGGTGGTTCAGCCTTCTGTGCTTCCTTCTCAGCCTGAGCCTCGGGAGCCTTCTGGCGACCATTTGGAACCTAGGCCTCAGGATTGCAAAAGTGGAAGAGTGACTTGGGCATCCAGTAAAGTGAAGTGATGTTTTCCTTCTGCATCTCATGGCTCCTTTTCACTTTCGGGTGACATCTTTGAATGCGAACAGCATTAAGTCTCCTGTTAAGCGTAGACACTTATTCACATTTTGTACATGAGAATTTGGATTGTGTTTTCTTTCTGGATGTTCTTTTACACTCTCCTGAGGAGTTAGCAGCTGCCACTGCTGGTTGGGTATGGGGGGGACTGTTTTTGGTCGCAAGGGAGGGATATGTGTAGTGGGGTTGGGATTTGTTTTTCTTCTGTCACATATTCGGGTGATTAATCATGTAGAAATTTTAGAAGGCAGGGCCTTAGTTTTGGATATTAAATGAGGTTCTGTGCCTTTGTGTTTATTGAATATTTATGCACCTCAAACTAAATTTGATAGGGTGACCCTTTTTAAATCACTTTATCCCTTTTTGTGCACTTCTTCTATGGTTATTCTAGGTGGTGACTTTAACTGTTCTGTACCTTCCCAGATTTCTTCTGCTTGCAGGAAAAAGGTGTATTGTGATGTGGCTTGTCTATCTCAACTACTGTACTTGCAGATGTTGGATTAGTTGATGCTTTTGGGCCTTCTGCTGATGGGTTTGGTAATACATATTTTCGTGGTTCCCAAGCAACTCTGATTATTTTTTCCTTTCCCCAGGGGTTGCAGTGCAGTCTAAATATTTGCAAGAGGTGGCCACATCTGATCATAAATTGCTTAAATTAACCTTGTGTGATGTACCAGAGGTCCAGAGGGGGCTGGGCCTTTGGAAGTTGAATACTGCTTTGCAAGCATTCCCTTGTGTGGCTGACTGGCTTCGTTCCCTCTTGTTGGCACGTCAGTCTGTGTGGTGGTTTTTTTGATAATTTAAATACTTGGTGGGGGATACCAAAAATGAGGTCAGGACCTACTTTAAGGTTATAGGTAGGCTAAATGGGTGGTTGAGGCATGATGAGCTTCGTTATCTTGGGGGTCGACTTCATTTTTGGTCCAATCTCCAACAGCAACTTGGGTCTGACTGTCTTGACAGGATTAAGGAGTTGAAGGTGGAGCTGATGTGGCTACAGTCACAGGTTTTACAGGATATAGAGCGGAAGGATAAGTATGGGGTTCTTGGTAAGAAGCGGGATACCTTACCATTTGAATCTATGAGGCTTTTTAAGGAATCTCGTGGTATGCAGTATCTGAATACTGTAGAGAGTAGGCGAGCGTCAACTACTGAAGGCATTTTGGATACTATACATGCTTATGCTTCTGTCTCTTTTAGGAGTAGATCACTTTCTGATGCCTCTATATAAAAACATAGATTTTGATGGCAGATAAGGACCGCTTGGCCCACCCAGTCTGCCCATTTCCCTACCTAATGGATAAGCTGCAGATCCTAGTTAACCAGCAGCCTACTTCTTCCTGCCCCCAGCCCCTAGAATTGCCTTATGACTGTCCCATGCATGCTTGAATTCCACCACTGTTTTTGACTCCACAACCTCCTCCGGAAGGCCGTTCCATGCATCCACAACCCTCTCTGTGAAAAAATACTTCCTTAAATTACCTCTGAGCCGCCCTTCTATCTTCAAATTGTGCCCCTTTGTTCTTGCACACCTCTTTTTTTGAAAGATGCTACCCTCTTGGACTTTGTTGATTCCCTTGAGATACTTGAAAGTTTCTATCATGTCCCCCCCTCTCCCTCCTTTCCTCGAGGCTATACATATTCAGCTCCTTAAGTCTCTCTTCATATGTCTTCCGTGCAGACCCTGCACCATTTTAGTTGCCCTCCTCTGGACAGCCTCCATCCTGTCTATGTCCTTGCGGAGATTGGGTCTCCAGAACTGCACACAGTACTCCAGATGGGGTCTTGCCAACTGTCTGTACAGAGGGATAATAACTTCCTGTTTTCTACTGGTGATGCCTCTCCCTATGCATCCCAGTATCCCCCCAGCCCTCCTTGCTGCTCTCACATTGCTTGCCCACCTTTAGGTCATCTGATATGACTACCCCCAGGTCCCTTTCCATTTTTGTT
The DNA here is from genome assembly GCA_016271365.2 of Neoceratodus forsteri. NCBI lineage: Eukaryota > Metazoa > Chordata > Ceratodontiformes > Ceratodontidae > Neoceratodus > Neoceratodus forsteri. Next base: position 286,550,947 of record CM057455.1, on the reverse strand, counting down.
GTTAGTATCTCACCCCCCATTGTGTACACTTCCCCTGAGTTTTTGTTTCCCAGGTGCATTACCTTGCACTTCTTAGCATTGAATCTAAGCTGCCATACATTTGACCATTCCTCTAACCTTGCCAAGTCCCTTCTCATCCTTTCCACCCCACCTTGTGCATCAACTGTGTTGCAGATCTTTGTGTCATCTGCAAAGAGACATACTTTTCCTTCCAGTCTCTCTGCAATGTCTCTTATAAAGACATTGAAGAGGACCGGTCCTAATACTGAACCCTGCGGTAGCCCACTAGTAACCCCGCTTTCTTCTGAGTGGACTCCATTTACTATTACTCTCTGTGTCCTATTCTCCAGCCAATTCTTTACCCAGGCTGTCATCTTGGGACCCACTCCCAAGCTGGCTAACTGTATATTAATCTTTGTGTGGGACTGTCAAATGCCTTGCTAAAGTCTAGGTAGGCCATGTCACAGCCCCTCCTGATCTACTACTTTGGTCACCCAGTCAAAGAAATCTATCAGATTTGTCTGGCATGACCTTCTGGCTGTGAATCCATGCTGCCTTGGGTCCTGAGCCCTCTGGCCTCTGGATACTCAACAATTCTTTCCTTCAGAAGTGATTCCATCATTTTCCTACTACTGAGGTTAAACTAACAGGTCTGTAGTTTTCTGCTTCTGCCTTGCTCCCACTTTTGTGAAGGGAATCACATCTGCCCTCTCCAGTCCTCTGGTACCACCCATCCTCCCATGATTTGCTAAAGAGGGTAGTCAGTGGTGTCACTAGTTCTACCCTTAGTTCTTTAGAATTCTAGGATGAATCCCATCGGGTCCCATTGCTTTGTCCACCTTCAGTTTTAAGAGTTCTTTCAGAACCCTTTCTTCTGTAAATGGGCTGGTATCAACTTCTGTATCCAGAGTGTTTCTACTGTTTGTTTTAGTTACCTCCCCCACTTCCTTTGTAAATACTGAGCAAAAATATTTTAGTATCTCTGCCTTTTCAGAGTCACCCTCTGCCCACCCTCCCTCCTCATTATTAAGCCTCACTAGCCCTCCCTTGGTCTTCCTTCGCTCCCTGATGTACCTATAAAAGGTTTTATCCCCCTTCTTAACTGAGTTGGCTATCTTTTCCTCGGTTTGGGCCTTTGCTGTTCTGACTGCCTTCCCAGCTTCCTTTTGCTTTAACTGATACAGTTCTCTGTCCTGCTCCTTCTGTGATTCCTTGTACTTCCTGAATGCTTTCTTTTTCTCTTGAACCTTCACTGCCACTTCCTTTGAAAACCATAGTGGTTTCTTACATCGTTTTGTTTTGTTAATTTGCTTCATACAAAGGCTTGTTACCTCTGTGATGGCAGTTTTTATTATTCCCCATTGTTCTTCCACCCCTCCTTCCTGCCCATTTGCTAGTGCATTCCTTAGGCACTCACCCATTTTAGAAAGTCAGCCCTCCTAAAGTCCAGTACTTTTGCCTTTGTATGGCTTGACTCTATTGCTGTGTTTATTAGAACCATACTGTTCGATGGTCGCTAGTTCTCAGATGGCTACCCACTTCTACATCTGTGATCCTCTCCATCTCCATTTGAGAGAACCAGGTCTAAGATTGCTCCCTCTCGAGTGGGCTCCAATACTAGTTGTCTAAGGCATGCCCTTGTAGGCATCTAGAATAACCCCACTTTTGAAGTGGCTGCTGCAACTGCACTCCAGTTAACATCTGGCATATTAGATCACCCATCAGCAATATCTCCCTTTTCTGCCATTCTAAGTATTCTTTCTATCATTTCCTTGTCCATTTCCTCCCCTGAGAAGGGGTTGTATAAACCCCTGTGCGGATTGTGGTGCCATTGCCGGTCTCCAAATTTACCCACAGTGCTTCTTCTCCTCCCTGTTTTCCCTTTTGTTCTGTTGCTTTGATTTCTTCCCTTATGTAAAGAGCTATTCCTCCTCCTCTTTTACCCTCCCTGTCCCTCCTGTAGATGGTGTATCCTGGTATGTTTATGTCCCAGTCATGGTTTTGTGTGTACCATGTTTCTGTGACTGCCACAATATCCAGATGTTCCTCCTCCATCAAGGCCACTAATTCAGGAAGCTTGTTACTCAGACTACGGGCATTGGTACTCATTGCTCTCCATTTTGATGCTTTACCTTCTTTGCAGCATCCCCACTGACCTGTCTACCTCTGCTTTTTCTCATTTAGTACCCTGTTTTGTAGGGAGAGAATGATTTTCCTGCTGCTTATCGTGCCTCCCTTTGACTAGTTTAAAAGCTTGTCAATGAAGCATTTAAACCGATTGCTCAAAAGACTTGTTCCCTTCCTGGACAGATGCAGACCAACCTGCCAGTATAGGCTGGTGTCCTCCAGGTGGAACCCCAGTCCCCAATGAAGCCAAACCCTGTGCTCCACACCATTTTTCAACCATTCATTAAACTGCATGGTGCAAGTACCGCCTCACTCATGCCATTGACAGGCAGCACCTCAGAGAAGGATATTGTGTGTGCTACTTGTCTTAGGCCCCTCCCAATTCTACAAAGTCCTTCTGCACTGCTCTAATCTCATGATTAGCCAAGTTATTTGTCCCTAGGTGGACAATGATGTCCAGCTCAGACTCCTGTGCAGCTGTTCTCGTGATCCTGAGGATGCGCTTCCTGTCTCTCCAAGCCATGGCACCAGGCAGGCACCTTACTTCAGTTTTCCCTGCTCCCCCCAGTTCTGTCCTCCTAATAGTCCCCCACCAGGAGCTGCTTCCTTTCCTTGTGGTGTCCTCTGCCTCCTTCCTGTGGGCCTCTCTTGTGACAGTTGTCCTCAGCCTCCTTAGTCTCCTCTGCGGGTGCATCCATAGGGGAGCTATGCTCTCCCAGAATGGTGTATGGATTGTGGTGTGGAACTGACTGGGTGTGCCTCTGTTCCACCATCCTCACCCTCCCTGAGCCCATTGTGGTCCAACTGCTGTGCTTTCTTTGCAACCTCTGAGGTAGTGGTGGTGGCTCTGGTGCTCCCTGGATGGGGGAGGTTCCCTTCCTACCGTTCAGTGTGGCCTGGGGGAAGGTCCCCTTACTACTGTCCAGTGTGGCCTGAAGATGGGCAACTTCCTCCCTCAGGGCAGAGAGTTGTCTGCAAATAGGGCAGCATCTCAGCCTCCAGAAAGACTCCCGGAAGACTGCTGCCCCACAGCCATTACATTGCACTACTCCCCACATTTTTTTTTGTGTGTGTGTGTGATTGGTTTGTAATAAATATATATAACTATACAATGTGTATGCTTATATTGTCAGTGCAGTGTGCTAGAGAGGATATGACAGTGATATGCACCTTGCACTCTTGAGGAAATTGTCAGAACCCCAGGTATAAAGGAACTATTTCCAAGGGTTGGGCCTAAACTGTGCCCTCACAAAACAATCAGCTAAAAGCTCTGACCCACTGCTGCGATGAGTGCCTTCCTGTCAGAAAGATGCCCTACACAACAATTTGACAGAGAAAATACCCTGCTAATCAAACAGAGAAAACCACACATCCAGTCAGACACAGGTAAACCTCCCCAGCCCCAAAACAGGCCTGGTGGTTTGTGCTCTGAAAGCTGTCAGCCCCAAAATAAGTCAGCTGTGCTTTAAACTCTTCCTGCACTGAAAATGTTAAGAATTGTAACAAATGTAAACCTAGATACACCTCCCTCTGTTGCTTGAAAGACTGTCTTTTCCTGTTTCACACTGCAGGTTTTTCTATGGCAACTCCTTAACCACAGTAACTTATTTAAAAATAGTTTATCACAAACTCCTACGCACCAGTAAATTATTTAAAAATAGTTTCTGTCCCAAAATCCTAGTAGTCAATCCAGTTACCCCCAAGGGACAACCAAAATGCAGTATTCAAACACTTGCGAAGTTACTTCCAAGATAAGCAGAGTTTGCAAGCTTCTTTTTCACTCCTCAGCCACCTGTAATTTATTTAAAAATAGTTTGACTGTCAGAAAATCCTAGTAGACAATCTAGCTACCTCCAATGATCTACCCAAATGCAGTATTTAAATCCTTCTGAAGTTACTAACAAGATAAACAGAGTTTGCAAGCCCCTTCTTGGTTAAACACTAAATATGTGAATAAAAAGCAATTACCAAGGGTAGTTAGTTTCACCTCCCACAGTATGTGATTGGTTCTCTTGCAGGATGTTACCTGTCCTAGCTTCTGACTGTCAGCATGATTTGATGCAACCCATCACATTGGAGGAATTAAAATCTGTTATTTGGTCTCTGAAACCAGGCATTACTCCTGGTTCTGATGGGCTGTCTCATGAGATCTATTGGGTGCTGTGGGAAGTATTGGGAGCGGAATTTTGTGAGGTATTGAATGCAGGCTTGCAAGCTGGTGCTCTCCCTAAGAGTTTGTTACAGGGTGTTTTGCTGCTGCTTTATAAAAATAAGGGTGATCGAGGGGATTTGGATAACAGGAGGCCTTTGTCTCTCCTAAATACTGATTACAAGAGTCTGATGAAGGTACTATGTATTCGTTTACAGGGGATTTTGGATTCCTTGCTGCACCCTTCAGTTTAGTGGGGTACCACATAGGAGGGTTCAGGATGCCCTGATTCTTCTCAGGGAGCTTCTCCATAAGGGAACTTCAGTAGAAGTCTTTGGACATCTGGTCTGTTTAGATCAAGCAAAAGCTTTTGATCAGATGGAATATATTTATCTTTGGGAGACCTTGCGGAGGTATGGTTTCCCTTTACAATTTATGGGATGGTTGCAGACATGCTATAAAGGTATTACTCTTCTACCAAGTGTAAATGACTGGTTGGGAAGGGAAGTTACAGTACATAGGGGTGTTAGGCAGGGGTGTCCACTTAGCCCCTTACTCTGTGTGCTTTCCATAGACCCCTTCTTGCATGCTTTAAATAGGTCAGATATTATTGGTCTGTCAGTGGGTTGTGCTGATCCACAGATTGTCTCTATAGCATATGCAGATGATCTGGTTTTGGTTTTGTCAGATAGGGCTTTAGTAGTTGCACCGCAACAGCTTTTGCAGTCCTTTTCTGACATGTCTGGCTCCTCCATAAATAAGCTTAAGAGCGGGATATTACCATTAGGGTACGATGCTGCTCATGTGGCCTTGCTTTGGGATATGCCTATTGATTCTGGGTATAGGAGGATTCTGGGGGTTTATTTTGGGGGTACTGATGCCCATAGGTACAATTGGGAAAGACAGTTGTTGGAGGCTCGTGATAGTGGCGCTCTGGAATAAAGGTCGAATGACTAAAGCTAAGTAGATTTACCTTATTAAGACCTTTTTGTTACCATATTTTTTGTTTGTAGCAGCGGTTTACCCCCCCCTTTAGAATCATCTGTAGTGTTTTTTCTTTGTTTGTGGGGAAGTAAGTTGCACCCGATGCAGAGGGGTATAACATATTTACCTGTTAGTGAAGGGGGTCTAGGGATATTAAATCCAGTGGTGTTCCTACATAGTATTTTTCTTTTTTATAATTTAGTTCCATTGCTTAAAGGGGACAGCAAGGTCTGGTCCCTGTGGGTGGCTGATGGTATTGGACTCCTTCTGGAACAATGGGATTCTGCTTCCTTTTTGGCACGTCAGGTTAGGCTGTGTACCATGGCTAGCTACTTTCAGGTGATGTTTCAGAAACTAAAATCCTGGCATATTGTTAAACGATCTTTCTCTTCAATCATGGAAGCAATTTTACTGTGGTGTATTGCAGGATTTTTTTATGCAAATCTCTGGTTTCAGGTCTTGTCCATTTCTGACCAACATTCCAAGTTGCAATTATTAGTTGGTGAAAGAGTCCCTTAATATATGTGGGATTTTTTGTGGCTTTGCCTTTAACGTTTGGGGGTGAAGGGTAACATGAAGCATAAAGAGCTCTCGAGAGATTTTGTCCTAGGGAAGAGACTTATACAGGGGTAGTTGAAACGCTGCAACATTTCTTTTTTGACTGTCCTTTTGCTGTGTCTTTTTGATCACTCTTCCATGCTGTCTGGCTGCTGAACCCTTTCCAGGGTAATTCATCTGAGATATGGACAGAGGGAGTTCTTCCTGGCTCATGGGTTGTTTATGATTCCGTCACAATCCATCTTTTGATGGGATACATTGGCTTTCAGCTTTGGCAGGCTCGGTGCAGTCTTACGCTTAGGCAGCAATTCAAAACTGAACATCAGGTTATATTTAATATTAAGAAAACAGTACTCAGCTGGAGGATGCTGGAAAAGGGGAAAGTACACCCAGATCTGTATAAACTGGTGGAGGAAAATTAATTGGCTAGATACAGGGTAGAGGTTTGTTGTGGAGAGCAATACTTCTGGTATTATTATTTTTTATTTTCTGGTTGAGTATTTTTTGGGAAGTTTCATGTGTATTAACATGACTGTATTGCCTACTGTGTATCAATTAATGAGGCCAAGGGCAGCATGCTTATTTGATTGTTTTTTTCTGTTTAATTATATGCTCTTTATGGTACTGATGGGGGAGGGTTTTTTCTTTATATTAAGGGCATTTTGGTATTTATACTGTTATCTTTTGCCTTTTATGAATTCCTCTCCTCTGTTGGAGGGGAAGGGGGATGAATCTTTCTTATGAAGTTTTGGAACTGGGGACTGGATTTTTGTATTGAAGGTTTGATGCAGCACTTTTTGTTTATTAATTGATATTATGTTTGTGTGAAGTTGCACATTTATGTATTTTTCTTTAACAAAGTTCATAAAACATTCCCCTACTCTTTTAGTGGGGCGGTGCTTTGCATTTAATACTCAGTTTTAGGTCTCTAATGACTGAGATTTGTGTGTTGAATGTATGATGTCATACTTATTTCTGTTTGGTTTTGCATTATGATTTTGTGTGCAGTAACACTATTGTGTACGTTTTGCTTTCAGGTTTTAATTAAAAATTCCCCTACTTTTTTTGTTGGGGGGTGGGGGTCCACATTTATTTATGTTTAGGGACTATGATGAGAAATTTTTGCATTGGATGTATGCTGTAATACTTATTTTTGTTTACTTTTAGTTTTGCATTGTGCTTTGTGTGACGTAACAATTATGTATATATTTTTCTTTAAAGTTTTGAAAACTTCCCCTACTCTTTTAGTAGGGAGGGGGAAGGAATATGCTTACAGTCATTTTATTTCTGTCTAGCGTTTATTGTAGGAAGTACTACTTTTGTTTTTTTCCTTTTTGTGATTTTTGTATGAAGGAATACTGATTTGTTTGTATGTTCTTTTAAGTTATGAACAAAAAATTCCCCCTACTGTTTTTCGATAAGTACTATGGGATCTTTAACATCCACCTGAACTACCACCAATCCAGGCAGATGGGACCTCAGTTTAACATCTCATCTGAAAGACGGCACCTCAGAAGTGCAGCACCCCTCTCATGCTGCACTAGTGTCAGTACTGGGATATTAACCCAAGTGCCAGATGTGGGAACTGAACCCACAGCCCTCTGATCTCCCGGCCTCAGGAGAGTGTGCTACCTACTGAGCCACTGACACTGACATTAATACAGGGACAGTGATTGGAGGGTGGGCAGTGCCACTAGACACAATGGAATATATACATTTATTCAGGGACAGTGATCAGAGGGTAGGGGGTGCCACTAGATACCAGGGATTGCTTGTGTTACAGGGATGGCAATTGGTGGGTCGGGGGAAGGTGCCACTAGACACCATGGTATACCTGTACCTCCACTACCATGGGATGGACTATCAGGGTGGGTGGGGGTTCTGGTCACAGGAGGGGCACAAACCTGTCACCACTTCCCATGCAAATGAGCCCATAATGTGCATGCATATGGAATCTTACTGCCTTGCATGCCCAATGGACTAATTTGCATGTTGCAGGCTAAATATTGTGCTGGGGGCTTCCAGCGCTAACGGTCTGGGGGCACACCAGTTCTTTGCCCCGACATGGATCTGGGCTGTATGCAGCCCATATTGAAGTGCAGTGCTATCTGACTTTGTGCTGCCCCGATATGGCCGTATATTCAGTTGGATAGTGCTGGTGTACTATCCAAGTAAATATTGCCTCCTTGGGGTTGTGGGCAAGGGCAAGCAGAAACCAAACCTTTTATGCTCTGCTTTTGCCCATTTTCCAGTATCAGGCCCCTGGAGTTTTAATCATGTCCCAGTTGGTGTACAGAACTCTGAGCATGATTCTGATAGGTCAGTAGCTCATGCTTAGCAGTCTGTACAGTAGCATTATTTTACCAGAATCATTGGGGTTGCAAAGTTCATCGATTTTCTCCCCCCCACAACATTTCATAAGTAAATTTCAGGAAAACCATGTTTTGCTGGTTTCTAGGGTTTGTGAGGGGCATCATAGGGGTTTGTTACTGGGTTGAATACGTCCCTGTCCCAGTTGTTATACAGAAAGAGTTTAAATGCAAGAATCTGTTCTATTCTCTCCTTTTCTGTCTTCTGTCTGGTTGTGCAACCAAATTTTCTTGTAAGACCTAGGACTTGATCACCCCGACAGTTTTGCAATTCTCTGCCTCTCTACCCTCACTTGCTGTTCTCTTTTCTCCTCCCTTGCAGTTCTGCTGGTATAAAAATTGTATGTGAATCATTATGTGGAAATGTAATTTATGCAGGGATTCCTTTGTTTAAAACTGTATATAGTTATACTGTTGAAATGATTGCAAAGCTAAGAATGTATATAGTTATACTGTTGGAGTGATTGCAAAATGCTGTTTGGAACTCAAGGGGTTAACCTAAGAAGCTAGTTTGCAAACTCTCTGAGAAGCTGTGAGCAAGAGATCAGTTCTGGGTCACAATGTTCTTTTTGCTGCACTTGTTGAAACTTACAAGAACACTGAGAAGCATGACGTTTTCTTAATGAGCAGGCGTTGCAAAGACTTATAAAAACAGAGCTGCAATGTCTTGCAAGAGAGAGACAGACTGACACTGGACATTAAGAAACTCGGATGGACTTTCTCGGTTTATACTGCCATTGTAAATAGTTATACCGAACGATTTCAATTTATTTTACTGTTAATAAATTAAAAAAAAAAAACCTCTAGTTGTGAATTTTACAACTGCTCCTGGTTTTTCTATGCTTCCTGACTTGTACTGCGACAACAGATGGTGTCCGCCTAAGTGGGATTTAAGCCACGCATACTCTGAGCCAGGAGTTTTGTGTGTGGGTACTAGACTTAGTACCAGGGAAGCATAGAAGAAAGGCATGGATTCTGCAGCAGCAAGCCCAGGAGTGGTTATCAGGAGAATGGCAGCCAAACTAGCAGAGACAAAAGTCCAAGCTGAGATTGTACAGCTAGCACCAGTTATAGAAAAGGAACAGGCAGTGACAGAACCTGAAAGCCTGACTGACTTTTTCAAATGGTGGGCTATACAACAAAAAGAGATGGACATAAAGAAGAAAGGAGATGCAGCAGAGAGAACAATAAATTCAACATTTAGAAGCACAGAGAAAAGAAATGCAGTGACAGGAGCAGCAGAGGAGAGGAGATGCAATGACTGGAGCAGCGATGGCTGGATGCCTTGTAAGTTCTCAAAGCTGGAGGATCTGGCACTGGTCCAGCAGAGCAACGGGACACAAACCACTTAAAATACCTTAAACTTAAAGTTGTCCCTCTGATATTGAAGCATACCTAACAACTTTTGAAAGGGTTGCCATAGCCTGCCAGTGGCCAAAGCAGCAATGGGCAATCAAACTGGTACCTTACCTGACAGGGAAAGCCCAACTTGCCTACAGCAATATGGACACTGCACAGTCAGAAGACTTACCTGGTGAAAAGCAAAATCCTGAAAAGGTATGACATCTCAGGAGAGACCTGCAGGCAGAGATTTCGATCTCTGGTGTACAACTCTGTTGACAATCCTCGAAGCCTTCACCCAACTGAACTCCTGATAAAATGACTCCAACCAGAGAGCAAAACAGTCCCACAGATCATAGAAGCATTTGCAATAGAGCAATTCATCAACATCCTGTCTACAGATGTGCAGCTTTGGGTAAAGGAACACTGACCAGAAAGTGGGGAAAAGGCTGTTTCTTTGGCTGAAGACTACCAAATGACCAGACAAACACCACAGTAGCAAGGTAACAGCCAAGCACAATTATTCCCATTTAAACTAAGTCTGACAAGAACTCTGGGGGTAGAAAATCTGTGCCCAAAGATGTGATTTGCTATAACTGTAATAAGCCAGGTCATATTCAAAAAAATTGCTGTAAGAAGGGTGACTCTGGAGCAGATTTGTCCTTGGCAAATTGGGGCAAGTACTCAACAGATGTGAACATGGGAGATAAGACTGTGAAGGGACTTGTAGATTTGGGAAGCGGACAGACCCTAGATTCGGGAAGTGGACAGACCCTAGTACATATTGAAGGGCTGGGAAAGCAATGTCCAAAAGGACCAGGTACTGGTGTCATCTGCATCCATGGGGACACTCAATACTATCACACCAGACAAGTGAGACTCATTATTAATGGGGTTGCCACACCAAATGAAAGTGGGGGTAATACCCAAGTTACCTGTACCTGTGATTATTGGAAATTAACTCATTAAATCTTGGAAAGTAATCAAAGAGGGAGTAAATCTTGATATTTCAGCAGCTGTGGTGACAAGAGTTCAGGCAAAGCGTATCTCAGATGGTGGAGACTCTTTTCCTGTTATTGATTTTGATTTGAACTTGTTTGAGCACAGCTCCAAGATCTGGAAGTCCAGGAAAGAAAGATGCCTAAAACAGTGGCAACAAACGACTGATGGACATAAGGGGCTAATGTATGAAAATGCTGAAATTTAAACTGATCACTGATTGTGATTTTCTTTCAGATCAATCTAACAATGTTTCTCTCCAGGGTTTATTTAAGCAGCTAGGGGTGACATCAAAACAGGGTGAATCTGTGTTTAAAACATGTAATGGGTTACTGTACAGAGTCTGGGTTAAACCTCAGACACAGGAACTGACAGAAGTATAGAACAGGGTTGTTATAGATAGCACGATAGTCCTATGGCTGGTCACTCGGAGAGGGATCGCACCCTTGCCAGATTGCTGTACAGATTTTACTGGCCTGGAATTCATGAACATGTTGCTATCTATTGCAGTTCATGTGCCGAGTGTCAAAGTAGCCCCAGTCCCTAAAAGACAAGGTGCCCCTGGTGCCCCTACCCTTGATAGATGTGCCTTTTGAGAGAGTTGCAATGGATGTGGTTGGCCCCTTAGACAAAGGTAAAAAGGGTAATCTATTCATTTTGGTAGTATGTGACTATGCTACTCGATGCCCAGAGGCAGTTCCAATGTGTACTGTCACAGCCTCAAAAGTGGCAGCAGAGCTTGCCAAAATTTTCAGCAGAGTGGGCATCCCTAAAGAAATCATTACTGATCAGGGTAGTAATTTTGGTGCTTCATTACTTAAGGAGCTGTACAGACTACTAGGCATCACTGCCATAAGAACCTCCCCTTATCACCCTCGGACAGACTCTTGAGTGATTTAATCAAACCCTAAAACACAAGTTAAAAAGATTTGTAAAAGGGAAGGGAAAAATTAGTACAAATACTTGCCTTGCCTGCTTTTTGTTTACAGAGAAGCGCCAGGCCCAAAGGCATCAACAGGTTTTTCACCATTTGAAATGTTGTATGGTAGACAACCTAGAGGGCCACTAGCTATAAAATAAACATGGGAAGATAACACCATCAAATACAATATTTTACGTCTTATATGTGTACTCTGCAACATATTTTGCAAGCTTCTTTCTCAATCACCCATAGTAAATCAGGAAGAGGCCCAAAATCAGCAGGTATATTATGACTATGGGGTAAAAAAGGTTTTGAGCCAGGTGAAAAGGTATTGTTACTGTTACCCACTACAGAAAATAAATTGTTAATGAAGTGGCAAGGGCTTTATAAAGTGCTTAGATGCACTGGCACATTTGACTGAGATTGAGACCCCTGATAAGATATACCATGCTAACCTCCTCAAGAAATGGGTTGAAAAAAACACCAAAAGCTGTTTTGCTAGTTTTACCAGAAACTGATAAAGAAGATCTTGATGTAGCTTATGATAGACTGGAACAAACTGCTTATGCTGTCAAGGTGAATGTTTCCTTAACCTCTGAACAAACTGCAGAAATTTGCAACGTGCTAAAGACATTTAACAGTACTTTTACTTACCACAGTACCAGGCCGAGTAAAAGGGGTCGAGCACATAATAGTGACAGAGTGTTCGCCCTATTAGACGAGACATACAGATTACCAGAGCAGTTAAGAGCCAGCGTGGTTAAGGAAATACAAAAAATGAAAGAATTGGGTATCATAGAAGTCGAAGTACTTGGTCATTACCAGTGGTGATTGTAAACAAAAAAGAGAGGGGGTGTAAGAACATGCCTTGATTTTAGGAAACTTAATCAAGTGCCAGAATTTGACAGTTATCCTATGCCCAGAATAGATTTGGTGGACAGACTGTGGAGTGCCAAGTATATCAATATCCTCTCTCTCACCAAAGGTTACTGGCAAATCCCACTAGCCAAAGAATCCAGAGACAAAACTGCATTTGCCACTCCCATAGGATTTTATCAGTTCACCACCATGCCATTTGGTTTACATGGTGCACCCACTACATTTCAACAGTACATGGATGTAATTTTATCCCTCACACTGGTTATTGTGGTGCATACCTGCATGATGTCTAGTCTATAGTCCAGACTAGAAAAGTCACCTGGAACACCTAACAGCAGTTATCCAATCTATCAAAAAGGCAGGTCTGACAAGTAATCCTGCTAAGTGCGCACTGGGCATGCAAGAAACCAGATATTTGGGCTATGTTTTGGGAAAACACCTGTGGTGCAAGCCAAAGGACTCGAGAAAACTTGCTGATTATCAGATTTACAGGGCAGCAAGGAATAGGTGTACAAACCTAGCTAGGCTTGTCAAAGCAAACTACTATAAAGAACAGATGGATAGGAAATGGGAAAATGGAAAAACATTCTGGGAGAACATTAAGGACCTACTTGGAAAGGATGAAAGGAAACCTCCCACAATGCTCAGCTTGAATGGTACACCTACCCTGGACCACCACTGCTTTGCAGAATCCTTTAATTCTGCATTCTTGAACCTCAGCTCTGTTTATGTCCCCTCTCTGACTACCTTACTCAAGCAGACCCAGCCACCAAAAGCTCCACTTTCAACTCCAACCTGCCCAACTTCTACTTTAACCGTGTCACGGTCAGTGAGGTCAGATCTTATGTATGGAAGGTCCTAGGCAAAACGAGACTTGGCAGGGATAATATTGATTTGAAGTTGGTGGCACTTGTACTCAATGAAGTCATAGTCCCAATAACCAAAATATTTAATAAATCGCTTGCCTTGGCTAAATTTCCATCTGTCTGGAAGATGGCCTTGGTGATCCCCTATGCACAAGAGTGGAGATCACACCTACACTTCAATTACAGACCAATCTCTATTCTCTCCTCACTCCCAAAAGCAATAGAGAGAATTGTTTCTGACCAGAGTACCTCCATAAGTACTATCTACCATGTCGTCAGCAGCACGACTTTCAGAAGAGCCTTAGCACGACTACTGCACTGATTGAATTCTCTGATTATGTGCACAAGGCTATAGATGGAGGCGAGTTAGTGGGATCTATATTTATAGATCTCACTAAGGCCTTTGACACAGTTAACCATCCTAAACTGCTGGGCCTGCTAATATCCTTGGGGCTTGCCTCTGGCCCAGTCAGTTGGTTTAGTGACTACCAGTCCCACGGGTCCCAGTGTGTCAAAATAGACGACTTCTTCCTTTGCTAGGGATGTTTCCCAGGGAGTCCCACAAGAATCCATCTTTGGTCCTCTGTTAGTCAGCCTGTTTCTAAATAACCTCCCTGTGGCAAGCAATAGCAAAATGATCCTGTACACAGATGATGCTGTCCTCTTAAGTAGCAGTGCCCAGCCCTCCTAGCTACAAAAATAATTAGACCACCTTCCATCAATTGGAGGACTGGTTCAGAATGCAGAAACTACTTCTTAATTGCAAGACCAAAACTATGCTGATATCCAGCCATCAACATAAACTGCACCCAGTCCTGTCCATTCTAAACAAAAAGGGTGCTATACTTGAACAGGTACGATCTTTCAAGTACCTTAAGGTTACTATTGATGATACTCTCTCCTTCACTCAACATATAGACTCGGTGGTCAAAGCAGTCAATACTAAATTGGGAGTTCTGTACAGGAATAAATATCTGACCCACTCTGCCCTCCGACTCTCTGTATTCAGCTTATTATTGTCTGTCATAGACTATGGATTGGTGGTCTATGGAGCAGCAACAGACACTGCACTCAAACTCATATCAGAGGCTTCCAAGATATAAGCTGTAGTTAATGGCCCTGTCCCCAAAACCAAGAAACATGTCTGGTCATTTTTAGGGCTGGGTGGTTATCGGAGATTTGTTCCCAACTTTGCAGAGTTAACTATTCCCCTCACAGAACTCATGAAAAAACGGTACCCAAATAATGTGAAATGGACCCCAGAGTGTGCCCAAACTTTTTGGGCAATTAAGGCTGCATTATGTTCAGACCCTGTTTTAAGAAACCCAGACTTTGAGAAACCATTTTTTGTTACAAACAGATGCATCAGAGGTAGGCCTAGGTGCAGTCCTGAGTCAAAATACAGATGGGACAGAACATCTGTTCTATACATAAGTAGGAAATTGCATGACAGAGAAAAAAGGTACTCCACCATTGAAAAGGAATGTCTTGCAGCAAAGTGGGCAATGAAGTCCCTTAGATTTTACCTATTAAGAGCTGACTTTATACTTGTAACAGATGACAATCCTCTCTGCTGGCTTAACCAAATGAAGGATCAAAATTCCAGAATCACCTGGTAGCTGGCCCTACAGTCATTTAAATTTAAAGTGGTGCACAAATCTGGGAAAGCGAATGTCGATGCTGATTTTTCTGTCAAGATATGGATCAGGAATTGAGAATTCCGAAGGCTGAAAAAACAAATGTGAGCTTAAACTTCACTATTTGCTGTACTTTTGTTATGAAAAAAGATACTTTGTATATGCACAGAACTGTAAAGGTTATATGCTTATGTTCGATGAAAGTTTTGGAAACCGTTTTTCTAAAACAGGTTCCCTCTTAAGGAGAGGGGTATGTTTGTTTATTTTATTATTTGGCAACTGGGTAAGGCCCATAAGGCACAGGTGCCTGTTTTCAGGGGTGACCTGGGAGCACTGGGGAAGTCAAGTCACTTGCTCAGAGTCGCACAGTATGCAAGTGGACGTTGTGGGAACCAAACCAAAGTCTGTCTGCTGGATGTACCAAGCTCATTCACAGCTTGTTACTCTAACCTCTAGGCTATACTGCCAGCCCCAATGTGACAGGGTTGAATATGTCCCTGTCTCAGTTGTTATGGAGAAAGAGTTTAAATGCAAGGATATGCTCTATTCTCTTCTATCTTTTCTCTGTCTGCACAACCAGATTTTCTCGTGAGACCTAGGACTTGATCACCCCGACGGTCTTGCTATTCTCTGCCTCTCACTGTCTGTCCCCCTCACTTGTTGTTCTGTCTTTTCTCCCCCCCCTTGCTTATCTGCTGGTATAAATATATATGTGAACCATTTTGTGGAAATGTAATTGATACAGCAGTTTCTTTGTTTAAAACTGCATATAGTTATACTGTTGAAATTATTGCAAAGCTAAACATGTATATAGTTATACTGTCAAAATGATAGCAAAAAGCTGTTCAGAACTCAAGGAGTTAACCTGAGAAGCTAGTCTGCAAACTCTCCGAGAAGCTGTAAGCAAGAGGTCAGTTCTTGGTCACAATGTTCTTTTTGCTGCACTAGTGCAGTACCACAGAGTTTGGTTCTGGGATCACTACTGTTCGATATGTACCATGGCTTCCTCCAGAATAGAGTACAGGATCCTGCAGAATTCTGCAGGAAATGGTGTAATTCAGTAGTGGTTCATCCCGTTTGTCATGTAGGAGTCTGAAATTTTTGCCATGAGCTTGATCTGGCGGACACCATTGTGTATCTATGACATTTGCGTAGATGGTCCATCTTGAAGAGTGCTGCTTTTTTAAATACCCATGTGTATCATATACTGTATGTAAACAGCCTTAAAAGGGTTATAACCATATTTAAAACTGCAATATTTTTTTGTTAAAATCAAAACAAAGCCGAGGCACTGGATGCCACACCTCGTGTCATGCCGGTGACCTGGGTTTGGGAACGAGCCTGGGTAGTTGGGGGTAGGCGGGGGGGAGGAGGGTGAGCAATGGGATGTGGAATTTCCCTGGCCCTTGGTTGCCACCCAGTGGAGGAAAGACAGATGGCACTTTGGGTCATTGAGAGCTAGGCGGTTGTCAGGGGAAGGGCCGAAGGGTCTGAGTCGGCTTCACGGGGTGCATGTGCACCTCCATGCTCACCCACGGCCATGTGTTGGGGCCCCGGGCACAACGGGAGAAAAAAACGGGTAAAAAGCCAAAAAATATAAATAAAAAAAAAAGTCACCAGTTTTATTAAGACACCCAACATCCACAATATGCAGATAAACTGCTATGTATTCAGTTGGCAAGTGTGACTAGCAAAATAAGACAAGGGGAATGCTCATCCAAAGGAGTAATCTCCCCACATCCACCCCAGTTCAGCAGGGATAGGGGGGACCCTGCCAGGGGGAAGGGTACTATCTGAAGGAACACACAGGTAGGGTTAGTCCTGAGGATGTCAAGGTGATGGGGCTGGGGTGGCCAGCATTAAGAGGGCTGCCTGGTGCTTGGGGGGGATAAACAACACTAACTGCAAAAACAAAACTGCTGAAAATGTTTGGGGAATCAACTTAGTACATGGCAAACGTTTGAAAACCATGCAGGTAAATCAAAGGAGCATGACCCATTAGTGCTGGAGCAAGACCATAAACTGATTAATGACCCACATGGAATGATCTCTTTGTTAACTAACTTTTGTGATTTGGAGAAATATAATCTTCGAGGACATCCCCTCCATTGGGTCACACCTTTGGAACTGTAAGCCCTGTGTGTCGGGACCACTGTGAAACATTTGCTAGCTGGGGCCCACCCATAATGACATGAAATGTCTGCTGCTATAAAATATGGGCTGCCCATTGCTCCTCAGTTCTTTCTCCCACTGTTGACCGCTTGTCGGACCTGCAGAGAAACATCGTTAATTATGTGATTTTTATTATTGAATTTTGTTGTACTTTTCCATGTTGTCATTTTATGCTGCCGTAGAAAGAACCTTTTATTTAAGTTTTTACCTGTAGTTACAAGATCTACAAGGGTGATGCCTGCACAGTTTCTGTTTGTATGGGCATGTCCCACAATGTGACAGCCTGCAAGATCTGCAGGAATTCAACCAGGCCACAAGGAGATGCCAAAAGAAGGCTCCTGAAACATTCATTGCTGTCAAGGTCATGGAAGCTGCTCCAAGCTGGCTTTTCTGCCTCGCATGACTGCTGCTGGTGGGAAGGATGCACCCTGGCATTTGGTGACTCATGCAAATGTGTTCACTGAGGTTGAAGGACAAAGACAAGGAAAAGGTGAAGTCCTCCTCTTCCAGCGATCATCAATCACCACAAGCATAAGGAAAAGGCTCCTGTTTCACTGGTGAGATCAAGGTCACCACTGAAGTTGGATAAGTCCTCACTGTCCTCTTCAGCAGGGATGACTACAGCCCCTTCCCTTGGCTGTCAGTGAGACACCAAGCTCTGGGTCTGCTCTGGAACTGCCAAGCCTCCAAAGGGGCGTGTGCAGCCTACATCATCGGGTTCTAATACGTTGACAGTGGTAGTTCTGGGCCCTTTGCAGTGTGGTGTTGACTCCCAGGTCATGCTGGCGATGGTCTCTTAACTGTTTCACTGACTGTTGCAGCCACTTTCACTGACAATGGTTGTTCCCTTTGACAGGTCCTCCCCGTTGGCATCATTGTTGACAGGATCTAGATACATGCCTGCTACTCATCCCTTGAAACCACTGCCTTTTGTCACCAGCTCCAACTTTGACCCCAGCTTGTCATTCCAGATGATGAGGAAGAGTATAAATATAGAGGAGGATTTAGAGGATGAGGAAAGGGAACATGTTCCCTTTTGAGGATAGTTTTCCTTTCAGTTTTACCCTCTGCTCATTCAGTGAGGTCTCTGGTCTACACACCCACGTCGTCTCCTGAGAATACTTCTTTTTCTGGCAATACTGAGGCAAATCCAAAGCATAATGGACATTGCTGCTGAAGTGGAAGACTCCGCAAAGAGGAATTTGTTGGAGTTTCTGGATGTCCATACTACTCCATCTTGAGTACCTCCTGTATATCCTGCCTTGGAGAATGCTACATTTGCTGTCTGGCATAGGCCTAATGCCTTGCCTGCAGTGCCCAGAAAGGCTGAGCAGTACCCTGCTCTGTCTGCTAACCCTTACTCTGCCTCACAGCCTTAAACTGATTCTGTGGTTATGCTGGCTGTTCATTATCATTTTAAGGGCCCCTAGACACATGAACTCCCTGCCTCCTAAGGAATCCAGAAGACTTGATGTCCTGCGCAAAAGGACTGCTTCCTTAGGCCTTAGAATAGCTACAGTAACTACCAGGCTTATATGATTAAATATCTTAATAGCCTGTGGAATTCTGTCATGTCTACTATTCAGGCTTTGCCTTCCAATCTTGCTAAAGCTGATTTGCTTAAAGCTGCTTCAGCTGGTACGGATACTGGTAAGCATCTGTTGCGGTCTATATATGATGCCTCAGCCAGGGCTGTTGATTCTGGCATATGCCTCAAAGATGCTTCTGGTTGTGTGTGTCCCCTTACTAAGGTGTAAGCTGGCAGGATTGTCCACTGCCTTGTTGGAGGTGTCCATATAAGTGCTTTGCATTTATTATAACCTCCAGTCCCTTACTTCTGTGTGCCTGGTATTGGTCTGGTCTACTGGTTCCTCATGGTAAGATGTCCTCTGAGCTTTTCTCCAGCAGGGAACTGAGGAACAATGGGCCCACCCACATTTTGTAGGTGCTGATGTTGCAAGCCATTATGGGCTCCCAACTAGCAAATGTTTGAGTAGTCCTGACACTGATGGCTTAGCGTTCAAAATGTATGGCTCAATGGAACAGATTATCTTGAAGATCTACTGTTATGTGGCCCTAGGCATGATACCAACATGCCGCATACACCAGGTGCATTGGCATCACTATGACTGAATGCCACGGAGTGGGGTCCTGTGGACCCCACATGGCAGTCCAAGGGTGTATGCAGCAGTTACGTGCCCGACACTCCCCTGCCACGCAGACAGTAATGAGCTGGGGTGGGTGGCATGCCCACACTCCGCATCATTCACAAAGCTCCGGGGGATGCACCTTACGCTGGGCAACACCCAGCTGTAAGGGATATGTGCCCCACCAGGATGCCGCTGCAGGCTGTGACACTAATGTAGGGGTGCTGCAGACCCCCCACATGCCGCCCCAACCCATGGGACAACAAGGAGGGCTGGGGGCAGCTGACAGGGCACCCACCTGCCTAGAGCTGGTGGTGCACATTGTGCCCTCTGGTAACATCCATGCCCCGCGGGCACAAGGGATCCATTACCAGACTGGATCCAGGCATCCCATTGGATGCGTGCCCGGTTCTTGAAACTTCCTCCATGCATCTCGCTGGCGGGGAGCTGGTCCGTAGACAGGTGCCTGTAGATTCCATGCAGTAGTGAATACTGCGCACCCTGCACCTGTCTGGGGCCACGAAGCTACGCGGGCGGGATGCGCCTCTGGCATGTAATTCCCACCCGATCGTGCATAGGGCCCCATGGTGAGTAACTGTTCTTCACACACCCAGTGGAGTAATTCAGGACTTAATCGACTCTATAGATTTCAGTTGCGGTAATCCTAAATTTTACTTTTGTTTTCCTTACTCCTGAGGAGGTATTAAAATACCTTGAAAGTTAATCCTCACCCATGTGTATGGTCTGGTTAGAGGTGATCAGAATCGGGAATCTGATTTAATCAGATTTTTTTCTGAAATTAGGAATCTGCCAATGTAGGACTCATAACATCAGTCTGTTCTCATTAACTGCCTGAATCTGCCTACCCTACAATTGAGTTTAATGTAGTCTGAAGTAATATGCTCAGTACTGCCTCTTGAATTCTCTTACTCACTGACATTTATGCGCCATTCTGTTTACATATCACAAATGGTTTTACTAGTGCGGTCTGAACTGTAATTTAAAGTTCATTACATTTCACTGCTGTTCGCTGAAATTGCAGTTACTACATTTAATTTGTTTTAATTATTACCTGTTAGTGTTGCATTCACTACATGTACTTCCAGACCATCCTGCTCAAAAGTATTACTGCTACCTTGCCTGCTTTCTCCTATTTCTTCCCATGTGCTGCATTCCTTGTGATCTTCTCACTCTTTCTACCTCCCTCACATTGCTCTAACTCCTTTCTGGATCCCTCTATCTCCCCCCACTGCACTGCTCCTGCCCTAGCCAGTAGAACCCCCTG
The DNA here is from genome assembly GCA_016271365.2 of Neoceratodus forsteri. NCBI lineage: Eukaryota > Metazoa > Chordata > Ceratodontiformes > Ceratodontidae > Neoceratodus > Neoceratodus forsteri. Next base: position 286,530,512 of record CM057455.1, on the reverse strand, counting down.
CCCCACTATCTTCACTCTCCCTCTTTCTCTCACTTTCCTGCACCTATACAAACTCCCTATTTAGGGTCCCTCTATTCCCTCTTTCACTGTGCAGCCCCCGTTCTACCTTCCTTTCTGCCAGCTGCTCAAACGCTCTATATTGAGTCTCCTTGTCTTCCATTTTTGTTACTGTTCCTGCTCTACCTGCATCCCCCTTCACCTGTCCTACCCATTTCTCCCTCCTTTCCACCAATTGCATAAACTCACCATGTAACGTCGTCTTATCATGCATTCCCCTTATCCTCTATTTCTACCTCCTTTTCCTGAAATTGCATTATCTCCCAATACAGGGTTCCATTATCTTACTACTGTGCTACTCTTGATCCACCCACCCCTCATTATTTTTCCTCCTCCCTACTCTACTCCCCCATCCCTTTTCTGCCTCCTCTGTGTACCCCTTAATTTATCAATCATATTCCCTCTTTCTCTCCTGTCCCCCTTCCCCACCCTTAATCCTCCACGTCCAAGTTCTGCCCCCCAATCATCCTGTCTCCTAATATGCTGCTTATTTCACTCTCTCTCCTCCCCTCCTGTTTTCCCTAGTTTTCCTCCCTCCCAGTGGCTGTCCTTCTCATCCCCACCTCCCTCTCACTCCCCCATCCCCTCCTCCAGCCTTTCCTCTCTATCACTCCCCCTGGCTTCCTATATGCTCCCTCCTTTCCACTTCCCTGCTGTTTCTCCTTTCCTACCCCTCTTCCCTCCCAACACCCCCTGTCCCTCTCATCTTTCTCAAACGCTCCAGATCTGGTCCTTCCAGTCACTGGACTTGTCCTCCCATCATGCAGATTTGGTAGCTACTGACTGGTCAGTAGTCTCCTCTGCCAGCTCCATTGACTCTGCCCTTCAGTATCAGTTTCCTCACAATCTGGGATCGGCATGCCCCCCTTAAGATATCCAGGGTCCAAGGTTTCCACCTCCCTTGGATTTCTGCAGAGCTAATGGCCTATCTACAGGTACGGGACTTTGCCTGGCAGACTCACAAGTCCTCTGGCTCCCCTGCTGACTTCCTTGGGTACAGTGCCCTTCGCAATACCCACCAGGCAAGGACTCTAGAAAAAATACAGCATGGCAAAGAAGGGGTATTTGTCAACTTCATTAGCCATAAAACAGGCAAATTTTCAGGCCTATGCTTCCCAGTACCAGAAGTCCTTGTGGCAGTTGGTTTTGGCCATGGCTCAGAAAGCCCCCTCACCCCTGTCTGATGACCTGGCAGAAACTGCCAGATTTGGGTTAGAGGTGGCTAAATACCAGTTCCAAATGGCTGCTGATACAAATGACACTGCAGAAAGATGGATAGCAAATATAGTAGCCCAGAGGAGATTTGCCTGGCTAAGAGCCAAAAATCTCACTCAAGACACTCGGTCAAAGGCTCTTGATTTCCCTCTAGAAGGAAATGCTCTATCTGGGGAGTAAACAGTGGCCTATGTGAAAAAGGTGGATGAGTACAAGGCCACATATAGAAGCAACTCTGCTAAAGAGAAGGCTTCACCATCCACCAAGCCTTATGGAAGGGGAGGCCAGGGCAGGTCCTTCCATACCAAGACTTTTTTTTTTTTTTCAACCAGTGGCCACAGCAAGGGTACTTCAGGGGCAGGGGTAGAAGGGGCTCTAGGTGGGGGTCACAAGCTCAGCCTCAGCCCTAAGCAAAATGAACACCCTGACATGCCTGCACAGGCTGCCTCCTCAATACCTGTTGGAGGAAGACTGTCTCACTTCCTCCATGCTTGGTTAAACATAACTAAAGACCAGTGGGTCCTGGGGGTAGTGAGTCGGGGTATGTCTCTGAACTTAAAATCCCTTCCTCCTCAAAAAAACAGGGTTTTCTGCTCATCCTCCTTAGCAGAAAAGAAACTGCTGCAGGCAGAGGTTCGAAACCTGCTACTGCTAAGGGCAGTAGAACCTGTCCCATTCCACCACAGAGGAAGTTTTTTATTATTCCAGATATTTCCTCACCACAAAGAAAAATGGGGAGTGGCGGCTTATATTGGACCTCAGGGCCCTAAACAAGCATCTAAATAAGCCAAAGTTCAAAATAACTCTGGCATTGATACTGCCAACACTCCAGAAAAGGAGACTGGTATCACTGGACCTAAGACGTCTACTTCCACATCCACATAGGGGAGTCCTACAGAAAATATTTCAGGTTCAGACTCCCATCAGGCCACTACCAGTTTTCAACCCTGCCTTTTGGCCCAACTTTGGCCCCAAGGGTATTTACAAAGTGCTTGGCAGTGGTTGTGGCACACTTTTGAAGACAAGGTGTCACAGTATTCCCATACCTGGATGACTGGCTGGTGGTAGGAAAATCACCAGACCAGGTCAGACAACATCTGCATACCACCCAAAGGCTCCTGGAGTCTTTAGGGTTCCTGATCAATCACAAAAAATCAGTACTCAAACTGTACCTACACAAGTCCTGCAGTTCATAGGGGCAGAGATCAACACCCTGCAAGGCAGGGCCTATCTACCTCTGAACGGGGTAAGAAATCTCCAGCTGATTGCAAACTCTTTCAGCCTTCACAAGCGTGAAACTGCAAGGCAATTTCTGTAGCTGCTGGGCCATATGGCCACAGCCACAACCACAGTCCTGGGCTCCAGGTTCCAAATGAAGGACATCCAGTTTCACCTAAGGGCACACTGGAGTCAGGAAAAACTACCCCCTTTCAAAACACATCCCAGTAACAAGGACTTTGTTACAAGCACTTCAGTGGTGGAAGGAGGAGCCCAACCTAAGGGAGGGGGTTCCTTTCCAACTAGAGTCTCCGTCAGTTATTCTCACAAGACTCATCCCTCCTGGACTGGGGTGCTCATTCAGGAGAGCATACAACCCAGCGTACTTGGTCAGCTGCAGAGTGCCCCCAGCACATAAACTTGCTGGAACTCAGAGCTGTTTCTAGCACTAAAAGCTTTTGCAGAATTGATGCAAGGGAGGGTGGTGCAAGTCGGAACAGACAACACCACCACAATGTACTACATAAACAAGCAGGGAGGCACCAGGTTGGGTCCTCTCTGCACAGAAGCTATGAAAATTTGGACTCTGGCTTACTCCTTGGGAGTATCCCTGCAGACAATCCATCTGCCAGGAAAAGACAATGCCCTGGTAGATGCCCTGAGTTGAATCAACCAGGCCCATCACGAATGGACCCTGAACAAACAAGTGGTGCAAGCCATCTTCAGAAGGTGGGGCACTCCAGAGAAAGACTTGTTCACATCCCACCAGAACCGCCAACTGCCACAGTTTTGCTGCAGGCCACCAGATCTGGGTACATTGCCTCTGGATGCTCTGACTCTGGATTGGTCAGGGAAGTACCTGTATGCCTTTCCTCCCTCCCTTTCCCCTGGCATTCATGGTACTGCTCGAGCTCAGGTCCCAATCAGCATCTCTAATCTTGATGGCTGCAGACTGACCCAGCAGAATGGTACTCTTTTCTGCTTTCCATGTCTGTAGCTAAACCAATACACCTCCCTCAGAGGCACAATCTGTTAACCTCCAGTAAGGGAACCATTCTATACCCAAATCTGTCTTAATCTCAAAGCTTGGCTCTTGAGGACCTAGAATATGCAAATCTACACCTCTCTGAAGCAGTCCTGGACATTATCAGAGGATACAGGAAACCTTCCACCAAGCAAACCTATTCTTCCTAAATGGAAAAGGTTCTCTATCTGGTGTTCAACCAGGGCGCTGGAGCCAGTAGAGGCTGGGGTATCGGCTGTCCTCGACTACCTCTCACTTACATTCCCTGAAACTGCAGCCCAGCACCTTGAAGGTTCACCTAGCTGCAGTATCTGCTTACATTTCTGCAGGAGCAAAGGTAACAATGGCTTCAGAACCTATTTTTAGAAGGTTCTTTAAGGGCCTGGCCCATCTGCACCCTCCCCATAGGGAACTGGTACCAGCATGGGACCTCAATGTGTGCATAGCCTAACTCCTGGGGCATCCATTTGAACCCATGTCTTCAGCTCATCTAAAATAAGTCACATGGAAGAGTTTTTCTAGTGGCAATGGCCTCTGCATGAAGAATCAGTGAGCTTCAGGTTCTCTGCATTGAACAGGGCTACATTTCATTTAATTTCATTTAATTTCATTTCGTAGGAATAAGGTAGTCCTGAGAACAAACAGGAGATTCCTCCCCAAGGTGGTTTCAGATTTCTGCCTTAACCAATCTATCACCTTACCTGTCTTTTTCACTGAGCATTCCACCTCGGGTGAAAGGAGACTTCACAGTCTGGATGTCAAAAGAGCTCTTAGCTACTACATGACAGCCACTAAGTCCCATAGGCAGGACAGAAAACAGCTGTTCCTGACTTGTGGGAATGTGGGAAAAGGCAATCCGGTGTCTAAAAGGTCTATTTCTTGATGGATAGTCCAGTATATTTAGTTCTGTTACACTAAAGCTGGAAGGGAGCCTCTAACAGGATTGAGGGCCCATTCCACAAGAGGGACAGCAGTTGCCTTAGCAGCTGCCAGGGATGTTCCACTAGTTGACATTTGCAAAATGGCTACCTGGAAGACAGTACACTCCTTTACAAAGCACTGCAACCTTGTTTTAAATTTGTTGATCTGCTAGTAGATTATTAATTCCTACCAGCCGTGTAGTTTGCTTAGGATTCCCCGCTGGACAATCTGAAACCGAGCTGTTATCAGCTCAGTATGTTTTTCCTGGTGAAACTTTTGAAATAAATAAATAATTAGGATTTTCACATTTTGAGTCTGGATATCCCAGTTCTAAAATTAGTGTCTTCAGAATCTGAATCTGATTCAGATTTCTATTCTGCAGAAAGGAAGGACACGTCTGCCCACTGCCAATCCTCCCACTCAGAGTTGGTGTGGCCTCTGAGGGTTACATACATGTGATATCTCCCTCTTTATGCAGGAGACTCCTGTTTTTTTTGACTGAACTCCCTCCTCCCTCCTCCTCCCTCCCTCCTGGGAAACAAAATCTCCTGCTTAAGTAAAATTCTGTCCAAAATATCAATGTTTTTTGCACACATAAAAAGACATAAAAATTAAATCAGTGATGAACAATGTATCTGATAACTTTATTTAACTAGTTGTTTATTCTTTTTAGTGCTTATTCTTGACAAAATGAAATGCATTACATTTTTGTAAAGACCTTTTTCTTAGTTTTTTGATGCCATTTAAGGACAAACTCACAATGTTACGGCATCTCCCTACTAGCAGGCCAATCTCCCTCCTAATTTGACCCAAATCTCCCTCTTAAGCAAGTTGGACATATCACATGTATGAGGTTACCAGTAGTAGCATCCTTCTCTGAATCCGATTTGGGGTTCCTACTAAAAAGTGGAATTGGAATAGGATTATTTTGAATCCTAAATCTGATGACCGATCGAGTTTTGGAGATTCTAATCACCTGTAGGCTGGCTGGTATTCATTTTAGATTAGTTTTCCTAGGAAGTTATGGTACCCAATTATCTAAATTGTTCTCTCTCATGGAGTTTTCCCTCCAGTTTGAAAGCAGTCCACAGTTTGGCCAATCCATAAGGTTGGGTCATGAACATTACCTGCTAACTACATGCCAGTTTCCCTTTTGGCTCCTCTTTCAAAAGTTTTTGATTGTATAGTCTTCAATCAAATCACTGAATTTCTTGGTAAATTATGAGTTATTGATGTACAGCATGGTTTCACACTGAAACATAACACCGAGACTGCCTTGGTGAGGTTCACAAACTGTCCATCAGTAGTAGTAGTAGTAGTAGAACTTTTATCCATTTCATTATGAATCGGATTGCTCATGTGAGTAAAACTCATTTCCACGGAAGTCCACTATACAAAATTTCCAGATATAGTTACAATAATCATACGCACATGACACCTATTTCTATATATAAAAAATCACATTATATAACAAAGCAAAACATAAAATATATAAACATAGAGAAAATACAGTGAATAAATAATCTGATATAACCCCTTCATTCCAATTTGATTTATCCATTACTACTTTTGTTAGTTCAATCATGTTAAATCTGTTATTATTCTTAGTTTAGCTTCCTCTATAAACCAGTTCTTAATGCACTTTTTTATTTTCGGGCCTAAATACTTGAGGTAAGGGGTTCCAAATCTTGGGACCAGAATAGAAAAAATGTTTTCATCAGAACGTTGTTCTACAGTTTGGGGATTTCTACTCTATTCCCCGTAGAGACCAGTCCTGGGGCCAGTCCTCTTCAATATCTTCATTAGTGACCTTGCAGATGGACTAGAGGGTAAGGCTTGTCTGTTTGCAGATGACACCAAGCTCTGCAACAGAGTAGATGATCCAGATGGGGTGGGCAGAATGAGAAGAGATCTGGATAAACTAGCAAAATGGACAGAAGAGTGACAACTAGGATTTAATGCAAACAAGTGCAAGATCATGCACATAGGTAAGAGAAACCCTGAAGCCACCTATAGGCTGGGAGGGGAGTTGCTGGCAGTCACAAAGGAAGAAAGAGACTTGGGCATCATCATCACTGATGACCTGAAATCATCCAAGCAGACCTCTAAAGCAGTAGGTAAGGCTAAGTGGATGCTAGGGTGTATTAGTAGGGGTACCACAAGTCGTAAGAGGGAGGTAATAATCCCTCTTTACAAGACACTGGTTAGGCCCCATCTGGAGTACTGCGTGCAGTACTGGAGGCCACACCTTCACAAGGATAGTAATCAAATTGAGGCAGTCCAGAGAAGGGCAACCAAAATGGTGCAGGGACTGCATCAGAAGACATATGAGGACAGATTAACGGAGCTCAATATGTATACCCTTGAGCAAAGGAGGGAGAGAGGTGATAAGATTGAGACATTCAAACACCTTAAGGGTATTAACAAGGTAAGAGTCTAACATGTTTAAATATAAGAAAAATAGCAGGACAAGAGGACATAGCATGAGATTAGAGGGAGGCCGATTAAGGGGGAATGTGAGGAAATTATTTTTCACAGAAAGGGTGGTGGATGCATGGAACAGCCTACCTCAGGAAGTGGTGGCTATACAGTGCAGAGCTTCAAACAGGCATGGGGTAGGCATAAGTGAGCAATACAGATGAGTATGAATAGATGGGCCACTGACAGAGCAAAGGCCGATGGCACATTTATAAGGTATAAAAAGAAATGGGCAGACTGGATGGGTCTTGCGGTCCTTATCTGCCGTCAACTTCTATGTAACCCTTGTTTAATATGTCTAGGTAAAAAATGATCTAATACATAATCTGGGGCTAAACTGTTAATACTCTTAGTCATAAACTGTATTATGTGCAATGTTCATCTTTCTGCTAGACAGATCCATTGAAGCTCTTTATAAAGAACTATCCTGTGGGTTCTCCTTGGTGCGTCTAGTATAAACTTTGCTAGTTTGTGGTAAATTATGTCATGCCACTGAGACTCCTCTGGGAAGCGCCCTGGTACACAAGAACTCCAAAATCAATTATACGCATAATTAGTATGTACTGCATGATTCCTGATTGTTTTTGTTTTTTTCTGTCAGGCAATACTTTTTTCTATATAAAAATCCTAGGCATTTACCTACTTTCTCTTTAACAGATTCAATGTGTAAATTCCACTTTAAGGCCAGGTCCAACAACATTCCCAAGTACTTGTAACTTTGTACCTGTTCGAGATTAATGTTACTTGATATCTTGATCAGGCAATTAATCCAGGTTGTTTCATGGCCATTGTGCTCGTGGATCTCACCAAGGCATTTAACCTAGTGGTCCATAATACTGGGCTTGCAGTATAGCCTCACAAGCTGAGAATGAGCTTGGTGCATTCAGCAGATCTGGGTTTGATTCTCACAATCTCCACTTGCATACTGTGACCCTGAGCAAGTCGCATCACCCACCCTGTATCCCCAGAACACACCTAAAAATATCCATTGTAAACCACTATAAATAAGTCACAAATTAGTGTATCTCTTTTGTAAAGAAAGTAATTTACTCCTGTTTCTCACAAATAAAAAAGTTTCCTCCTGAACTCAGTTTTCCAAATTTATTTTGCCCTTGAGGTTTTTTCTTGGTTTCGGTGTTCTTTCAGGGACAGGGTACATATTGCACTAAATGTCTCATCTGATTTTTCTGAAAGTTAAATGTGGGGGTCCCCTCAAGGATCAATTTTATGACCTTTACATTTTCCCTTTTCTTTTTTCAAATTAATTGTCTGGTGCTTGCCCAGCTACGGAAACATTTCTGTATGTGGATGATGCAGTAATTTATAAACTGGGGGAAAAAACTGAGTGAATAAAATTTGTATTTACAGATGGATTTTGACCTTCAAGATTGGTTCGTCTCACATACTCTAGTCTTGAAAGTGTATGTATTAAAAAAAAAAAAAAAAAAAAATAGTATTTTCAGGCCCTCCAAAAGTGAGTAACCATAATTTTAATATTGTGGCCAGAAATAAGGACTCTGTGCAAAGGGTTGTTGAGGTTTAAGTACCTGGTGTGACCATGGACAGAGACCCAAATAAACTATCCTAAAGACTAGTCATCAAAGGTTGGGCTTCGTACATGGAGTAAAAGTGTTTAGGTCAAGGATCGAAGAAACATTTGGCAGATTGCCTGCTCACGTCTTTGATTCTCTGAGTGTGTCACTCAGCAGCTGAGTATTGGGCATTATCCAGCGTCAGGCTGCTCTAGAACTCAATCTGTTAGTAGGGGATTACATTTCACACACACACACCATTGTATACTATATGAGCTGAGCTTGTGGGTTATTTATCATTATACAATGATTTTAAAAAATCTCACCTGTGATTGGCTAGATGGCACGATTTACACATTGTAAATCGTAGCATCACCAACAGAAAAAAGTGCCAGCCAGCCATCGCCCCCCAACACACAGATCACTCCGATACCCAAACAACAAAATGAGCGCTTATTTTCCCCGCTAACCTCCAGAATGGCTAAACTAGAAAAGCCTGCCTAAGCAAAACTGCACTGTCCACCCAAAAGAAGTCTTAAAAAAAAAAAAAAAACTACACTGGTTCGGGCCAGTGGTGCTGAGGGCTGAGTTGCTGGATGCCACACCTCATGCCACGCCGGTGACCCAAGTTTGAGAATGAGCGCGGGCCACTGGGGGTCAGCAGGGGAGAAGGGATCGAGCATCCAAGGGACAGCTCCCTTCTCCGGGGAAGGGGGTGATCAGATGTCTATGCATGCCTGACCCCTAGCGGTGGCTGGGGGCTGGCACACCGCTGAAACTAACAGGGGCAAGAGGTGGGGCAGATGCCTGATGGGGTGTGCATATGGGAACATACACGGCACTGTCACTGGTGTCCTTGCACACTCCACCTCTGGGGACCATACATCAAGAACAAGGAAAATGGGCTCCTAGTTGGGCAGCATGAGTTTCCGTCCTCCATGGCACTGACCCTGAATGGTGCTTCCCCAGTCTAGATCCTTTCAGGCAAGTTGAGTTTTGGGGGGGCTCCTCACCACCTTGCCATGGACAGCAAGCCATGGGGGATAAGGGGGAAGTTGGCCTGATATTGGGGGTGTGGGGTGTGGTCTGGGAGGATGGTTAGAATGTTCAGCTGACCAGGAGCCAAGGGGAAAAGTAGAAGCAAAACAAAACCCTACACTTTCCACCCAAATGAAGACTTAAAGTGAAAACATGTTGTGACACAGTACCTCCAATGTCATCTTGGACAATCCCAGCAGTACAGGAGCCCTGACGGAAAGCCATTGCTGCCGTTGCGATGCTTTGTTTAAAGGTTCAGGAAAAGACAATTTTGAACACTTTCAGTAACAGAAAACTAGGTAAACTGGTTCTTACAGAAGAACAAATGGTAAAGCACATAGAAATAATGGCTGAAAACCTGAGCCTTGATACAGCGCACAGAGCTATGCCTACCCATATCCCCTGGGTTATGAATATGCAATGGTGCGTGCCCAGTATCATGGCACGGCTTTTTGGCTGTGATTTCTACAATGTTTAGCCCTTGTTTTCCATTAAAATACACTCTCCCTACATCAGCATTGGTCAAAACAATAAACTACATCTTCAGCTGTGTGGTGTGGACCACATGCTTGGGGCACAGAAGGGGGGGTGATGTATTCGGAACATGTTGGTGGCATAGTGCACATGCTTGGGGCAAAGAAGGGAGAGGGTGTTATTCTATTTGGAGCCTGTCAGAAGTACATTCACAGGCCACTATATATAAAGCAGCAGACTGTTGCACCACAGAGGGGAGGGGCCAGTTATTATATTCAGTCACCAAGTCTCCCTAGGAACAATCTCCCTAGCAACAAGGAACTATATTTTTGTAGCAGAGCAATAAAATCAATAAAAATAAAGTGGAAAAAAAAAAAATTACTTTTTTTTCTGACGCAAAGGGGGACATTGTATAATCGCAATATGCCACTCCAAGGTTTGGGTTATGCTGGGATTTATCCACTTCTGGTGTGGTTTGCTCACTCGGCTTGTGGCTTCATGACTGAACCACACCAGATGCGGGTAAATCCCAGCATAACCCACATCTTGCTGTGGTATATTGCTTTATTTTAGGACAGACAAAGTTCAGGGCTGCACTATTTTTACATAAGGTTGCCTTGGTTGAGTTTCCCCTAGCATTTTAGAACTATTCCCAGCATCATGTAATGCTGAGGGAACCAGGTCTCGATATAGTTGTCCAGAAAAGTTGGAGCAGCACTCCAGGAAGGAAGAAGATAATGACTGCACTCTATCTAGTATCAAAAATAGCTTATTTATTCAAAGTGCAACACAACAGGTAAACTGCCTCATAAAGGCCACCCATCCAACATGTTAAGAGGCTGTTTACCATTTTGTGTTGTACTGTGACCCCTAGGTGGCGCTATTTCTAGGGTTACTACCCATCCCTGATTTCCTAACGGGTTGAGGGGCCTGGGTCCAATACTAGGATACTGTACCTCCACCCACAGTAACAATAGTGGGGGTATCTACCTAACCTGGAATAGCCCTCTGGGAAGCTATAACCACTCATACCCCCTCCTAGTGGCTCTCTACCTGTAACAGCAGTAGTTGACCCACGGTCAGTAAGTAACGGTAGTGACATACACACACCCTTTACACTTACCACCAAGGTTGGACCTTTGGCAATATCCCTGGAGACCCCCTGTAAAACAAGGTTAGCAAGACAACTGTACACTTTCAATACTATAATCCAACTAATAATATGCACATAAGTCAGGTTAAATGTGAAAAAAGACAGATTTATTCGGGGGTCGTGAACAAGGAAGGGGTGTGAACCTAGTTAAATGATCAGTATTCTGATTTGACTCAGGTTTTTTTTTTTTTTTTTGGCATGCACTTTAAGTCCCAACTGTACGGTTCTACAACACTGGGTACCCAGGATGAAAAGCTGGCTAGCCAGAGGCGTTGCCCAGGGGTGGCTGGCATTGCAGCTGATGTTGGGGCCCTTGATGAAAAGAAAAGGCAGTTACAATGCACAAGAAGTTGTTTATTTGTAATCCTGGCCAGTTGGCCCAGTCTCATAAAATCCAAACATTTCCAAATAAATCCGATGGTACGACAGATAATTAAATAACTTGTTGCAGGGAGCTACCCCAATTGTACTCACGCTACCAGATTGCTGTGGAATTGCAGACAATATGGAAACCTCGTGGTGTTCACCGATAAGCATGGGAAAACAGGGCCGTCATGACATACCTCCTCTTCATGGCCTTTCCTTCCAGGTGGCCACAACCTGTGAGTTGTTTCTGCGGAGGGGCTGGATCCCCAAAGCCGGTGTAACCCCCCTGCAAATGGGGGTTCCCAAAAGACTTCCAGGAGCTTGCTTGAATGCTCCAAGCCTGAATGGTGTTTGGCGTTTAAGCCATTTATCAGTGAGTGTTTTTAGAGCCTCTGGTACTGTCTCTTTAAGAGCTGTCTGCTTGCAGACATAATTAGTTTGTATGGGGGACTATGTGCTTCTCTGTTTGAGTACCACTCGAGCTGCTGCCAATTCACTCCATTTTGCAGTCACTAGAGTGCAAAGGGAACCTATCTGAAAGATGTAACTGTTTGCCAGAAATCATTTAGAGTAATAATGAAATTACAGTTTGTCTAACCTGCTTTCTTTGCAGTCAGAACTGTGTCTGCCTAGTTCCCCATTCTGGTTTTGAACTGCTGAACTGGACCAATCAGTGTGGGGTAAGCTAGCTCTAAAATGGTGCCTTGGACGAATCAGAACTTGACTCATAATCTGAGCCAGCCACAAGAGGATTGTATGGGCAGTGACTCTGGGAGATGTAGTTTAGACTTGGCCTTTTGGACCAACAGCAGCAGTCTATTGTGAGTGACAGCCAATCCAGTCAAGAACTGGGAGGAACTCAAAGGAAGTGCCGGTTTTGTCTGTTGGAGTTTCAGTTTAGCTCTGGCAGTGAAGGGGAAAGGAACCCTGTGCTCCTTCAGTGCACGTTTTAGATCAAAAACATGTAAGGTCCAGAGTTCGGTCTGCAGCTTGTGTAACTGCTTGTTAGGACTGAATCCGTCCTGTGAAGAGAATCAAAGGATATCTGAAGAGTAGAAACCAGGCTCACCCTATAGAAGACTGGAGAAATTTGAATTGCACTCGGTCTGTCAGGAACTGAATCTGCTGTGTGTTCTCCCGGGTATTGTGCAGTAATTGCGATCGGGATAGAGAAGCAGCCTGCCTGGTATGATACTTTCTTTTTTACCATATAAATGTGTGAGGAGGCTTGTGCAGCTCAAGTGAATCCTGCTGCCATTAAAGGACTTTTGCCTGTGACTGTTTACCATATAAATGTGTGAGGAGTCTCGTGGAGCTCAAGAGTAGCCCTGCTGACGTTGAAGGACCCTATCTTGTTTGGAGGTCGTGAGTACTAATTCAGGGTCGCTCCCTATTGAATTGCCACATAAAATCCAACTGGAATCACTGTACTGCTGACTGTTTAAACTAATTTTTCTTTTCTCTGTGTGAAAGGGCCCCTACCAGCTGCCACGGTTTGGACTAGCCACTAGGGCTTGGGTACCCAGGGACAGTAACTGATAGGGATAGGCCTGTGCACAGAGCCTTAGGTAGATGAGTAGAGTGATAAGCTAATTAACCTGATTTCCCCCTGTCCTTGTTATATTCCCCCTAAATAAATCCGAGCTGCTTGTTTCAGCAAAGTTATACTGCCTGAGGTATTTGTCTATGTTAAAGTATTGTACTGTGATTGTTCCACTGTATCTTATTTTACAGGAGGTCCCAGTGCCTGAACCAGCCCTGGGGGTAAGTGTGTACTGTGAAGGTAATTCTGATATATTGTGTGGGCCACTAGTGGGAAGAAAGGGGGGTTGCAGTGTCCCAGAGGGCTGTGACCAAGTAAGTTTAATTATTGCAAACCCTGACCTCTGGGTGGAGGCACCCGCCATTGGATCCAGTACCCTCAACCTGTTAGTGGCAAATCAGGCAGGGGTAGTAGCCCCTGGGATAGCGCCATCTAGGGGTTACACCAGTCTCTTGCCGAGGACCGTCTCTGGTGCAGGGCAGTTGGTCTGGGCTGGATTGGCAAAGGCCCAGGTGTGATGAGTGTGTTGGCAAAGTTCATTTTGTTTGCTGGTGAAACCTCCAGCTGGTGTAACGAATCGGACCATAAACAGGCCAGTATTGACCCACGAGAAACATTCAGCTCACTTAAATCCAACAGCATCAACTTTCTACAGTTCCGATACAGTCCGGTTGCTATTGCAATAGCTTCACTGAGCAAACCTCTCAACCCCAAATCAGTCTCGTACACTTGGAAAAAAACAACATTTAAGTCTCTACCTCTCAGTTCAATTCCAAGCTGGCATGCAATTTCAGTTGATTCACTGAGCAAAACCTCCAAACTGCAGGCAGGTAGAAGTTCCTGGCAATTAATCTTCTCTTTTTGACCACCAGGAATATACACAAAAACTGGGACTCTTGTAGGCATGAATCTCTGCAGAGCCTGCTCGGGTAGTTCGAGCTGGAGTCTCAACACAGGCCTGCTCTGAACTGCTGGCTGCTCTCTGCAGGATCTTTCAGATGGGTCCCTCTGTAGAACTGAAATGGAATTCAAACTGTCCCTCTTAAATAAAGGCAGAAATCCTTGGAATTGGTTGCTTAGGCTGCCTACAACAATTTAAGCCCTTTAATTGGCTACAGTTTAGGCACCCAAACTTTGTCCCAGAAAGTCTCCCACAAGTCCATATCACACTCCCAAGAGCCTCTGGCTGAAATCCCAGTTCATGATTGGCTGATGCACTCTCAAAATGATGGCTGCTGTTAAGATATTATCCCAATTATGCAGTCTCACATGTTTCAAAGTCTGGTGCAGCCAGGAAATATTTGTTGCCCCCACACACTTTTAGCTCATACACTTTAGTTTCAAATAAGCCCACTCTTGTTAAAATACTACTTGTACTTTTGCTGTTGCAGTTCTACTGTCCCTCAGGCGGCAGGCATCAGTTCATGAATTTTAATAGGGCTTCTGAATATTAATGAGCCCCTCAATTTAGCCTCTCACTCAGACTTTGTTGTAATACACTTAAACAGCTTCTGAGCCGCATTGCTAAGGTCACCGGCCTCTTTTCAGCTTGCCAAGGTGCTGGGACTGACATAACTCCATTTGCCCGCAAAATCATGAGGCGGCACATCAATGCGCTCCTGATCCATGTGCGGTCGCCGACGGCACCAAAGTAATGCCGGCGATTCCTTCAGTCATGAAGTTGAGCCAGAGCAGGGCTTAAATATATAACTAGAGGAATGGTACGGGGGCATTTGGGAAGCAATGGGGTGCCAGGATGGAGCTTGGGGGACACCAAAGCAGTGGGAGAAGAAATGGGAGACACCAAGGACCTGGGGAAATTTAAAGGTAAGACCCCGGAGGGGGTGTTACAGTACTTTGAATAAAATGAACTCTTATGATACTGGATATCGGAGTGCTGTTGCTATCTTCCTGCCTGGAGTGCTGCCCATACTTTTCTGGGCTGCATATCTCTTGTTTTGAGCGCTTGGTTTACCTCCAGGGTTGGTACCTGGATCCTAGCACCACAGTAGTGGGGGCTCTACTACTACCTGGGACTACTCTCAAGATATAGTAGTTTATTTTTTTGGTTCCATCCAGAAATACTTTGTCAAGACAGAGAACCTTGGCTTACTAAGAAACCAGCACGTACAATAACTTATCCCTTTCAGTGACAAGAAGCAAAACTATGGCTAATTTTAAGAAAACCTTTTTACTTTATTGCAGTCATGTTCTATTTGTAATTGTGCTGTTTTTACTTTTTGTGTTTGTTTATTTTGTACTAACCTGATCACAATTGAAAACTGGCATTACTGCTCACTATGTTTACTAGAATAATTTGGTGTTGGGTAAGGGGAAGGTGGCAGACTTGTACTGTACCTCTGTTTTAGTAAAGCCTTTAACTGTCCCACATGAACGGCTACTTTAAAAGCTGGGGGAAACTGGGGATTAAGAAAAAAAATAACAAGGTAAGAAATTGGTTAAGTGACAGGACCCAGAGGGTTTTCCTTAATTGAGAATACTCAGAGGCCGGGGGGAGGGGCATCAGTGGGGAGCCACAGAGATCTGCATTTTTATTTGTGATATTGGAGTGGCGATTTGTGAGAAGTTTTGTGTCTTTATGGACAATACAAATACCTTTGAAAGAGTAGACAGTGAGGGGGTTAGAAGTATTGCATATTTGGAAAGGCTGGAGAAATCATCAGTGATTTGGCAGTTGAAATGCAATGTCAAGAAGTGCAAGATAAATGCACATGGGGCAAGAAATTCAAGGATTGAGTATCACAGAAGAGGGGACCTGGGGGTAATACTACTGGATAATTTTTTCCTGACTTGATTTGTGTCCCCCTGTACTGTCATGCCAGTCCCCATCTGAACCCTCACCCAGTCACACATCTTGGGGACTTACCCAATATTACAATGACTTGTCTCAAGTGACTGGGTTGGGAACTTGCCCTTGTTCCCCCGGGCAGGATCCATCATGTTACACAACCTGTGACGCCAGGCCTGTGGGTTGATTGTCTTTCATCTTGCTCCCGTGGGATGTTTTTCTTCCATTTGTGCCCTGGGGACATCGAGGTGCAATGACACTGAGTGTTAAGTGACTTTCTTCACCCTTCAGGGGCTCCTATCTGCCATGACACCAAGCCTTTAAGTGCTGTGCGTGTTGCAGGAAGCGCAACTCACCAACCTCGGGAGAGGAGAGCAGTCCTCAGAATGCTTGATTCCACCCCAACCCCTGAGTTCGCTCCTGATTCCAGGTCACTAGTGTGGAAGGCTGTAGCACTACCGCCATGCCACTGGGCTGAAAACTGACTGTTTGAAGACAGCAGCACAGTGCAACAGGGCAGTGGGGAGAGGAATAGGAGGTTTAGATGTATAGGAAGGGGGATTAGCAGGAGGAGGGGGTGAGGTAATGTTGACACTATACAGGTCCCTGGTACTTCCTCACCTGGACTGCTGTGCAATTCTGGAGCCCAGCATTTAAAAAAAAGACTGCGACAGGATGGAAGCGGAGCAGAATAGGGTAACCAGAATGATTCTGGGGCAGCTGTATAAGGCTTGCATGGAAAGGTTGTCTGATATCAAAATGCACATGCTGGAGGCAAGAAGACAGTGGGGGTGTAATAGAGACTTACAAATACCTCCACCAGACTAGCAGAAGTAAACAGTGGAGAGTTGTTTATGTGGATTTGGAATATAAGCACTAGGGTGGAACTCCATTAAGCTGGAGTGGGTGGGGAGGATTTAAGAAGGACATCAGAAAACCTTTTTTCACAGAAAAAGTGGTGGAAAGGTAGAATAAGGTGCTGAGGGGGGTAGTCTGTGTGAAATCGATGGGGGTATCAAACATGGGTGAGATAGGCATGTGGGGCTGATGAAGACAGTGGCACTAGGGCAGGACAGACTCGACAGGCTGTAGGGCCCATTTCTGCTGACATCTGTTTCTGTGTTCCTATGATAATGGCACTACAGAATAGCAGTAAGGGTCACGTCAATATAGTAAGACATTACGTTAATCTATGCAGCCCCCTGTATTGTAAGGGGCCTGTACTCCTAATACCCAACTCTGCTTAAAGACAATATTGTTCATGGTTAAACACGTAGGAGTTAACTCAATAGCATGTGCTCACAACCCACTGAGTGAGGCAGTCTTTAGCATGAGTCTAAAGCCAGGAGCACAGGCTGTTGTATTTCAAAACCAGTGATGGGGTATTGTAAACTGATTGGTCTCTTGTATTATGACTTGCAGGTCATTGCTCAACTTCAGTCCTCCTGCAGTGACCTGTCTGAGGAGGAGCTGGCCAAGCTAGGAGTGGTACTGTTCAACTGTCAGGCAGAGGTCGAAGGTCGTAGGACATACCCATGCACGGAGGAAATGGTAAGGAGGCAGTGGATTATTACAAACTGTCAAATGGCTTCTTGTGGATGGAGATCTGGATGAAAACTAACTCATTTGTACCTGGAACTAACTCTTACCCCAGATTACTAGTAGCGTGAAGAATATGCTGGGGTTCAGTTGGCACTTGTGATCTGTATGTTATAAAGTCTTGTCACTCTGAAAAAGTAAGAAAATCAGAAGTTTGAGGAATAGTGAGAATAGCTGAAGTCCTGTTTAAAAGGAAAACAAAATCAAGTAAGCTTTCATAAACTTTAAAAGAAATACAAAATCATACATACCTCCATAATGCAAAGCATCATGGGCTGTATATGCAAATCACCACAGAATATTATGCTGGTTCAACTTTAAGCAGAAATGCATGGTGCCGAATAATGGTAGTGCAGCATAATATTCTGTGGTGATTTGCATATACAGCCCATGATGCTTTCCATTATTGGGGTATGTGTGATTTTGTGTTTCTTTGAAACTTGGCTTTCCAGCCAATGCCCTTTGTGGTAACCATTGCCCCAGTGCTTGTGCACTGAAGTTTTCTTTCATAAACTTTACTTGTTTATTCAGGAAGTGGGCTAGGTTTCCAAGATTGTTTTCAACCATGCCAGAGACCTGTATAATAGTTATCCCAGTACTAGGATGCCTGTTAGACACTAGTGGGTCATTGACACTCACCCTCTGTACTATGCTAAGATTCCTGCCAAAAACCCACCAGATTTGGGCAGTGAAATAGACTGCCCAAGTACCATACTAGTATTCCTTCTAGAAACCACAAGGGTGGGTCAGTAATAGCACACCCCCTCCCCAATTACCATTCTAGGATTCCTGCTAGAATCTCACCAGGTAGGTCAATGACTCTTCCTCCACCATCCTGGTACCATACTAGGGTTTCTGCTAGAAGTCCATCTGGGAGAGTCACTGATGCTGCATTTGGGGATAGCCCAGTATGTGAAGTTGTGTTTTTAAGCATGTCACTGAAGTTATAGGCTGTCTTCTGGAGGCACCCTTATGGGTATATATGATTGAACACATATTGTTAAAGTACAAAAACTGCAAAGCTTTTTTTTTTTTTAGAGGTGCAGTAAGAACCACAAGAACTCAAAATATATTACAAAATGTGTTTTTATGTTTTGCTTTTTCAGCTGTTCTGGTATGATGTGTTAGAAAAGTGAACGTTTGATGCGTTGCCATCCTGGTTCATCCACTCCAAGTAGCAAGTGCACTGCACAACTGGTTGCTATTGAAACTGTAGCCTTAACTCATGAGACACTTTACAAAATTCACATGCTAGAGAATTGGCAGTCCCAATTGACTGAGATTTTCATCAGCATTGATTTATAGTACTTGCCTTGTCCTATCAACAGTCGGAAATGAGAAGATAGATCAAGTGGGATTCCCTAACTAAACAAAGAATAGGGTGTTTGAGAGTTTCACAGGTGGTCTGACCCCAATTGTGTAGTTGGGGTGGTGGCAGCACCCCATTTATAAAGATATGAAGAGCAGTGAAGAGTGGTTCTGAGTTACAGAAATGAAAATGAGCAAACACTAACAGAGTGCATGCTGAGGTGAACATTTTGACCTATACTTTTTACATTTATTTAAGATTGGTATAGGTGGCAAGGGGCATTCTCTCTCCATTTTGAGTCTGCTTTAGCACTTTTACCTAAATTTGAAATAAAATGAGTGCTTCTCTTTATATGGCTTATTCCAGGTTTTTATCAGTATTGTCTGCCTTTTTATTTATTTTTTTTATTTTATTTAAACATTTGGTAACTGAGAAAGGCACACTGAGCCAAGGCTCTATTCCAGGTGTGATCCAGGGGAAAAGGAGCATTGGAAATGCAAACAATAAATGCAGAGAATTAGTTAACAGAACAATAGCAGCTAATTACAATCAATATAGTACAGCAGTGAGAGCAAAAAAAAAATGACATGAATATCTAGAGGTGAACAATACAATAGTAGGTGCTTTACTTAATGAATCTTTAATAAGTACTAGGGAGGGTTGTAGGAAGGTAAATCAGTAGAGGTAGTGGTTTTAACTCAGATGTGGCAGTGGCATAAGGGTGGGGGAAGGAGACATAGCTGTTGCTTGCAGCTAGAGTGAGGGTGAGTTTCTCATAGTAGGGGTAAGTTTGTTTCACAAGTAGGGAAGCTGGTAGGATAAAGCAGCTTTGCCCAATGCGGAAGAGGATCAAGGCAGGGTGAAGGATCTTTCATTTCTGTGCCTGAGTTCATGGGGGATATCTGTTGTCTCATAATGCTAGGGAGCAGTTACCTACTGCATGCTAGTTTATTTTAGTCAAAAGAAAAATGATGTTAAATGGTGGGTGTTCAAAAACGAGAGAATACTGATGGAACCTGGACAAATAAATATATATGTATATTTTTTGTTTTTGATTACTTGTTCTCCCAGGATGGTTTACACCTTAATAGGCAAGGAAAGCGCCTCTTTTTACATAAATTAAAATGTGTCATCGACTCCCATTTAAAATAATACATAGGGGGGTCAGGGGCTGTGGTACACCAGTGGATGTATGAAGTATAACCCCAAATCAGCCCAATATTAATTTCCTGTACCCAAACTGCTAGGAGTATGACAAACAAAATGGAAGAGCTCAGATTTGTTCTACACAAACAGGATATACATGTCTGTGCATTACAGAAACCTGGTAGAGGCAGGAGGATAAGTGGGATAAAAATATCCTGGGCTACACCCTTTACAGTAAGGATAGGGTGCGGACCAGAGGTGGGGGGGGGTGGCATTGTACATTAGTGAATATATTATGGTAGAATCCATGGACACCTCCAAGTGGGACAACTGCAAAGTTTTGTGGGTAACACTAACCCAGACATTCAGCACCAAAATCAATATTGGGTTAATATACAGGCCACCTACTATCATCCCAGTGGACAATACCATTTTGTTGGATTTTATCAAACAAATAGGGCAGAGAAAGAATGTCATAATTCTTGGACTTCAATCTCCCTGGAATAAACTGGGATGAATGTAAAACCATTACAGCTACAGAAAGGAAATTCCTTGAGATTATTCATTTAGCTGGCATGGACCAATTTGTGCTGGATAATACAAGGGACTGTCATATACTGGATATGGTCTTAAGCAACATGGGGCATTTAATTCAAAATTGTACTGTTCTACCCCCTTTAGGAACAAGTGATCATCAAATGGTCAGATTTAGTTACTCTGGACCTATATATAGTTATGGGGAAACCCAGATATATAGGCTTGATCTAGCTGATTTTTGAGGCCATGGAAAGCAATGTAGCTACTTGGAACTGGGACATTGAGTTTAGGAGTAAAACCATATCTGACATGTGGGAAGTGTTAATTACTAAAATTAAAACCCTAGTACACATGTACGTACCTATTTTTGATAAATATAGCACAACCAAAAAATCACTTCCCTCCCTAGTTAACAGCAGAGGTCAAAAAGTCCATTAAAAATAAGAATACGTTGTTTAAAAGAGCCAAACAAAGTGGTGAAGAAAAAAGTTGGGTAATTTATAAAAACTCTCTTAAGGATACGAAAAAAAAGATAGCAAGAGCCAAAAAAAAACGAGCTTAAATTAGCACATGAGGTAAAGAACAATTATAAGTCCTTTTATACATATATTAATAAGCGGGGATCAAATAAAACAATAGGACCTATTTTGGATCACAACTTGAGCCTCTTGACTGACAACATTGAAATGGCCGAAGAATGTAATAAGTACTTCTTCTTCTTCAATTCAGGTAACACTAACAGTACTACTAACCATAGGGATTTTGATAGTAGTATTATATTAGATCAAGTTGAGGTAATGAATAAACTTAAACTGCTGGATCATAACAAGGCACAGGGCCCAGATGCAATACACCACAGGATACTGAAGGAGCTGGCTGAACATTTAGCAGGCCCCGTAACCTTTCTCTTTCAAATTTCGGTCAACCAGGGATTAGTCCCTGACGCATGGAAATTGGCTGAAGTTATCCCAATTTTCAAAAAAGGTTCCAAACATGAGGTTGCCAATTACAGACCGATTACCTTGACCTCGATACTGGGGAAATTATTGGAAAATATTCTTAAGGAATATATCACCAAGTTCCATCATGTTACGGGAAGTGTGGATCCAACACAACACGTAATTGTAAGGGGGAGGTCCTGTCAGACTAACCTTCTAGAGTTTTAAGGGAAGGTTAGTAAAGCTCTGGATGAACACATGCCAGTGGATGTCATCTATCTGGATCTGGCTAAGGCGTTCGATAGGGTCCCCCATGATAGACTAGTTTAATGTTTTGATTGAGATGGGCTTACCATGCAATATAACACGATGGATTGAGTCATGGCTGTTTAACAGGAAGCAGAGAGTATGTATAAAAGGGGAGTATTCTGGGTGGCTGGATGTGACTAGTGGGGTTCCACAAGGCTCTGTCTTGGGTCCAGTTTTGTTCAATCTGTACATAGGATCCATGGGATCACTACAGGATGTATGGATCTCCAAATCTGCAGATGATACTCGCATTGGGCATGTAGTGAAAAATAGGGCCAATGCAGAGGTCTTACAATCTGCCCTTACAGACCTAGAATTATGGGCTCAGGAAAATGGTTTGATATTTCATAGTAAATGTACCGTGATGCATTTTGGGAAAAATAATATACATTTTCAGTATAGACTGGGAAACATGAATCTAACAGTGGTAAATGAAGAAAGTGATTTGGGTGTTAAAATCACTAACAATTTAGACCTCATAATCAACTTATCAAAAAAACCGCTGTATTCAATACTCTATACATAAACATATAAGCGGTAAGAGCAAAGATGTGCTACTCCCCTTGTATAGTTCCTTGGTGTGCCCTCATCTTGAATATTGTGCCCAATTGTGGGTTCCCGGGTGTAGGGGAGACATAAAAAGTCTTGAAAGGGTACAAAAAAGGGCTACACGTAGGATAAGAGGTACAGGGACAGAGTTATGAAGAATGGCTGAGGACCTTGGGATTGTATTCCCTGGAATACAGAAGAATGAGAGGAGACTTATGCTTTACATTTAAAGCCTTAAATGATAGTGATCTATGGGAAGAACTTGGTCTGGTTTTGAAAGACCAGGTATTTAATACCAGAGCCCACTCATTGCAAATCTGTAGGGAAAGGGTTAATACAGTTAGGAGAGAGCACTGGTTAACTGTTAGTTTCAAAGATTTGGAATGAACTTCCAATTGAAATAGTGGCCAGTAAAACCATCGACTAATTCAAGAACAAGTTAGACAGATACTTGATGGACAACAAAATCCTGGGGTATTAACATATTTGCGAGTATATGGATCTTTGATCTAATAAATTGCTCTGATACACCTATGATTACTGGGTAAGCGGACTAGACAATATGCCTATTTCAGTCACAACCCGAGATAGTACAGTTGCAAGCACGGTAGAACATTTGCGTATGAAATACATCCGGTTGATTATGAACTGTTGATAGCAAGACTGGGTTCATTGGGAGTTGGGGATTCTGCTTTGGGGTGGTTCTCAGATTATCTTAATTTATTTTAAATGGTTAAGCATAATGGTACAATATCAGATAACGCACTGGTAAAATATGGAGTCCCACAGGACTCCATACTGGGTCCTATATGCTCCTTATTTTTTGATGAGGTTTCCTTGGTTTTGCATAGGGCTAGATCCACTCTTTACGCAGACGATGCGGTAATTTATTTACAAGGAACCACAATTGGTGAGATAAATAAGGAGTTGACTAACAAGATGGCTAGGCTATATCAGTGGCTAGCAACTAATAAAATGGTGTTGAACAAAAACGAAAACAGTGCCATTTGGGACTGCGTCTAGATTGAGGGAATGGGGTCACTCTCTACATATCTTTGCCCATGATGGTATTCCTTCTGAGAATGTAAACAGTTTTCAGTTTTTGGGGGTCACCTTGGATCTGACCTTAAGTTATGATGCTCATCTGGCTAGAATTACAACTAACGTTCATACTAAAATTGCTTTATTATACAGATTGAAATCTTTTCTGACTAGAGATACATGAATGGTTATTGCAAAATCTTGTTTGTATCCACTTGTTAATTATGCTGCTTTAATTACTAATAATGTTTCATCTAACTTTATATCTAAGAAATCAGCTTTATTACAGCTGATTGGAAAATTTGCTTTATCTGCCCCTATGTTGACACATCACTTTGTCATTGTGAGTGGGATGGGCTGGTTGCCCATTCAGCTAAACTACGGATATCCACTTTCAAAATTTATATTTAGATGAATTCATTCTGGAGCTCCACAAAGTTTGTTGAAACATCTTCAGTCATATCAATCCCAATATTTTTCTAGATCTATGATTAATGAGGTATTTAAACTCCCTTGTATGAGGACCTGTTGTGTACAATGAGCTTTTGCATATGAAGCCCCGCGCAATTGGAATGGATTGTCATTGGATGTAAGGACTGTAAGGTCCAATGAGCATTTCTCTAGCACCTTATATCATCATCTTATGTTTTTTTCAGTGTGTAAGTGTTTTGACTGAAAGTTTTTATATTTACTATCTTATTGTAAGAATGTGGTGTGTGATGTACTATGTATTGTAATGTAAATGACTGTGTGTGTTTTTTTTTTTGGGTCGCACCTGAAAAGGGAATTGATTTTCCAGTGTGCTTACCCATTAAGCAAATAAAACGATAACATAGTATCACAGTGCAATACAAAAACATGGTAGCAAATCGGGCTGTGTATGGTCCGAATATTTCCTGAATACCACGAATAATGCACTATTCGTTATTCAGATCCCGAATAACAAATAGTAGCACTATTCATCCCGTATTTGGGAAACTGTCTAAATCCACCCCCCCACCCTCGGGTAGCACCCAAATCCCTCCCCCAACGGCACCAACATTCAACAACATTCACATTGTTAAATAAATGTAAGTCAGCAAGTGGCTGGCACAACCAACCTGCCCCCACAGCCAGCTGACAACTCATCACTGCTTCAGCAATCATTCAAGATGCCAAGCACAGACAGGACCTGGTCCCTTAGCCACCCTCCCCTACCACACCACCAGCCAGCCACATGGCAGAGTGGAAGAAGGCAACCGACACAACCTACCCTCCTCAGTCCACGGTTGGCCGACTTTTCATGAATAAAGATACTACTGCTCTTGGTTGCATAGTAAAACCAGCTGAGTGGTCGAAGCTTTCCTACTATGGGTAAATGACAGGAGCTTTTATGGGCACTGCCTTTTGCTCCTTCTGTCCTTCCTTTGTAATCCTTAATGATTTTACTATGCAACCAAGAGTGGTAGTATCTTCATTCATAAGTAGGTGGCTGGCCATTGACTGGGGGGGGCAGGCTGTGTTGGTCACTTTCTTCCATTCTGCTCTGCAACTGGCTGCTGGTGTGGCAGGAAGAGCAGCTAAGGGACAAGGTCCTGTCTGTATTTGGCACCCTGAATGATTGCTGAAACGATAATGAAAATTGGTAGCTGGCCATGCGGAGTGGGTGGGTAGGTTGTGCTGACCGCCCATGGACTTACATTTATTTAACAGAATGTAGGTGCTGCTGGGAGGGGGGATTTGAGTGCTACCTGAGGGCAGGGGGGGCAGGGGACTTCAATTTGAATGATCTGCACTAGGGAAGAGGGTGGGGGCTGTTTTGTTTGGCTGAATACCCAAATATTCAGCCGAATAACAAATATCTGATGCCAGAATACCGAATATTCAACTGAGTTTTCAGGAAAAGGTATTCACACAGCCCAGTAACAAGTAGATACAGGGCATTAGAGATTCAGCAGAAGTAAGCATAAGGCTTGTCAGATTAAAAAAAAAAAAAAAAAAAAAAAAAAAAAAAAATTACTCACTGTAGTAATCTTCTTTTTTCCAAGGTGTCCTTTAGCATCAGTAACTATTGCAGTCAGCTGGATAGCTAGTACTGCCCCAGAGCTGGAATTTATGGTAATGAGATTTATGAATTAGCCAATCAGATTGCAGCTATGGAATGTGCTGAGCAAAGAGGGGGAAGGAGGCTTCAGAATTTTGTTCAAAGACAGGATGAACAAATGCCCCCAGGAAAGAACCAACAGGAATAAAAAACATTTATAATAACTAGAGCCAGAACTATATCCATGAAGACTTTGCTCAAAATGCAATCCAAAGTTTAATATGCTGAAAATTTCAAAGCAAAAGACAGAGCCTTCTTCTGAAGATTATCTGGGGAGGATGAATGGGAGCTTACTGATGCTAAAGAACACCTTGGAAGAAAGATTACTATGGTGAGTCATTTTCTTCTTACCCCAGGGGTCCTTTAGCATCAGTAACTATTGCAGACTACAAAGCAGTGCTGACGGGAGGCGGGTAGAGAACCTATTTAGGAAAAAGGCTGTGCGCATCTAAGCAATAATGCTTGGTGAAAGTGTGCAAAGTCTTTCTTTCAAGTTGCTACTTTACAGACTTCCAGAAGGGGAATGTCCTTAACAGCTGCCACCGAAGCAGAAGTACCCCTAGTAGAGTGGGCTCTGAGGCCCTCAACGGGCTGCTTGCCAGCCTTGTGGCAAGAGAATCGAATGCAGGAGACTATCCAGCGAGAGAGAGTTCTCTTAGTGGCTGGTCTTTCTCTGCCTACCTCCCCATAGGTGAGGAACAGCTGTGTGGAAGAGCCCCTGGACTGCTTGGTGTGCTCCAGGTAGTGGAGCAGGGCCCTTTTGACATCCAGACTGTAGAGCTTCTGCTTCCCTGGAGTGGATTTTTCTGTGAAGAACAGAGTGATGGATTGATTAAGGTGGAATTCAGAAACCACCTTGGGCAAGAATTTTCTGTTAGTCCTGAGCTCAATCTTGTCCCTGTGTGAAACGAAATAAATGGGCTCAGTGCAGAGGGCCTGCAATTCTGAGATCCTTCTGGCAGAGGTGATGGTCACTAAAAACAGTTTTCCAGGTCACATACTTAACGTGGACTGTAACCATGGGCTCAAAAGGTGACTCCATAAGCTTGACAGAGATTCGGGCTCCAAAGTGGCACAGGCTCCCTTATTGGGGACTGAACATGGAGACCTCTGAAAAATTGTTGACCGGTTGTGAATAAACCAACTTGGTCTTCCCCATAAAGAGAGACACTGGAACAGCAGCCAGATGAAGCTTCAAAGACGAAGGCTTCAACCCTAAAACCTGTAGGTATACCAAGTAATCCAGGGTATTGGAAATCTAAGCCTTAAAAGGATTGACCTTTAGGCTGCTGACCAAATTAGAACATATAGTAATTATGGACTGATACTAGTCCACAGCACAAGGGTTAATGTGCTTCTGTTCGCACCAGATGGAAAATCTTTTCCATCTGGCTGCATAAGTCTTTTTTTTTATTAGGCTTTTTGGACAGCCTCCGGATATTCAGCACTTGCTCAGAGTACTGAGTGTCCAGAAACTCTAACTCAAGAGCCAGGCTTTGAGATGAAGGGGTTTCAGGTCTGGATAAGACACCCCTGTCTGGGGAAGAGACAGAAGGGAGTGACCGAGAGTGAGACGAATAGGCTTGCTGCAGTACATGGACAGCTGCAGAGGGTACCATGCCTTGCCTCTGCCAGTTTGGTGCCACCAGTATCATTGTTGCAGGTTGATCTCTGAGCTTTAACAAAGTTCTGAAAATAAGAAGAAAAAGGAGGAAAGACATAAAGTAACTTTCCTGTCCATTCCAGTGCTAAGGCATCTGTTGGAAGAGTTCCCAGTGCTGGGAGCCTGCAACAGAACAGGGAAAGTTGATGGCTCAGGTATGAGGCGAACATGTCCACTTCTGGTGTGCCCCACCTCCTGAACACTGTGGCCAACACTTGTTTGTTCAGGTGCCATTCACTGTGTCCCTAGTTGATGTGACTGAGGGCATCTGCTAGGGTATTGTCTTTTTCTGGGAGATGTATGGCTGACAGACTGACTCAGTTAATGGGCTAGGCCCCAAATCCTCTTGGTCTCCAGGCATAGGATGATGGACCTTGTGCCACCCAGCTTGTTTATGTAAAACACAGCAGTGGTGTTGTGTGTGTGCTGATTTGGACTGTTAGTCCCTTTATCTGTGAAGCAAATGCTTTAAGAGCCAGAAAAATGGCCCTGAGCTCCAGCAAACTGATGTGGGCCTGTGACTCTTGTGGAGTCCAGGAGCCACTGACAGAACAGTCATCCATGTGAGCTCCCCATCAAAGAAAAGAAGCATCTGTAGTGATGACTTTTAAGGGGGAGGAAATCTGGAAGAGAACCCCTACTGACAGGTTGGTAGAGTCCTTCCACCAGTCCAGAAACTGTAGCAAGTTCCGGGAGCAAGTTTTTTGTAACTGGACTCAATCTGGACAGGGAATCTCTGCTTTGGGACCAGCAAGACCTTAGGTAGTGCTGAATGTCTCTCATTCTGAACATGACCCCTGGGACCACAGCTGACATAGATGCCATGTGGCCCAGTAGCTGCAGGAAATGTCTGGCTGGCCTGGGTGACCCAGGACAAAGGAGTTTGCCACTGACAGGAAATTTTGAAGCCTTTCCACAGGAAGAAAAGCTCTGCTGTGTAAAGTGTCAAGCTGTGCTCCTGTGAAGGCGAGGAGCTGAACTGATACCAAATGAGATTTCTTTAAATTTATAATGAACCCCAAGGATTGCAGACTGCCCTTTGTTAAGGAAAGGGCCTGCTCCAGAAGAGGAGACTTTGCTACTATGAGCCAGTCATCCAAGTATGGGTAGACTGATATCCCCTTTTTTTTAATGAGCTGCCACTACTGCCAGGCATTTTGGAAACACCTTTGGCGTGGATGTCTGGCCAAAGGACATGGCTGCAAACTGGTGGAGCCCTGAAGGGGAGTTTGAACCTTAGAAACTTCCTGTGGGCCAATCTGGGGATATGAAAGTAAGTGTCTGAGATCTAAGGAGGCTTGCCAGTCTCCCTGCTGTAATGACTGAATCACCAAATTCAAAGTGACCATCTTGAATTTGGGCTTCAAAAGGTGTCTGTTTAGGAACCTGAGGTCTAAAATAGGCAGTCACTCCCGTTTTCTTTTGAGTCAGGAAGTACCTGGAGTTGGTCCCTTGTCCCTTTGATGGACAGGCACTCTCTCCACTACTTTTGCTTCCAAAAGATGCTTTACTTCCAATTCCAACAGAATCTTCTCTGTTGGAGTTAGAGGTTTGGAAAGCTAAGTTCTTTTAGGGTTGGCACATTTTTGAACTGAAGAGACCAGACCTTCTCAACTACCTCCAGGACCCATCTGTCTGTGGTAATAAGGGTCCAGGGCTGGAGGTAGTGGGAGAGCCTGCCCCCTACAGGCAGAGGGGAGGCAACCTGGGCTAAAGAGACAGGGCTTTTGCTGAGTGGCAGGAGCAGGGGTAGAGGTAGATCTCCTCTGGCCCCTCCTGCCTCTTCCTCTGTAGTAACCCCTGAACTGTGAGAGATCAAACTGAGGGAGGGAGGGAGTAGAAAGGTTTGGGAAAGTAGCCCTTGCCTATTTTACACCCCTCTGAGGTTGTGGGCCCCCTGAGTCCTAGTCTTGGTTGTTTACTCTGAAAGGTTATCTTGTACTCGTCAACCTTTTTCATATACTCCTCAGTCCTGGCATCAAAGAGAAGATTTCTATAGCAAGGAAAGTCCATGGCTTTGGACTGTCTTGTGACAGGTTTGTTGTTCTGAGCCAAGTAAAACTCCTCAGGAAAATGGCCTGGGCCATAACCCTCGAGGGTGCATCATTGCTATCATCCGCCATGTGGAACTGGTACTTGGTGGCCTCCAGAGCTGTTTTAGCTGTTTCTACTAAGTCCTTAGCCATGGAATCTGAAAGTCATTTGACAGTGGCTAATACTGAGTTCCACAAAGCTTTTTGATATTTGGCTGTATAAGTCATATAGGAGGTCAGGCGTAGAAGGGGAGGGAGAGAGAGAGAGTCTAAAGTACGTTTTCCTTGCCATAAAATCCAGCCTCTTAGAATCTTTTTCCGGGGGCTGGGAAGAAAGGGGAACCCCAGCCTTATCGCATGCTGCTTGTTGCACTACTCCTTCACGACTTGGGTGCACAAACAAGAATTCTGTATCAGTTTTTGAAAACTTGTATTTTTTTGTCAGCCCATTTTTCAACCCCTTGTACAGAAATAGGGGTTTGAACAATTTTCATAGTGTTCTTTCTGAAGGGTTTATAAATGGGAAGAACCATTAGTAAGAACCAATTTCTTAGGAGGGGGAAGACCTGTTATCTCTCTAGTCCTGGTCTTCCTCCTCATCCTGGCTGGACTCTTGAGTGGGGAGATGGTGTCTGCCATGTATTGTAGGAAAGAAAACGGGGAGGAATTATCCTCTTGGTCAGGAGAACTGCCAAAAATTTTAATCTGGAGATGCATCTGGTTCTGAGACTTTGCCCTCCGAAGTGTCGTCAGGGGGCTCATAAAAATCATTATAGATCGAGGGAGTGCTCATCCTGTAGCCTTGGGTCTGTTTGGGACCAGGTGAAGACCCTTCTGCCATTTCTCTAAGTCTTTTTGCTGTATTTCTTAGTTTTGGAACAGAATTTGGAGCAAAGAACACTGTAAAGATCTGGACCTAAGCACTTTAAACATAGGTCGTGAGTATCAGCTTTAGCTAAAATTCTATGGCAGTTCAAGCAATTTTCAAAATCTGTGGGTCCAGTCCTTTTCTTTGGGGTTTCTGACATGTCCAATTAACAGAAATCCCCTTAAAAGAATGTTGAACCGTTTAAATCTAAGGTCCAACAGTTGGTTCCCTCGCAGAAAAGAAGCGCAACTTTTCTGAGGTAAAAAATATATGAAACAGTCTGTTCCTGCTTAAAAAAGGAACCGCGATAAAATTAAACAGGGGACCACGGAAATATTCTGTGATAACTTTAAAAAAAAAAAAAAAAAAAAAAAAGAAAATGGGAACTGCGGAATCAAGGGGGGAAAAACGTGGTTCCCGGGAACTGAGGGGAACCACTAAAACTAATAAAAATATTCAGCACACTAAAAAAATATAAAACTCAAATCCCCACCAATCTCAAGAAAAACGTTTTCTTGGCAGGAGAGAGAAAGCACCTCAGAGGCAGTGTTGCTCAGTCCAGTGGAGAAAAAATTCTGGTGCCTCCTTCCCTCTCTCTGCTCAGCACATTCCATAACTGCAATCTGATTTATAAATCTTGTTACCATACATTCCACCTCTGGTGCAGTGCTAGCTATCCAGCTGACTGCAATAGTTCCTGATGCTAAAGGATTCCTGGGGTAAGAAATACGGGCTATGCAGTAGGCTGACTCAGAATATGCCATTTAGCATCATGAGTGAGAGTGCAGGACCATAACTCACAAGTGGGCAGAGTTATGAAAGTTCTGGCCCCTTAAAAGTGATAAGTATTATTTTTTTATTTTTATTTAGTTTTTGTTTACCAGGTAAGTGCATTAGCCATAGCAATGACTATTTCCAGGCACAACCCGGGAGGGTACAGTACAACAATATAGGCAAACATTCTAGTACAGGTTCGAGAGCTAACAATACAGGCAACATTCCAGTACAAGTTCAAACATAGCTGATAATAGAAAAAAG
The DNA here is from genome assembly GCA_016271365.2 of Neoceratodus forsteri. NCBI lineage: Eukaryota > Metazoa > Chordata > Ceratodontiformes > Ceratodontidae > Neoceratodus > Neoceratodus forsteri. Next base: position 286,499,571 of record CM057455.1, on the reverse strand, counting down.
TAGCTACAGACAAGGTAGTTTCAATAACATTGTAGGAAAAAATGTGCAGAAACAGTTCTATAACCAAAGTTATATCACCAATTTTTGTGGAATAATCACAGAAAGATTGTAAATATGTTAGTGCTAACTAGGATTGAAAATGGGCAGTTCAGGGGAGGGATAGTAGTGAGAGACAGGAGAAGGAGGCCAGAAAAGGGTTGAGGATAAGGTGGGAGGTGGGACAGACTGGTAGAAGAGAAGTGCTTTGCGTTTAGAGGGGCAGATCAGAAATGGCAAGGAGAGACGAGGCAAGGAAGGAAGTATGAGCTAGGGGGGCTTTGAAACAGGAGCACTTGTGGGACGTATCAAGATAATTATGCAATCCTTTCTTAAAAGATGTGTGGGATGGTGATTGGGGCAAGGCTAGGGGAAGGGAGTTCCAGTATTTGGGGGCATAGCAGGCGAAAGCACTAGTGCCTTTAGTGGTGGTATGTCTGGGAATGAAGACAGGAGCTTGGTCAGCAGACAGTAATCCTTAGCAAGGTGTCAGATTTTGGAAGAGGGCTGCCAGGGGTTTGGGAATTTGTAATCAGACAATATTGTCGATGACAGAGCCATAAGCATGAAGCCTTAGCTCAGGAGGAGGAAGCCATCCCAGGTCAGAATAGAGGAGACAGTGATGTTTTAGCCAGTGAGAGGAGGACGCATAGCGACAGATGTTGTATGTGACATCCCACTTCCTAAGACTTGATTGGCACGCGGAGGTATAAGTAGCAGCACCAGAGGTAAGTGATGGAAGGAGTATGCCACGGGCAATGGCAAGCCTTGCTGAGGGAGTGAGCACATAACTGGTTTGGTAGGCTATTCCAAGTTTGGAGTTGACCAGTTTACAGATCTGTTGGATGTGTAGATCGAAGTTTAGTGCTGGATCAAGTGTGATGCCCAGATATTTTAAATGAGTTTACTACCCCAACTGTTGAACCATTTAAGGAGGAGACTTTGAAATTAGGCTGGGCATGTTTGAGTTTGGTATTTGATCCAAAGAGCATAGCTTGGATTTTGAACTCATTTAGTACAAGTTGGTGAGTTGATAACCACTGTTGCATTAGCTGAAAGTCAAGAGAGAGTAGATTGTCATCAATGCTTTTTGCACTAGCATACAGAACAATGTTGTCTGCATAAAGCAGGGAGGCTGTCCTATGGAGGTTGGTGGAGATGTTATTTATGAAGATAGAGAAAAGCAGGGGTCCAAGGATGGACCCTTGCGGCACCCCAATGTTTATAGTGGCTTTGTCCAAGAGGGTAGTTGTATTTCACAGTTTGAGTTCTTTCAGATAGCTCGTTCCCAAACCACCTTACAACGTTAGTCGAGAAACCCAGTGATGTAAGAGTGGCTAGGAGGATGGAGTGATTAACCAAGTTGAACGCCTTAGACATGTCAATGGCCCCAGTGAGAAGACCGGAGTCGATGGCCACTAGTGTATCTGTCGTAAATTTAAGAAGGGTGGTAGTGGTGCTATGACCCTTGCGAAAGCCATGCTGGGCAGAGGTAAGTAGGTCATGTTTCTGCAGGAAGTCAATTGTCTGTGCGGCTACAAGTTTCTTAAGAATTTTATTGAGGACTGACAGGATGGCAATGGGCCTGTAGTTTGAGGGATCTTTACGATCTCCTTTTTTGAAAACGGAGGTAACCCTGGCTACCTTCCATATATCAGGGATGTAGCTCTGGCACAGGGAGAGTGTGAAAATCTTGGCTAAGGGAGCAGCAATGTAGGGGGCAGCTAACTTTAGGAGCTTTGGTTCTAGATTGTCAGAGCCAGCAGCAGTGTAATCCGAGATATTGTTTAGCAATCTCAGCACCTCAGACCTTGAGACTGCCTTGAAAAAGAAATTAGGGCTGTCTACAACTGGAAGGGTGGGTATGTTAGATTGGGCAGGGAAAGAGGAGGTGTAGTTAGTCAGATAATTTATTGTTGAAAAAGTTGGCAATGGTTCTGGGATTAGTACAGTACGAACATACGAAATTTGCCAGCAGATAAAGGCCTAGAGGTCTATCAAGTCTGCTCGAATGTGCAGCTAGCACCCCTTTTTCTGCAGCTGCCCCTCCCTTCCACCCTTCCCCTTTATTAACCCTCCCCCTTGTCCTGTCCCATCCTCGTTTGAAGCAGTCCACTGTTCTACTGCATACCACTTCAGGAGATAACGCATTCCACCCAGCCACCACCCTCTCTGTAAAAAAAAAAAAAAGTGTCTCCTCATCTCCCTCCCGAACCTTCCTCGCTCCAGTCTCATATCATGGCCCCTGGTGTCCCTCCCCTCCCTTACTTTGAACAGCCCCTCTGTACTTGTTTATTCCTTTCATGTATTTAAAGGTTTCAATCATGTCACCCCTGTCTCTCCTCCAGTGAGTACATGTTCAATTCCTTCAACCTCCTCTCATATAAGTCCCCCAGCCCCTTGATCATCTTTGTCGCTCTGCGCTGCACCCCCTCCAGTAGCTTAATGTCCCTCTTCAGATACAGACGCCAGTACTGCACGCAGTACTCCAGGTGTGGTGTAACTAATGACCTATACAGTGGCAGAATCACCTCCTCCCTCCTCGAGGATATACCCCTTGCAATACAACCCAGCATTTTGTTGGCCTTTACAACTGCCTTCCTACATTGTGCCGAGTTGTTTATTGACCCTGTAATGAGCACACCCAGATCCTTCTCCTCCTCTGTCTGGGCTAGCTGCACTCCCCCTAGCTGGTAACTCCTCCTTGGGTTCTTCATCCCAAAATGCAGCACCTGCACTTTTTGGCATTAAAGCCCAGTTGCCAGGTGTCTGACCAGGTTTCAAGCTTTGCCAGATCATCCTGCAACCTCTGCCACCCCCTAGGTCATCCACCACCGCACCTACCTTGGTATCATCAGTAAACAGACTGATCTTGCTCTTGATGTCCCATGATATGTCTGCAATGAATATCCCAAACACTGGTCCCAACACTGAGCCCTGTGGAACACTGCTCGTCACTGCCCTTGGGTGTGAGAGCTCCCACCCACCACCACCCTCTGTTGCCTTCCCTGCAGCCAGTTTCCTACCCATTTCACCAGCTTTGCACCCGCTCCTGTGCCTACTAACTTCCTTCCCAGCCTTCCATGTGGCACTGAGTCGAATGCCTTACTGAAGTCCAGATACAGGGCATCCACTGAATGGCCCCTGTCCAGTTGCCTAGTTACCCAGTCATAGAACTCGACCAGGTTGGTTTGGCAGGATCTGCCACGTATGAAGCCATGCTGTCTGCTGTCCTGTAGTCCTTTGGCCTCTAGGAGGGCCACCAGCCTCTCCTTCAGGATAGTCTCCATTAGCTTACCCACGATGGATGTGAGGCTCACTGGTCTGTAGTTTCCAGTTCATCCTTGGGGCCACTGTTGTGGAGGGGCACCACATGAGCCATCCTCCAGCCCTGAGGTACACACCCCGAATGTAGTGAGGCATTAAATAGGTCTGCCAATGGTCCTGCAAGGACCTCTGCCAGCTCCTTCAGTACTCTGGGGTGGATGCCATCTGGGCCTGGTGCCTTGTCCACTCTCAGTGCCTTCAAACCCTCTCGAACTCTGCTCTCCATGATTTCCCCATCTGTCACCACTTCCCACCCTGGTTCTGCCATTTCTCCCACCTTGGGTGTCACCCCCCTCTTCTCTTTAGTAAATACTGAGCAGAAGTACTCATTTAGTGCTTCCGCCTTATCGCACCCTGCTTCCACCCAACCCCCCTCCTTCCTAATCCTTACTATGTGGTCCTTACAGCTCCTTTTCTCCCTGATGTACTTAAAGAAGTCCTTCTCCCTCTTCTTAATGCCTTGTGCCAGCCTGAGTTCCGTTGATGCAGTGAACCCCATTAAGTGACATGTCATTAGGGGTGAATGCTGGATTCGAACCAAAGAATTTAATATGTGACCAGAATTTTTTTTGTCACCATAGGAGTTGGTTAAAAGATCTCTTCAGTAGGTGCTCTTGGTTTTTTGATGTACTTTTTGCAGGAATTGCGCAGAGCCCTGTACATATTGAGGTCAGAGGATAGTCCTGAGCTTTTGTAACAGAGCCAACTTTTGTCCCTTTGTTTAAGTTTAGATGAGTCAGATTTTAGTCAGCCTGTTTACTTATTTTTAACCGTATGGGTTACAAGTTTGCAGTGTTTATCCTGTATCTCTAGGAAGTGTCAGAAACAGATTGAGGGCAGTCTGAGCGTCATTGGATATGAGAAGGGTGGACCAATCGGTAGTGGCAATGTCATGCAGGAACAGCTGTGAGTCAAAGGTTGTGGAAGGTAATGAAACGAGGCCCCGATGGGGTAGGCCTGCTTTTGCCCCAGGTACAGTATATTGGGGAGTGATCAGTGATGGCATCTGGCAGTATGCCAGAGGGAGTTACATTTTCAGAGTTATTGGTCATTATCCAATCTAGCAACGTGTTTGTGTTTGAGTGAGGAGAGGTTCTGGTAGGTTCATAAATCAACTGGTGTAGGTTATAACTCTGCAATTTGGTCATTAGTGTGGATTGGTTGCTGCCAAGCCAATTAATGTTTAGGTCCCCAAGTATAAGGACCTCGTTTCTCCCAGCAAGGCATGAGATCTGTTCCATTAAATCATTCAGCCCTTTTAGACTGCTGGATGGGGGATTGTAGGTACACACAATGTGTAGTTTTTTTGTACCAAGGGTGAGAAGAACATGAAATGTCTCACAGTGGAGAGTGTTGGGTGATTTGACAACAGAGACATGGAGATGATTTCTAAAGTAGACAGCTGCACCACCCCTCTTTTGGGTGCAGCTCTATCCAGTCTCAAGAGATTATAGGATGGAAGGGAGCACAGAGTCTCAGTTGTGGATGGTTTTTAGCCAGGTTTCAGTTAAGCATATGATATCAGGCTTGTAGAGGGAGGACCATGATTCCAGTTCAGCTAGATTGTGTGCAAGGCTCATGATATTGTGGTGTGCTATAATAAGGCCTTTAGCGTTACTAATAGAATCCAGTAAAACACTAGTCTGACCTGGATTTAGTTGAACATCACCAGACAGCAGGATGGCAAGTAGGAGGAGGTTCCAGAGCTTGCGACACAGGAAGGGACGTAGGGCATGCAAGTGATATTTATTTTGGGCATGAGCCACCACGTGGATCCATGCCCTATATAGTAGTGTTGGGGAGGTGTTGCAGCAGGGGGTAGGAAGAAGTAGGAGATTCGAGAAATGGTAATCTTATGGCAAGTAGTTGGGGAGAGTAACTTCAGTATGAGGTACTGCAGGCATAGACGGGTGGAGTAGAGGTAGTGTGATCGCAAGTAGAGAGAGAATCATTTGTTGGTTCATTCTTAACTGTCTTTTATAGTCGGAAAGCATGGATGAGTATACCTGGAGGCAGACCAATGGAAAGCCGAGTCACTGAGGAGACTTGAGCAGCCCAGGGTCATAAGAGGTTGGGTTGACAGCCAGATAGGATACCCTTAGTAAGGGTCAAGCAGCCACAACTGAGGCTGTGAGGTGTTCCAATTAGTCCACAAGAGTAGTAGCCTGAGAGTAATCAAGATAATGGAAGGAATTGACAGGCAGTGTTTTACAAACGGTTCACCTAAGTAAGGGGGGATTGACTAGCAAAGCAGTCGGTGCTTTGGCAGACTTGGATAGTGCTATAGAAATAGGTTTGAGTGAGTAAAAACTGGCAGGGCAAGTAACCCAGGTGATACTGAGAGCTGAGAGGCAGCTAATTAGATCATTAAGAAATGGGGGCGAGACCGCAGCAGTTTTTTGGGTAGCTTGCACCTCAAAGCTAATGAAGTTTCAGGAGCAGACAGATTCTCAGTGAGGCCATTGTGTGTTTAATTTATACAATGTGTTTTAAATTGCAGAGCTTTTAGATTAGTTCTTTTAATGAATAAACTGTTTGATTTTACTGCTACATTTTGAGTGCAGCAAAGGTCATTGTGATGTAAAAGTAAAATATTTTGTTTAACCAGGAGTAGCACACTAAGCTGAAAGCTTTTATACAGGAGTGACCTGGGAGCACAGGGAAGTTAAGTGACTTGCTCAAGGTCACACAGTATGCAAGTGGAAGCTGTGGGATTCAAACCCAGGTCTGGTCTGCTGGATGTCACCAGATTTGTAGCTCAGAGCCTTAAACCACTGCGCTATACTGCCTCTAATAGTTTTTTTAATACTCTGCTTTGAGTAATTTCAGATAGAAATTCAGATGTTTGAGTTGTAAAGTGATTGCTCACTAGGAATGTAAACAGTATGTGGAACCACAGCAGGCCAACAAACACCCAACATTTATTTATTTAAAATTGTTAACTGGGAGAGGCACACTGAGCTGAGGCTCCAGGTGTGACCTGATATTCCAGGCATGACACTTCATTGCAACATTTTAAAACCAAACAATGCAGCTACTGTATACCAAATCCTTAAAATCAAAGTCCTTAGATGAGATGGTACCCATAGGTAGTTGGGGATGGGGGATGCTTCAGCCAACAGAAGTAGGGATGCAATCTTGGATAACAGAGCAGTACTGCTCAGTACTACCTAAGAGAGGGACACCATTAGAGGAGGTGGAATAAATTATCACGGGAAACTAACACTGGGCAGAGACTAAGTGACAAAAAAATAACAGTAGAGGGAAAACTGCAGTAAGACAAAATTTGGGAAAACTCCCTTGGTGATACCCAGCTGAAGAAAGGCACCAAAAGGGTACTGGTATAATAAGACAGAGGTACGTTTCAATAGCAAAACAGCAACTTTCGAGTAGCCGCCCCCACGAACATATTTGATGGGTTATCTGGCCTAGAGTTGCTGGATATTAATCATCCCATTTAAATCTTGCATTATAAAAAAGTTATTTCCCTCATAATTTTGTGCCCGGAGAAGATTGAAAAAAAAAAATGGAGCCACTTTCCTAATGTGCAGCTATGCCCCCATGCCGGCACACGTAGCCCTGTTTTGTGATGTCAGAAAATGAAAGCTGCGTGTGCATGACCCATTGAGTTGAATGGGGGCTATTTTCTTATACATTTTATTACTATTTAACGTTGCGATTTTAATCAAACGACTGCTCGACTAACATGGTCCCTGTTAGTTGAGCAGGTACTTTGAGTTATTAAAATTACAACACTAAATAGTAATAAAATGCATAAGAAAATAGGCCCCATTCAACTCAATGGGGCGTACACATGCCGCCTTTGTTTTCTGATATCACAAAATGGGTATGCGTGTGCCGGCTTGGCTGCACATTAGCGAAGTGGCTGTTTTACTTCAGGGACAACATTACAAGGGAAATTACCTTTCATAATGGAAAATTTAAATGGAATGATTAATATCTGGCAACTCTGGGCCTGGTAACCTATCAAATGTTTGTGGGGCGGATACTAGGTTACTAGGAAGCTGCTCTTAAACAGTACTAGCTTGCACTGCAGGGTAGTACAGTTTAGCTTAGGGTCACATTCAGAAACTGGACTTCAACTAAGACAATAGGCCAGTTAATACTACAGCAAGAGAAAAGTCTGACTCGAGAAAAATAGCAAACCCAGAGCTAGCTACCAAGGCAAATACAGTAAGGCTATAGATCAGTATTATCATATGACAATATCACATGACAACTGAGGTGGTATAAATAGGCTAGCTGACACAAAGAGGCTTCAAATTGTAAAACTATCTTAACTACTGCAAACAAGCATTTGTCAATGCCGAATGTTTGCTTGCTTGCTGGCATTGGCATTGGTAGTGTAGGAGTTAGAGAGCTGCATAATAGGAATGGCAGTGAAGTATTGAACTGAAGCCAACCCCACCACCCCCCTGCAGAGACTGACACACATTGAGGTGTGCCTTTGGGTCGTCAGGCATAACTGCCATGCCATTTCACCACACCTTACCCTGCAGACACCAAGTGTCACGATGTGCCTTGGGGTCTTTGGTCCTTATGCGCACCCCATTCCATCAGGAAATACAATGAGATGGGTGCAGTATAGGAGAATGGGGTGAACTTTGGGAACTGAAAGGTCAAAGGCACACCTCGTGCCTCTCACTGGCTGCAGGGTGGAATGCTATGAGCATTACAGGCGAGAATCCCAAGTCACATCCCTGATGCCTGTCATTCTCTACAGAGTGGGCGTTGTAGTTAGGAAACCCTAACACCTCAGGCATTCGTTGGTATTTTCACTCCAAATTTTCAACATGGTTTTTTGTGACCCCACCTCATGAACAGTGGCAATATCAGTTTGTTAGCTGAAAGCTGCTTTTGCACAGCGACTCGGCATTTAGCACCACAGGTGCAAAAACACATTCTGAACAGGATATGAAAAATAACAGCTGTACTGTTCATGGGGAGGTGTAAAAAATGGCAATGTTGGAAAATCTGCAGTGAAAATATTTAAAAAAACAAACAAAAAAACTGGTCATGAGCGTGTAGAAACTGTGCAACGCACACTCAAAATGTAATTAGTTTGGGGATTTTTTACAGCAGATTGTCAACACAGGCATTTTGGGACCTCCAATCATGAAAAGTGTCTTTGTGATTTTCTTTATCTGTCTCGAACAATGATTTCCCACAGTGACCACGCATTTCTGCGCTGAAAGTGTGAAAACGCATTTCGGCCATGTTGTGAAAAATGACAGCTGTACTGTTCATAAGGAAGTGTGGAAAAATGCCACTGGTGAAAATCTGGACTGAAAATATTACAAATTCATGAACTTATGAGGGTGTGTGGAAACTGTGCAATGCTCACTCGTAACAGTCATTTTATGGACTTCTGTCACCAAATTTTCAACATAGCCATTTTAAGGCCTCTGCTAATGAACAGTGTCAGTGATTTTCTTAATCTGTCCCAAGCATTGCTTTTGCACACCGACTGCGCCATTGTGCGCGATATGCAGGGAAGTGCATTTTGGTGAGATGTGAAAAATGACAGCTGTACCTCATAAGGAGGTGTGGTAAATGGCAATGTTGAAAATCCGATTACCAAATATAAAAATTTGCGAACTTACGAGCGTGCGTAGGAACTGCGCAACGCATGCTCGGAAGTCATTTTTAGGAATTTTTTCCCCAAATTTGCAACATAGGCTTTTTGAGAACCCACCTTATGAACACTGGCACTGTCGTTTCGTTAATCTGTCCTGAAAGGTGACTTCACGCAGTGACTGCGAAATCACCCTTCGGGCCTGATTAACACCATGACAGTTCCAGAATTCACAAGCAGGGGTCCCAAAAACCCCATGTTGAAAATTTGGTGCCAAAATTCCAAAAAATGCCTGAGATATGCATTAAAGTTGAAAAAACCCTATTTATTGCATTATACAGCTTACCGGCATTTCCTCAGTTCGCGGTTGGCTTTGAAGAGTACAGACGTGTTCCCAGTCCACCGAAGATCATCTCATCGGCCTCCAGAGGTAAGTATGGGGTGGGGGGTGTGTGGGGAGAGTAGGATCGCCAGAGGGTGGGCAGCCGGATGGGCAGGAGGCGCGAGGGAACCTATTTTGTTTACAGGTTTTTTTTTTTTTTTTTTTAGGAAGAAGCGGGATGCCTGCCACGCTGGGGTGGGCCCCAGCATGGCACCAGGAAAGCTTTTTTTTGGAGCTTGAGCCGATTTGGGGATTGGGCACCCCCATCGGCCATACAGTGTGTGCGGGAGGGAGCGATGAGCATGCAATGTGCGTGGAGGGGGGAGCGCTGCTCACTGAAGCGTAGCTCTTGCGTTCAACTGTACGGCACTGCATTTTCAACTGCTGTCATAGACAGCTGCAGCGTTCATTGGAGAACTGCAGCCACACCTGCAAACACACTGACTGAATTGGAAGACAGGTGCCACACCTCCGAAAACTTGGATGATGGCATTATGTTTTTTGCACATGCGTGCAAGTCAACATAAAAACTACATTACAGGCAGGATGCTTACAGAGCCAGTCAGAAGAGCAGGGAGTTGGGTGGAGTCTCCCGGGATCCGGAGATCTCCCCTCTGGTGACTCCCCTCAAGGACTCCCATTCTCGCTGTTCCACTCATGCTGGGTCCATGTATGCTCACCTTTTTTTTTGGGGGGGGGGGGCAGCCCTTTTACACAGGCCAGACTCCACCTTCTAGACACTTGATTGGTGCCCAACTGCAGCTGGGGAGTCTTCTGATTGGAGGTGACTTTCTGGTTCATGATTGGACAGCGTCCAGCGTCAAAAAGGGACTCAATTGGCTAGGTCCCAGAGCCAGCTCAGCCATGATGTAGATGCAGAGAGTACAGCCACTGGCTGCAGGAGCAGCATCAGTCGATGGATGGCTATCCGTCCAGCTGATGTAATCCGAGGCATCCTTTCCTGGATGTCTGTGTATGGCTCCATAGATCTCGATGTGAGGAAATGGTGTAGGAGCAGAGGTTGGGCAGTTTTTTTGATATTAAAATTTATTTTAATTCAAAAGTTTTACCAGGAAAGACATACTGAGCTGTTAATGGCTTGTTTCCAGATGCATCCATAGAGAAATGGACAAAAACAAAGGTGCAAAATAAAATACAAAATGCACAGTAATGGCACGCCCCTCTTTTATATTTCAAATGTGAAAAAAAGTAGTAAAGCAGACTTAAAGGTATCATACAGGTCAAAAAATAAGGGGCAATCTACAATTAAAGTAAAGGTCAAAATATTCACTGTAACACGCATTGCTGCTTTTAGAGCAATCTGTAACTTATTCAGATGACCCAGTTCAGCATGTTGCTATTGTCCAGCTGTGGGGGGTGGGGGGGGGGAGGTGGAGCATGTGTATGGTAACTACCTTTTTTTACGTTGACTATTAACCTGTTTGTTTTTTTTTAATTATATATAAAGCTTGCAATTACTGGTTGTTTTTTGTTCCCCTTGAAATATGGTTTTCATAGAAAGTGGAGTTTCAGGCTGGCCTGTCGGCACTTGGCAGTGTCAATACTCCTGATGCTGGCTGGCCTGTCAACACTTGGCAGAAACATAGAATTTGACGGCAGGTAAGGACCGCTTGGCCCACCCAGTCTGCCCATTTCCTTACCTAATGGATAAGCTGCAGATCCTAGTTAACCAGCAGCCTACTTCTTTCTACCCCCAACCCCTAGAACTGCCTTATGACTGTCCCATGCATGCTTGAATTCAACCACTGTTTTGACTCCACAACCTCCTCTGGAAGGCCGTTCCATGCATCCACAACCTCTCTGTGAAAAATACTTCCTTACATTACCTCTGAGCCTCTCCCCCATCCTCAAATTGTGCCCCTTGTTCTTGTACACCTCTTTTTTTGAAAGATGCTACCCTCTTGGACTTTGTTGATTCCCTTGAGGTACTTGAAAGTTTCTATCATGTCCCCCCTCTCCCTCCTTTCCTCGAGGCTATACATATTAAGCTCCTTTAGTCACTCTTCATATGTCTTCTGGTGCAGACTCTGCACCATTTTAGTTGCTCTCCTCTGGACAGCTTCCATCTTGTCTGTCCTTGTGGAGATTGGGTCTCCAGAACTGCGCACAGTACTCCAGATGGTGTCTCACCAGCTGTCTGTACAGAGGGATAACAACTTCATGTTTTCTACTGATGATGGCTCTCCCTATGCATCCCAGTATCCCCCAGCTCTCCTTACTGCCCTCTCACATTGCTTGCCCACCTTTAAGTCATCTGATATGACTACCCCCAGGTCCCTTTCCATTTTTGTTATTAGTATCTCACCCACCATTGTGTACTCTTCCCTGGGTTTTGTTTCCCAGGTGCATTACCTTGCACTTCTAGCATTGAATCTAAGCTGCCATACATTTGACCATTCCTTTAACCTTGCCATGTCCTTCTCATCCTTTCCACCCCACCTTGAGCATCTACTCTGTTGCAGATCTTTTGTGTCATCTGCAAAGAGACATACTTTTCCTTCCAGTCCCTCTGCAATGTCGCTTATAAAGACATTGAAGAGGACCGGTTCTAATACTGAACCCTGCAGTACCCCACTAGTAACCCCCCTTTCTTCAGAGTGGACTCCATTTACTATTACCCTCTGTGTCCTATTCTCCAGGTAATTCTTTACTCAGGCTATCATCTTGGGACCCACTCCCAGGCTGGCTAACTTGTATATTAACCTTTTGTGTGGGACTGAGTCAAATGCCTTGCTAAAGTCTAGGTAGGCCATGTCCACAGCCCCTCCCTGATCTACTACTTTGGTCACCCAGTCGAATAAATCTATTAGATTCGTCTGGCATGACCTTCCCACTGTGAATCCATGCTGCCTTGGGTCTTGTGCCCCTTTGGCCTCTAGGTACTTGACAATTCTTTCCTTCAGAAGTGATTCCATCATTTTCCCTATCACTGAGGTTAAACTAAGAGGTCTGTAGTTTCCTGCTTCTGCCCTGCTCCCACTTTTGTGAAGGGGAATCGCATCTGCCCTCCTTCAGTCCTCGGGTACCACCCCATCCTCCCATGATTTGTTAGAGGGTAGTCCGTGGTGTCACTAGTTCTACCCTTAGTTCTTTTAGAATTCTGGCAGTGTCAATATTCTTTTTGCTCTGGCCAGCCTGTCGGCATAGAAACCGAATTTGTCAGCAGGAAAGGACCTCTTGGTCCACCCAGTCTGCCTAATCCATCTCTGCAGACCCTAACTGGTCTCCGTCAACCCTACCTCCCCCCTGCCTGTTTAATATACCTCCATGTCTCTCCCATGCATTCTTGAAGCCTCCCACTGTTTTCGCCTTCATCACTTCTGCTGGCAGTCGGTTTCAAGTGTCTACCATCCGTTCAGTGAAGAAGTATTTCCTCCCATCTCTCAACCCCCCCCCCACCTTCTTTGCATGCTACCTGGTTCTGGTGCTCCTTCTCATTTGAGAGACTTCCCTCCTGTACCCTGGTCAGCCCTGTGAGGTACTTACTTGTAGGTCTCTGCCTACTTGTAGGCACTGTTGCCACTCATGACTGGGGCTGGCCTGTCAGCACTATGCTAGTGTTGCCACTGCTGACTTGGGCTGGCCTGTAAGCACTGTGGCAATGTTGCCACTCCTAACTTGAGCCAGCCTGTCAGCACTGTGGCAGTGTTACAGCCTGACAGATGGTTCATGTTTGCACTCAAAGCCTGGATTGTTAGAGTTCAGGCTGGTAGAGGATGGGGCATCCTAAGTGATGCTGTCTGAGGTGGAGGATTGTCAGAAATATTGTCAAGCTATTGTCACAGGTATGCCTTGTCTGTTAAATATCTATCTCTTATAATGCCAAGTACTTTTAACCAACAGCAATTTATCCTTGCTGATGTAAGGGGAGAGTACACTTCTGTGTCTAGGGGTATATAATCCTGAAAATGATTCTCCTCATTTTTGACTATGGTGACATTGCCTACAGTGCTGAGCCAAAGACCACTCCAGCCAGATTGGACCTCCTCTTTCATGCCTTCTGTCGCTTTGGTTTGGACTGTCTGCCTTGCGCTCATAGCTGTTACTTGTACTCCTCCCTCTCCCTCCCCTCTCTTAAAGCTAGGTGCCCAACTCATTGGTGCCTCCCTTATCTCGAAATTCTGGCTTGCCTCCCTCCCCCCTTAACCTTGCACCTCTCCTCTCCCTCCCTTCCCTCCACCCTCTTCATACACCCTTTGTAACTCTAGCTATCGCGCCTTCATACTTCCATTTAGGAAATCCCTTACTGTCTTGGCTGCCTTCTCCTACCACCTTCCTAAACTTTGGAACCCTCTCCCCTAACCATTCACTTCCTCCTCTTCCATATGCGGTCTCTCCTCTCTTCATAACTTCACCTCTCACTTCTGCAGTTGCCCCAGAGTCCTGTCCCTGCTCCACTTCTCAATCACCCTCATGCCCTCTTTCCTCCTTTCTTTCTTCCTGATCTGCACTTGTTTACCCCCTCCTGTTTCCTTCACCCTACAACAACCTAGTCCTTAGTGCCTTCGTGACATGAAATGTATTTCCTGGAAACCCAATGGGCAGGCCCTCCGCCCTGTTCCTTGCATTAATTCCTATTGTTAATACATGTTTTATTGTACTGTATAATTCTGAACGTTGATTTAATGTACTGTAAAATTATTGTGCTGATTGTTTCTTGGATTCCTCTTCTCCCTCCCCCCCGGCGGACACATCTGGAAATGAGCTATTATCAGCTCAGTATGTCTTTCCTGATGAAACTTCTGAAATGAATGAATAAATATGATGGCACTTTTCATAAGAAGGGCACCTGCCTTATGCCATGAAACACAGTGCTTCTACTTTTACCTTTGCCACCTTGGGTGAGGGTGAATGGGGACCAGGGTAACCAATGCACATTTTAGGTGTGCCACTAACAGAAGATCACTCTCAAACCACTGTCCACACTGGGAACTGAGCTCTAGCAGGATACATATTTGTTTATTCTAAGGATCTTGCACAACTTCGAAGGACATTACCCTTGCATTATTCACTTCAAGTTACTGTCAGCCATACTTCATTATAACTGGCATTCTGATTTCCAATAGGCATACTTACACCCACTGTACACATCCATGTTTCTTGCCCTTTGCTTTGAAAAAAGGGGTCTGTGCTGCTGCAGTCGTTATCAATCTTGTCTCCCATTTTCAAAGTCCCTGGAGCCCTGGCACGCCAAAAACCATCGCGCAGTGGCTTTCTCCCAGGCAGAGTAGACCCTAAAAAGTAAAAATGAAGTTATGCCGCACCAAGGAATGATCGTGCTAGGTCAAAGAACGTCAATTCAAACCAAAATTAATAGGACCGGCACCAACCAAAGCACACTAATATAGTGCCATTTTTGACTGTCCCATCAATAGCTGTTCATAGGGAAGAAGTCACTCACCACGCAAATTGTGCATGTTCCAAAAAATTCCTTTTAATCCATAAATATTGGGTAAAAACAGGAGTTTAATCCATGAACATGCAGCAATACAAAAGACAAATGGTTCCCCAAACTTCTAAAAACATTGGACCTGCTCTACAGTCAGCTCGACTACACACCACCTGACATGTTTCGCTCCACTGGAGTGGGTCTAATGTTTTTAGAAGTTTGGGGAACTGTTTGTCTTTTGTATTGCTGCATGTTCATGGATTAAACTCCTGTTTTTACCCGATATTTATGGATTTTAAAAGGAATCTTTTGGAACAAGCACAATTTCCATGGTGAATGATGACTTCCATTATCAACAGCTATTGATGGGAGAACCAGTCAAAAATCACACTGTTGGTGTGCTTTGGTTGGTGCCGGTCCTATTAACTTTGGTTAGAGTAGACACTACCCTGGTGGACAGCTATGCCAGTGTATGGCTTCCATGCTAGCAGGTGGCATGGCATCAAGCTGGATTAACAAATCAGGTTTATCTACTCTTTTTATGCTTGTATGATAGTTGGTCTGCCTGTGAGTGCCTCCCTTCCAGCAACATGCTGATAGCCCTAGTGACCCAAAGGAGCTCTGTATTCCTGACTCCCTCTTGGAGACTTATCAACCCCAACTCTTGCCAGGCCCCCTCCACCTGATGACCATTTCCAATCACATTATCTGAGAACACATTTCCATTTCTGGGGGGGGGAGTGAATGAATGAATTCCTATTTCTGCCATCTAGAAAATGAACTATTTATTCTCTGAGTGAATTCTAGACACTAACTATGCGGGTGGAAGGGGTCAGACAGATGTCAATTTCAAGTTCCCTCCTGAATCCTGACCACTCCCCAGGTGTGATAAAGGTGCTGGACACAGGTAAAGCTACCAACATTCTGAGGCCTAAAACTGGGATGGTCCATCTTGACCATGACACCCCCCCCCCCCAAAAAATGTCACTCCCATGGGCACCGCCGCAGACAATGCTGTGCACAATCAATTACATTTTGCTGCTTGCTCTGGCCATGTTGCCCCACAGTAACACCAGTAGCAAACATTCAGATTAGAACAATACATCATTCTGCTGCAGCAAGTTCCAAATCATGATGTACAGAAAGTTCATTAGAAGCAAACCTGTGTTAAATTGTGATCAGATATTCAAGCTGCATGTGTTGCTCCTCCTGACAGTTCCATCCAACCCATTTAAACTCTCCTCATTTGCTGAGCAAACTTCACTTGAAAGACTCACCACCACACCAGATTGTTTTCACACACTTCACTGCAGCTAATCAGGTTCAGGTAGCTTAGTTCCCTGCTGCCGGTCTCTTCTCAGATTCTGTCTATCAATCTGCAATCTCCCATAAGAAGGCAGAATTCCTGTCCAGGGAGATTGCAGTAGCCAGGAATCGACCGGCTCAGCTTTTTCGAACTGTGGACAGGCTGTGCAACCCAGCCTGTCTACAAGTTTGGAAAGCGTTTTCGAAATTAGAGTGTGAGGAGCTCGCTCAATTCTTTGCTAATAAGGTGGCTGACATCAGGATGGATTTGCGTCCGGTGGCTTCTAAGGGGGATGCTGTTGAACAGCATGAGTTCACAGTACCTCTGTCTTGGTGTTCCTTCAGCAGGCCAGACTTTGTGGATGTCATGAGGATTATCCATGGTGTGCGCCCTACGAGCTGTAGTTTGGATCCTGGACCGACTTCCCTAATATTGGGTTGTTGTGATATCATCGGTCCAATCCTTGTGCAAATAGTCTGGTGCTCCTTGGAATCAGGTGAGTTTCCTAGCTCCCTGAAAGAGGCGGTGGTGACACCCCTCTTGAAAAAAGCTACCTTGGACCCAGACTGTTTCACAAACTACAGACCTATCTCAAACCTTCCCTTTATTGGGAAGGTGATTGAGAAAGTAGTGGCGTCCCAAGTGGAGAACCATTTATTTATTTATTATATTTAGTTAATCAGTTTAGAAACCTTTGAGCCATTTAACCATCCATGGCATCTACGAACCCTTCCAATCGGGTTTTTGTAAAAGACACAGCACTGAGACTGCGCTGGTTCGGGTGCTTAATGATCTCTTGAGGGCGAGAGACCAGAAGAGACATTCTATCTTAGTTCTTCTTGATCTCGTCAGCTTTTGGCACCGTGGATCACGTGGTGTTGCTAGCACGACTGAGGCCGATTTGTGGAATATCGGGAACCGTCCTCCGATGGTTCACCTCATTCCTCACTGGGAGATCACAAAGGGTTGTCGGGGCCTTTTTTCTGGCCTATACCTTTGTTATGTGGGTGCCTCAGGGTTCTGTGCTGTCTCCCATGTTATTTGCGTGTATATGCTGCCCTTTGAGACATTATAAGACGGTATGAGCTGAGGTTTCATTGCTATGCAGATGATACCAGCTATACCTGTCTTTGCTCCTGACCAGGATAGAGCTACCTCAGTGTTTAACAGCTGTCTGAGAGAAATCCAGGGTTGGATGGATTCTAGCTGGCTGAAGTTGAACGCAGAAAAGACGGAGGTTTTGGTGGTGGACCCAGGCTGTCTGATAGAGGGGTCGCCTGTTGCACCGTCAGGAATTTTTCTTGGGGGTGTGTCACTTCCGACCTCTGAACAGGTGCATAACCTAGGGGTTATCGTGGATGACAGGCTGACACTGCATTCGCAGGTGTCAGCGGTCATCAAGACTTCCTTTAACCATCTTAGGAATATCGCTAGAGTGAAACACCTTGTTCCATCTGACATGTTACCTATGTTAGTCCACGCCTTTGTGTCCTCTTGTCTGGACTACTTCAACTCCCTGTATTTTGGGCTTTCTGGGGTTGAAATCTGCCACCTTCAGCTAGTGCAGAATGCGGCAGCCCGGGTTTTGACGGGAACCAGTAGGTCTTGTCATATTACCCCGGTGCTGCGCGAACTGCACTGGCTTCCTGTTCGGTGGCGGATCACCTTTAAAGTCTGTTTACTGACTTTCAAAGCCCTACACGATCAGAGTCCAGCTTATCTGAAAGATCTTCTTGTATCTTACTGCCCTGGCCGATTGCTCCGCTCGGCTGACGAGGGGTTGCTAGAGATTCCGAGAGTGTTTAAATTCATCTGGCGTAGAGCCTTTTCTTATGCAGCTCCTCACCTCTGAACTCTCTACCTGTCGGTTATGGCAGTGCACCTCCCTGGGGAATTTAAGATGCCTTAAAACCCATTTATATCACATGGCCTTTTATAGTATTATGTGATCTGTTTATAAAATTGTGGTTTTATGAGTGTTTTATATTGTATTATAATGATGATTGTATTGGATTCTATTTTTTGTATGATTGTACAGCGCTTTGAAATTTGAAAGGCGCTTTAAAAATAAAATTATTATTATTAATAATAATAATATTATTCTTTGTCTGGAGTCCCTCTCAGCTGCTGGCAGGCAGACGTCCACATGTGCTTGTTTGCTCTACTGCCCAGTCTAATTTAACAAAGGAACATGCTTTATTGTGCTTCAACTGACATGCTTGCAGTCCAGCCTGAGTAGCGCCACAGTGGTGCTAAAATAACTGTCACTCATGGATTAGCAGTCGGCAAAAAAAGGGACAAAACTGGGACAAGCAAGCAAAAACTGGGACAAAAGTGACATTTTGCAAAACTTATGGGGACACTGGGACATGCTGCCTAAAATAGGGACTGTCCTGGGAAAATAGGGACTGTTGGTAGCTTTAGACACAGGGATTCGTTGCATCCGAGGACATCAGGATTTCCACTAGGGCATCAAACATCTTTAAGGAATGTCGACCCAAATTGCTAAGTTTCTGAGGAACCCAAACATAGTCTGGATAATTTTTCTTAGTTTATCCATGGGAGGAGTTGGGCCATCTGACAAACTTTAAAGTTGGGAACTGAATCTCTTATTAAAACCACACAAGTAATTAAAATATCTTTTTGGCTTAACAGCCTTATTTGGGGGTGGGTGTTTGGAGGTTGGGGAGAGATGTTTGTTTAGCTTTGAACTGTGGTTCAAGGGAAGGAGTTCAGGTTTCTGTAGTAACTATTTGTTCTATCAGTTGTGTGTTCAATGTTTGTTTCCATGATTTTGGAGTAGTTTTCTCCGTGGGGTGGGGGGTTGCTTGTTTGGCAAATATTTTTCATATTGTATGATTTGCATAATGACCATTTACCCCTGACAGGTTCTGTACGTATTAACATACATTCAGGGACTGCTTTTGTTATAAACTCCCACATAATGTTTCTAACAACTGAGGAGACTGAATCTGCCAGTCCTCATTTTATAAAGGTTAATATACTGTATGTGACCTAACTTTTGGTTCCCGGTAGTACTGCCCTTTGCTTACTAGTACTGGACGTTCTTCTAAACTGTAAACCATGTACAATTTCTGAATTTTTTTTTTTTTTTTCACTCCTATTCACCCAACAAGACAATAGGGGAATGCACTGCTGATATGGACCCGAATACCTGGAATGCTTATCACATCGTCAGCAACAGAGCACGCTCTGTATGCTATGCCACGCGGCAGTTGCACTTCAAGCGCCGGACAGAGCACACCGTCAATGCATTGGTCACTACAGCCACCAGTCAGCTGGAGGCCATGAAGCTGCTCAAGGTAGAGTATTGTCTCCTTATTGGATAGTATTTGTCATTTTTTATTTACTAGGTAGGTGCACTAGACAGTTCACAGAATCACAGAAATTTGACAGCAGAAAAGAACCACACCAGCCCATCTAGTCTGCCCTTGTATGCACCCTCTCCTTTTACTGGCTTAGGACCCCCTCCCCCCAGCTCCATATGCCTGTCCCATGCCCTCTTGAATCCCTCCACCATTTGATATCCCACCACCTCCTCTGGTAGCCTGTTCCAGGCCTCCACCGCCCTCTCTGAAGAACTTCCCCCTCACATTGCCTCTGTATTTCCCTCCTTCCTATCTGAGGCTATGTCCCTTGTTCTAGCTCCCTCCTTCCTTCTGAACAAGCTCCCCTCCTTCACCTTATTTATCCCCTTCAAATACTTAAAAGTTCAATCCTGTCCCCTGTCGGAGGGAAGTGGTTAGGTTGGACGCAGAGTCAAAAGGTATCAAGTTGGACCAAGCAGTTGGTAGGCAAACTTATTTTAAGCCAGCATGATAAGCAAAGCAAAAAAAAAAAAAAAAATGAATATGACAAAAATAGAAGCAAAAGAAAAAGAATACGTCAATATACACTTCTCTAGAAATGGCTGGAGCATAACAGCAGATCAGTGTACTACCAACCTCTCCACTTACTATCTATCTGAGGAGATGCATAAAAGCTGCTCCTTTTATCTCCGTGGGGGTCAGGTGATTTACTTGAAGCTCCGCCCACTTACTTCCAAAATCCTTAATTTTAAAACTAACCATTATTTTCACATATTAAACACAGGACCGCTTCAATTCAGCATAAGACTATGTAGTATAGTGTAACCCCCGGACCCCTGCCTTTTTAGCAAAACGACAGGTGGCATGCTGTTGAAGCTGACAGCAGTACCTGGTGGGGACTGGGTTCGGGGAGGATGAGGTTACTCTGCACAGGGGGCCTAGGTTTGGCTACTCTGCACAGTGGCACCCAAGTAAATCTGAACACAGGAAGCAATAACTGTAATGTCCAGAACCAGGAATGGGATTCTACAGTATGGCTTTTATTCACATCCAAGCTGAACAAACAAAGCATAGATGGACCCCCATGGGGCTACATTCCTGGTAATGCAGATTAGAGACAACAGAACACTTTATCACTATTTCCAGCCCTCAGGCTCTGAACTCACCAGGCACACAGCCCGGACTTGCACGCAGCTTTGGGTACACAGCACTACTTGGGTTTTCCCCATGGGCACGGCTCCCCCGCCAGCCACTTAATCCGTGGTCCATTTTGGGAAATGAACCAGTTATCCTGTTGTGGCTCCCCAAACCACACTAGAGCCTTCGACTCCTAGACGGAATTGTCCTTCCAATCCCATGTCTGGGTACTTCCCTCATCACTGGCAAAGTAGAAATCCACAGAGCAAATCCGTAGAGGTGGACCTGGTCACTAAAGATGGGGGTCTCCCACCTCCAGCTCCCACAGTCCATACCCGGCCATTTCTCTGGAAACTAAACAATTCCTTTACTGAAAGATTGCAATGTAGATTACTGGGTAGACGTATGTTACATCTCCTCTACATATCTTGAATTCCCATAAGTGCTGGACTTGAACATACTTTTACTTTTGGCTAAGCCTATTACTCTAGGCCTCCCACTATTTCAGTAGTCCAATCCCCACATGTCACACAAGTCCCAGGGTAAAAACATAGGCCCTTTCAGGAAGAGCAGGCACTCACCCTCTGGTTGCAGGTGCCCCACAGGCGATTCACAAATCTTCTTGTTCTCCCAAAAAACTCTGGAACAAATAGGCAGCTTCTCCCTTAGTAGCAGAACCAGGGGGATGCCCCAGGAATATACAGGAAACCCTTTGCTGCCCCCATCCCCGGAGGGAGGGGGCACTGAGACCTGAAACAGCGGTCTCCACCACTTCAATTATCTTCTGTGTCTCTCTTTTGGTGGAGACGCACACCCTTTTTACCTAAAAGTAGCCCTCTGTCGGGGCTGAGGCTCCAAGAGCCTACACTGAGCTGCTGTGATGCTTTCACAGCAAGCTCCCAACACCAACTGACCACAAACTACTGTTCAGACCTCCCAACATTCTATTCCAACTCCCTTGCTGCAGATTCCATTTTGGCTTATGCAGCTGCGATAGTTCTATTGGCGATGTCATCTCTCAGTCTCAGCTGAGACTGAGAACAGAGTGAAACAGTGTGAAACCCATTTAACTGGAGTTTCACAAGCTGCCTTCCCTGCCTACCACTAGGTCTTACTGGGATTCTAGTAACCCTGGGTAACAAGGGAGTTACAATAGCTTTTAATATCAATAAATATGCTTTGTTTCTTTTATTGTAATGCTGTTCCTGGTAGCAGACTTCTCCCCTTGAGCTGAACAGTATATAGGACTGAGAAACAAGGCTAGCCAGCTCCTAGAAACAATGGAGAGGCCAAGGAGGAAGTTCTGCAGCCAGGTTAGGTAATGTCTTTCTGGTCACTATTCATTGTCTATATGCTTTTCTTACTGCACTTTATTCAGTTTATTCGATTCAGTAAAAAGCAACTGAGTGATGCACCAGACTTGTATTATTTATACATATGTAAGAGAGACCTAAAGCAACATAAATATAAACTGGGTTTTACTGTTTTACCTTAAACATGCCTGGTATATCTGCACAGTACCACAGAACTTTGTCTAGCTGCTAGCTAACTGCCATCCAAAAACAGAAAACCACGAATGTATTCTTTTTTTTTTTTTGTTCAGAGTTACAAGATAGCTGTAACTAACAAAAACAAACCTCCTATTCTACCTTCTGTTTTTAGTGTGCACTGATATGTATATAAGAAGGGCTCCATGTATTCCAGCACTTCTCTGTGCTATGCCTGCATCGAGGAGTTAGATTACATGGTAGAAACAGACATTCAGAACCTAAAAATGTACCTCATGTTTCCCATTCAGCATGAATATTCTTCACTTACATTACTCCCTCAGAACTCAGACCATTACTTTAATGAGTAAGGAAAGGACAGCATTTACATCATTGTTGCCAGATGCATTCTCTTATAATACATTTTGCAGCAAGAACTGACTTAGTCAGTTCACTATGGGTATTCCATAAAAGGGGGAAGGGGGCATGAAGATATTTTTCTTCCTGAAACCATAAAGAATCACAGGGATAGTACAAAGAGCTTTCCCAGGTGGCCTGTCTGGGAAAGGGAAAATGAAGCAAAGTCAGTAGACAGGATAGCTACAGAAGGTGCTGCTGCAGTAGACTTGAAGCAGGAGAAAGGAAAGAAGGTTCCAGAAATACAAATGGTCTTACAGCACCCTGTGACATTCCCCCTCTCCCTTCTAGTCTCTAGTGGGTATAGATTCAGCTCCCTCCACCTCTGTTAATGTTTTTCCCCGCATCCCATGCACCATCTTGATTGCTCTTCTCTGAACCTTCTCCATCCCTTCAATGTCCTTACATAGGTGCGGTCTCCAGAACTGTGCCACGTATTCCAGCTGTGGCCTCAACATTGTTTTGTACTGTACAGCGGCATTAGTACCTACCTCCTTCTGCTAGTTATGCCCCTTCCAATGCAGGCCAACTTAACATTTGTCCTTCCCACTGCCTTGCTACACTGGTTCCCCACCTTAAGATTGCTCAATATAATAATCCCCAGATTCCTCTCCTCCTCAGTTTCCTTGATTTCTCCCCCCCCCCCCCAAGGGTATTAGCTGTTCGAATGTTTTTCCATCCCAGGTGCATCACTGCACACTTTTTTGCATTGAATTTTAGTTGCCAGGTTTCTGACCACCTCTCCAGGTTCTCCACCCTACCTTGGGTGTCCACCCTATTGCAGACCTTCATATCATCTGTGAATAGGCACACCCTACCCTCTAGTCCTTGCGCTAGATCAGATATAGATGTTAAAAAGTAGGAGTCCCAGTACTGACCCCTGAGGCACCCCACTCATTACCTCCTTTACCCTCGAATGTACCCCATTTACCACCACTGTTTGACGCCTTCTTGTCAGCCAGTTTTCCACCCACCTAGTTACCTTCTGGCCCACCCCTAAGCTCTCCAGCTTATTTACTAGCCTTCTGTATGGGACGGTGTTGAAGGCCTTACTGAAGTCCGGATAGGTCACGTCCACTCCCCCCCCCCCCGGTCCACTACCTGCATCACCCAACCGAGAAACACTATCAGGTTGGCTCAACATGACTTCCCATTTAAGCCATGCTGCCTTTCACCCTGCATACCACTGGCCACCAGATATTCCACCACCCTTTCCTTTATTAATGTCTCCATTACCTTTCCCACCACTGAGGAGACTGACAGGGCGGTAGTTTTCGACCACCTCCTTGCTTCCCCCCCCTTGTGTAGTACAACTAGCTCCACCCTCTTCCAGTCCCCAGGCACCCATTCTGTATCCATGGACAAGTTCAAAAGCCTTGTCAAAGGTGCTGCCAGCTCCTCCCTCAGCTCACGGAGTACCCTTGGGTGCAAGCTGTCCAGTCCCATTACTTTATCCACCTTTAGCCTGCCCAGTTTTTCCTTTACTCTATCTAGTGTGAACATACTAGAATCCATTCCCCTCCCCTCCTCCTCCTCTGGTTCTCTGTCTCCACCCTCTTTTGTGAAGATCAAACAGAAGTAGCTATTTAATACCTCTGTGTTTTTTTTTTTCTTTGAAGTCCCCCTCCAGTTTTATTACCCCCCCAATCTCACTGCTCCTTGCCACACCTTTTTTCTTTCTCCCACATACCTAAAGGTTTTATCTCTCCTCTTAGTCTGCTTTGCTATTTTCTCCTCAGTGACCTCTTTAGCCCTCCTTATCTTCTGCTTCCTCTCTCTCTCTCTCTCTCTCTCTCTCTCTGCCTCCTTATCCTTCTCCCTTTGTGTCATCTTATACCTCCTGAATGCCCTTTTCCTCTCCCTGACAGCTCCTGCCACCTTCCTTGTAAACCATAGAGGTCTCCTCCTTTTGTTCTTCCTAACCTTGATGCAAATTTCAGTGGCTTTCAGCACCCCTTCCTTAATAGCTGCCCATAATTCCTCCACATCCTTTATATTCCCCATCCCTGACATTTCTTCCCCAAATATCCTCTTTATTCTGTTAGTCTGCTTTCTTGAAGTCCATTACCCTAGTTCTTGTCCTGTTTACTTCCCTCCCCATTTTACCCTGAACCTTACAGCCCTGTGGTCACTTGTGCCTAATTCTTCCCCCCACCTTCACCTCCTCCACACTTTCCCCATTTGTGAGGACCAAGTTCAACAGGT
Organism: Neoceratodus forsteri; assembly: GCA_016271365.2. NCBI lineage: Eukaryota > Metazoa > Chordata > Ceratodontiformes > Ceratodontidae > Neoceratodus > Neoceratodus forsteri. The sequence continues at coordinate 286,474,939 of CM057455.1, read as the reverse complement.
TTTCTCCCCTAGTGGGCTCCCTTATCTGTTGTTGCAGGAATACCCCCTGTAGTGCCTCTAAGATCCCCCTGCTCCTAGTTGATGTCAGGGAGGTTTAAGTCCCCTGCTAACAGAATCTCCCCTTTTTGAGCCATTTTTGTCACTGACTGTATAAGTTGTTTGTTTCCCTCTTCTCCCTGCATAGGAGGTCTTGTAGACCACTCGCACCCTCAATGATTTCCCATTCCTTTTGTCTAAAGTGACACACAGTTAGTTTCCCCCTCCTCTTCCAGCTGCTCCATGGACCCAATTTCTTCATTAATGTATAATGCTACCCCCCTTCCCCAACCCAGGAATGAGTCTCCCAGGCATGATGCTCTGTCCACAAAGTCTCACTTACTGCTACTATGTTGAGACCCTTTTCTATCATGGTGGCCTCCAATTCACAAGTTTATTCCCCAAGCTCCTGGCATTTGCTACCAATCCCTTCCACCATGTAGCTCCCTCTTCCCTACCCTCTCCTTCCAACCCCTCCCTGTCATTGCATGTTGCCTGCTTTTCCTCTTTGTCCTGGGGGGGAGGCTGATGGCCTTCCAACTCTTCTATCTGTATGAGTGGTCTTTTCTTTAATCCCCCCCTGAATTAGTTTAAATGTAACTTTCTTACTATAAAGTCCTCCAGTTTGCTCTTTAGTATAGCTGTCCCCTCTAAGTTCAGGTACAGCCTATCTGGGGCATATAGTCCCTCTTTCTTCCACATTGTTCCCCAGTCACTTATTAATCCAAACCCCATCTGCCTATACCACCCCTTCAGCCACTACGTGAATTTCAAGATCTTTTCCTTCCTAGGTGTGCTTGCTCTTGGTACAGGCAACACGTCCGAGAAGGAAATGGAAGGGAAAACTGTGCCACTGCAGAATCTAGCAAGCTCCTTGAACCTTGCCTGTACCTCTTTCAGACTGTTCCCCTCCAGGTCATTGGTGCCAAGTGAAACATCAAGTGAGTCCTCTCATCCTGATACTTTCCCTAAGATGATACATTGTGCTTCACCTCTAGTGCTGTCATTCCTGGCATACACTGAACCCATACTGCACTGTTCCTTGCTCCCTTCCTCCACCATTGGATTCCCTTTATAACTGAATCCCCTACGAGTGCCACCTTTGTATTCCCTTCTTCCTGAAATGTTCTTTTGGTATTGCAGCTTACACCTTAGTTCATGCCTCCTCTTGGCCACCCCATTTCCATTTTCCTCCTTGTGCTTGCCACTATTTGGATTTTCATTCTCTCCCATTTCCTTTTCCTCCCCTTCTCCCCCCTCCCCCCATGGACTTTCCCTCAGTCTCTCTTCTCCTATCCACCCTCTTCCCTACCAGCTCTGCCCCTCCCTAGTGCTCTGTGGTTACACTTCTATCTGCATTTCTTTTGGAGCATGCACTATCCACTTTCATCTCCCAACTGACACTTTCCTTACTTGCTCCTGATATATTCTTTTCCTGATTCCTCTGTGCTCTTGTCCCCCTTGAGGGAATTTTCTTCCTCACCACTTGCTCTTATTGGATAATTCTCTCTTTGCCCCCCCCAGGTGCTCCTCCAATTTCATTCATTTTTCTTTCGTCATTCCCTATGAACTCCTTTCAATGGATGGCCCCCGAAGGTGCTATCTCCTGCTCTTTTGCTTTCCCTGCCCTTGCTCCTACCTCTATGGGCTCCTCGCTGCCTCTTGCCCAAAGACCATCCTCCACTAGTACCTCTCCCTGGTTTGGCCCCACATGGTCTATCCTTGTCTCTTCCAATTTCCATGCCCCTGCTCCCAAATGGTCTGTCCCGGTCTCTCCCAATTTCCCTACCCCTGCTCCCTCCTCTGTTGGCGCCTCTCATCCACTCTCCTCCATATCATCTTCCACTAATATCTTGAGGTGTGCAAATCTGTCTTCCTGCTCTGCTCCCTTGCTTCTCTTCCCTTAGTCTGTTGTGCCCCTTGTTGATTTCTGCCCCAAGTTGCAAGTGTCTGCCTAATTTGTCCTGAACCTACTACCTTTCACCCCTCATGACCTCTCATTTCCTCTGCACTTCCTGTCTCTTGGTCCCCTGCCTCCCCTCTTGTGTTGCCGCTATCTTCTCTCTGTATTCTGATGCAGCCACTGGACCTTCTCCAGTCCTCATTCCTCCATACCATGGTGTTCTCAACCAGTGTGCCTAATACCCTGGTGGTCCTCCCTATTTTCTCGCCCCCCCCTCACCCAGCTGGTACTGTCCCTGTTCCTCTATCCCTCTCCACTGTTCCTCCAATAGAACAACTCCACTACCTCCCTTAGCTGTATAAGCTGTCTGCACACTATACATCCTCCCATCCTCCAAGCCCAATTTAAGACAATGGCTGTCCCACACCCACTACACCCTACCACTCTACTAAAGATTCCCCGTCTTTGGCTGCCTCTCCAACTGTGCTGCCTTTCCGTGTTAATGTGAGTCCTACCAATAAATTTGGTATAATATAGTTTAGTAATGGCCATACAGTTCCCCCACAGTAAGAAATTTTGTCCCAGTAGACCCTGCCCTTCACCCCACAACAGCACCTATACATGACTTCAGTAGTCTCATTAAGCAATTTTACCCAATTTGCCCCCCACAGCCATCTTCCCACCACAGCAGCAGTACACAGATCACAATATTGGCAGATTGTTGTGATGTAAGAAATTTTGCCCCCACATATATGCTCAAACTTCCCCATTTACCCCCCCACAAGCGGCAGTAGTACCCTATTCACCCAAGCAAGTAACCCAGCTTGTCAAATCTCCATTCCCTGCTGACCACTTTGAATTTCCATCAGTCCGGCTCCTTTTAAAATTCAGAGCTCCACCAGTCTAAGTTCGAGTAAAATCAAGCAATTACAGCTCCTTTTCAACAGTTTCCTTCAGTAGTCCATTGCCGTCTACCCAGTTCCCAGTTTAAGGACACAGACCAGTCCAGAGTAGAGTTAAATCATTCAGATCAGTTCCGAGTACAGAGATCAAGCAGTCATAGTTCAGAGTTCAATCATTCACTATACAGTACCTTGCTCACCCAGCTTCCCTCCTTGTCTCCTGACAACTCCCTGTTTCCTTCCGTTAGCTTGCTCCTCCTCCCTCTGGCATTTAATAAAGGCCGGGTCGGGGTCGGGGGTGGGTGGGATAAAAGCTCCCCTGTGCATACAGCTCTTGTGGCCTGGCTAAGGCTTTAAAGCCTGGCCACATTCAAAGATTGGCCCTCTTGCCCTGATTGGCTGGCTATCTTCCTTGGCCACCGATGTGGCCAAGCAGGGGTGCCCTCGCTTTCTCTGCTTAATTAGATGCCTATTTTCAGGCATGACCTGGGAGGTTACAACAGGGAGAACATTACAATAAATGACTGCAACATCAGCTACATACATGAAGCATATGCATTATTAAAGGTACAGAGCTCATACAGAAAATGAATAATGGTACCCTAATAAACAAAAAGAATAGAAAGTAAGACAAGCTACCATAACAAGAACCCAAATCAGATGCAATTAACATAGGGCAGCAATAAATAGGCAGTATTGTCTAGCCCTCAATTACTGGTCCTTAAAAACTAACTAGCTTACGTAGCTTATGTAGCTTAACTGACAACTAAATACATAAATAAGTAAATATATAAATAAGTAATTTAAGACACCCAGCAGGGTCTGTATTAATTTTTAGAAAGCCAGGAATTAGTTTGTGCTTCCATTTCCTATTCTTTGACTGCAATGGTAATTTTAGGAAGGAAATATTATATGCAAAATCAGACATCCACTGAAAATAGGAAGAAGTGAGAGTTATGGGTATATTGGGCATTCTCAAGATTCTGCACTCCCCACTCCCTTCTAACCCACATAAGGTGCCTCTGTTTTGTGCAGGATGGGCAGGAGGAGCTGAAGGAACTGACAGCTGCATCCCTTGAGAAGGTGGTGAGTAGTCAGAATGAACTCCTGCTCCAACAGGATAAGCTGCAGAGCGGGCAGGAGCAACTGGACTCCTCCATTAGTGGGAACCTGGAGAAGCTGGCCAGTGAGAAGGCGTTGATTGCCAGCGGGCACCAACAGGTGGCTGAACTCATTGAGGGCATCACCCATAAAATGGGTAAGTAACACCGATAGCCATTTGGCATCTTGTTTGATTTTTAACAGAACAATTACTGTCTGGTACATACAATTGTATTTTATTGGTTTCTTTATTTGTAATTGTTTGCTGGGAGAGAACAGCTCTGAGCAGTGGGTGGCTCATTCCTTGGTGTGTCCTGGGGGACGGATACATGGGAGAAATGAGGAATCGTACCAAATATGTAAGCAATAACCCATGACATAATGTGTGGGTTGTGCTTAAATAACCCATGCCCCAGTTTGTTGTGAAGCCCATAGCATAGCTGAATATTTTTAACTAGGGAGTTTGCTGATTGCTAGCCAATAGTATTTCATCAAATGTTTGGGCTATCCAGTTGAGTCAGATTTTGTGGTTCTAATAGACATCAGAATTGGAATCCTAAATTCTAATTTCCAATATAAAAATGTATTTACCTTTAATTTTGGAATTAGGATTGTTAGCCAGCAGTTCTGAAAAATCTATTTCTGAATCCACAGTTCCGAGCAGCCCTACTTTCAGCCACCTTGGGGTGGTTTATTTCTACCAAATCCACAAACCCTGATGTGGTGTGCTATTTTTTTTTTTTTTTTTTTCTATAAAATAAATAGGGAACATTCTTCTTCCTTATTGATAGTTTCAAAACTATACGGTTCAGGAATAGGAACTGCTCGGCTTTGTACTTTGTTTCTTTTAAGTGGACTCATTTTAAATAAGTTCAGTAAACCACTTGGATTATTATTCCTGATCTGCACTTAAGATGGTTGAAGGCACTCTGCACAAGCGCTTCATGCCTCACAGTGCACCTGGCCATGCGGTTCAGGAATAGTGACCCAAACCCTGTCGTGGCTTATGTAAAATTGGTATAGGAATTATAGTGAAAATGTAGTGAAAAAGGGAGAAAAGACTAACCGCTAAAACTTGATAGGGAAACTGTTTCAGCAACCGAGTTGTGTTGACATACATACACTCCTTTTGGGCACCAACAGTGAAACAGAGTACAAAACTGTGTTTCTATATCCAAATGATTACCTTCTGATACAGAGAGTGGGACCTTATCTGGCTATATCTGATTATGTTCTGGCCCCAAATCGTGGGATATTGTCTGGCTGTTAAAGGAACACCACACCAACAGATCCAACCGCCTTAACTAGGCTTCCTTCACAAAGATACCACTGCCAACCCTTATTAGCACTGTTGGGTTTTTCATCACTGGGAGAATATTGTAATCTTTCGTTAAAACTGTTGCTGGAGGGGAGACTATATTTGCATGCATAAGAAGTTTAAAGCCTATCCCAGGGTGTACTTGAGTCAGACTAGTGGATTAAACTCCTTGTAAGCAGTTGTCGGTCAGGGAAATGCATCTTTCAAAGCCTTTAATTGATTGGGTTTGGAGTTTTTTGTTGCTAAAGCGGACTGTGGCTTGAATTCCATGAAATATAAATATATCTTGCTTATAACCAGTAAATACAGTATATAGTAAACCTGTTGTAAAGAAGTGCTTGTTCTGTCCCTTCCTTGCTACTGTGCCAGAAATTGAGCTCCTCCCCTCAAGTAGTGGCATGTGTGGTACTTTTATTATAGCAGTTAAGTCCGTTGGTAAGGGACCTCTTTTGCAATGGAGACAGAAATACTAGAAGCTTTGAACAGCACTAGAGGACTAGACACACTTCCTTTCTCATCATCCACTCAGCCTTTTCTGCCCAGTGGTGGCACTCTCCATGAAAAGTTGTACTCCTCCTTTTTATGTTGATTGTGCACATGTGCAAGAAACATATTGTGGCAGCTTTCTCTACAAGCAGGTTGTGGAGGTGCAGCACTGTTGTGGCCAATGCCCCCACAGCCTTTAAAGGCTTGTCCAGCATCCCCCAATGCCGTGGCACGCTGCTGACTCTAGTTCAGCCAGCGTACCACCAACTTGTAGAAATTTAGCCGCTGCAACCGGGGCCGCCTCGTCATTGCAGAGTGCTTATCTGCAAATGAGGGACGATCATTGCAGGACGGGATCTTGACACACTGATATTGTTTGTGAACATGGCGGTGGTTTATCACCAGGTTCACAAACAATATTAACCCCCCCTACCATGTTTATTTGCTAACGGGGGCCCCAGTCCCTGTCGGCTGCAGTACCCCAATGTTTATGTTGCCGACAGGGGGAGCACCCCCCCATTGGCATTATGTAAATCCCCCCGCTTATATTGTCTGCTGATGGGGTGCCCAATCCTTGTCTGCATAATGTCACCCCCATTTTTGTTGTGTGCTGATGGGGATGCCCAATCCCCATCATCTACAGCTTGCCCCCAAAGAAAGACTCTGGCACACTGGGAGCCCACCCAGCATGCCACATGCCTCTGTAAAATAAAAACGGTCCCGCTTATCTTTTTTTTTTTTAACCTGTGAAAAAGGAAACTGTCCCTCTGCAGTCTCCCTGCCCCCTTCCTGCAACCTGCACCTACCCACTGTGCACCCTGCCTCCTCACACCCCCCCCACCCCATACTTGCCTCCGGAGCTCGGCGCGATGATCTTCGGTGGACCGAGAACACGTCTGCACTCTTCAAAGCTGACCGCGAACTGGGGAAATGCTGGTAAGCTGTATAATGGAATAAATGGTGTTTTTCCAACTTCATTGCATATCTCGGTCACTTTTTGGAATTTTGGCACCAAATTTTCAACATGGTTTTTTTGGGACCCCTCATGAATTCTGGAAATGTCATGGCGTTAATCAGCCCCAAAAGGTGATGTCACGGTCACTGCACGGAATCACCTTTTGGGGTCGATTAATGAAACAACAATACCAGTGTTCATGAGGTGGGCTCTTAAAAAGCCTATGTTGCAAATTTGGTGGAAAAATCCCCAAAATGACTGTTTTATTTAGCCGCAGTGCCAGTGTTGCTACGCACGCTCATAACTTCACGAATTTGCAACATTTTCACACCAGATTTTCAACATTAGCATTTTTTTCAATCTCCTTGTGAACAGTGCAGCTGTCATTGTTCACATCCTATCTGAAATGTGTGTTCGCAGTTCTGGTGCAGAATAGCGTGGTCGCTGTGGGACATTCGTGTTCAGGACAGATTAAGAAAATGACAGTGACAATGTTCATGAGTAGAGGTCCTAAAATGCCTATATTGAAAATTTGGTGACGATACTTCATAAAATGACCATTACGAGTGTGCATTGCGCAGTTTGCACGCACGCTTGTAACTTCGCGAATTTGTCATATTTTCACTCCAGATTTTCAACATCAGAGTGCTGTCAGGACTGCTGCGGATTTCTTTGTGGGCAGAAAAAGGTGTCAATATAGGCAGGGGCCCAGTACAAAAGGCCCGGATGCAGTGGTGGGAGAAACAGTACGAGCGAGTGAGACAGGGGACTGAGTGAGCTCAACGGAGCTCTATCAGGACTGCTGCGGATTTCTTTGTGGGCAAAAAAAGGCGCCAATGCAGGCAGGAGCACCATACAAAAGGACAGCTTGCAGTGCCAGGACAAATGGAATGAGCAGGTGAGAGAGGGGAGACAGAGCAACCTCAACAGAGCTCTGTCGGGACAGCTACGGATTTCTTTGTGGACAAAGGTGCTAACGCAGCCAAGAGCCCCATACAAAAGCGCAGCCTGCAGCGTCAAGAGAAACAGAATGAGCGAGTGACAGAGCGGTAGTGAGCTAGCTCAGCAGAGCTCTGTTGTGACTGCTGTGGATTTCTTTGTGGGCAGAAAAAGGCGGCAATGCAGGCAGGAGCCCAGTACAAAAGGCCAGCTTGCAGCGGCAGCAGAAACAGAATGAATGAGAGAGAGTGAGCGAGCTCAATGGAGCTGTGTCTGAACTGCTTCAGATTTCTTTGTGTCCAGAAAAAGCCGCCAACGCATGCAGGAGCCCAGTACAAAAGGGCAGCCTGCAGCGGCAGGAGACGCCAGAATGAGTGAGTGAGGAGGGAGGAGGAGTGAGTGAGCTCAACAGAGCTCTGTTGGGACTGCTGCAGATTTGTTTGTGGGCAGAAAAGGGCAGCAATGCATGCAGGGGCCCAGTACAAAAGGGCAGCCTGCAGTGGCGAGAAAACCAGAATGAGTGAGAGGGGGAGTGAGCAAGCTCAACGGAGCTCTATTGTAACTGCTGCAAATTTCTTTGTGGGCAGAAGAAGGCGGCAACGCAGGCAGGAGCCCAGTACAAAAGGGCAGACTACAGTGCCAGGAGAAGCTGAATGAGTGAGTAACAGAGGGGCAGTGAGTGAGCGTAACAGACCAACACAATCAACATTTGGCATTGGCAAATGCTTGTTTTATTTGCATTTACTGTTTTCCTCCCTGGCTGAACTCCGGTGACTAGCTCTGTTACATCCCTGCCACCCCCTCGACCAGCTACTGTCTTCTCTGCTACTCACCTGATCCTGAGACCCCCATGGATTCTCCCAGTGGGGGAGGGGGGCAGGAAGGGGAAGGTGGTCTCTTCCCCCCTCCCCGGAGAATAATTCAGCATGGATCGGTGATCAGGTGATGGCACAGGTCAGGGTGGGCAGGCAGAACATTATGGAGCCTTGAGTCCACCATTTTTCCCCTTGCCTTCCCTGGTGGGAACAATGCCTTATTCTTACTCACACAGCTGCAGTTATCCCCATGCGGCAGGAGCAAGCTTCCTGGCTAAGCTGCAGGGGTCACAGTAGTGGCACCAACCCTCCATGACTGAGTCGCACTGCTGAGTGGCAGCTGTCTCGGCTATGGCCTGTTCTCCAATGTGACTTCCCGGACTTGCTTCTGAACCCAGGTTGTTAGCATGGCACCACCAGGGTGGCCAAGTGGTACCCATTCTTGTCTGAACTTTTCAGAAATACCCCCTGTCCTTGTTCTTACAACAGATGTTCACTCCCTTCCCCCATTAAATGCAAAGATGAGGACACACTTACTGTCCATCCCCATAAAAGGCCTGTAGCAAAACCATGCGTCACTGTCTTCTCTATAGTAACCTTGGTCTCCTAGTGCTGGATAAGAGGAGAGAATTAAGATGGTCTACACTGATTTTATAAACTTACATGGAAAATAGCCCAACTACCTCGGTAGTCAACAAGCACCTAACCCAGTAATCATCAGATCTCAAAGTAAGAGCCGCCTTCCAAGTTCCAAGAACTTGCACCCCCATTGGTTCAAAATCCTTTGCTCTAGCTTCAACTATTTGAAATGCCCTGCTCTTAAGTGCAGAGAAGCTCCAACTATTGGTGCCTTTTATGAATGTCATGTTGTATCTCTGAATTTTATCTATTCTGAAAATGTTTTTATTGTGGTTTTGTTGTTTTACTTTTGATATATTTTATTAGGCACCCAGAGCCCCAGGGAATGGGCGCCCTATAAATAAAATGTGCCTTGCATTGCTATCTCCACTCTCTGCAGCTGTACTGGCCTCCTCTTTCTAGTTGTATGGTCTGCCAAACCATCCAGTCTTTCTCTTCCTCTCATTACAGTATATTTATTATAAGTATACAACTATTTTCTGCCCTCCGTTTTGCCAGATTCTCTTCTGTCTACCCCACTCAGCTGTTGCCTCCAGGGGTTAGTGTGGGGGACAGGATCTTCTGAATCTAAAAGAATGGCAGGATATCACCACAGATGAGTGGGTTCTGGAGATGATTGCAAGGGGACATACTCTGAACCTGATAGAAATCCTCCAGATCATCCTCTGCCTCCTTCCTTTTACCCTCTGGGCCACTTGCCCCTACTAATGGAGGAGACTTCTGACCCTACAAGACCAGAACAAAGTTCTGTTTCAGATACATTCTGGTCCCAAAATGGACTGGAGATCTATGGCCTGTGCTAGACCTCAAATAATTCAGCCTGGCATCAAATTCAAAAAGCTTCAAATGGTGTCTCTGCATGCCCTGATTCTTCTGTTAAAAATGACTTTGTTCACTGGATGTGAAGGAAGCATACCTTCATATAAAGGTCAGGAAGTCTCACAGACAGTACCTCCACTTTATGCTGGAGGGCAGGCAGTATTAGTTCGAAGTATTGACCTTTGGCTTGTCTTCTGCACCACAAGTCTTTACAATAGGATTAGCAGTGTTTTCAGCATCCCTTTGCAGGGAAGCCCTTTATGGCCTTCCCTTATCTGGATGATTGGTTCCTGAAAGCCAGCTCCAGTGTGGTTGTACTTCGCACCCTATCACGAATGCATCAGTTATACAACCAGAGGTCATGGTGACTGTGCCAGACTGCAGTACATGGGGCGGTCTTGGACACAGCAGAGATGTGTCTTTCTGTTCCAGGAGAGGGTGGACACTCTGATTGCTCAGGCACACTTGGTGCACAGGAGACATTACATTTTTGCATGAACAATATCACATCTCTTGGGCCTCATGACTGTGGCTGAAGTGACTGTGCCACTAATCCGACTTCATATGCAGATACCACAGTGGACACTTGGGGCCAGTGGGATCAGTTGATGAATGAGTTGAAACAAATCCTTCTAGACATGGCTCAACAGTGGAGAGCATTAGTATGGTGGTTGGACCATAACAAATCTACTGAACGGTGTTCCATTCCATGTATGAGCTGCTGTCCAGATCCTCATCGCAGGTGCCTCAGGCTCTGGTTGGGGTGCTTCATCTAGTCCCTCACCAGACAGAAGGGTCATGATCCAGGGTGGAGTTCGAGCTGCACATCAATGTTCTGGAAATATGAACAGTCTTGTACAGCCTCCAGGCTTTTCAGAATCATCTCTGCTAATCTGGATAGACCATGTTAGTGTGATGCATTACATCAATAAACAAGGGAGCACTCACTTATATCCCCTATGCAGGGACGCAACTTATACTGGACTCTGTCTCATGACCTTAAACTGTTGCCCATATTTCTCCCAAGTCTCTAAAATGTCTTGGCAGACTGGTTAAGTAGGTCAATGGTTCATGAATGAGAACTGCTGACCTCTGTGGTAAACTATTTCTTTGCAAGATGGGGTCATCCAGAGCTGGATCTTTTTGCATCCCCACACAAAGCAAAACTGTCATGTTTTTGCTCGCATGCTCCAGGACCTAGATTTTTTTGGAGACATCTTGTTCCTCTATTGGAAAAGGAAATTTCTGTATGCATTCCTCCATTTTTCTAATACGGAGGGGTCTGCTCAAGTTATGGGTGCAGGGTACCACTCTCATCCTGACTGCTCTATTCTGGCCTCTCCAGATAGGGTTTCTACTTCAACATCTGGTGATGGAGCATCCTGCTCCTCTACCTCTGTCTCAAGGTCTGTCACAGGGCAAGGGGTCCCTGGTCCATCTGGACCTGCTGTCCTTGCACCTGCATGCATGGCTCCAGAAAACCTAACCATTGCATGTTTGGGGGTATCCCCTAAGGTTGCTGATGTCCTGCTTGTGGTTAGGAAGACTTTTACCAGACATACTCATTCACTGAAAGGTAAGTGGTTCATTCTGTGGTCTGCTTCCCCAAATATGGATCCTTTCACATGTCCTGTGAATTCTGTCCTATGAGACCACTTTGGTGCTCACAAAAAGTAGCAGAAGTGGTTAGGGCAAAAAGAATAGCCTTCAAGAAGTACAAAATAGGGGAACGGACTAGGGAGGCATAGAGGAGCAAAAGAAAAGCAGCAAAACTAAGATTGGAGAAGCTAAAGCACTCGCAGAGAAGAGAACATAGCAAAGTCAGTGAAGCAGGGGGCTAACATTTTACAGATATCGGCTACAGGAAACAAAAAAACAAACATGGCAGGAATAGTGAGAATCAAAGTGGGGGAAAATGTGTGTGGAGGTGGACCACATGAAGGCAGACATACTGAACGAGTGAAGGGGAAGGAGATGGTCCCCACAGATAAAGGCGAAAGAAAGGAACGGGGGGGTAGACGCAATCTACTTTACAGACTAGAGAGTACTTGGGGAACTGGAGAAATTAAGAGTGGATAAGGCTGAAACTCTACAGGGTGCACCCAAGGATACTAAAAGAACTAAGGAAAGATCTGGCTGCCCCCTGGCAACACTGTTCAATCTATCCTTAGAAACCGAGGTAGTACCGGGAGACTGGAGGAGGTCAGATGTGGTGCCGATCCACAAGAGTGGGAGCAGGGAGGAGACTGGAAACTATAGGCCAGTAATCCTGACATCAGTGGCGGGGAAGGTAATGGAGACATTAATAAACGGATGGTGTGGAGTACCTGACCAGCAATAAATTGCAGGATCCAAGACAGCATGGTTTCACAGGGGGGAGATCATGCCAAACTAATCTAATTGAGTTATTTGACTGGGTAACGAGAGTAGTAGATCAGGGGAGCAGTAGATGTGGCCTACTTGGACTTCAGGAAAGCCTTTAATATGGTCCCACACAGGAGGCTAGTTAACAAGTTGAACGGTCTAGGTGTGGGGACAAAAGTGGTACAGTGGGTGCAGAACTGGCTAAGCAACAGGAGCCAGTGAGTATAGTGAATGGAGGGGAGATCAGAAGAGAGGGAGGTGACAAGTGGGGTACCACAGGGGTAATTCCTGGGGCCTTTACTGTTCAATATTTTTATTAGAGACATTGCAGATGGACTAGAAGGGAAAGTATGTCTGTTTGCAGATGACACAAAAACCTGCAACAGGGTCGGCACACAGGGAGTGGATAGGATGAGAAGGGACTTGAACAAACTGAAGGAATGGCCAAAGGTATGGCAGCTGGGGTTTAATGCCAAAAAGTGTAAGGCCATGCACATGGCGCTGAAGAATCCATGGGTAATATACCAACTAGGTGGCGAGGTAGTGGCAACAACTAACAAGGAAAGGGACCTAGGAGTTATCATTACAGATGACCTCAAAGTGGCAAGTCAGTGTGGTAAAGCAGTAGGTAAGGCATGCAGGATGCTGGGATGCACTGGGAGAGGAATAACGTAGAAAGGAGGCAATATTGCCCCTCTACAGGTCACTGGTGAGGCCCCACCTCCTGTACTGTGAACAGTTCTGGAGGCCCCATCTCAGAAAGGACATTGACCAGGTGGAGGCAGTGCAGAGAAGAGCTACCAAAATGGTCCTGGGCATGCATCAAAAAACTTAGGAAAGACTCTGGGAGCTAAATTTGTACTCAATGGAGGCAAGAAGGGAGGAGGGACAAGATGGAGATTTACATATATCAGAGAGATAAATAAGGTAGGGGAGAGCAGCTTTCTGCAAAAAAAGGATGAGCACTAGGACTAGGGGTTATGATATGAGGCTGAAGGGGGTAAACTCTGAGACAATGTGAGAAAGTGCTTCTTCACAGAACGGGTAGTTGAACCCTGGAACAGGCTACCAGAGGAAGTGGTGGGTGGAGGCATTCAAGTATGCATGGGATAGACACAGAGGACTAGTGAGACTAGAATAGAGGGGAAAGTATGGATACAGGTCTGGCAGGATCTGTAATAAAGAAGTAAGAATTGAACTAAAACCAGGGCAGACTAAATGGACCAGGGGGTCTTTTTCTGCTGACAACTACTATGTAATACTTGCTTTCCATATCTGACTTAGGCCTGTAGTATTCCTCTGTTAAGGTGCATTTGGTTGCTATATCAACTTTCCACACCCCTGTTGATGGTCATACGGCTGCACGATTGGAAGTGTCCTGTACTTTTCTGAGAGGTATCCTTCATATGAAGCCTCCTATCCATAATTCAGTCCCACCTTGGAACTTGAATTTCATACGTGAGAAACTGACGTTGACTCTGTTTCAGCCAGCAGTTCAGTTGTGGCTTAAGTTTCTTGTCAAGGAAAATGTTTTCTCACCCCAGGTATTCTTCTATATTCCTAACTCTATGCAGTCTGCCCTTTAAGTCGAACTGCCTGGAGAGAATGCTATGCAAATAATAGAATCTATCATTGGCTTGTGCCAGTATTTAAACTGCTGCCCTTATCAGCCGCCATGTTCCATTAACATATCAGATTTCTCTCTCCACCTGGCAAGTTGATGCCTCTGAGACTTTCCCTCTGTCGTTCCTGAAGTGTTTTCCTTCACTGCATATAAGTATTATTTAGAATTTTCTTACTGCTGACTTTATTTCTGTTTAAAGTTTTGTTTAACTGTAATTTAGTTAGTATTTAGTTAGTATTCTCAGTTCCTCACAGTTCAGGATAACTGCTGAGGAACAGAGTTTTTAGTTTAATTCTCTTTAGACCAGAGTTTTTCATTTTATTCCAGTTCAGTGTACTTTATTTTAACCCCTGAATTTTCTAAATGTATTACTTTTTTGAACCGCTAACCTGGTTCTTTTTGCCCCAGTTTCCGGTTCCTATTGGAACCTTCATAGGTTCAGAAAAACCTAAAAAGACTGGGCCCCCTTAATGTGGTGGTGTCTGCTAAGGCAGACTAACACAATTTGTTATGTGGTCTGTTTGGGCCATTTTCTCACCAGACTGAAATCTGCAAGTCCTTTCCTCAAAAAAACAGATAAATGCCTTGAAAGGCTTCAGAGGAAAATAAGATAAGGGTGCCTTGGGCTCTGACCAGTCCACACTCTCTAGGCATGTGGGTGAACCTGCTCAAGATAAACAAACCATCCCTGATAAGGGTGAGTCCTCAACTGGAAAAATGAGTGGTGAACAGGCTGACTCCCTGGTTCCTAACAAAATAAAGAAAACAAAACTCATCAAACTCCAGGCTAATAAACCAAGTGGAGCTCCAACTGTTCATATTGGCCTACCATCTGCTGAGGAGGTTGCTCAGGCCTTTAAAATTGTCCAGGCCTTGCAAGGGCTTATGCTTTCTCCAGCTCCACAGGCACTGGTTGAAGCCCCGGTTACACCTACATTATCCACTGTTCCATCCCAAGAGTGGATGGAATATGAAGAATTTGGGTATTTAGAGGAAGAGAAAGGTGAACCAATTGTCTGAAGTCTCTCCAGAGCAAGA